>CM051239.1:212290105-212890105 GCA_027917425.1 Gastrophryne carolinensis
CTTTGATCAATCTGAGGAAGGATGAACAAGCGTATTTAGTATAAGAGATAGGCTGCTAAGTGCAGGTTTGGGATGCCCTGCGGCCAGGTTTTTTGTTTTGTTAAAGGCAGACCAAAAACCAATTCAAAATTAATTACTTTGATTAATCTGAGGAAGGATCAACAAGCGTACTTAGTATAACAGATAGGCTGCTAAGTGCAGGTTTGGGATGCCCTGCGGCCTGGTGTTTTTTTGTCAAAGGCAGACCAAAAACCAATTCAAAATGCAATACTTTGATTAAGCTGAGGAGGATCAACAAGCGTATTTAGTATAACAGATAGGCTGCAAAGTGCAGGTTTGGGATGCCCTGCGGCCTGTTTTTTTTTGTTAAAGGCAGACCAAAAACCAATTCAAATTGCAATACTTTGATTAAGCTGAGGAAGGATGAACACGCATATTTAGTATAACAGATAGGCTGCTAAGTGCAGGTTTGGGATGCCCTGCGGCCTGGAGGTTTTTTTTTAAAATGCAGACCAAAAACCAATTCAAAAGTAAATAATTTGATTAATCTGAGGAAGGATCAACAAGCATATTTAGTATAACAGATAGGCTGCTAAGTGCAGGTTTGGGATGGCCTGCGGCCTGGTGTTTTTTTGTTAAAGGCAGACCAAAAACCAATTCAAATTGCAATACTTTGATTAAGCTGAGGAAGGATGAACAAGCGTATTTAGTATAACAGATAGGGTGCTAAGTGCAGGTTTGGGATGACCTGCGGCCTGGAGTTTTTTTTTTTAAATGCAGACAAAAAAACAATTCAAAAGTAAATAATTTGATTAATCTGAGGAAGGATGAACAAGCGTATTTAGTATAACAGATAGGCAGCTAAGTGCAGGTTTGGAATGCCCTGCGGCCTGGTGTTTTTTTTTTTTTAAAGGCAGGCCAAAAACCAATTCAAAATGAAATACTTTGATTAATCTGAGGAAGGATCAACAAGCGTATTTAGCATAACAGAAAGGCTGCTAAGTAGAGGTTTGGGATGCCCAGGTGGGCTGGTGTTTTTTTGTGAAAGGCAGACCAAAAACCAATTCAAAATGAAATACTTTGATTAATCTGAGGAAGGATGATCAAGCATATTTAGTATAACAGATAGGCTGCTAAGTGCAGGTTTGGGATGCCCTGCGGCCTGTTTTTTTTTTTGTTAAAGGCAGACCAAAAACGAATTCAAAATGCAATACCTTGATTACGCTGAGGAGGATCAACAAGCGTCTTTAGTGTAACAGATAGGCTGCTAAGTTCAGGTTTGGGATACCCAGGTGAGCTGCTGTTTTTTAAGTGAAAGGCAGACCAAAAACCAATTCAAAATGCAATACTTTGATTTATTGGAGGAAGGATGAACAAGTGTATTTAGTATAACAGATAGGCTGCTAAGTGCAGGTTTGGGATGCCCTGTGGCCTGGTGTTTTTTGTGTGAAAGGCAGACCAAAAACCATATCACAATGAAATACTTTGATTAATCTGAGGAAGGATGAACAAGCATATTTAGTATAACAGATAGGCTGCTAAGTGCAGGTTTGGGATGCCCTGCGGCCTGGTGTTTTTTTTTGTTAAAGGCAGACCAAAAACCAATTCAAAATGCAATACTTTAATTAAGATGAGGAGGATCAACAAGTGTATTTAGTATACCAGATAGGCTGCTAAGTGCAGGTTGGGGATACCCAGGTGGGCTGGTGTTTTTTTTGTGAAAGGCAGACCAAAAACCAAATCAAAATGAAATACTTTGATTAATCTGAGGAAGGATCAACAAACGTACTTAGTATAACAGATAGGCTGCTAAGTGCAGGTTTGGGATGCCCTGCGGCCTGGTTTTTTTTTGTCAAAGGCAGACCAAAAACCAATTCAAAATGCAATACTTTGATTAAGCTGAGGAGGATCAACAAGCGTATTTAGTTTAACAGATAGGCTGCAAAGTGCAGGTTTGGGTTGCCCTGCGGCCTGTTTTTTTTGTTAAAGGCAGACCAAAAACCAATTCAAATTGCAATACTTTGATTAAGCTGAGGAAGGATGAACACGCATATTTAGTATAACAGATAGGCTGCTAAGTGCAGGTTTGGGATGCCCTGCGGCCTGGAGTTTTATTTTTGAAATGCAGACCAAAAACCAATTCAAAAGTAAATAATTTGATTAATCTGAGGAAGGATGGAAAAAGCGTATTTAGTATAACAGATAGGCTGCTAAGTGCAGGTTTGGGATGCCCTGCGGCCTGGTGTTTTGTTTGTTAAAGGCAGACCAAAAACAAATTCGAAATGCAATACTTTGATTAATCTGAGGAAGGATCAACAAGCATATTTAGTATAACAGATAGGCTGCTAAGTGCAGGTTTGGGATGGCCTGCGGCCTGGTGTTTTTATGTTAAAGGCAGACCAAAAACCAATTCAAAATGCAATACTTTAATTAAGCTGAGGAGGATCAACAAGTGTATTTAGTATAACAGATAGGCTGCTAAGTGCAGGTTGGGGATACCCAGGTGGGCTGGTGTTTTTTTTGTGAAAGGCAGACCAAAAACCAATTCAAAATGAAATACTTTGATTAATCTGAGGAAGGATCAACAAGCGTACTTAGTATAACAGATAGGCTGCTAAGTGCAGGTTTGGGATGCCCTGCGGCCTGGTGTTTTGTTTGTTAAAGGCAGACCAAAAACGAATTCAAAATGCAATACTTTGATTAAGCTGAGGAGGATCAACAAGCGTATTTAGTATAACAGATAGGCTGCTAAGTGCAGGTTTGGGATACCCAGGTGAGCTGGTGTTTTTTTAGTGAAAGGCAGACCAAAAACCAATTCAAAATGAAATACTTTGATTAATCTGAGGAAGGATGATCAAGAGTATTTAGTATAACAGGTAGGCTGCTAAGTGCAGGTTTGGGATGCCCTGCGGCCTGTTTTTTTTTCTTAATGGCAGACCAAAAACCAATTCAAAATGAAATACTTTGATTAATCTGAGGAAGGATGAACAAGCGTATTTAGTATAACAGATAGGCTGCTAAGTGCAGGTTTGGGATGCCCTGCGGCCAGGTTTTTTGTTTTGTTAAAGTCAGACCAAAAACCAATTCAAAATTAAATACTTTGATTAATCTTAGGAAGGATGAACAAGCATATTTAGTATAACAAATAGGTTGCTAAGTGCAGGTTTGGGATGCCCTGCGGCCTGGTGTTTTTTTTGTGAAAGTCAGACCAAAAACCAATTCAAAATGCAATACTTTGATTAAGCTGAGGAGGATCAACAAGCGTATTTAGTATAACAGATAGGCTGCAAAGTGCAGGTTTGGGATGCCCTGCCGCCTGTTTTTTTTTTGTTAACGGCAGACCAAAAACCAATTCAAATTGCAATACTTTGATTAAGCTGAGGAAGGATGAACACGCGTATTTAGTATAACAGATAGGCTGCTAAGTGCAGGTTTGGGATGCCCTGCGGCCTGGAGTTTTTTTTTGTTAAAGGCAGACCAAAAACCAATTAAAAATGAAATACTTTGATTAATCTGAGGAAGGATCAACAAGCGTACTTAGTATAACAGATAGGCTGCTAAGTGCAGGTTTGGGATGCCCTGCGGCCTGGTGTTTTTTTGTCAAAGGCAGACCAAAAACCAATTCAAAATGCAATACTTTGATTAAGCTGAGGAGGATCAACAAGCGTATTTAGTATAACAGATAGGCTGCAAAGTGCAGGTTTGGGATGCCCTGCGGCCTGTTTTTTTTTGTTAACGGCAGACCAAAAACCAATTCAAATTGCAATACTTTGATTAATCTGAGGAAGGATGAACAAGCATATTTAGTATAACAGTTAGGCTGCTAAGTGCAGCTTTGGGATGCCCTGCGGCCTCGTGTTTTTTTTTGTTAAAGGCAGGCCAAAAACCAATTCAAAATGCAATACTTTAATTAAGCTGAGGAGGATCAACACGTGTATTTAGTATAACAGATAGGCTGCTAAGTGCAGGTTGGGGATACCCAGGTGGGCTGGTGTTTTTTTTTGTGTGAAAGGCAGACCAAAAACCAATTCAAAATGAAATACTTTAATTAAGCTGAGTAGGATCAACAAGTGTATTTAGTATAACAGATAGGCTGCTAAGTGCAGGTTTGGGACACCCAGGTGGGCTGGTGTTTTTTTTGTGAAAGGCAGACCAAAGACCAATTCAAAATGAAATACTTTGATTAATCTGAGGAAGGATCAACAAGCGTATTTAGTATAACAGATAGGCTGCTAAGTGCAGGTTTGGGATGCCCTGCGGCCTGGTGTTTTTTTTGTTAAAGGTAGACAAAAAAAACAATTCAAAATGCAATACTTTGCTGAAGCTGAGGAGGATCAACAAGCGTATTTAGTATAACAGATAGGCTTCTAAGTGCAGGTTTGGGATACCCAGGTGGGCTGGTGTTTTCTTTGTGAAAGACAGACCAAAAACCAATTCAAAATGCAATACTTTGATTAATCGGAGGAAGGATGAACAAGCGTATTTAGTATAACAGATAGGCTGCTAAGTGCAGGTTTGGGATGCCCTGCGGCCTGGTGTTTTGTTTGTTAAAGGCAGACCAAAAACGAATTCAAAATGCAATACTTTGATTAAGCTGAGGAGGATCAACAAGCGTATTTAGTATAACAGATAGGCTGCTAAGTGCAGGTTTGGGATACCCAGGTGAGCTGGTGTTTTTTTAGTGAAAGGCAGACCAAAAACCAATTCAAAACAAAATACTTTGATTAATCTGAGGAAGGATGATCAAGCGTATTTAGTATAACAGATAGGCTGCTAAGTGCAGGTTTGGGATCTCTGCGGCCTGTTTTTTTTTTGTTAAAGGCAGACCAAAAACCAATTCAAAATGAAATACTTTGATCAATCTGAGGAAGGATGAACAAGCGTATTTAGTATAAGAGATAGGCTGCTAAGTGCAGGTTTGGGATGCCCTGCGGCCAGGTTTTTTGTTTTGTTAAAGGCAGACCAAAAACCAATTCAAAATTAATTACTTTGATTAATCTGAGGAAGGATCAACAAGCGTACTTAGTATAACAGATAGGCTGCTAAGTGCAGGTTTGGGATGCCCTGCGGCCTGGTGTTTTTTTGTCAAAGGCAGACCAAAAACCAATTCAAAATGCAATACTTTGATTAAGCTGAGGAGGATCAACAAGCGTATTTAGTATAACAGATAGGCTGCAAAGTGCAGGTTTGGGATGCCCTGCGGCCTGTTTTTTTTTGTTAAAGGCAGACCAAAAACCAATTCAAATTGCAATACTTTGATTAAGCTGAGGAAGGATGAACACGCATATTTAGTATAACAGATAGGCTGCTAAGTGCAGGTTTGGGATGCCCTGCGGCCTGGAGTTTTTTTTTTAAAATGCAGACCAAAAACCAATTCAAAAGTAAATAATTTGATTAATCTGAGGAAGGATCAACAAGCATATTTAGTATAACAGATAGGCTGCTAAGTGCAGGTTTGGGATGGCCTGCGGCCTGGTGTTTTTTTGTTAAAGGCAGACCAAAAACCAATTCAAAATGCAATACTTTAATTAAGCTGAGGAGGATCAACAAGTGTATTTAGTATAACAGATAGGCTGCTAAGTGCAGGTTGGGGATACCCAGGTGGGCTGGTGTTTTTTTTGTGAAAGGCAGACCAAAAACCAATTCAAAATGAAATATTTGATTAATCTGAGGAAGGATGAACAAGCGTATTTAGTATAACAGATAGGCTGCTAAGTGCAGGTTTGGGATGCCCTGCGGCCTGGTGTTTTTTTTGTTAAAGGCAGACCAAAAACTAATTCAAAATGCAATACTTTGATTAAGCTGAGGAGGATCAACAAGGGTATTTAGTATAACAGACAGGCTTCTAAGTGCAGGTTTGGGATACCCAGGTGGGCTGGTGTTTATTTTGTGACAGGCAGGCCAAAAACCAATTCAAAATGCAATACTTTGATTAATCGGAGGAAGGATGAACAAGCGTATTTAGTATAACAGATAGGCTGCTAAGTGCAGGTTTGGGATGCCCTGCGGCCTGGTGTTTTTTGTGTGAAAGGCAGACCAAAAACCAATTCAAAATGCAATACTTTAATTAAGCTGAGGAGGATCAACAAGTGTATTTAGTATAACAGATAGGCTGCTAAGTGCAGGTTGGGGATACCCAGGTGGGCTGGTGTTTTTTTTGTGAAAGGCAGACCAAAAACCAATTCAAAATGAAATACTTTGATTAATCTGAGGAAGGATCAACAAGCGTATTTAGTAAAACAGATAGGCTGCTAAGTGCAGGTTTGGGATGCCCTGCGGCCTGGAGTTTTTTTTTGTTAAAGGCAGACCAAAAACCAATTAAAAATGAAATAATTTGATTAATCTGAGGAAGGATGAACAAGCATATTTAGTATAACAGTTAGGCTGCTAAGTGCAGCTTTGGGATGCCCTGCGGCCTCGTGTTTTTTTTTGTTAAAGGCAGGCCAAAAACCAATTCAAAATGAAATACTTTGATTAATCTGAGGAAGGATCAACAAGCGTATTTAGTATAACAGATAGGCTGCTAAGTGCAGGTTTGGGATGCCCTGCGGCCTGGTGTTTTTTTTGTTAAAGGCAGACCAAAAACCAATTCAAAATGCAATACTTTAATTAAGCTGAGGAGGATCAACACGTGTATTTAGTATAACAGATAGGCTGCTAAGTGCAGGTTGGGGATACCCAGGTGGGCTGGTGTTTTTTTTGTGTGAAAGGCAGACCAAAAACCAATTCAAAATGAAATACTTTAATTAAGCTGAGGAGGATCAACAAGTGTATTTAGTATAACAGATAGGCTGCTAAGTGCAGGTTTGGGACACCCAGGTGGGCTGGTGTTTTTTTTGTGAAAGGCAGACCAAAGACCAATTCAAAATGAAATACTTTGATTAATCTGAGGAAGGATCAACAAGCGTATTTAGTATAACAGATAGGCTGCTAAGTGCAGGTTTGGGATGCCCTGCGGCCTGGTGTTTTTTTTGTTAAAGGTAGACAAAAAAAACAATTCAAAATGCAATACTTTGATGAAGCTGAGGAGGATCAACAAGCGTATTTAGTATAACAGATAGGCTTCTAAGTGCAGGTTTGGGATACCCAGGTGGGCTGGTGTTTTCTTTGTGAAAGACAGACCAAAAACCAATTCAAAATGCAATACTTTGATTAATCGGAGGAAGGATGAACAAGCGTATTTAGTATAACAGATAGGCTGCTAAGTGCAGGTTTGGGATGCCCTGCGGCCTGGTGTTTTGTTTGTTAAAGGCAGACCAAAAACGAATTCAAAATGCAATACTTTGATTAAGCTGAGGAGGATCAACAAGCGTATTTAGTATAACAGATAGGCTGCTAAGTGCAGGTTTGGGATACCCAGGTGAGCTGGTGTTTTTTTAGTGAAAGGCAGACCGAAAACCAATTCAAAACAAAATACTTTGATTAATCTGAGGAAGGATGATCAAGCGTATTTAGTATAACAGATAGGCTGCTAAGTGCAGGTTTGGGATCTCTGCGGCCTGTTTTTTTTTTGTTAAAGGCAGACCAAAAACCAATTCAAAATGAAATACTTTGATCAATCTGAGGAAGGATGAACAAGCGTATTTAGTATAAGAGATAGGCTGCTAAGTGCAGGTTTGGGATGCCCTGCGGCCAGGTTTTTTGTTTTGTTAAAGGCAGACCAAAAACCAATTCAAAATTAATTACTTTGATTAATCTGAGGAAGGATGAACAAGCATATTTAGTATAACAGATAGGCTGCTAAGTGCAGGTTTGGGATGCCCTGCGGCCTGGTGTTTTTTTTTGTTAAAGGCAGACCAAAAACTAATTCAAAATGCAATACTTTGATTAAGCTGAGGAGGATCTACAAGCGTATTTAGTATAACAGATAGGCTGCTAAGTGCAGGTTTGGGATTCCCAGGTGGGCTGGTGTTTTTTTTGTTAAAGGCAGACCAAAAACTAATTCAAAATGAAATACTTTGATTAATCTGAGGAAGGATGAACAAGCGTATTTAGTATAACAGATAGGCTGCAGGTTTGGGATACCCAGGTGGGCAGGCCAAGAAATATTTAAACTAATCCAGTTATATTATGATAAATGCTTGTGTGTAACAGATAGGGTTAAATAAGCCACTGCTTAGATGGCATGCACAGTGGCAAGGCAGATTTACAGCACAAAGAACTGAAATTGAATTAAAAATTGATCTGGCTAATGGAAAAAAAAAAAAAAATTCACTGTCACTTCTAAGCTGTCCCTGGCTGGATGGTTCCGGTTTTTCCCTATCTTTTCCTATCTTTCCCTGGCTCTGTCTACCTCACTGTCTGCCTCTCTGACTCTCCCTGCCGGTCTGTAAGTCTCTCCCTGTCTGCAGCAAACTCCGTTCTGTCTGCAATGCAAGGATGAATTGCGCAAAAGGAAAATGGCCGCCGCTTTATATAGCAGGGTGACGTCACCGGGCTTCCTGGCTGCTTATAGACTGCATGTGACTTACCCATGATACCTTGCCCCAGGGGATATGTCTGGACATGTTCATCCACCATTTTAGAATGCCTGTAATTGAAATAAATGGAGTTTAAAGGAAAACTTCAATAGAATCGCGAGGAAATTCGGATTCGTTCAGAATCGAATTTCCAAGAAATTCGGAACGAATCCGGGTTCATCCGGAACGATTCGCTTATCCCTATTCTTCATCTGTTGTCCCCAACGAGTTGCGCAGCTCCTGCATCTCGCCCACCAACTGAAGGACCCTGACACTCAGTTGTGCCACTCTGGCACGTGTGGTCCCTGGTAAAAAACGTAAATTAAAATATTGGTATAACCTTGTTGGGGTTATACTGCAGTGCCCCCCCTGTATGGTCCAAACACCTAAATCTAGACTTCAAAAGCCAGAGGGCCCTCACCATGGGCCGGGTTTTGCATAGTGCCCGATTAGAGAACCCCTGGCCCGCATCTTGCAGGCAAAGAACGGACATCAGGAGCAAGGGCGAGTGGCACATCTTGCGGTTCCTGCAACCAAATATAAAATAATTACACAAAGCAAAGGTAACCAACTAAAACAATAACTCCTACAACAAATTAAGATTCAAGTTCAACAATCCAAATATAATTCACAAAGGACATAAGTCTAAAAAAAATAGCAATTATTTGGATGTGTGGGAAAATAAATGTTTACATGCTAAGGACTAATTTAGGTCAGCATTAAAATGCATCTATAAGGCATACATGAAATGTATTGATTCAGGTATGCATTGCTAGACAATTTATGGCCTCGGCCATGCTGATACATGCAATGCCTTAGTGCTAAAGGCTCGCAGACTCCTCCACATAGCCGCAAAACATGTTCAACAATAGCAATCCGAGCCCTCAAAGGCCCCGTAAGTGGATCGGAAATTAAACCGATTTATAGGGTGGTGGTCCGTCGGAAATCAGCTCTCTGAATCAGACGGAAACCCATCCCAACAACGAAAGTTATCTGAATGAACGAAATATATTCCGATTTTGTTTGGAAAATGATCCGAACTAACGGAAATGTTCCAATTTGCTTCTGTTCATCGAAAGCGCATTCCCGAACGTTCGTACGAATGAAAAATGAACGAAAAAAGCAAAATAATGACAAACACCCACCAAAACTTTCACAGACAGCTACGGAAGTCCAGACGAATGTGTCTCTGAATCGAGCCTATAGTTGTCAAATTCTCCTTAAAGTACCTGATTAACTATTTACCTCTTGCCCCCGAATGGGCTCTATTTGGCATAATTTGTTTGGAAAGGGGGCATTTCTCAAAAGAGGGAAGGAATTTAAGTCTTATCATTTCAGCAGTAGCCCACACGTGTATTGTTATTGAACCAGGACTGTTCCTCCTGTTTCCCAGCAGAGACTGCCAAGGTTTCCCGTGTGCTTGCTTTTTCACACTAGACATAGTAGGGCCAGTAAGTGCCCGATTATGTGTGCGCATTTGTGAGGTGTATGATTCAATGGATTCATGCGCATGTGCGATTATGCGCACGCATGAGCATTGCTAACGTGCGAAAAAGCGCTCGCTTTTGCGCATGCTCAGGGAGCTTTAAATACTGGAAAGCCCTGAGCTCCATTGCCAGTGTGTCATTTCTCCTGCCTGTTCCTGAGTTCCAGTCTTCCATTCCTGTGTATGACCCGGCTTGTTCCTGACTAAGCTCCTGCTCTCCTGATGACCTTGGCTTGTTTACGACTTCGATCCTCTCCTGCCTCCCCTCGACCACGGCTTGTTTACGACTTCGATCCTGTTCTGCCAGCCACGACTTCAGCTTGTTCCACATTTCCAGTCCAGTTCTGGTCTGTCTTCTACCCAGAATTTGGCAAAATGCACTCCTAGGTTACCTGACTTGGGGGCTTCCTGCAGCCCAGCCTGTCCTCACCTTTAGAGACTCTAGTGAAAACCAGGTTGGTCCTTCCAGGCTTCCCGGTTGAGAGGTGAGCAGGTTCTTAGTCTCTGCAATCAGGGTTTACACCCGGTAGCCTGACATGTATTTTGCAATTTTGGATAGATCCACAACCTCCTTTCCTGGCTCTATTCCTGGAAAAGATTTAATACCCTTTCTGTATGGAATGGCTGGAGGGATGCTGCGAAAGGAATGTCAAAAAATTCCCGGGTGTTTGGGAGAGCTACGTTCACATTCGTAGCAGTTGGAGCAAGCTTTTGGTTTCACATCTTGGTATATATCACAGGTGGCTTCGCGGGAGGCTCCCATCATTGGTAGTGGGGGTGGGGGGAAGGCCAGACAAATAGGATGGGGGGATTCTCCGAGAGTAACTCATTAGGGAGATTTTTAATTGATGTAGCCTACCAAAGCAACTTTGAAGAAACAGTTTAGAAACAGATATAAAGATTAAGAAATGTAAGATAAACGTTTAAAATAATCATTTGCCAACACCATGTATAACAGCGGTTCTCAACCTGTGGGTCGGGACCCCGGCGGGGGTCGACCGACCAAAACACAGGGGTCACCTAAAGCCATTGGAAAATACATATTTCTGATGGCTTTAGCCGCTGAGAAGTCGCGCTACCGTCTGCAGCAGCGCTATTCAGCTGGAATGCACGCAGTTATGGATGCACGTTCCAAACTGAATGCCTGCGCGCATGCGCAGATGTGATTGCATCACCTGCTGGTGTAAAAAAGGTTAATAATGTAAAAACAGTACACACACCATACACACAATACTGTGTAAGTGTAAGGTACTTTGTGTGTAATCATTACACAGTACACAAAGCAGCTTACACTTACACAAAGCACCATACATTTGCACAGTGTGAAATACATCGGTCTTATACTATAAGAGACCACTATAAGATGTAGTTCACACTGTTCCCCAGTGTATAATTATCTCCCATATCTCCCACTATTTTCCCATATTCTGAAGAGACTTTAGGATGTAGTTTACACTGTTCCCCAATGTATAATTATCTCTCATATATCCCACTATTTTCCCATATTCTAAAGAGACCACTATAAGATGTAGTTCACACTGTCCCCCAATGTATAATTATCTCCCATATCTCCCACTATTTTCGCATATTCTGTAGAGACCACTATAAGATGTAGTTCACACTGTTCCCCAATGTATAATTATCTCCCATATCTCCCACTACTTTCTCATATTCTGAATGAGAAAATTCCGGCATTGAACCACTATAAGATGTAGTTCACACTGTTCCCCAGTGTATAATTATCTCCCATATCTCCCACTATTTTCCCATATTCTGAAGAGACTTTAGGATGTAGTTTACACTGTTCCCCAATGTATAATTATCTCTCATATCTCCCACTATTTTCCCATATTCTAAAGAGACCACTATAAGATGTAGTTCACACTGTCCCCCAATGTATAATTATCTCCCATATCTCCCACTATTTTCGCATATTCTGTAGAGACCACTATAAGATGTAGTTCACACTGTTCCCCAATGTATAATTATCTCCCATATCTCCCACTACTTTCTCATATTCTGAATGAGGAAATTCCGGCATTGAATCCGCCTCCTATTGATTTCATTGTGAGTGCGGCGGATTTTGTGGAAGAGAGCTCCAGAGAATCCCGAGTTACCACACAATCCGCCGCAGCCTCCTATTCATTTGAATAAGAGGCGAGAAATGACAGTTTCCGACACATGCTATGCCATGGTGAAATGTTATTTATTGCAATTAGTAATAAATATTTAATTAAATATTGTTTTTGTGATTAATCACTATGTTTAAATTATGTTTGATTTGTAGCAATGAGAACACATAATGCATATCGGGTAGTTACATTCCGAATCATAACTGTAGCAAAATGACAGTTTTGAAGTAGCCACCAAAATTATTTTTTGGTTTGGGGTCACCACAACATGAGGAACTGTATTGCGGGGTCACTGCATTAGAAAGATTGAGAACAACTGATGTATAAGAATAGTACAAGCCGCTAATGTCTCAGAATGTTGTTTTTATTCAGTCAATACTAATATACATTTTGTAAGGATTGATTGCTGACACAATGTATATACTGTACTTTTGCTTGTATTTTCCTTAATAAAAATGTTTTGGAATAAATATAATTCTGGTGTGTGTGTGTGTGTGTGTGTGTGTGTGTGTGTGTGTGTGTCCTCTGGCAAAACAACCTATTTTTTCCCACAAAGTTTTCAGATAGTTTCAATAGGGGAATTCGCTCCTCCTACCTGACCCTTCATGGGTGGATCCCTCATTTGGCTCCCACATCGGACAAAGTCCCTCATGCTGCCAGTGGATTTCTTCAGAGACGGTGGAGTTTTCTGAGCTGGGAGGTGGAGGGAGGACACTTCATGCATATAGGGAATATTTTAGTGTCAAGAAAAAATACTCCTCACCATGGTAACATCTTTTTCCAAACAGTTTGACAAAATTAAGAAAATTCTTATTATAAATCTCCTAATTTTACAGTCACATAAATATAATAGATGGTGTACAAGTGGTTTCAAGGAAGGCACCGACTCTTGCCACATACTGTCAGGTCCCGTGGGACGCCCACCTTCCAAATAAGTCTGCAACCCCCAATCTCCGCTGCTAGCTTCGCCTATAGACAAGCCCCCGTCTGCCTGGACGCTTTACACGCCTCACCGGGCACGGTTGCCCCCAGGACTTTATAGCACAAAGGATGCAGACTTATGAAGGGGAAGGCAGATGAACCAGGAACGAGACTGGGCAAGGTCAAACAAGCAGAGGTCATACAAGGAAGATCAGTCCAATGAAACGCGGCACCAGAGGATGAGACGGAAGAATAGTCAAAGTCGAGCCAAGGGTCAAACCGGGAGATCATGGGTACGCAGTACAGTGGAGCAGGCAATCTTAGTCAGGGAAACAGGCAAAGGTCGGTCCAGGCAGCGATCAAGGATGGTCATACACAGCAGGATAATCGAAGACAGAGCAGACACCAAATCACACCCAGCAGCACGCTATTCCAAAAATATATACAAGGGCCGCACCATCTATGGTCAATATATCAATAGTAGTGTGCTGACTCAAAGGCTAGTGCATGCGCAATTATGAGCAATCCTAACAAAGACTGGGGTCCCACAACCCCAGATGTGCCACACCGCCCAGAGCAAAAATTAGCACCACTAAATATTATACAAAAATGAAAATCTTTATTAAGTATATACTATTTACATCTACATATATGTTTTGGACATTTTAAAAAAATCTTAAAAAACATGTAACAAACACTGATCTGTAGGAAGGAGGGAGGAGAGGGGGAGAAAAGGCCCGCACGTGCCGGTACTTTTTGGAAATGAGTGGAACCCTCTCCCCCACCACAAAGGAATTTATTTTGAACCTGTTAGATTTTGTGCTAGCACACAACTTTTTTATTTTTGATGGGGTGTTTTACAGACAGACCTGTGGTGTGGCCATGGGGGCACGTTGTGCCCCTTCAGTGGCGAACTTGTTTTTGGGGTGGTGGGAGAGGGAGGTCTTATTCCACGAAGACAACTTGCGATTTCACCGGCACGTGCTGGGTTGGCATCGCTACATAGATGATGTGCTGGTGATATGGCAGGGCACTGTGGCAGAATTTGATGATTTCATAAACCATTTGAATACTAATGAATTCAATATTTTTTTGACGGCTCAGCCACCCGCAAAACAGGTGACGTTTTTGGATCTGTCGTTGACCATCAAAGAAGATGGCTCCATAGGCACCAGCCTCTTTCGCAAGGATACGTCAGTCAACTCCCTCCTGCACTTTAGCAGCTTTCATCCTAAAAGTCTCAAACGCGGTATTCCTGTGGGCCAATTCCTCAGACTTCGTAGGAATTGCTCTGGGGAAGCGGAATTTACACGACAGGCAGAGAGTTTGGCAGATCGGTTTATCGCTAGGGGGTACCCGAGGGAGACAGTACACAGGGCATTGGAACGAGCAAAAAGCACCCCCAGAATGGGGTTACTCAACCCCAGGAACAAGAAGCAAAAAAGCACGGAGGTAAGGTACATTACTAGGTACAATAGTGACTGGCACAACCTGCGGCGGATATTGCACAATCATTGGGGTATACTTAGAACAGACCCGTACCTGGCGAGGTGGGTCCGGGGTGGTCCCAAAATGGTGGCACAACGGGCACGCAATATCCGCGATAGGGTATGTTCTAGTCACTTTGGGCCCCCTATAAATTGGCTTCGTGATCAAACTACCATTCTGGGCAATTACCCATGTGGGGGGTGCAATATTTGCCGATTTATGAACAGAAGTAAATTCATTAAGAACTTACAAACCGGCAAAAAGGTCTGGATCCGCCAATTTATAAACTGTAGAACAGTGGGAGTCATCTATGCCATCCAATGTGATTGCCCGAAAGTATACGTTGGCGAGACCAGGAACAGCTTGAAGGCCCGCATACAGGCGCACTTCTCTAGTATAAGACTTGCTGATAGGAATATACAACAAGGGAAGATGGTACCACCGGTAGCTATGCACTGTCTACAACATCATAATAGCGACTTTAGTTCCCTCAAAGTCACAGGGCTTGAAAAGGTCAGCCTTGGGCCACGTGGGGGGGACTTTAAAAGAATATTACAACAGCATGAGCTGCGTTGGATTTATACTTTGAATTCACTAGCACCGGTGGGGCTTAATGAGGACTTGTCATTTACTCCGTTTTTGGGCATCTGATATCACTTAGGGGTTATGTTAAGAGGGTGGGCACGGTTATGAAATATTGGTGATGGTGGGTTTAGGTGTTGTATTATAGGGGTTTGTTATCTGTGCACTTATATTACATTGTATATATTTACACATTTTCTTTTTTGCTTAGTTTTGTCACTGGCTATTATTTCCCATGGAGTTATTTGACCTGCTGCTATGGCCCCCTGGGCGAACTGAAAACTTAACCGGCTCACTGCTAAAAGAATCCCCTCCCATCTGCTTGAAGTGTGCTGGCTCAGGATGGAGAAAGATGTGACAGTATAGGTTGATAATATGGACTTCTTCTCTAATATCCTAAATGTTTATGCTAATGTGCCTGATTTGTAATTACTTTTCTCCCCCTTTCTCTCCCCTCTCCTTCTTTCTGCCCTCCCCCCTCCCCCCCTTTTCCTCCTCCCGCCCCCTCTCCCCCCCCCCCCTTTTTTTCCCCCCCCCTCCCTTGCCCTATAGCTTGGTAGTATAGAGATCTGTGGGTGATGAAAAAATTCTTCCCATAGATATAGATACAATTGTATCTTCCAATCCAGGAGTATCTTGTATAATAGTGTATATGTTGCAATTTATCATAAATAAATGTTTCTTTCCAGTAGGATCAAGCTTATGAATGACTTTAGAGCGTGATCATAATTAGCATCTGGTGGTGTGGCAAATAGTAAAATAAAATATATACAATGAAGTAGAGATATTAAGATTAATACTTTATTATGATAGTGTATATAAAATGTTGTTTATTATGTCATAGTACACAGTCTATTGTTGTTGTCTAAGTATGCTATATGGAGGTGGAGATGCTCACCTTTCCCCGTTCCCGGCAGCCGTTCGCACCATGGCTGCGTGCGCAGCCTCATCGAGCGCGTTACCATGGTGACGCGCTCCTTGCACGATCTGCGCCATGCTTGTTTGGGGCAGCACCCGGCTTCCGCGTGCTGCCAATGACGACTTCCGGTGACGCGGCCGCGTCTGCAGAGTCTCCTACATGCGGCGGCCGTCCGCACGCTTCCGGCCGGAGCGTGCAGGGCGGGCTGCTGTCATGTCCGACAGGTGTGAGCGCGCGGGAGCGGGGCAGGGTGAGCATATAAATTGATCATCCCAGCCTTCTCTCTCATGTCCTGAGGAAGTGACGTGTGACGTCACGGAACGCGTCGACTGAGAGTTGAGGGGGTTTGAGACACTTGCTCCGGCTGTCTGCTCACAGTAAGATCTTGCACTGTTTGTTGTTTTTGTTTTTGGTCACCCTGGTTGGTTCTTTTTCTGTATAAAATGATTTAGAAGTTTAACTTATGAATTATGCACTAAGCACTTTAAATATTGTATATTTGTTTCACATTGTTTATTAGAATCGAGGTAATAGTCAACCAAGGCTCACATGGTTATTTTCTTTATATTAATGTTAGGTAGGGCACAGGTACAGCCGGTTATATTAGTATAATTTGTGACTGGGCTATATACGATCAATATTATTTAATTGTGTTACCACATATGTGGCTTGTTCCCAGCACATAGTAATTCAATAATTAATAGTCTCTAAACTTTCCTCCCCCTCTCCTCCCTCCTTCCTACAGATCAGTGTTTGTTACATGTTTTTTAAGATTTTTTTAAAATGTCCAAAACATATATGTAGATGTAAATAGTATATACTTAATAAAGATTTTCATTTTTGTATAATATTTAGTGGTGCTAATTTTTGCTCTGGGCGGTGTGGCACATCTGGGGTTGTGGGACCCCAGTCTTTGTTAGGACAGCAGCACGCTATCACGGGCAATGACAGACTGAAGGAGAGAAACCTTTATGGGGCCAGGTTACACGGGATTGGGCCAGAAGTGTGCGCATGATTGGTGCATAACAGATTGGACCAGAAACATAGAGGGGCGTATGACCCCGCATTCCTCTGGGCTCATAGGCCCAGCGCTGATTACATTACATAAATCCTAGGTGCTGCGCGCGCGCGCGCGAGCACGACCCTGGACGTCAGGAGCGTGCCGCGATGCCGGGAACGCGGCCACTCCAGATGCCGCTCGCCCGAGCCGCCGCTCGCGGCGGAAAAAGCCGAGCCGCCGTCAGCGACGGAAGCCGCCGAACAGCCGCCCGTCGAGGACGCCGCCCCGCCAGACCTCCGACTGACTGCCCGCAGATGGCGCGGGACCGAAGGCTGGGTGAGTAGCTTGTGACACTACCCCCCTTCACGAGGGGCCTCCGGACCCTTACCAGGTTTATCAGGATTCTCACGATGGAATCTATTGACTAAAGTTCTGGCATGAACATCTTTGGCCGGTACCCAACATCTCTCCTCAGGACCAAAACCCTTCCCATCAATTAAATACTGTAATGAATTTCGGACCAATCGAGAGTCGAGTATTCTGTTAACCTCGTACTCAGGTTCATCTCCCATTACAACTGGAGGAGGAGATGACACCTGAACGTTTCTGGCGGATTTCAATAGGGAAACATGAAAAGTAGACGGAATCTTCATGGACATAGGTAGCTTAACTTTAAAGGTAATATCACTCAACTTATTATTGATGGGAAAAGGGCCGATATACTTAGGGCCCAACTTTGGCGAGGGTTGTCTAAGAGCTATATTTTTAGTGGATACCCAGACCCAGTCTCCCACCTGAAATGGTGGTTCTCGCGATCTATGTCGATCCGCGAACACTTTATATCTTACAGAGGCTTTCCTAAGGTTCGCCTGTGTTTCAGACCATACCTTAGTTCTTTCTCGTAACCATTCCTCCAAGGCCGGCAGGTTGGAGGAAGGACCAGAGAAGGAAGAAGCCTTGGGATTCTTGCCATAGTTACAAAAGAACGGCAAAAACTTGGTCGACTCGCTAGGCGCATTGTTAAAGGCGAACTCTGCAAACTCGATAAATTCCGCCCATTGTTCTTGACGATCCGATACAAAGCAGCGCAAGTATTGTTCTAAACTCTGATTCACCCGCTCAGTCTGTCCGTTAGACTGGGGATGACATGCTGTGCAAAGAGACACTTTTATGCCTAACCGAGTACAAAACGCTTTCCAGAAGCGGGATACAAATTGAACCCCCCGATCCGAAACTATATTCTGTGGTATACCATGGAGACGGAAAACATGTTTAATGAACAACTGCACCAACTCCGGCGCCAACGGAAGTTTTACCAAAGGAATAAAATGCGCCATTTTACTGAAGCGGTCAACCACCACCCAGATTACAGTATTCCCCTGCGATTGAGGTAGATCGACAATGAAATCCATGGATATGTGGGACCACGGTTCACCAGGAATCTCCAGAGGTACTAATAATCCAGCTGGAGATCCATGGGTCGTCTTACTACGCGCACATACAGGACATGCTTCAACAAAGGCGGTTATGTCGCGTCTGATGGTAGGCCACCAAACATGGCGTTTGGCGATAGCCAATGTTTTCCGAACCCCTAAGTGACCGGCGGACTTGGCATCATGAAATTCCTGTAAGACGGCGAGACGCAAATGAGGCGGAACAAATTGGCATTCAGAGGGTTT
Source organism: Gastrophryne carolinensis (assembly GCA_027917425.1). Taxonomy (NCBI): domain Eukaryota; kingdom Metazoa; phylum Chordata; class Amphibia; order Anura; family Microhylidae; genus Gastrophryne; species Gastrophryne carolinensis. Next base: position 212,308,772 of record CM051239.1, read on the forward strand.
ACCGGGAGGAGCATCAATCTGATACAGAGTCAAAGAGCTAGATAAATCAGGGAGAAGGGCACCAACAATACAACCTAAGGGTAAAATTGGTTCTGCGGGATCGAATCGATCCTTACACTCTCCGAAATTGCGAGACAAGGCGTCCGCTTTGGTATTCTTTTTCCCCGGTTTGTAGGTAATAATGAAGTTAAAACGGGAGAAAAAGAGCGCCCAGCGAGCCTGATAGGAATTGAGCCTTTTGGCGGATTCTATATATTCCAGATTCTTGTGATCAGTATATACAGTAATGGGATGTAGAGAACTCTCCAGCCAGTGTCGCCATTCTTCAAAGGCCAGTTTAATACCTAATAGTTCCCTATTACCAACATCATAATTTTGTTCAGCAGGAGAAAATTTACGCAAAAAGAAGGCACAGGGATGCAGTCTCTCCGGGTTACCAGAATACTGAGAGAGGACTGCTCCCACACCAAGCTCGGAAGCGTCGACTTCCAAAAGAAACGGGTGATTGATATTGGGGTGGATCAAAACCGGAGCTGAAGTAAAGGTCTCTTTCAGAGATTGAAAAGTGCTTATTGCTGAGGGAGGCCACTCCTCAACAAAAGCACACTCCGAGTAAGGTCAGTTAAGGGCCCCACTATAGAAGAGAACCCCCTTATGAATTGTCTGTAAAAGTTTGCAAATCCTAGAAATCTCTGAAGCGCTTTAAGGGTTCTTGGTTGCTCCCACTCCAGTATCGCGGACACTTTGGAGGGATCCATAACCAACCCACGCTTAGAGATCAAATATCCTAGAAACGGAATTTCAGAAACTTCAAATACACACTTAGAAATTTTAGCATACAGATGGTTCTCCCGTAACCTTTGTAACACTGCTTTTACATGTTGACGGTGTTCCAACAAGGAACGGGAAAAAATGAGTATATCATCTAAATAGACCACCAAAAATCGACCCAAGAAATCGCGAAAAATGTCGTTCACGAAATCTTGGAAGACTGCAGGGGCATTACATAGGCCGAAGGGCATAACCAAGTATTCATAGTGACCATCTTTAACATTGAAAGCTGTCTTCCATTCATCTCCCTGGCGTATACGAATAAGATTATATGCCCCTCTAAGATCAAGTTTAGAAAAAATCTGAGCCCCAGATACTTGATTAAAGAGATCATTGATTAAGGGTAACGGATATCTATTCTTGACCGTAATTTTGTTTAGTCCCCGGTAGTCAATACAGGGGCGTAAACCGCCGTCCTTCTTTTCGACAAAGAAGAAACCAGCACCAGCAGGGGAGGTGGAAGGACGGATGAATCCTTTCTTGAGATTCTCCGTAATATATTTTTTCATGGCCAGCTCTTCAGATCGCGTGAGATTGTATATCTTTCCCCTCGGGGGTATGGTACCTGGAAGCAAATTGATGGGACAATCATAGGCCCTATGCGGAGGAAGAGTGTCAGCGGATTTTTCGGAGAAAACATCCACCCAATCCGCGTAGGTAGGTGGTAAGCCATCAAGGGTGACCTGCGAGGACCTTAGGGCTGTAGAAAAACAATGCTCATAACAGAATGGACTCCATTTAACTAGATCCCCAGATCCCCAATTAATAACCGGGTTATGGGTTTTTAACCATGGGAATCTTAATACAATAGGAGATACAGGACTTTCTAGAATAAAAAATTCTAGTTTCTCAGAATGAGCAGAACCCACAACTAAATTCACCAAAGGGGTTTAAAAGGAAACCAATCCTCCCATGATTGGTTCATTATTGACAGCCAGGACCCGAAGTGAATTTTCTAAAGGGATCAATGGGATATTAAGGGTGGAAGCAAGTGACCTATCCAAGAAATTACCAGCCGCTCCACTGTCAATGAAGGCGGAGACAGAAGTCTTGGAAAGGCCCCAAGAGACCATAACTGGCAAAAGTAATCGATTTACGTGAGGGAGTGATACCTGATCGCCTAGATGAAGTCCCTCAACCGGATCTAGGCGCTGTAGTTTCCCGCCACCGGGGCCTTGTTAGGGCAATTCTTGGCGAAGTGGCCAGGATTCCCACAGTACAGGCAAAGACCTTGCGATCTGCGTCGTACTTTCTCCGCCTGAGAAAGATGAGTCATGCCAAGCTGCATGGGCTCTTCGGATGTCATAGAAGAAGAGGCAGCAGCAGCCTTAGGGCTGAACTCTTGGCGAGGGGATCCCAAAGGTTGATCCTTGACTTTTTCTAGGCGTCTTTCTCTGAGACGTCTATCCACTCTGATTGCCAGTTGCATATATTCATCAAGGCTCTTGGGTAGCGGATAATTCACAAGAGCATCTTTAATACTTTCAGAGAGTCCAATTCTAAATTGACTGCACAGAGCTTGGTCATTCCACTTGGAGTCAATGGACCATCGACTGAACTCTGCGCTATACTCTTCAGCCGACCGTTTCGCTTGTTTAAGACTCCGTAGCTTAGAGTCTGCCGTTGAAGCCCGGTCTGGGTCAGCATACAAAAGCTCCATAGCAGCAAAGAAGGCGGAGACTGATTGTAAAGCTTCATCGGTAGACGCCAGTCCAAACGCCCAGGTCTGAGGGTCACCCTGAAGCAGTGAGATAACTAGGCCCACTCGTTGAGTTTCTGACCCGGATGAGTGGGGCCGTAGGTGGAAGTAGAGCTCGCATGAGTTCTTAAAGTTAGAGAATTTAGACCATTCCCCAAAGAATTTTTCCGGAAGGGGAATCTTCGGCTCGACTGAAGACCCAGGATCCAGTGGTACAGGTAGTTGGCGGCTTTCCTGCGTAGCCACTCGTTGGGCCAGTTGGTTGATGGAGGTGGCCATAACTTGCACCTGTTGCATTAATTCTTCCATCTAGGAAATGTTTTAGATGGCCCATGATAATGTCAGGTCCCGTGGGACACCCACCTTCCAAATAAGTCTGCAACCCCCAATCTCCGCTGCTAGCTTCACCTATAGACAAGCCCCCGTCTGCCTGGACGCTTTACACGCCTCACCGGGCACGGTTGCCCCCAGGACTTTATAGCACAAAGGATGCAGACTTATGAAGGGGAAGGCAGATGAACCAGGAACGAGACTGGGCAAGGTCAAACAAGCAGAGGTCATACACGGAAGATCAGTCCAATGAAACGCGTCACCAGAGGATGAGACGGAAGAATAGTCAAAGTCGAGCCAAGGGTCAAACCGGGAGATCACGGGTACACAGTACAGTGGAGCAGGCAATCGTAGTCAGGGAAACAGGCAAAGGTCGGTCCAGGCAGCGATCAAGGATGGTCATACACAGCAGGAAAATCGAAGACAGAGCAGACACCAAATCACACCCAGCAGCACGCTATCACGGGCAATGACAGACTGAAGGAGAGAAACCTTTATGGGGCCAGGTTACACGGGATTGGGCCAGAAGTGTGTGCATGATTGGTGCATAACAGAACCTGGTCCAGATTGGACCAGAAACATAGAGGGGCGTATGACCCCGCATTCCTCTGGGCTCATAGGCCCAGCGCTGATTACCTCCGGCGGGCGCGCGCGAGCACGACCCTGGACGTCAGGAGCGCGCCGCGATGCCGGGAACGCGGCCGTTCCAGACGCCGCTTGCGGCGGGAACTGCCCGAGCCGCCGCTCGCGGCGGAAACAGCCGAGCCGCCATCAGCGACGGAAGCCGCTGAACAGCCGCCCGTCGAGGACGCCGCCCCGCCAGACCTCCGACTGACTGCCCGCAGATGGCGCGGGACCGAAGGCTGGGTGAGTAGCTTGTGACACATACCTTGCCCCATACATGTTGCGGGATACACATACTCTATCCGATACATGGCTCTCACTAGAGATGGGCGAACTTTTGAAATATTCGATTCGGCTGATTCACCAAATTTTCCGGGAAAAATCGCTTTGGTCCGAATTTATTCGCGCCGAATCGCTTTTAAAAACGGCTATTTCTGGGCGTCCGAGAGCCTCCATAGGGTTGCAGAACGTTTTGCTTGGCTGTAACATGCATAGGATGCATGCTGGGTTAGTGCATGCTGGGTACTATTGTAAAGAAGTATGACATGCAGATCAGAGGCATCGCTATTAGATTCGCTGATGCAGAGCAGCACAATTATAGAGCCTTGTGGTGATATCAGCATGATGAGCCCATATAGTGCCTGAAAGACACACAGCGGAGTTGGCAGCATCATAGGGAGCCCATATATTGCCTAAAAAACACACCCTGAATTTGGCAGCAGCATAGGGAGCCCAAATATTGCCTGAAAGACACACTCTGGACTTGGCAGCAGCATAGGGAGCACATATATTGCCTGAAAAACACACCCATGAGTTGGCAGCAGCATAGGGAGCTCATATATTGCCTGAAAGACACACTCTGGACTTGGTAGCAGCATAGGGAGCTCATATATTGCCTGAAAAACACATTGGGCCTGATGCAGAGCCTCCCCCGATCTGAGCTTAAAACCTTCCGATTGTCCGGGGGTCCCGTTTGAATCGTGGCTCAAATGTGATGCAGAGCCTCCGTTGGAATGGCTCCCTAACTGATCCGTTAATTTGTCTTCACTCGGGAAGTTTTTTTGGCTCTCTCGGGTGCCTTCAATTTGATTGGGGCTTCCGTTCCCGTTCACACGGTTGGCCCGTTTTCCCTGCTTTTTCCTTGGCTTTTGAACTTACCTGCTTGGTTTCCGTCGTATTTGACCTTTTTTGGATTTTTCAAATATACTTACATCTCCATGGCTCTTCAGTTGCCAATCTGGCTACACGCAAGTGCACATCCCTAAACCTCCATTGGAATATACATATGGCACCAACTGCCACATTTGACACATATATATATTTTTTAATCTAATTTTTGGTGTTTCTTCTTCCTTGCCATTAATGCATACCTTAATCTCTTTGGTGTTTCTTCTTCCTTGCCATTAATGCATACCTTAATCTCTTGGTGTTCCTTCTTCCTTGCCTTTAATGCTTACCGTAATTGTTTGCAATTTTTTCTGTTTTATTGTCCCAAATCTAAACCTTTTGTGTCATGTAAATGTGTGATGATGTTGTGTGATTGTACATTTACAGGAAAGACAACTCACAAAATCTGTTTATGTTTTTTTTTATTCAAACGTTTTTTTGGGGGGGTTTGGTTTTTTCATATTATTTTTTTTAGAACAAAACTAAAAAACAATTAAAATTTTTATGCAAAATTAAAAACATTAGGCCTCGGGGTCTTGTGCCTGTGGTTTTCTTGTATCTGTTAAAGAAAAACAACATTAGTTTAGCATTGTTTTTATGGTTTGGTTGGGTGTGTTTTTTTTGGGGCCCTTTTTAAACCGGATCTTAAGCGTGATTTAAAGTATAAACTATAAAAAAACGATTCTGCAGCATCTAAAATTAATATATTGTAAGTTTTTAGTCAATAACTTATTATTCTTTCCCCCACTGGGCTGCAACTCTGTTCAGGAATTTAGGATATGGGCGCCGCCATCTTGACTCAGAAGTATCACACTTACTGATGAGAGGAGAGTGGGATAAGGTACAGGGGGTGGGTTATAGCTGTGCTTTGTTCAGACAGAGCAGAGCTGTGCTCTTGAAAAGGTCAGCAATCCCAGGATGCAGAGCAGCACAGTTAGAAGGCACTTCCTGTTTGCAGGCTGCCTGATAAGATGGCGGCTTCCATGATTTTTAATGTGGGCAATCTGTATGTACAGGGTGTGGGAAACATATAAGATAGACTATTATTCAGAGTGAAGGTCCGCTTTAAAGTCTTTTGTTTTTTGTTTTTTTTCTTTTTTTGGGCCAATGGAATTGTTTGTTCATTTACTTTTGCCAAAAAAAAAACACTTACAATGTTTTTGGCGCACATTGGGTCGGGGGCAGAGTCTCCATTCTTCCTCCCTGGGTTGCTGCTGTGAATCTGTTTGGATGACAAACACACTGATATTAGAGACTGTTGTTCTTTCATTAATATAATATTAAGTTAGGCTTCTAGGTATCAATCTACTCACCTTCCCCAGCCACCTCTTCCTCGTCGCCCCCTTCCTCACTCATCCGTTGGGATGTCCCTGCGACGTCTGAATCTACAACTAACAATAGTGCACATGAGTATCTGTATTTAATGCATGTATTTCCACATATCTAAAAATATTTCCCTTACCGGAGTCAGGTTGAGGGTAATTTAGGCTCGACTCCCTGCCGTCAGATTCCCCCCTTCCCTGCATGCTGAGGTCCAGTGGCTCCTCATAGTCACTTACAGAGGAGGGGGTGGCCGTTGACACTGGCGGTGGACCACCTACACCTTCACCTGTTTCGCCCAACACTGGGCTGCGTGTCCTGGTCCGGGTGGGGCGGAACCGCATATTCCATTTATGTGCTGAAATACAAACACAATCATTAAACCACGCCCAGGCGAGGCCAGGGTTATAGGTGCTTTTACATTTTCCACACTTACATGGGAAATGTTTTGCGAAGTACCGCCTCACCCGGGGCTTATGCCTTCTCTTTAAATCAGACCAGTGTTGGGCGATCTGGGTGAAGGTATAGGTGGTTTGTGATCGTCGTGCGATCGCGTCCACCACCGCCAGGGCCAACGTCCGCTTCTCATAATCTGATGGCAGGAAGTCGTAGCGATTCCTCAGCATCATCTGTTAAAAAAACATACAAGGACCCACCATTAATCCACAAAACACATTAACAAGTTTCCTGCCCTAACTAAACTTTATTAACCTCTTGCTGCCTCACATTGCCCTAGTTCTTCTATCTGCATGTAGCCTAGTTTGTAGCTGCGTACATGTGTTAAACTAAGGTAGGCTTGTATTTAACGTGACAAACTAAGTTGTTTCAGACTATTCTTGCGCTTTGTTTTTTTTATTATAAGGAATGTGTGCGCGCACATAAACCTTAGAATCTAAGTGGATCTATCATCTGAAATCTATGGTCCCAGGAGGCTTGAATATAGAGTTCGACTTAAATTGCTTCATTGGTAACCATTAGTAATTTGTAGGTCAGCTTTAGGAAGTTCTCTGGTTAGAGTCCCCCTTTTTAGAATAGCATACACACTACTTGATAGCTCTTTCAATGATTCTGTAGATTTTTGTATTTTTATAATATCTTTTTAAGAGGTGTATAGATTTATGAATGTGGCTGTGCTTTAAAGTTTAAAAAAAAAAAAAAAAAAAAAAAAAAAAAAATTTTTTTTTTAATACATTTATAATTGCTGTATTTTTATGATAGTCTTAAAGCTATATGGGAGTCAGGCTGAAAAGACTAATTGTTTTTATAGGTGATTCCCTGATAGGGTTTAATAGGAGATATAAAAATGACATTTCATTTAATACTCATCTAAATAATATAAAGAGTAAATCTTTTTTGTAATAAATATTTTAAGTTCTGGAAGGAGACCCATATTAAGATTACAAGGAGGTATTAGAAAGACAGTACTATCCCTCTTTTTTAAGGAAAATGCCTGCCTCAGTATTAAGATAAGATAAATGATGGCATCTAAAGTGTTAAATCAGCTAGACCACATGATCGCTGCTTTACTAGAAAAGAGAGACGCTCCACAGTTCCTGTAGCTCATGATTAAGTTGTCAGGTGACGACGAAACGCGTTGGGCGGGGCCAGTACTGTGAGGCGTCACTACGTAGCTACACAGAGGAGAGACAGCAAGCGCTCCCGTGTCCGGCGGCCGAGGAGACGGGGAGGAACGCACAGCTGCATCACGGATTGACACTAAGCTGAAGGTAGCGTGTATGGGGATACAAAAGGTCTTTACAGCGCGCCTCCCAGTATAGCGTCTGAAGTTTGAAACTTGATTTTGAAAACGTGTTTTTATCTTAATGCTGGTAAGCATATTAAATGTGGGCAGGAGCTCTTAATTTGTGAAGATATCACGCCATGTGTTTTCATTTGCTTGCTTTCATGTTATAAATCTTTGGAGTGGAAGAGATTTAAGGAGTTCTGAAAGATAAGGAGTATTTAAAAGCTACTAATATTGCTCAAATATACCCTAATTGATGAAAGGCACGCAGAAGTTTTGTGACACCCTAAAGAGGATCTAAACTATCTTGCAAGTTGTTCATTTGTATCTGGTACGTGATTTAATAGATGGTGGTGGGAGTTGTCACCAATTAGCATCCTTGTTGGAAATACACACAAGAGGTGGATTTGTTATAATCAAGAGGAAAAGTGTTTTTGTATTGAAGGAGAAAGTAATGTCCCGCGGAGTGGTGATGTGTTCAACATACAATTAATTAATTTTGCAATACAGACTGATCCAACACAGTTTGAGTACTCCAGCGAGGACTTTTAAGTTTAATAATTATTTCTGATTTAATTTTTATTTAACCTATCTTTCACTAATGAATATGTGTTGTAAGCGCGGTGTTTGATGAAATTAATGGTTTTATCACTAGTTCACTATATGCACATAAACGCATGCTCGCATACTCACATCCATGATGATATCGTCCTGCTCCTGTGTAAAGATGGCGGGCGACATCTTTTCTTGGTTTTCCTGGTATAGCTCTGACGTTCCCCCGCGGTGACATGCGTGCGTGCGCGCAGGCGCGCACCCGCTGTTGACCACGCCCACATGGGAAACATATTTAAAGCACAAGGCACTCAGCTCTGTGTTGGATACCATATCAATATGGGCAGACCTAAAGGGAGCAAAAAGAGCCAACCAAGGCCCGAGGCACATAGCAGCCGCACACATGCCTCATCCTCAAAAATACAGAAGAGCAGGCACAAGACACATGCAGAACATGCCCCAACTAAAATGGTGGATAATCCACAGACACAGGCACATTCCAAAAAACGCAGGACCAAGGAGACATTAACCCATTCACCACCACCTGCCAAAAAAACACGACCACACAAGGGTGGCAAATCTAGTAAGACCCTGCAGCATCCTCAACCTCAACACACCAAGCATACCCACAAAACAAAACACATCAGCAAGGGTAAGCGTATTGCAAAACCCACCACCCCACCAAGGTCACCCACCCCTCCACCTAAACCCTCTGGTTCTCCCAATTCCAGTACCTCACATTCCACATGCAGCTCAACATCTGATAGCTCAACAGGAACCCAGACATTAAGCCATAGCAGCACACACACAACATCACCCTCCCCCATAAGGCCCAGAACCACACACGACTCAGATAGCCAACCATCAATTTCCACAGATGCAGGGGACACCGCACACCCATGTGGCCGACAACTACGCCGTGGCTCACTAACTGCACGTTTTTGCGATGCTCAAAGCATGGCTGTTGCAAATGCAGTTTGTGAGCATTATGATGCCCTATTTGGCCGGACCTCCAAATCAACCACTAAGCAGGCTAAGCTGGAGACCTGGACGAATATTTGCCGGCAAGTAAATAGTGTGGGATCTGTCCGGCGAGATATTCAACAAATCAAAAGGAAATTTGGGGGCCTGAAATATTACAGCAAAAAAAAAATGGACATGCGCCGTCAGCAGAGGTAAAGGGCAATTTAAATGCATTTATAGTCGCATTGGTAACAGGATGTAACACTTATTAGGTGTAATTTAATCTTCCCCAGCCAACAGACAGGGGGTGGAGCAGAGGTAAAGGGCAATTTAAATGCATTTATAGTCGCATTGGTAACAGGATGTAACACTTATTAGGTGTGTTTTAATCTTCCCCAGCCAACAGACAGGGGGTGGCTTACCCACTAAAATAATCCTTACACCCGCCGAGGAACATGTATATACATACATACACCCGGCCAGCATCCAGGGCCTGGCAGAGGCACAAGACACAGACCGGAATGTAAGGTCCCAAGGTGAGTCTGAATTTGCCATGACCTATTTAAAAAAGTTCCTAAAGGCAGTGTTATGCTACACAACACACTGTACTTGGCCATTTAGCTAATCTTCAAATCTACATTCTAAGGAACAAGTCAACAGGACACACAAGGGCCCCAAACCCCTGCGTTAGCACCGAGGCCAAGGGCACACCAGGATTCTACACCACGAACCCAAATTGTGGATTGCGATGAGGTAAGTCAATGGTCCTTGGTGTGTACTTTTAACATTGATCTTTAAGAGCTTTTGTTGACATAAATAAGCTAAAATGAACCTATATTTATTTCCAGAACACAGGAAGCCCACCCATCATCGAACATATACGAGATTTGGAGGAGGACACCCCACATATGTCACTAACCACTACTGAACCAGTGGCAGCAACGCAGTCAACCCCGGCACAACCACCACATCCACAACCACCTTCAGAACCAGAACCAACCACCCGTCCCACTGCTCGAACCCAGTCCAGACACCATAATTCCCAAAGAAGGCAACTTCAAATTTTGGAGGAAGCGTGGAGGCAGGAAAATATAGCCTTTTCGGCTACAACACAGCAATTCAATGAGACTGTGTGCACCCAACTCACAAACCTCAACGCCCAATTAGAGGTATTAAACAGAAATGTCTCTGCCCTAACCAGCCATATGGGTGAGATTAATCAAAGCCTGGCCCACATTGCAGCCAATTTGCAGCCACAACATCATTCATCGGCACCATGCAACCCAACATACCACTAATTTTTGGGGAATACATTTTCTGACCCCACGTGTAATTTTTCTTTGGTTAAAAAATAAACAAATGACACACCAAAATTTGTTTGTAAAAAAAAAAAAAAAACCTAAATAAAACTTTTGTTGTCTGAAAAAACATTAAACACTAGTTGTGCACGGATGGTTTGCGCAGTGCCACTTTGGGTGCCAGAAAAAGGAGGGGTGGGGACATCTGAAACTAAAGGTTGTGAAGTAGCCCACAAGCCATGATTAGTTTTAGGACCTTTGTAGGCGTCTATTGTAGTGCCCCCCCAGTCTCATCAAGACAACGGAACCTCAACTTCAAGAGACCAAAGCCTCGATCCACCACAGAGCGAGTCCTCCTGTGGGCAGTATTGTCGCGCTCCTCTGCCTGTGAAGATGGGTGCCGGATGGGGGTCACCAGCCAGGGGAGCAAAGGATAGCCAGAGTCTCCTGCCAAACCAAAAAAAAAAATGTCAAAATAAAAATAAAAAAAAGGTGTGCATTGCAACTAGGGATGAGCGAATCGATCCGGACGAACCCGGATTCGATCCGAATCTCATGAAAAATTCGATTCAGATCGAATCCGAATTTCCCCGTGCTTCGATCGCTCGAAGTTTTTCTTTAACATCCATTGATTTGCATTACAGGCATTCTAAGAGGGCGGACGGGACATGTCCAGACCTCTACCCCGCTCCAGTGCGTGCTGGGACAGTCACATGCAGCCTATCAGCAGCCAGTAAGCCCGGTGACGTCACAGCGCTATATAAGGCGGCGGACATCTTGCTTTTGTTCATTTCTCTATTGTATTCGTGAGAGACAGGACACTGCTGTATTCAGGGAAAGACAGTTAGAGAGCCAGGGACAGGCAGGAGACAGGCAGGAGACAGGCAGAAAGTCAGTGAGAAGCAGGGAAAGTTAGGAAAAATCAGAGGCAGTGACAGGGAGATTTTTTTTTTTTCATCCAGCCTGAGTGTTACTGGCTGGCTGACTGGCTTTGTTAGCTGTTTCAGGCTGCTTATACACTTTTGATGTGCATATATACTGAACTGATCTCAAGTCTGCTGTGGGAACATTACCATTTTGTAAGATCTCATTAGCCTCTGTATTTCCTCTAAGCTGCACACTTATTTAAAGTAATTTGGCCTGTTGCAGCCTGCTTAGACACTTTTGCTGTGCATATATTCTGATCTCAAGTCTGCTGTGGGGGCATCCCATTCTGTAACATACCATACCCCTCTTGATCTTCACTAAGCTGCACACTTATTTAACCCTTTAGTTGCCAAGCCCGTAACACCTACGTGCTGGCTTGGCTGGGGTTAAGTGCCAAGCACGTAGGTGTTACGTGCTTGACACTTACTTACCTTGTGGCGATCAGGGGCTGCAGAAGAAATCCATTCCAGCGCAGGATTGAAGAGAAGACGTCGGAGGGTCATGTGGAGGTGACCCTTACTTCACCCCAGTCAGCAGATCGGCGCTGGACCAATAGGAAGGGAGGCGCATGGCTGCTGTCATCAGCCGGCGCCTCCCCCTTTATAACAGCATTCGGTCCTCATGCTGTTCTCCTTCATCGCCGATTCTGAGGTAAGTGGGGTGTGTGGGGGGGTGGTGAGTGGGTGGGTGGCCGTAGGTACCCCTGATCGCCGCCATCGCCGCCATCGCCGCCATCCGGGGGGGGTCATTCTAGCACTTGTAGTGCGCCGCCGCCGCCATCCGGGGGGGGGGGGCGGGGGGGTGTTGTGATCTGGGGTGGGTGGCCGTAGGTACCCTTGATCGCCGCCACCCGGGGGGGGGGGATCATGGTTGTGGTGGGTGGCCGTAGGGTCATTCTAGCACTTGTAGTGCGCCGCCGCCATCCGGGGGGGGGTTGTGATCTGGGGGGGGGTGTTGTGATCTGTGTGTGTGTGGGGGGGGTGTTGCGATCTGTGGGGGGGTGGAGGGTGTTGCGATCTGTGTGTGTGGGGGGGTTGTGATCTGTGGGGGGGGGGTTGTGATCTGTGGGGGGGGGGTTGTGATCTGTGTGGGGGGGTTGTGCCGTCAGATCTGGGGTCAGATCTGTGTGTGCCGGCGGTCAGATCTGGGGTCAGATCTGTGTGTGCCGGCGGTCAGATCTGGGGTCAGATCTGTGTGTGCCGGCGGTCAGATCTGGGGTCAGATCTGTGTGTGCCGGCAGTCAGATCTGGGGTCAGATCTGTGTGTGCCGGCGGTCAGATCTGGGGTCAGATCTGTGTGTGCCGGCGGTCAGATCTGGGGTCAGATCTGTGTGTGCCGGCGGTCAGATCTGGGGTCAGATCTGTGTGTGCCGGCGGTCAGATCTGGGGTCAGATCTGTGTGTGCCGGCGGTCAGATCTGGGGTCAGATCTGTGTGTGCCGGCGGTCAGATCTGGGGTCAGATCTGTGTGTGCCGGCGGTCAGATCTGGGGTCAGATCTGTGTGTGCCGGCGGTCAGATCTGGGGTCAGATCTGTGTGTGCCGGCGGTCAGATCTGGGGTCAGATCTGTGTGTGCCGGCGGTCAGATCTGACCCCAGATCTGTGTGTGCCGGCGGTCAGATCTGGGGTCAGATCTGTGTGTGCCGGCGGTCAGATCTGGGGTCAGATCTGTGTGTGCCGGCGGTCAGATCTGGGGTCAGATCTGTGTGTGCCGGCGGTCAGATCTGGGGTCAGATCTGTGTGTGCCGGCGTTCAGATCTGGGGTCAGATCTGTGTGTGCCGGCGGTCAGATCTGGGGTCAGATCTGTGTGTGCCGGCGGTCAGATCTGGGGTCAGATCTGTGTGTGCCGGCGGTCAGATCTGGGGTCAGATCTGTGTGTGCCGGCGGTCAGATCTGGGGTCAGATCTGTGTGTGCCGGCGGTCAGATCTGGGGTCAGATCTGTGTGTGCCGGCGGTCAGATCTGGGGTCAGATCTGTGTGTGCCGGCGGTCAGATCTGGGGTCAGATCTGTGTGTGCCGGCGGTCAGATCTGACCCCAGATCTGTGTGTGCCGGCGGTCAGATCTGGGGTCAGATCTGTGTGTGCCGGCGGTCAGATCTGGGGTCAGATCTGTGTGTGCCGGCGGTCAGATCTGGGGTCAGATCTGTGTGTGCCGGCGGTCAGATCTGGGGTCAGATCTGTGTGTGCCGGCGGTCAGATCTGGGGTCAGATCTGTGTGTGCCGGCGGTCAGATCTGACCCCAGATCTGTGTGTGCCGGCGTTCAGATCTGGGGTCAGATCTGTGTGTGCCGGCGGTCAGATCTGGGGTCAGATCTGTGTGTGCCGGCGGTCAGATCTGGGGTCAGATCTGTGTGTGCCGGCGGTCAGATCTGGGGTCAGATCTGTGTGTGCCGGCGGTCAGATCTGGGGTCAGATCTGTGTGTGCCGGCGGTCAGATCTGGGGTCAGATCTGTGTGTGCCGGCGGTCAGATCTGGGGTTAGATCTGTGTGTGCCGGCGGTCAGATCTGGGGTCAGATCTGTGTGTGCCGGCGGTCAGATCTGACCCCAGATCTGTGTGTGCCGGCGGTCAGATCTGGGGTCAGATCTGTGTGTGCCGGCGGTCAGATCTGGGGTCAGATCTGTGTGTGCCGGCGGTCAGATCTGGGGTCAGATCTGTGTGTGCCGGCGGTCAGATCTGGGGTCAGATCTGTGTGTGCCGGCGGTCAGATCTGGGGTCAGATCTGTGTGTGCCGGCGGTCAGATCTGGGGTCAGATCTGTGTGTGCCGGCGGTCAGATCTGGGGTCAGATCTGTGTGTGCCGGCGGTCAGATCTGACCCCAGATCTGTGTGTGCCGGCGGTCAGATCTGACCCCAGATCTGTGTGTGCCGGCGGTCAGATCTGGGGTCAGATCTGTGTGTGCCGGCGGTCAGATCTGGGGTCAGATCTGTGTGTGCCGGCGGTCAGATCTGGGGTCAGATCTGTGTGTGCCGGCGGTCAGATCTGACCCCAGATCTGTGTGTGCCGGCGGTCAGATCTGGGGTCAGATCTGTGTGTGCCGGCGGTCAGATCTGGGGTCAGATCTGTGTGTGCCGGCGGTCAGATCGGACCCCAGATCTGTGTGTGCCGGCGGTCAGATCTGGGGTCAGATCTGTGTGTGCCGGCGGTCAGATCTGGGGTCAGATCTGTGTGTGCCGGCGGTCAGATCTGGGGTCAGATCTGTGTGTGCCGGCGGTCAGATCTGACCCCAGATCTGTGTGTGCCGGCGGTCAGATCTGGGGTCAGATCTGTGTGTGCCGGCGGTCAGATCTGGGGTCAGATCTGTGTGTGCCGGCGGTCAGATCTGGGGTCAGATCTGTGTGTGCCGGCGGTCAGATCTGGGGTCAGATCTGTGTGTGCCGGCGGTCAGATCGGACCCCAGATCTGTGTGTGCCGGCGGTCAGATCTGGGGTCAGATCTGTGTGTGCCGGCGGTCAGATCTGGGGTCAGATCTGTGTGTGCCGGCGGTCAGATCTGGGGTCAGATCTGTGTGTGCCGGCGGTCAGATCTGGGGTCAGATCTGTGTGTGCCAGCGGTCAGATCTGGGGTCAGATCTGTGTGTGCCGGCGGTCAGATCTGGGGTCAGATCTGTGTGTGCCGGCGGTCAGATCTGGGGTCAGATCTGTGTGTGCCGGCGGTCAGATCTGGGGTCAGATCCGTGTGTGCCGGCGGTCAGATCTGGGGTCAGATCCGTGTGTGCTGGCGGTCAGATCTGACCCCAGATCTGTGTGTGCCGGTGGTCAGATCTGGGGTCAGATCTGTGTGTGCCGGCGGTCAGATCTGGGGTCAGATCTGTGTGTGCCGGCGGTCAGATCTGGGGTCAGATCTGTGCGTGCCGGCGGTCAGATCTGGGGTCAGATCTGTGCGTGCCGGCGGTCAGATCTGCGGTCGCGCGTGTGTGGGTGCCGGCGGTCAGATCTGCGGTCGCGCGTGTGTGGGTGCCGGCGGTCAGATCTGCGGTCGCGCATGTGTGGGTGCCGGCGGTCAGAGATCTGCCGGTGGGTGGGTGTGTGCGTGTGCCGGTGGTCAGAGTGAATCCCCTCGATTGCCAGTAAAACTTACCTTACCACCGCTCTAGGTATAGCATAGTGCGGCTGTTGTCCATGCATGCGTCCTAAACACTCCCTAATCTTAACTTTTTCTCTTAGGTTGTTCGCTGAGATCTCTACTGCCTTTGTTTCGTTGTTTGGACCTTTCGCTTGCCCTTTTAGGACCCTAGCCCCCGCCCCTCCTTTTGGGAGCCTAGCCCCCGCCCCTCCTTTTGGGAGCCTAGCCCCCGCCCCTCCTTTTGGGAGCCTAGCCCCCGCCCCTCCTTTTGGGAGCCTAGCCCCCGCCCCTCCTTTTGGGAGCCTAGCCCCCGCCCCTCCTTTTGGGAGCCTAGCCCCCGCCCCTCCTTTTGGGAGCCTAGCTGGGATCCCGTGACCTGCTGCTCCTGACTCCACCACTTCTCATCGGGTTGTAACTATACACTTTTATTTCTATTTTTGTCTGTTTTTTTTGCTTTGTTTTATTGTATTGTATTTTTTTGTTTCATTTTTTTGTCTGTTTTTTTGCTTTGTTTTATTGTATTGTATTTTTTTGTAATTTGTCTTTAGTTTTAGCCTTTAGTTTTAGCCTTTAGTTTTAGCCTTTTTTTTTAGATTTTTTTTTGCATTGGGGTATGGCTGGTAAGCGGTACACTGCACAGGAAGCTGCGGCTTACCTGATGGCGTCTGACTCGGAAGATTTTAGTGAGTCAGGGTCTGAGTTCTTCCCATCAGATAGCGAGTCAGACAGTGTATACTCTACTGAGGAAACACAGCCGCGCAGTGCTACCAGTAGTAGCCACCGTAGAAGGGATAGTACCGCACAAAGTGAGGCCACGCTTCAGGCGAGTGTAGTGCAGGATGGGGCATCGAGTGCTGCAGCTGGTGAAGGAGCGTCTGCGTGGAGGCCTCCTAATAATATTTCCCCCGAAATTCCCCCTTTTGATTCGGTCCCCGGGGTCAATGTAGACACCACAAATTTTGGTGTCATTGACTTTTTCAAATTGTTCCTCACAGAAGCCATCCTACTGGATATGGTCTTCTATACCAATCTCTATGCCGAGCAGGTCTTAGCGAAAAACCCCCTGCAGAGGCACGCCCGAGCTCAGGCATGGCATCCCACAAATTTGCGTGAGATAAAGAAATTTTGGGGGCTCACTCTAGCAATGGGTATCCTAAAAAAATTTAGTATTTCCTCCTACTGGGATACCCAAACCATATTGGCAACTCCATTATTTCCGGCCGTAATGTCCAGAAACCGCTACCAAATTTTACTGCGGTTTCTGCATTTTAACGACAATTCCACTGCTATTCCCCGTGGTGAGCCCGGTCACGACAGGCTGCATAAATTACGGCCCCTGCTCAACAGCCTGTCAGATCGCTTCGCAGTAGTGTACACCCCCGGCCAAAAATTATCAATTGACGAGTCACTACTGCTTTTCAAAGGGCGCATTGTTTTTTGGCAATATATCCCTAGCAAGCGTGCCCGCTACGCGATTAAATTTTACCAATTATGCGATAGTGTGACCGGCTACATCAAATATTTTCGAATCTATGAAGGAAAGGACACCTATCTGGACCCCCCTGGTTGTCCCCTTGATTTGTCAATAAGTGGAAAGATCGTTTGGGACCTTATGACTCCATTGTTGGGTAGAGGTTACCACTTATATGTGGACAACTTCTATACCAGCATCCCCTTATTTCGCGCCCTTTATTCGTTGGATACCCCGGCCTGCGGCACCATCAACCCTAAACGCAAAGGATTGCCCAGGCCACTACTTGAAAAAAAATTAAAAAGGGGGGAGTCTTATGCTCTAAGAAGCGATGAGGTCCTGGCCATGAAATACATGGGCAAAAAAAATGTTTTCCTTCTGACAACACTCCACGATGAGTCAGTTGTGAATGTAAGGCAACGTGGTCCCCGAGCCCCTTCCCAAAAGCCACGTTGCATAACCGATTATAATAAATTCATGGGTGGCGTTGATAAAACGGACCACATATTAACTTATTACAACGCCACCCGAAAAACTCGAGCCTGGTACACTAAAGTTGCTATCCATTTGGTCCAAATGGCAACCTACAACAGCTTTGTTGCCTTCAAGGCAGCAGTGCCAGGCTCCAATTTATCGTACATAAAATACCAGCAGCAGTTACTCCCTGCTTTGTTGTTTGGGGATACTGCAGAAGAACCAGATCTGCCTACCAATGACAACCAGGCCAGATTAGTAGGGAAGCACTTTATAAAGTTGCTTCCCGAAGTTGGTAAAAAGCGGTATCCCCAGAGAGCTTGTAGGGTTTGTAGGAAGCGTGGCATTAGAAGAGATGTGCGGTATTATTGCCCGACCTGTCCCAGCCAACCCGGGTTATGCCTCGAAGATTGTTTTGAGGTATACCATACTCAACTAAATTATTGAGCAATGCATTTTTTTTTTTGGTAGGTAGGCCCCTTTTAGGATTAGGTTTCTTAGGTATTTTGTGTTGCCATTATATTTTATTTTCTTTTATTTTCTTTTCGCTGTTGCTAATCCGAAGGGAAATGGTGGAGCAGGAGCAGCTGGTTACTTGTGGCAAGTGATGATAAAATGTGACCAATTTCAGGTCCTTGATTCCTAATATTGGTCATTGATCACTGCACTGATCTTATAGTCTGATGACACAGCTACAGTATCCTATAATCTGATGACACAGCTACAGTATCCTATAATCTGATGGCACAGCTACAGTATCCTATAATCTGATGGCACAGCTACAGTATCCTATAATCTGATGGCACAGCTACAGTATCCTATAATCTGATGGCACAGCTACAGTATCCTATAATCTGATGGCACAGCTACAGTATCCTATAATCTGATGGCACAGCTACAGTATCCTACTTGCACTTCTTAGAACAGGTAAGAAATTGTTTTGTTTTTCCATAGCGCATGTGTTAGTTTTGGGTGATTGGTAACTGTACCCTTCAAAGTACCTATGCATGTGGGGTATTATTTTGTTCAGCAGATGTTGTGCTTTCAGATTTACTGCGTTACTTCTTGCTTGCTTATTGTTTTTATAGGAAAATATGGTTTTGAATCTGCTTTTTGCTTTTTTTTTTAGTGAAATCCTTTGGAACCAGAGATTCTGCCAATCAATAGATTCCGAAGGAAGTCGCCGACGTCAACAAGCCCAGTAGGCTTAGAAACCTTGAGGTATGTACTTTCCAAAAATATATAGTTTGTGGGGGGTATTTCAAATGTAAAGGGTTGTAAATTTGGAGAAACTGCAAGGTGCGCACTTTGTGTGCGCCGCTGATTTTTTCAAGTAAAATTACCCTCAAACGCATGCTTGACTTTGGGGTGTTTGGCAACTCTACACTTCAAAGTACCTATGCATGTGGGGTATTGTTTTGTTCAGCAGCTGTTGTGCTTTCAGATTTACTGCGTTACTTCTTGCTTGCTTATTGTTTTTATAGGAAAAAATGTTTTTCAATCTGCTTTTTGCTTATTTTTTTAGCGAAATCCTTTGGAACCAGAGATTCTGCCAATCAATAGATTCCGAAGGAAGTCACCGATGTCAACAAGCCCAGTAGGCTTAGAAACCTTGAGGTATGTACTTTCCAAAAATATATAGTTTGTGGGGGGTATTTCAAATGTAAAGGGTTGTAAATTTGGAGAAACTGCAAGGTGCGCACTTTGTGTGCGCCGCTGATTTTTTCAAGTAAAATTACCCTCAAACGCATGCTTGACTTTGGGGTGTTTGGCAACTCTACACTTCAACGTACCTATGCATGTGGGGTATTATTTTGTTCAGCAGATGTTGTGCTTTCAGATTTACTGCGTTACTTCTTGCTTGCTTATTGTTTTTATAGGAAAATATGGTTTTGAATCTGCTTTTTGCTTTTTTTTTTAGCGAAATCCTTTGGAACCAGAGATTCTGCCAATCAATAGATTCCGAAGGAAGTCGCCGACGTCAACAAGCCCAGTAGGCTTAGAAACCTTGAGGTATGTACTTTCCAAAAATATATAGTTTGTGGGGGGTATTTCAAATGTAAAGGGTTGTAAATTTGGAGAAACTGCAAGGTGCGCACTTTGTGTGCGCCGCTGATTTTTTCAAGTAAAATTACCCTCAAACGCATGCTTGACTTTGGGGTGTTTGGCAACTTTACACTTCAAAGTACCTATGCATGTGGGGTATTGTTTTGTTCAGCAGCCGTTGTGCTTTCAGATTTACTGCGTTACTTCTTGCTTGCTTATTGTTTTTATAGGAAAAAATGTTTTTCAATCTGCTTTTTGCTTATTTTTTTAGCGAAATCCTTTGGAACCAGAGATTCTGCCAATCAATAGATTCCGAAGGAAGTCACCGATGTCAACAAGCCCAGTAGGCTTAGAAACCTTGAGGTATGTACTTTCCAAAAATATATAGTTTGTGGGGGGTATTTCAAATGTAAAGGGTTGTAAATTTGGAGAAACTGCAAGGTGCGCACTTTGTGTGCGCCGCTGATTTTTTCAAGTAAAATTACCCTCAAACGCATGCTTGACTTTGGGGTGTTTGGCAACTCTACACTTCAACGTACCTATGCATGTGGGGTATTATTTTGTTCAGCAGATGTTGTGCTTTCAAATTTACTGCGTTACTTCTTGCTTGCTTATTGTTTTTATAGGAAAATATGGTTTTGAATCTGCTTTTTGCTTTTTTTTTTAGCGAAATCCTTTGGAACCAGAGATTCTGCCAATCAATAGATTCCGAAGGAAGTCGCCGACATCAACAAGCCCAGTAGGCTTAGAAACCTTGAGGTATGTACTTTCCAAAAATATATAGTTTGTGGGGGGTATTTCAAATGTAAAGGGTTGTAAATTAGGAGAAACTGCAAGGTGCGCACTTTGTGTGCGCCGCTGATTTTTTCAAGTAAAATTACCCTCAAACGCATGCTTGACTTTGGGGTGTTTGGCAACTCTACACTTCAAAGTACCTATGCATGTGGGGTATTGTTTTGTTCAGCAGCCGTTGTGCTTTCAGATTTACTGCGTTACTTCTTGCTTGCTTATTGTTTTTATAGGAAAAAATGTTTTTCAATCTGCTTTTTGCTTATTTTTTTAGCGAAATCCTTTGGAACCAGAGATTCTGCCAATCAATAGAGTTCAAACCAATGGACCCACGCCAACAAGCCTAGTATGCTTAGAAACCTTGAATTGTGCACTTTCCAAAAATATATAGTTTGTGGGGGGTATTTCAAATGTAAAGGGTTGTATTTTTTGAAAAACTGCGAGGAGCGCAAAGTATTTGTATTTTATCTGAAAATCTCCTCTAGCGCTCTTTGCAGTTTCTGGGGTCTCCTGGGCAGGAAAGGGTGTCTACTAATACATGTGTGGTACCGTTGTAACCGGGAGAAATGGGGCTTTTACTCTCAATATGTTTTTATTGAAAAACCTTTATTTTCGATTAAAAAAAAACACTGCAAAATGTAAAAACGTGTGTGTTTTTTATTTTCTTTCACATATTTTGCCCAAAATAATTATGATAAAACTACAAAATTGATAAACAAGAGATATGATGTTAAAGCCCAGATTCTGCTGAAAAAAACAATATGTAATTTTTATGGGAAGTCCCAGAAAATCCCTTCAAAAATTACAGTTGAACATGGGGAGCGCAAAATAGTGAAAAATGCTCTGGCAACAGGGAGTGGGAAATGCTGCAGGTAGGCTGGCACTTAAAGGGTTAAAGTAATTTGGCCTGTTGGAGCCTGCTTAGACACTTTTACTGTGCATATATACTGATCTCATGTCTGCTGTGGGGGCATCCCATTCTGTAACATCCCATTAGCCTCTGTATTTCCTCTAAGCTGCACACTTATTTAAAGTAATTTCGCCTGTTGGAGCCTGCTTAGACACTTTTACTGTGCATATATACTGATCTCAGGTCTGCTGTGGGGGCATCCCATTCTGTAACATACCATACCCCTCTTGATCTTCACTAAGCTGCACACTTATTTAAAGTAATTTGGCCTGTTGGAGCCTGCTTAGACACTTTTACTGTGCATATATACTGATCTCAGGTCTGCTGTGGGGGCATCCCATTCTGTAACATACCATACCCCTCTTGATCTTCACTAAGCTGCACACTTATTTAAAGTAATTTGGCCTGTTGGAGCCTGCTTAGACACTTTTACTGTGCATATATACTGATCTCAGGTCTGCTGTGGGGGCATCCCATTCTGTAACATCCCATTAGCCTCTGTATTTACTCTAAGCTGCACACTTATTTAAAGTAATTTGGCCTGTTGCAGCCTGCTTAGACACTTTTTCTGTGCATATATCCTGATCTCAGGTCTGCTGTGGGGGCATCCCTTTCTGTAACATACCATACCCCTCTTGATCTTCACTAAGCTGCACACTTTTTTAAAGTAATTTGGCCTGTTGGAGCCTGCTTAGACACTTTTACTGTGCATATATACTGATCTCAGGTCTGCTGTGGGGGCATCCCATTCTGTAACATACCATACCCCTCTTGATCTTCACTAAGCTGCACACTTATTTAAAGTAATTTCGCCTGTTGGAGCCTGCTTATCCACTGTTGCTGTGCATATATACTGATCTCAGGTCTGCTGTGGGGGCATCCCATTCTGTAACATCCCATTAGCCTCTGTATTTACTCTAAGCTGCACACTTATTTAAAGTAATTTGGCCTGTTGCAGCCTGCTTAGACACTTTTTCTGTGCATATATACTGATCTCAGGTCTGCTGTGGGGGCATCCCATTCTGTAACATACCATACCCCTCTTGATCTTCACTAAGCTGCACACTTATTTAAAGTAATTTGGCCTGTTAGAGCCTGCTTAGACACTTTTACTGTGCATATATACTGATCTCAGGTCTGCTGTGGGGGCATCCCATTCTGTAACATACTATACCCCTCTTGATCTTCACTAAGCTGCACACTTATTTAAAATAATTTGGCCTGTTGGAGCCTGCTTATCCACTGTTGCTGTGCATATATACTGTTCTAAAGCCTTCTTGGGGGTATCCCACTCTATAACATACCATACCCCTTTTGATCTTCACTAAGCTGCACACTTATTTAAAGTAATTTGGCCTGTTGGAGCCTGCTTATCCACTGTTGCTGTGCATATATACTGTTCCAAAGCCTGCTTGGGGGTATCCCACTCTATAACATACCATACCCCTCTTGATCTTCACTAAGCTGCACACTTATTTAAAGTAAGTTGGCCTGTTGGAGCCTGCTTAGACACTTTTACTGTGCATATATACTGATCTCAGGTCTGCTGTGGGAGCATCCCATTCTGTAACATACCATACCCCTCTTGACCTTCACTAAGCTGCACACTTATTTAAAGTAATTTGGCCTGTTGGAGCCTACTTAGACACTTTTACTGTGCATATATACTGATCTCAGGTCTGCTGTGGGGGCATCCCATTCTGTAACATCCCATTAGCCTCTGTATTTACTCTAAGCTGCACACTTATTTAAAGTAATTTGGCCTGTTGGAGCCTGCTTATCCACTGTTGCTGTGCATATATACTGATCTCAGGTCTGCTGTTGGGGCATCCCATTCTGTAACATCCCATTAGCCTCTGCATTTCCTCTAAGCTGCACACTTATTTAAAGTAATTTGGCCTGTTGCAGCCTGCTTAGACACTTTTTCTGTGCATATATACTGATCTCAGGTCTGCTGTGGGGGCATCCCATTCTGTAACATACCATACCCCTCTTGATCTTCACTAAGCTGCACACTTTTTTAAAGTAATTTGGCCTGTTGGAGCCTGCTTAGACACTTTTACTGTGCATATATACTGATCTCAGGTCTGCTGTGGGGGCATCCCATTCTGTAACATCCCATTAGCCTCTGTATTTCCTCTAAGCTGCACACTTATTTAAAGTAATTTGGCCTGTTGCAGCCTGCTTAGACACTTTTTCTGTGCATATATACTGATCTCAGGTCTGCTGTGGGGGCATCCCATTCTGTAACATACCATACCCCTCTTGATCTTCACTAAGCTGCACACTTATTTAACGTAATTTGGCCTGTTAGAGCCTGCTTAGACACTTTTACTGTGCATATATACTGATCTCAGGTCTGCTGTGGGGGCATCCCATTCTGTAACATACCATACCCCTCTTGATCTTCACTAAGCTGCACACTTATTTAAAGTAATTTGGCCTGTTGGAGCCTGCTTAGACACTTTTACTGTGCATATATACTGATCTCAGGTCTGCTGTGGGGGCATCCCATTGTGTAACATACCATACCCCTCTTGATCTTCACTAAGCTGCACACTTATTTAAAGTAATTTGGCCTGTTGGAGCCTGCTTAGACACTTTTACTGTGCATATATACTGATCTCAGGTCTGCTGTGGGGGCATCCCATTCTGTAACATCCCATTAGCCTCTGTATTTACTCTAAGCTGCACACTTATTTAAAGTAATTTGGCCTGTTGGAGCCTGCTTATCCACTGTTGTTGTGCATATATACTGATCTCAGGTCTGCTGTGGGGGCATCCCATTCTGTAACATCCCATTAGCCTCTGTATTTCCTCTAAGCTGCACACTTATTTAAAGTAATTTGGCCTGTTGCAGCCTGCTTAGACACTTTTTCTGTGCATATATACTGATCTCAGGTCTGCTGTGGGGGCATCCCATTCTGTAACATACCATACCCCTCTTGATCTTCACTAAGCTGCACACTTTTTTAAAGTAATTTGGCCTGTTGGAGCCTGCTTAGACACTTTTACTGTGCATATATACTGATCTCAGGTCTGCTGTGGGGGCATCCCATTCTGTAACATACCATACTCCTCTTGATCTTCACTAAGCTGCACACTTATTTAAAGTAATTTGGCCTGTTGGAGCCTGCTTATCCACTGTTGCTGTGCATATATACTGATCTCAGGTCTGCTGCGGGGGCATCCCATTCTGTAACATCCCATTAGCCCCTGTATTTCCTCTAAGCTGCACACTTATTTAAAGTAATTTGGCCTGTTGCAGCCTGCTTAGACACGTTTTCTGTGCATATATACTGATCTCAGGTCTGCTGTGGGGGCATCCCATTCTGTAACATACCATACCCCTCTTGATCTTCACTAAGCTGCACACTTATTTAAAGTAATTTGGCCTGTTAGAGCCTGCTTAGACACTTTTACTGTGCATATATACTGATCTCAGGTCTGCTGTGGGGGCATCCCATTCTGTAACATACTATACCCCTCTTGATCTTCACTAAGCTGCACACTTATTTAAAATAATTTGGCCTGTTGGAGCCTGCTTATCCACTGTTGCTGTGCATATATACTGTTCTAAAACCTTCTTGGGGGTATCCCACTCTATAACATACCATACCCCTTTTGATCTTCACTAAGCTGCACACTTATTTAAAATAATTTGGCCTGTTGGAGCCTGCTTATCCACTGTTGCTGTGCATATATACTGTTCCAAAGCCTGCTTGGGGGTATCCCACTCTATAGGCTCGATTCAGAGAGACACAAAAAAACTTTCGGTTTGGTGCCGACGTCGTAACATTTTCAAAATTTCCCGCTCTCGCATGAGCATTCGAGCGATTCTATGCATGCTTCGTAAACCTTCCGTAGCGCGTCCGTGTGCTCGTATGCCAGAGTACGCAGACGAGGATGTCATTTTCCATCGAAAATGTTCAGATTCATTTTTCACAACTACCAACGTAGCCTTTCGTTTTTGCCCTTTTCCCATCGTATCCTCACACGAATCCTATCATTTTCCCGCTACATCCTGCTTCATTTTTTTCTAAAGTATTTGTCCAGACGAAATTCTTACGATATTGCGCCTGCGCACTACAAACTTCTCTCATTAAAGTGCTCGCCTACATAATTTCACTTCCATCACTAAACTCACCCTAACCACTAAGCGCTATCCTGCCTTTTCCCTTTAGGTCCCTTAAAGCTCACCCTAACCACTTAGCGCTATCCTGCCTTTTCCCTTTAGGTCCCTTAAAGCTCACCCTAACCACTAAGCGCTATCCTGCCTTTTCCCTTTAGGTCCCTTAAAGCTCACCCTAACCACTAAGCGCTATCCTGCCTTTACCCTTTAGGTCCCTTAAAGCTCAACCTAACCACTTAGCGCTATCCTGCCTTTTCCCTTTAGGTCCCTTAAAGCTCACCCTAACCACTTAGCGCTATCCTGCCTTTTCCCTTTAGGTCCCTAAAAGCTCACCCTAACCACTTAGCGCTATCCTGCCTTTTCCCTTTAGGTCCCTTAAAGCTCACCCTAACCACTTAGCGCTTTGGTTCTTCTTCCATTTTCTGTCCCTAAAACTTACCCAAATCACTTAGCGCTTTGGTTCTTCTTCCATTTTCACACCCTAAAACTTACCCAAATCACTTAGCGCTTTGGTTCTTCTTCCATTTTCACACCCTAAAACTTACCCAAATCACTTAGCGCTTTGGTTCTTCTTCCATTTTCTGTCCCTAAAACTTACCCAAATCACTTAGCGCTTTGGTCCTTCTTCCATTTTCTGTCCCTAAAACTTACCCAAATCACTTAGCGCTTTGGTTCTTCTTCCATTTTCACACCCTAAAACTTACCCAAATCACTTAGCGCTTTGGTTCTTCTTCCATTTTCACACCCTAAAACTTACCCAAATCACTTAGCGCTTTGGTTCTTCTTCCATTTTCACACCCTAAAACTTACCCAAATCACTTAGCGCTTTGGTTCTTCTTCCATTTTCTGTCCCTAAAACTTACCCAAATCACTTAGCGCTTTGGTTCTTCTTCCATTTTCACACCCTAAAACTTACCCAAATCACTTAGCGCTTTGGTTCTTCTTCCATTTTCACACCCTAAAACTTACCCAAATCACTTAGCGCTTTGGTTCTTCTTCCATTTTCACACCCTAAAACTTACCCAAATCACTTAGCGCTTTGGTTCTTCTTCCATTTTAGGTCCCTAAAACTTACCCAAATCACTTAGCGCTTTGGTTCTTCTTCCATTTTCACACCCTAAAACTTACCCAAATCACTTAGCGCTTTGGTTCTTCTTCCATTTTCTGTCCCTAAAACTTACCCAAATCACTTAGCGCTTTGGTTCTTCTTCCATTTTAGGTCCCTAAAACTTACCCAAATCACTTCACGGACATCACAATCTTGATTTGGAAATATGTCATTGTCCCCTTGTTTTTTGTAAATGTATTTGTGCAAATAAATGGGACACCATTTTTCTTTTTTTGGGGTTTATTGCTCAACTTGCATTTTTTTAAAAAATATTTTTGGCAACTTTGGGCAAAACATTTTAAAAACTATATACAATTTTATTTTTTGTGAATTAAAATATATACAATAAGATATATTTTAAAACATTAAAAACTATATACAATATAAAATATATAAAAAACAATAAAACTATATACAAAAAACTTTTGGGTTTAACCAATAAAACTATGTACAATTAAAAATGTTTCAAAATATACAGGGCCAGGAACCAGGACACTAGTCTTCCTCTTCTGTTGTCCCCAACGTGTCCCGCATCGCCTGCAGATCGGCCACCAACTCAAGGACCCTCCGATTCATCTCAGCAAGTCGCTGTCTTGTGGTCCCTGGCAAAAAAACAGAGAAAATAATTATTGGGAGAACAATACATGTTTCTCACCTGTGGATTGAATGTATTTTACTAAACAAATTTACTATAAGGCACATATGTCATTAATGACAGTAATTAAGGTTATGAAGGGGCCACAGGTCATTAAGCTAATTAAGTGGCCACAGGACAGTTGTGCTAGTAATTAAGCTAATTAAGTGGCCACAGGACAGTTGTGCTAGTAATTAAGCTAATTAAGTGGCCACAGGACAGTTGTGCTAGTAATTAAGCTAATTAAGTGGCCACAGGACAGTTGTGCTAGTAATTAAGCTAATTAAGTGGCCACAGGACAGTTGTGCTAGTAATTAAGCTAATTAAGTGGCCACAGGACAGTTGTGCTAGTAATTAAGCTAATTAAGTGGCCACAGGACAGTTGTGCTAGTAATTAAGCTAATTAAGTGGCCACAGGTCACTCTTATATTGGCATTGACTAGGGCATTATGTGTTTTGGTGTTCATGTGAAGTTAGACAGAAATGTCTATAATGCCATGACTACTTACTTGGTTGGTGGCCGAGAGATGGCTCGTTGGGGACAACACCCTGAGGTCCTGGTTCCTGGCTCTGCTGTGAAGAAGTGCCTGTAGAAACATGGGCCAAATGGTTAGTTTGGATGTCTGATTCCGCAGTCCTCAAATGTTTTTAGCTAAGTCTGGGTCACATCACTCACCTTCTCCAGGGTCTTGTGGGCTCCTATCTGCTGCCTCCTCACCCACTACTTCACCCGCAACCGAAACATCTACAAATACAGAATAAAGGATTCAGTTTGGTGATATCAGGAGCTAGCAATTATATGTTTTGGTGTAGACATGAAGAGTGACATACCAGAGGATCCCGCATGCGTGGCAGGGTACGACTGCCTGCCCACGCTGTGCCGCCCCTCCTCTGTGGTAAGGTCCAGGGGCTGGTCTGAGGAGGCCACAGAGGAGGGGTCGGCCCGTCGCCCTGGAGATCCACCACCTTCACTCCCAGCTGCAGAATCATGCAGCACTGGTCGGCCTGTGCGCCTCCGGGTGCGGCGAATTCTGTAATCCATTTCCAACACTACAAAAGAGAAGGCATTATAAATAAAAGGCCTAAATTCTGTCCTAGTTACATCTTGCATGCAAGCGCTATGTACTTACTTGGGAAATGGATCCCAAAAAACCTCCGCACCCGGGGCATGTGCAGTCGCTTCAGGTCCGACCAATGCTGCATGATCTGTGTGTGGGTGAAGGTGGTGTCGGTCTTGTGTTGGATCTCCGAGATGATCTCCAGGGCGACGTTTCGTTTGGCAAACGAGTTGGGCAGGTAGTCGTACCTGCGCTCCAGCATGGTCTACAAAACAAAAATCAAACATAGCAAGAACTCAGAAATGCATATCTAGAAGTGGCAACAATACATTATTTGGTTCAATCACATGAACACATACACACACACACTTTTAGCCTAAGTTAACTTTCAAATATGGCAGCACTGTCGTTTGGCACGTGTGTGGCGTGCGCTTGGGTGTGCATGTAGTATAACCAAATCTTTTACCCAAATCGTTGTTTTTGCGCATCCTTAACATGTCGAGCAACAATTAACAATCAAAGCAAAGTCGTTAAAAGACACTTACAAGCATGATTATCTCTTCTTGTTGGCGCCATCTTTCTTCTTCTTCTAGGCAGCAGATAAGCACGGCCCCAGCGTTTTCCGGGTTTCGCACGGCCGTGCGAACGGCCGGACGTGCGCGTAAGCGAACGCGTAGGCGTCACACGCCGGAGACCTTATTTAAAGGTCCCTGCACACACAGCTCATTCTCTTTGAGAGTCCACACAAAATGGCACCCAAAAAAAAAATACCAGCGAAGAAGCAGAGCAAGCAGGCTGAGCAGGCTGAGGGTCCGCAAACCAGGTCGCAAGAGCCTAAAGCCCGACTAAGGGCTACCACCAAGGCTGCGGGCAAAAAGGAGGTTGCAGCACCACCACAACCAAGGAGCAAGGTAACCAAGCCTGCAAAAACTCATGGCCCACAGATGGGTAAGAGGGGACGAAGCCCCACCCCACCCTGCCCCACATCACCCCCCTCATGTGGCACCAAGGCCATAGGCAAAGGCCAAAAACCCAGGGCCAGAAGCCGCAGCAGGGGCCGAACAAGAACACGGTCCAGAAGCCGCAGCAGGGGCCCAAGGCGCCGCAGGGGCCGAACAACCTCACGGTCCAGAAGCCGCAGCAGGGGCCCAAGGCGCAGCAGGGGCCGAACAACCTCACGGTCCAGAAGCCGCAGCAGGGGCCCAAGGCGCCGCAGGGGCCGAACAACCTCGCGGTCCAGAAGCCGCAGCAGGGGCCCAAGGCGCAGCAGGGGCCAAACAAGAACACGGTCCAGAAGCCCGAAAAGCCAACAAAGGCCAACGGCCCCCTCCCCCCCCGCACGTGGCTCAAAAGCGAAGTCAAAAAGTCGGAGCAGATATACCTCACCCCAGGCAGGCACCTCCAAGGCCCCACAGACCCAGGCAACCATCTCCAAGGCCCCACACACCCACAGGGCTCCAAGCACCACCTCCAGTTCTTCAAGAACCTCTGTGGCTCGCCCACATTATCCTCCGGCACAGGTTGGCATGCATTCACCCTATGCCACATCTACACCTGCAACTTCAGGGTCCACCCAGCCCCGAACACCCAGTCCCTTCCCAAGTCCAGTAAGATCAACAGCCAGCCTCCAGTCGTTGAGGTGTCCTCCATCCCCCCCGGCCAGAATGTCACCCCATTTGCAACCAACCACTGAGGAGCCCCAACCACCCCGAAGAGGGCGCAACTTGCGCAGAGGACACTTGGGGGGCCGGTTTGCAGAGTCCCAAACTCTGGCATTGGCTACTGGGCTCACCTTACATTTTGATGAGCTATATGGAAGGAAATCAAAACACACCAGTAAACAGCGCAAAACTGAGATTTTTGAAGAACTCACCAGGCAAGTCAATGCCGCGGGTGAGGAACGTAAAGATATGGACCAGATTCAACGGAAGATTTCGGACCTAAAATATGCAGTGCGGAAGAAAGAGAGTCTAAGGCGGATGCACAGGTACATAGGTCAGGTTTGGGTTGGTATTATTCTTGTCTCTCCATCAGTGTGCTTAATTATGCTTACTATGTTTTTCAGCGAAACAACTGGCGGAGGTTTCCCAACAAAAATGCGATTTACACCGGCTGAGGAGATGGTGCTGTCCTTATTACATCCCGTGGCCTTAGAGGGACACTCGGCCCAGCAGGACACCGACAACCCACCAATTCCTGCAGGTTAGTAATGTGTGAATGACCCCACAAATGTATGGAAACATACACATAGGCAGCAAAGGCTAGCTAAAGACATGGCTCTAGGGGGTGGCAGCAAGGGCTAGCTAAAGACATGGCTCTAGGGGGTGGCAGCAAGGGCTAGCTAAAGACATGGCTCTAGGGGGTGGCAGCAAGGGCTAGCTAAACACATGGCTCTAGGGGGTGGCAGCAAGGGCTAGCTAAACACATGGCTCTAGGGGGTGGGTTTGTTGGGAGTGCTGACTTTGACTAGGGTGTGTCATGTGTGTGGCCTGGTAATGTGCACATTGCCACCCACATACATGATGTTTAAGTTAATTTTTGAAAAATATGTCACTTAGGAGTGGAGAAAAGGAATGGGTGCTGTGTATTAATTGACAAGCACACGCCACACTAACATCTTTGGCTGTTTGTCAATTTGGGAAGTGCTGGGTTAGTTGGCCAACTGATTAAGCTGGTTTGCTAGAAATGTTTTATGCCATACAATGTCCCCCACCAGAATCATATTGTAAGTGTTTTTTGCCACCTTAGTGTGTTAACTTCATCGCCTTAAAGGGATGTGGAAACTCACACATCAGCCATTAGTTGCATGTTTGTTTGGAGACACATGAACAATGGGTCTAGTCTGGTTTCACAAGCCATGCACTAATGTAATGCCATTCCTAGTGAATGCCAAGTGGCCACGTTGTGGGAGGGGCCCTTACTGCTTGGCCACGTTTCTTTGATTACCATATGTGTTCTTAAACATAAACTATGCATAGTTGTGTGTTTTCATCGCTCTTTTTCTTCTGAAGCAGGACAGCATCATCCCTCAGCTAGTGGGGACTCCTCTTCCATGTTACCGCTGCCGTCTTCTTCCGCGCTGCATAGGACCCAGGATCCGATGTCTACGGTAAGTGTATTTTGATGCTGTTGTGTATGCATGTAGGTTGCCATGTTTTGCTTGTGTGGTTTTTATAGGTATTCCCCACACTGAACCTGTTTTTTTTTACATGTCCCCAACAGAGCCACACACTGATGGAGCAAATCCAGGAGCAGGAGGAAGATGGAAGCTTCCTAGGAGATTCTGAAGATCTTCCCCTGGGACAGAATCTGCAACTGTCCCAAAATGTGTCTCCGCCAAATCCACAGCAGCAGAGTGAAGCTGGCTGCATGCTGCCTGCACATCGTGGGCAGCATGCAGAGACTGACCCTCCAGTCCCCAGTTTCAGATCTGCTGCTGAGGATTTGGCGAGCAGACGTGTTGGGGGTCCTCGAGAAACATCATCTGCACGCCCCACAACCCGGGGAATTGGGCGGCGTACTCAGCAACGTCGCCCAGTTTCCCAGGGGAGGGGCGTGCAGATGATGGAGTCAGCATGGCACCAAGAGAGGCGGCTTTTTCGGCGGCAAAATCAGCAAAATCAGGAGCATATTAGGGGCCAATTAGAGTCCCTAAATACTACCTTCAGTGCCGTGCTGACTGAATTGAGGACCCATAACAGCCACATGGCCAACTTGACTTCTGAACTAAGGTCAGGCATGGCAGAAATGCACACTAACCAAAGACACATTTTGGAACAGTTGCAGATTCTGAATGCCACACAGGCCCAGGTTATGCCCCCCCAACACCAAGTGGGCCAACCTGGGTTCTATGGGCATCACCCATATTAAGGTGTGTTTGGCGTGAATCTGGTCCATATCTTTGCGATACATCCCCACTGGATTGACTTGTCTGGTGAGGGCTATAAATCTTCAGTTTTGCGCTGTTCTTGCTAGTTTGTTTTTGATTCTCCCCCATATAGCTCATTCAAGGCCTGAGGTAGCCCAGTAGCCAATGCCAGAGTCCAAGACTCACTGAATCGGCCACTTAAGGTGTTGCGCGGCTGCCATGGGCACTCGAACATTTGTGGTGGCTCCTCATGTTTGGCGGCATGATTGGGTGACATTCTGGCCTTAACAACTAAGACCTTGGACCCTGGCTGTGATTGTACTGGATTTGGATTGGGACTGGGTGTTCTGTTTTGGGTGGGCCACTGACTTACAGGTGTAGATGTGGCATAGCTAGGTTTGCTTTCAACCTGTGTCGGTGGAAAATGTGGGCAAGCAGGAGAGGGTTTTTTTTTTGTGCAAATTTTTTTTCCCTAAAAACAAATTGTAAATAATTGCATGTACATGTCTGGTCCACACGTATGTGAGGCCCACTCAGATACTATTCTGTTTGTAGCACATAAACCTTTTACGATTTAGTAAACATTTTTGTTTCCCCAAGCTCATGTCTGTGTTGTTTTGATAGAGAAATATGAGTTCAAGTTGTCACCAAAACAAACAATAACCAAGGTCTCCAAAGAAATACTCATAGTTTTTTTGTTTGGGTTGGGCAAATTCATTATTGTTTACTTAATAATGAAATGAAACATAGCAAAACCAACCAAATAAAAATAACAACCAAATAAAAAAATTTACAAATACAAAATTAGGAAAAATGTGTGGCTATTAAATTTGCCCGCACGGCTTGCCCAGACGCACTTGGCTGGCCCACATAGGCGTCGTCTGCCTCATCGGAGGGTGGAGAGGGTGGGCAATCCAGATATCGGGGGACCCTTTGCATAATAGCTAAATTATGGAGCGCTGCACATGCCATTATGATGTCAATGACCTTTTTGGGGTCATACTGCAGGGAGCCCCCAGTGTGGTCCAAACATCGAAACCGGGTCTTGAGGAGTCCAAAGGCCCTCTCCACCACTGCCCTGGTCTTTCGATGTGCACGATTATAGGCCTCTTGTGCTGGAGTCTGTGGCCGGAGGACCGGAGTCATGAGCCACGGCAGTAGTGGATACCCCAAATCCCCTAAAAAATGTAACCAAGATAAAATAAAACAGTAAATCATACATTGCCACGCAACATTCCTACTCCAATAAAAATAAAAGAGGTATGTGACATTGTCACACAAACATGAGCATACATATTGCAGATGCAAAAACCAGAATTAAAAAAATGTGATAGATGGTGGTCCAAAGTAGGCAAATAATACTGTGGATGCTGGCCAATCAGGTAGACTGTTAGCAGCTATTGTTGCCTGTCTGTGCTGCAGAACAATGTTTTATGGGATAAGTTGACCTGACCCATTTTCAGTCTTGGCTTAGTCCAAAACCGGTGTAAGCCGGCCCCTGCACTTTATCCCGCTCACCTCTACTCAGTAAGTGAAATGCATGTAAGCAAAGATGGCGCAGACTCTCTGGTAAAGTCAATAACCAATTTTGATCTTAAATTGTTTGGAAGGCGGTTTCAGACTTTGCCTCGCATTACACTTATTAATTAAAACAATGCAGGCCAAACAATTTGGCAGCCTATGTAGTTTGGATAATGTAATGGTTCCAGTGGGGTTACACATGTTCACAAGGTGATGGGCAAGGCAGCGTTTAGGAAAGGTTAATACAACCAAAATCAAAGCCATACATATACAATCCAAATCGGTAATTTGAGCCAACTTACCAAGGAGCCATGCACCCGCAAATTCCCCTGACTCAAACCGCCGGAATAATCCTGATCTGCGCAGGATGTAGGCATCATGGGCTGAGCCAGGGTAGCCTGCCAGGACGCTCAGAAAACGCATGTCCTGGGCCACCACTGCTTGCACATTCAGCGAATGGCCCATTTTGCGATTTCTGTGTAAAAAGGAAACATAAACAACCAAAAAATAACGATTAGGAAACAAATCCAACGCACACTTCAAACAGCCTAAGTCAAAATGTAACAGGCAGACAAATAACACTAAACAACTACGTTACATTTAAGTGGGCAACAAAAGAAGATCAATGTTTGAGCCTTGACAAGGTTGAGTTACTAGTTCTATTTTAAGTACACTTACAAATGTTTTACTTTGAAATAACTAACTTTTTTAGTCCTGTAAAAATAAGGGCCATTGTTGCACATACACTCTTGGCAAGGAGGGAGCATTAGCAAGGAGGGAGTGATTGCAATGAGGGAACATGTAAAGCAGAGAGTATGAACCTAGAGGGACTAATCAAAAGGAGGGACTATTGGCAATGAGAGTTACTAAAAATGGAGACATTAGGCCCAAGGATGCATTTCAGAAAAGGAGGGACTATTGGCACTGAGAGTTACTAAAAATGGAGACATTAGGCCCAAGGATGCATTTCAGAAAAGGAGGGACTATTGGCAATGAGAGTTACTAAAAATGGAGACATTAGGCCCAAGGATGCATTTCAGAAAAGGAGGGACTATTGGCAATGAGAGTTACTAAAAATGGAGACATTAGGCCCAAGGATGCATTTCAGAAAAGGAGGGACTATTCCCAATGACGACCAAAAATAATGTGATTGGGCAAAGGAGGGACACACAAATATTTAGATACAATGGAAGCCCAAACTTGCCTGTATATATACTCGTCGCTTGACGGAGGGACCAGGGCAACGTGCGTGCAGTCAATTGCACCCATGACATTGGGCATGTCGGCGATGTTATAAAATGCCAGCTTAATGGCGTTTCTGGCTACCATATCCTCAGGGAAACAAATATATTTCCGAGTTATGGTAGCCATGCCTTCCAAAAATTTGGATAGCGCGCGGCTCAGCGTAGGCTGTGAGATCCCCACGGAGAGGGCACCCAGCCTCTGGAACGAGCCGTTCGCCAAAAATTGCAGGCAGCCAAGCATCTTGGTCATACCTGAAATTGCTTGCCCCTTCCTTGTGGTGCGGGCTAACCATGGCCGCAGCTCACTATACAGTTTATGGAGGGAAGCGCGATTAAGCCTGGTCAGCTCGAACAGCTCAACGTCATGCATGCAATTGATGTCCATGCGCCGCCGCCGGTGCAATCTGGTCTCTGCCCTCCGGACGATCTCAATGCCCATGAGTTGCAGATCCTCATGCTCCTCAAAGGCAGTAGCCTCGTCCATGGATGGCTCGCGCTCCCGTAGTCAAAAAGGTGCCGGGAATGTTTTTGCCCTGAAACAAATTTATGTGTGGGGTGTGAGGTGTGAGGTGTGGGACCATCGGCAATCAGCTCTCTGAATTAATCGCAAGCCCATTGCAATAACGAAAAATTTCTGAACGGACGAAACATTTCCGATTTGGTGGGAAAAAGCTCCCGAAGTAACGAAAATCTTCCGATTTTGGCACCATTATCGAAAGAGCATATACGCATGTTCTCGAACGTTTGTGCGAGTGAAAAATGTACGAAAAAAAGCAAAAAAATGACAAACACCCACCAAAACTTTCACAGACAGCTACAGAAGTCCGGACGAATGTGTCTCTGAATCGAGCCTTATAACATACCATACCCCTCTTGATCTTCACTAAGCTGCACACTTATTTAAAGTAAGTTGGCCTGTTGGAGCCTGCTTAGACACTTTTACTGTGCATATATACTGATCTCAGGTCTGCTGTGGGAGCATCCCATTCTGTAACATACCATACCCCTCTTGACCTTCACTAAGCTGCACACTTATTTAAAGTAATTTGGCCTGTTGGAGCCTGCTTAGACACTTTTACTGTGCATATATACTGATCTCAGGTCTGCTGTGGGGGCATCCCATTCTGTAACATCCCATTAGCCTCTGTATTTACTCTAAGCTGCACACTTATTTAAAGTAATTTGGCCTGTTGGAGCCTGCTTATCCACTGTTGCTGTGCATATATACTGATCTCAGGTCTGCTGTGGGGGCATCCCATTCTGTAATATCCCATTAGCCTCTGTATTTCCTCTAAGCTGCACACTTATTTAAAGTAATTTGGCCTGTTGCAGCCTGCTTAGACACTTTTTCTGTGCATATATACTGATCTCAGGTCTGCTGTGGGGGCATCCCATTCTGTAACATACCATACCCCTCTTGATCTTCACTAAGCTGCACACTTTTTTAAAGTAATTTGGCCTGTTGGAGCCTGCTTATCCACTGTTGCTGTGCATATATACTGATCTCAGGTCTGCTGTGGGGGCATCCCATTCTGTAATATCCCATTAGCCTCTGTATTTCCTCTAAGCTGCACACTTATTTAAAGTAATTTGGCCTGTTGCAGCCTGCTTAGACACTTTTTCTGTGCATATATACTGATCTCAGGTCTGCTGTGGGGGCATCCCATTCTGTAACATACCATACCCCTCTTGATCTTCACTAAGCTGCACACTTTTTTAAAGTAATTTGGCCTGTTGGAGCCTGCTTAGACACTTTTACTGTGCATATATACTGATCTCAGGTCTGCTGTGGGGGCATCCCATTCTGTAACATCCCATTAGCCTCTGTATTTCCTCTAAGCTACACACTTATTTAAAGTAATTTGGCCTGTTGCAGCCTGCTTAGACACTTTTTCTGTGCATATATACTGATCTCAGGTCTGCTGTGGGGGCATCCCATTCTGTAACATACCATACCCCTCTTGATCTTCACTAAGCTGCACACTTATTTAAAATTATTTGGCCTGTTGGAGCCTGCTTATCCACTGTTGCTGTGCATATATACTGTTCTAAAGCCTTCTTGGGGGTATCCCACTCTATAACATACCATACCCCTTTTGATCTTCACTAAGCTGCACACTTATTTAAAGTAATTTGGCCTGTTGGAGCCTGCTTATCCACTGTTGCTGTGCATATATACTGTTCCAAAGCCTGCTTGGGGGTATCCCACTCTATAACATACCATACCCCTCTTGATCTTCACTAAGCTGCACACTTATTTAAAGTAAGTTGGCCTGTTGGAGCCTGCTTAGACACTTTTACTGTGCATATATACTGATCTCAGGTCTGCTGTGGGAGCATCGCATTCTGTAACATACCATACCCCTCTTGACCTTCACTAAGCTGCACACTTATTTAAAGTAATTTGGCCTGTTGGAGCCTGCTTAGACACTTTTACTGTGCATATATACTGATCTCAGGTCTGCTGTGGGGGCATCCCATTCTGTAACATACCATACCCCTCTTGATCTTCACTAAGCTGCACACTTATTTAAAGTAATTTGGCCTGTTGGAGCCTGCTTAGACACTTTTACTGTGCATATATACTGATCTCAGGTCTGCTGTGGGGGCATCCCATTCTGTAACATACCATAGCCCTCTTGATCTTCACTAAGCTGCACACTTATTTAAAGTAGTTTGGCCTGTTGTAGCCTGCTTAGACACTTTTACTGTGCATATATACTGATCTCAGGTCTGCT
Source organism: Gastrophryne carolinensis (assembly GCA_027917425.1). Taxonomy (NCBI): domain Eukaryota; kingdom Metazoa; phylum Chordata; class Amphibia; order Anura; family Microhylidae; genus Gastrophryne; species Gastrophryne carolinensis. The sequence continues at coordinate 212,346,283 of CM051239.1, forward strand.
GTGGGGGCATCCCATTCTGTAACATACCATACCCCTCTTGATCTTCACTAAGCTGCACACTTATTTAAAGTAATTTGGCCTGTTGGAACCTGCTTAGACAATTTTACTGTGCATATATACTGATCTCAGATCTGCTGTGGGGGCATCCCATTCTGTAACATACCATACCCCTCTTGATCGTCACTAAGCTGCACACTTATTTAAAGTAATTTGGCCTGTTGGAGTCTGCTTAGACACTTTTACTGTGCATATATACTGATCTCAGGTCTGCTGTGGGGGCATCCCATTCTGTAACATACCATACCCCTCTTGATCTTCACTAAGCTGCACACTTATTTAAAGTAATTTGGCCTGTTGTAGCCTGCTTAGACACTTTTACTGTGCATATATACTGATCTCAGGTCTGCTGTGGGGGCATCCCATTCTGTAACATACCATACCCCTCTTGATCTTCACTAAGCTGCACACTTATTTAAAGTAATTTGGCCTGTTGGAACCTGCTTAGACACTTTTACTGTGCATATATACTGATCTCAGGTCTGCTGTGGGGGCATCCCATTCTGTAACATACCATACCCCTCTTGATCTTCACTAAGCTGCACACTTATTTAAAGTAATTTGGCCTGTTGGAGCCTGCTTAGACACTTTTACTGTGCATATATACTGATCTCAGGTCTGCTGTGGGGGCATCCCATTCTGTAACATACCATACCCCTCTTGATCTTCACTAAGCTGCACACTTATTTAAAGTAGTTTGGCCTGTTGTAGCCTGCTTAGACACTTTTACTGTGCATATATACTGATCTCAGGTCTGCTGTGGGGGCATCCCATTCTGTAACATACCATACCCCTCTTGATCTTCACTAAGCTGCACACTTATTTAAAGAAATTTGGCCTGTTGGAACCTGCTTAGACACTTTTACTGTGCATATATACTGATCTCAGGTCTGCTGTGGGGGCATCCCATTCTGTAACATACCATACCCCTCTTGATCCTCACTAAGCTGCACACTTATTTAAAGTAATTTGGCCTGTTGGAGCCTGCTTAGACACTTTTACTGTGCATATATACTGATCTCAGGTCTGCTGTGGGGGCATCCCATTCTGTAACATACCATACCCCTCTTGATCTTCACTAAGCTGCACACTTATTTAAAGTAATTTGGCCTGTTGTAGCCTGCTTAGACACTTTTACTGTGCATATATACTGATCTCAGGTCTGCTGTGGGGGCATCCCATTCTGTAACATACCATACCCCTCTTGATCTTCACTAAGCTGCACACTTATTTAAAGTAATTTGGCCTGTTGGAACCTGCTTAGACACTTTTACTGTGCATATATACTGATCTCAGGTCTGCTGTGGGGGCATCCCATTCTGTAACATACCATACCCCTCTTGATCTTCACTAAGCTGCACACTTATTTAAAGTAATTTGGCCTGTTGGAGCCTGCTTAGACACTTTTACTGTGCATATATACTGATCTCAAGTCTGCTGTGGGGGCATCCCATTCTGTAACATACCATACCCCTCTTGATCTTCACTAAGCTGCACACTTATTTAAAGTAATTTGGCCTGTTGGAGCCTGCTTAGACACTTTTACTGTGCATATATACTGATCTCAGGTCTGCTGTGGGGGCATCCCATTCTGTAACATACCATACCCCTCTTGATCTTCACTAAGCTGCACACTTATTTAAAGTAATTTGGCCTGTTGGAGCCTGCTTAGACACTTTTACTGTGCATATATACTGATCTCAGGTCTGCTGTGGTGGCATCCCATTCTGTAACATACCATACCCCTCTTGATCTTCACTAAGCTGCACACTTATTTAAAGTAATTTGGCCTGTTGGAGCCTGCTTAGACACTTTTACTGTGCATATATACTGATCTCAGGTCTGCTGTGGGGGCATCCCATTCTGTAACATACCATACCCCTCTTGATCTTCACTAAGCTGCACACTTATTTAAAGTAATTTGGCCTGCTGGAGCCTGCTTAGACACTTTTACTGTACATATATACTGATCTCAGGTCTGCTGTGGGGGCATCCCATTCTGTAACATACCATACCCCTCTTGATCTTCACTAAGCTGCACACTTATTTAAAGTAATTTGGCCTGTTGGAGCCTGCTTAGACACTTTTACTGTGCATATATACTGATCTCAGGTCTGCTGTGGGGGCATCCCATTCTGTAACATACCATACCCCTCTTGATCTTCACTAAGCTGCACACTTATTTAAAGTAATTTGGCCTGTTGGAGCCTGCTTAGACACTTTTACTGTGCATATATACTGATCTCAGGTCTGCTGTGGGGGCATCCCATTCTGTAACATACCATACCCCTCTTGATCTTCACTAAGCTGCACACTTATTTAAAGTAATTTGGCCTGTTGGAACCTGCTTAGACACTTTTACTGTGCATATATACTGATCTCAGGTCTGCTGTGGGGGCATCCCATTCTGTAACATACCATACCCCTCTTGATCTTCACTAAGCTGCACACTTATTTAAAGTAATTTGGCCTGTTGGAGCCTGCTTATACACTTTTACTGTGCATATATACTGATCTCAGGTCTGCTGTGGGGGCATCCCATTCTGTAACATACCATACCCCTCTTGATCTTCACTAAGCTGCACACTTATTTAAAGTAATTTGGCCTGTTGGAGCCTGCTTAGACACTTTTACTGTGCATATATACTGATCTCAGGTCTGCTGTGGGGGCATCCCATTCTGTAACATACCATACCCCTCTTGATCTTCACTAAGCTGCACACTTATTTAAAGTAATTTGGCCTGTTGGAGCCTGCTTAGACACTTTTACTGTGCATATATACTGATCTAAGGTCTGCTGTGGTGGCATCCCATTCTGTAACATACCATACCCCTCTTGATCTTCACTAAGCTGCACACTTATTTAAAGTAATTTGGCCTGCTGGAGCCTGCTTAGACACTTTTACTGTGCATATATACTGATCTCAGGTCTGCTGTGGGGGCATCCCATTCTGTAACATACCATACCCCTCTTGATCTTCACTAAGCTGCACACTTATTTAAAGTAATTTGGCCTGTTGGAGCCTGCTTAGACACTTTTACTGTGCATATATACTGATCTCAGGTCTGCTGTGGGGGCATCCCATTCTGTAACATACCATACCCCTCTTGATCTTCACTAAGCTGCACACTTATTTAAAGTAATTTGGCCTGTTGGAGCCTGCTTAGACACTTTTACTGTGCATATATACTGATCTCAGGTCTGCTGTGGGGGCATCCCATTCTGTAACATACCATACCCCTCTTGATCTTCACTAAGCTGCACACTTATTTAAAGTAATTTGGCCTGTTGGAGCCTGCGTAGACACTTTTACTGTGCATATATACTGATCTCAGCTCTGCTGTGGGGGCATCCCATTCTGTTACATACCATACCCCTCTTGATCTTCACTAAGCTGCACACTTATTTAAAGTAATTTGGCCTGTTGGAGCCTGCTTAGACACTTTTACTGTGCATATATACTGATCTCAGGTCTGCTGTGGGGGCATCCCATTCTGTAACATACCATACCCCTCTTGATCTTCACTAAGCTGCACACTTATTTAAAGTAATTTGGCCTGTTGGAGCCTGCTTAGACACTTTTACTGTGCATATATACTGATCTCAGGTCTGCTGTGGGGGCATCCCATTCTGTAACATACCATACCCCCCTTGATCTTCACTAAGCTGCACACTTATTTAAAGTAATTTGGCCTGTTGGAGCCTGCTTAGACACTTTTACTGTGCATATATACTGATCTCAGGTCTGCTGTGGGGGCATCCCATTCTGTAACATACAATACCCCTCTTGATCTTCACTAAGCTGCACACTTATTTAAAGTAATTTGGCCTGTTGGAGCCTGCTTATCCACTGTTGCTGTGCATATATATTGATCTCAGGTCTGCTGTGGGAGCATCCCATTCTGTAACATACCATACCCCTCTTGATCTTCACTAAGCTACACACTTATTTAAAGTAATTTGGCCTGTTGGAGCCTGCTTAGACACTTTTACTGTGCATATATACTGATCTCAGGTCTGCTGTGGGGGCATCCCATTCTGTAACATCCCATTAGCCTCTGTATTTACTCTAAGCTGCACACTTATTTAAAGTAATTTGGCCTGTTGGAGCCTGCTTATCCACTGTTGCTGTGCATATATACTGATCTCAGGTCTGCTGTGGGAGCATCCCATTCTGTAACATACCATACCCCTCTTGATCTTCACTAAGCTGCTCACTTATTTAAAGTAATTTGGCCTGTTGGAGCCTGCTTAGACACTTTTACTGTGCATATATACTGATCTCAGGTCTGCTGTGGGGGCATCCCATTCTGTAACATACCATACCCCTCTTGATCTTCACTAAGCTGCACACTTATTTAAAGTAATTTGGCCTGTTGGAGCCTGCTTAGACACTTTTACTGTGCATATATACTGATCTCAGGTCTGCTGTGGGGGCATCCCATTCTGTAACATACCACACCCCTCTTGATCTTCACTAAGCTGCACACTTATTTAAAGTAATTTGGCCTGTTGGAGCCTGCTTAGACACTTTTACTGTGCATATATACTAATCTCAGGTCGGCTGTGGGGGCATCCCATTCTGTAACATACCATACCCCTCTTGATCTTCACTAAGCTGCACCCTTATTTAAAGTAATTTGGCCTGTTGGAGCCTGCTTAGACACTTTTACTGTGCATATATACTGATCTCAGGTCTGCTGTGGGGGCATCCCATTCTGTAACATACCATACCCCTCTTGATCTTCACTAAGCTGCACACTTATTTAAAGTAATTTGGCCTGTTGGAGCCTGCTTAGACACTTTTACTGTGCATATATACTGATCTCAGGTCTGCTGTGGGGGCATCCCATTCTGTAACATACCATACCCCTCTTGATCTTTACTAAGCTGCACACTTATTTAAAGTAATTTGGCCTGTTGGAGCCTGCTTAGACACTTTTACTGTGCATATATACTGATCTCAGGTCTGCTGTGGGGGCATCCCATTCTGTAACATACCATACCCCTCTTGATCTTCACTAAGCTGCACACTTATTTAAAGTAATTTGGCCTGTTGGAGCCTGCTTAGACAGTTTTACTGTGAATATATACTGATCTCAGGTCTGCTGTGGGGGCATCCCATTCTGTAACATACCATACCCCTCTTGATCTTCACTAAGCTGCACACTTATTTAAAGTAATTTGGCCTGTTAGAGCCTGCTTATCCACTGTTGCTGTGCATATATACTGATCTCAGGCCTGCTGTGGGAGCATCCCATTCTGTAATATCCCATTAGCCTCTGTATTTCCTCTAAGCTGCACACTTATTTAAAGTAATTTGGCCTGTTGCAGCCTGCTTAGACACTTTTTCTGTGCATATATACTGATCTCAGGTCTGCTGTGGGGGCATCCCATTCTGTAACATACCATACCCCTCTTGATCTTCACTAAGCTGCACACTTATTTAAAGTAATTTGGCCTGTTGGAGCCTGCTTAGACACTTTTACTGTGCATATATACTGATCTCAGGTCTGCTGTGGGGGCATCCCATTCTGTAACATACCATACCCCTCTTGATCTTCACTAAGCTGCACACTTATTTAAAGTAATTTGGCCTGTTGGAGCCTGCTTATACACTTTTACTGTGCATATATACTGATCTCAGGTCTGCTGTGGGGGCATCCCATTCTGTAACATACCATTCCCTCTCTTGATCTTCACTAAGCTGCACACTTATTTAAAGTAATTTGACCTGTTGGAGCCTGCTTAGACACTTTTACTGTGCATATATACTGATCTCAGGTCTGCTGTGGGGGCATCCCATTCTGTAACATCCCATTAGCCTCTGTATTTACTCTAAGCTGCACACTTATTTAAAGTAATTTGGCCTGTTGGAGCCTGCTTATCCACTGTTGCTGTGCATATATACTGATCTCAGGTCTGCTGTGGGGGCATCCCATTCTGTAACATCCCATTAGCCTCTGTATTTCCTCTAAGCTGCACACTTATTTAAAGTAATTTGGCCTGTTGCAGCCTGCTAGACACTTTTTCTGAGCAATTATATACTGATCTCAGGTCTGCTGTGGGGGCATCCCATTCTGTAACATACCATACCCCTCTTGATCTTCACTAAGCTGCACACTTATTTAAAGTAATTTGGCCTGTTAGAGCCTGCTTATCCACTGTTGCTGTGCATATATACTGATCTCAGGTCTGCTGTGGGAGCATCCCATTCTGTAATATCCCATTAGCCTCTGTATTTCCTCTAAGATGCACACTTATTTAAAGTTTTTGGCCTGTTGGAGCCTGCTTAGACACTTTTTCTGTGCATATATACTGATCTCAGGTCTGCTGTGGGGGCATCCCATTCTGTAACATACCATACCCCTCTTGATCTTCACTAAGCTGCACACTTATTTAAAGTAATTTGGCCTGTTGGAGCCTGCTTAGACACTTTTTCTGTACATATATACTGATCTCAGGTCTGCTGTGGGGGCATTCCATTCTGTAACATATCATACCCCTCTTGATCTTCACTAAGCTTCACACTTATTTAAATTAATTTGGCCTGTTGGAGCCTGCTTAGACACTTTTACTGTGCATATATACTGATCTCAGGTCTGCTGTGGGGGCATCCCATTCTGTAACATACATACCATACCCCTCTTGATCTTCACTAAGCTGCACACTTATTTAAAGTAATTTGGCCTGTTGGAGCCTGCTTAGACACTTTTACTGTGCATATATACTGATCTCAGGTCTGCTGTGGGGGCATCCCATTCTGTAACATACCATACCCCTCTTGATCTTCACTAAGCTGCACACTTATTTAAAGTAATTTGGCCTGTTGCAGCCTGCTTAGACACTTTTTCTGTGCATACATACTGATCTCAGGTCTGCTGTGGGGGCATCCCATTCTGTAACATACATACCATACCCCTCTTGATCTTCACTAAGCTGCACACTTATTTAAAGTAATTTGGCCTGTTGGAGCCTGCTTAGACACTTTTACTGTGCATATATACTGATCTCAGGTCTGCTGTGGGAGCATCCCATTCTGTAACATACCATTAGCCTCTGTATTTCCTCTAAGCTGCACACTTATGTAAAGTAATTTGGTCTGTTGGAGCCTGCTTAGACACTTTTACTGTGCATATATACTGATCTCAGGTCTGCTGTGGGGGCATCCCATTCTGTAACATACCATACCCCTCTTGATCTTCACTAAGCTGCACACTTATTTAAAGTAATTTGGCCTGTTGGAGCCTGCTTATCCACTGTTGCTGTGCATATATACTGATCTCAGGTCTGCTGTGGCGGCATCCCATTCTGGAACATACTATACCCCTCTTGATCTTCACTAAGCTGCACACTTATTTAAAGTAATTTGGCCTGTTGGAGCCTGCTTAGACACTTTTACTGTGCATATATACTGATCTCAGGTCTGATGTGGGGGCATCCCATTCTATAACATACCATACCCCTCTTGATCTTCACTAAGCTGCACACTTATTTAACGTAATTTGGCCTGTTGGAGCCTGCTTATCCACTGTTGCTGTGCATATATACTGATCTCAGGTCTGCTCTGGGGGCATCCCATTCTGTAACATCCCAATAGCCTCTGTATTTCCTCTAAGCTGCACACTTATTTAAAGTAATTTGGCCTGTTGGAGCCTGCTTAGACACTTTTACTGTGAATATGTGCTGATCTCAGGTCTGCTGTGGGGGCATCCCATTCTGTAACATACCATACCCCTCTTGATCTTCACTAAGCTGCACAATTATTTAAAGTAATTTGGCCTGTTGGAGCCTGCTTAGACAGTGTTGCTGTGCATATATACTGATCTCAGGTCTGCTGTGGGGGCATCCCATTCTGTAACATACCAATACCCCTCTTGATCTTCACTAAGCTGCACACTTATTTAAAGTAATTTGGCCTGTTGCAGCCTGCTTAGACACTTTTTCTGTGCATACATACTGATCTCAGGTCTGCTGTGGGGGCATCCCATTCTGTAACATACATACCATACCCCTCTTGATCTTCACTAAGCTGCACACTTATTTAAAGTAATTTGGCCTGTTGGAGCCTGCTTATGCACTGTTGCTGTGCATATATACTGTTCTAAAGCCTGCTTGGGGGTATCCCATTCTGTAACATAACATAACCTACCTCTCTTATTTACACTAAGCAGCGCTCTTATTTAAACTAAGCAGGCCTCTTGGAGGCTGATTGTCCACTTTTGGGTGTGCATTATATTCGGTTTCATATACAGTGGGGTATCCCAATTTGTAAGATAACCTACCCCAACCATGTAAACTAAAGAGGCCTGTTGCAGCCTGAGTCTGCTTGCGTATGGTCTGCATTACAATCTGTCTCTTTCAATGACACTGCTGCCTGGGGTATCCCAGTTTGTAATATAACCTACCACAACCATTTAAAGTAAAGGTTACGTCCTTCCAGAAGGAAAACTTATGCCGAACACTATTTTTGTTGGGGGCATTGACCTTTGGATTGATCGGCATGAAATTAAGGATTTTTTCCAAAGGCACATGCTATTTTAACCCTATCTGTTATACAACATAAGCGTTGATCAGCATCAGCTGCTTTATTAAGCTACTTCAGTTTGCACTTGTTTTTGACTGCTTTTAATAAACCAGGCCGCAGGGCACCCCAAAGCTGCACCTTGCACCCTATCTGTTATACAACATAAGCGTTGATCAGCATCAGCTGCTTTATTAAGCTACTTCAGTTTGCACTTGTTTTTGACTGCTTTTAAAAAACCAGGCCGCAGGGCACCCCAAAGCTGCACCTTGCACCCTATCTGTTATACAACATAAGCGTTGATCAGCATCAGCTGCTTTATTAAGCTTCTTCAGTTTGCACTTGTTTTTGACTTCTTTCAATAAACCAGGCCACAGGGCACCCCAAAGCTGCACCTTTCACCCTATCTGTTATACAACATAAGCGTTGATCAGCATCTGCTGCTTTATTAAGCTACTTCAGTTTGCACTTGTTTTTGACTGCTTTTAATAAGCCAGGCCGCAGGGCACCCCAAAGCTGCACCTTGTACCCTATCTGTTATACAACATAAGCGTTGATCAGCATCAGCTGCTTTATTAAGCTATTCAGTTTGCACTTGTTTTTGACTTCTTTCAATAAACCAGGCCGCAGGGCACCCCAAAGCTGCACCTTGCACCCTATCTGTTATACAACATAAGCGTTGATCAGCATCAGCTGCTTTATTAAGCTACTTCAGTTTGCACTTGTTTTTGACTGCTTTTAATAAACCAGGCCGCAGGGCACCCCAAAGCTGCACCATGCACCCTATCTGTTATACAACATAAGCGTTGATCAGCATCAGCTGCTTTATTAAGCTACTTCAGTTTGCACTTGTTTTTGACTGCTTTTAATAAACCAGGCCGCAGGGCACCCCAAAGCTGCACCATGCACCCTATCTGTTATACAACATAAGCGTTGATCAGCATCAGCTGCTTTATTAAGCTTCTTCAGTTTGCACTTGTTTTTGACTGCTTTTAATAAACCAGGCCGCAGGGCACCCCAAAGCTGCACCTTGCACCCTACAACATAAGCGTTGATCAGCATCAGCTGCTTTATTAAGCTACTTCAGTTTGCACTTGTTTTTGACTGCTTTTAATAAACCAGGCCGCAGGGGACCCCAAAACTGCACCTTGAACCCTATCTGTTTATACTAAATAAGCAAATACATAAAAATGTCAGGCAGACAAGTGCTAGGATGTTCAAAAAGGAGTGGCAGAGGCCAAGATTCAGCAGGCAGAGGTCGCAGCAGACTAGGGGCGAGTGGCAGCAGGAGTCACGGTGAGAGACCTGATCTGTCAGTATCTGCTAGCGGTCGTGTCTCCACCAGTAACGCATCTGCCGTGGTAGATTGGTTAACGCGCTCATCAACATCATCACAAGTTACGTCTGAGACCCCCAGTCTAGGGTCGGTAGGTTCCTCTGACACAACCCTGAGTTGGCATGCCCCGAGAGCAGTCCCTGTCCTCCCATTGCCTCTGCCCTACGCCGTTTCCTTCCCCCAGCGACGTATCCTATGCTTTGGGTTCAGCTCCACTCTTTAGTGAGGAGGACGATCAGATAGAAGACAGTCAGCAGCTACTGCCCAGCCAAGAAATGGAGGTGGCTTCTTTAGCTAGGCAGACATATAGTGATGTGGACAGTGTCGTGGGTGTTGCAAGCGTTCCAGCTCCTGCACCAGACACTGTTGACGAATCCACGAACATCAGTGATGTACAGCCACAACTCGGTGATGATGATGATGATGATGATGATGATGAAGCCGATCGCACTTGGGAGCCGGGTGATGAAGGGGCTTCATCATCATCATCATCAGGAGAAGAGGGGCGCAGGTTGCCCCGGAGTCAGCAGCTCAGGCAGCAAGGTGTTAGCAGCATGGTTGGCAGTCAGCATGGGGGCACAGTTGTAAAGCCTGGAGCCAAATGGGGCCAGAGCCGGGGTAGAGCACCTGCTGCGCGGCAGGCTACCTTATCGGGAGGTAGTGGGGCAGGGGTTCCTGGAGTTGGCTACAATAGCAGCGAATCAGTGAGGCCTGTTGGTGCAAAAAGTAGCTACTCGGCAGTGTGGCAGTTTCTCCTGAAGCATCCGCAGGAGGGTAACATGGCCACATGCAAGATATGTAGGTAGAAGGTGAAGCGTGGCCAGAGCCCAAATGTTGGCACCATGGCCCTGCGTCAACTTATGATGCGTCACCAAAAAGCGACCTGGGAGAACCGAGGCTCCCAAGGGGTGGTCCAGTCTGCTTGCTCACCAAGTGGCACGCTGCTCCCAATTTCTGCCAGCCAAGGCTCCAGCACCTCAGCCGAAGGCAGCTGTGCGTCATACCCATCCTCTGTCGCTCCTGTTCCTCCTCCTCCTCCTCCAAGTCATGCATCCCGCCAGCAATCCATCAGCAAAGCCATGTCCAAGAGACAGCAGTATGCGCCCACTCATCCTACGGCGCAGAAGCTGAATGTGCTCCTGTCCCAGTTGCTGGTGCTGCAGTCGCTCCCTTTTCAGGTGGTGGACTCTGCACCTTTCAGAGAACTGATGGCTTGTGCCGAGCCGAGGTGGAGAGTCCCAAGCCGTCATTTCTTTGCCAAGAAGGCAGTACCAGCGCTGCACACTTTTGTTGAACAGAAGGTGGGCCAGTCCTTGAGCCTGTCGGTGTGTAGCAAAGTGCATGGCAGCGCCGACGTCTGGAGCTGTAACTACGGTCAGGGACAGTACATGTCGTTTACGGCCCACTGGGTGAATGTGGTCCCTTTGCAGCAGCAGCAACTTGGACAGGTCACGCCGCTTCGGCCTCCGTGCTCCCTGCCCGTTGGGCCTGTGACATTGTGCGACTCGGCCTCCTCATCCTCCGCCATCTCCTCACCCTCCACTGTAGGCTCAAGTCTCAGTGCCCCTCCAGTCTACCATGTGTGCAGGGCACGGAGGTGTCACGCAGTGCTTCACATGGTTTGTCTTGGTGAAAGGAGTCACACAGGAGAGGAACTGCTTAAATGTATTAATCAGGAAATCCAAACATGGCTTACTCCAAGAAAACTTAAAATGGGAATCATGGTTACCGACAATGGGAAGAAGATTTTGTCTGCGCTGCGCCAAGGAAGCCTGACCCATGCCCCCTGCATGGCTCACGTCTTCAATCTGGTTGTCATGCGGTTTCTGAAGTGTTCCCCCCATCTGTAAGACATCCTAACAACTTCAAGGAAACTTTGCATGCACTTCAGCCACTCATACACCGCCAAACACACCCTTTTTGAGCTACAGCGTCAAAACGGTATCCCCCAACATAGTCTGATTTGCGATGTTTCCACCCGTTGGAATTCCACCCTTCACATGTTGGACCGATTATATGAACAGAGAAAAGCCATCATGGATTTCCTGATGATCCAAGCGGATAGGGGGACTCCCCTGTGTAACTTCAATGTCAACCAGTGGCAGCTCATACGTGACACCTGCTGTTTGCTCAGGCCCTTTGAGGAAGCCACTTTATTTGTCAGTCGGCAGGAATACGGGATGAACAACGTGATTACTACAGCACATGTTGGAAACCATGGCTGGTCAGGGCACTGGAGACATGGCGTCTACATCTTACGGCCACATGAACCCTGTTGGAGATGAACTGGAGGAGGAGGAGGAAGAGGAGGAGGAGTTGCCCAGCGAAACACAGTTTAGGCTTGGCGAAATGGCTGGTTTATCTAGTCAGGACAGAGGAGGAGCAGGAGCAGCCAGAGGAGCTAGAGGGTTTTGAGGAAGGCGAGACAGAGGACCCGGACACACCGTGGCAGTATGCAGTGGAGATGGAGACAGGTAGTCCATCCGAGTCACTTGCGCAAATGCCAGGAAGCATGCTCACATGCTTGCGTAGTGACCCCAGAATTGTTTCCATTTGTCGGCGGGATGACTTCTGGCTGTCCACCTTATTGGACCCTCGCTCCGGCACAAAATGGGGGCATTTTTTAAACCCACCGAGAGGGAGGACAAACTGAACTACTACAAAGACATTCTATGTAGGCAGTTGGCCAATGCCTATCTGCGCCATGGCCCATACTCTCGCAGGTCTGACTCGAGGGGACCTCTGCGCTCACCTTCCACTGCCATGGCTGCTGGGGGGGTTGGCAGGAGCAGTAGCAGCCTCAGTCTTCAGTCGCTAATGAGTAGCTTTCTACACCCGCATAGTGAGGCTACTCATGAGCAGCAGGAAGACCTGGAGCAGGACCTGAACCAGCAGGTCATGTCATACCTTGACATGACCATGCCAACACACCTTGACGATCCGCTGGACTTCTGGGCAGCCAAACTTGATTTGTGGCCGCAACTAGCAGAGTTTGCCCTGGAAAAGCTGTCCTGCCCGGCAAGTAGCGTGCGGGTGTTTAGTGCTGCAGGGGCCATAGATACGGCGAGCAGAACTTGTCTGTCAACTAAAAATGTGGAGAGACTCACCTTTGTCAAAATCAATCAGGGATGAGTCAGTCAGGATTTCCACCCACCAATGCCTGATGCATGCGACTAGATTCAGCATGGTGCCACATTTTACACTTTCCAAATGGTGCAAAACATATTTATGTCTTTAGGCCAATTTCTGGGCTAATGCTGATGCCAGCTTCAGGGTGTGCCTTCCAACCAATTTTTGGCCTCCTGCTGAGGCCAACTTCAGGGTGTGCCTTTCAGCCAATGTTTGGCCTCCTGCTGCTGCTGCTTGCAACTCCAGGGTGTGATTCATCCAATTTTTGGGCTCCTGAAGCCAACTCCAGTGTCTCTTTAAAGTAATGATTGGGCTCCTGCTGCTGCTGCTTGCAACTCCGGGTGTGATTCATCCAATTTTTGGGCTCCTGCTGCCAACTCCAGTGTCTCTCTCAGCCAATTTTTGGCCTCATGCTGCTGCCGCTGCTGCTGCTGCCAACTCCAGGGTGTCTTTCAAGCAATGTTTGGGCTCCTGCTTATGCTGCTGCGAACTCCAGGGTGTGCCTTCCAGCTAATGTATGTGCTCCTGCTGCTGCCAACTTCAGGGTGCCTTCCTGCCAATTTCTAGGTTCCTGCTGCTGCTGCTTGCAACAGCCAACTTCAGGGTGCCTTCCATCCAATTTTTGGGCTCCTGCTGCCAACTCCAGTGTCTCTTTAAAGTAATGTTTGGGCTCCTGCTGCTGCCAACTCCAGGGTGTGATTCATCCAATTTTTGGGCTCCTGCTGCCAACTCCAGTGTCTCTTTAAAGTAATGTTTGGGCTCCTGCTGCTGCCAACTCCAGGGTGTGATTCATCCAATTTTTGGGCTCCTGCTGCCAACTCCAGTGTCTCTTTAAAGTAATGTTTGGGCTCCTGCTGCTGCTGCTTGCAACTCCAGGGTGTGATTCATCCAATTTTTGGGCTCCTGCTGCCAACTCCAGTGTCTCTTTAAAGTAATGTTTGGGCTCCTGCTGCTGCTGCTGCTGCCAACTCCAGGGTGTGATTCATCCAATTTTTGGGCTCCTGCTGCCAACTCCAGGGTCTCTTTAAAGTAATGTTTGAGCTGCTGCTGCTGCTTGCAACTCCGGGGTGTGATTCATCCAATTTCTGGGCTCCTGAAGCCAACCCCAGTGTCTCTTTAAAGTAATGTTCGGGCTCCTGCTGCTGCTTGCAGCTCCAGGGTGTGATTCATCCAATTTTTGGGCTCCTGCTGCCAACTCCAGTGTCTCTTTAAAGTAATGTTTGGGCTCCTGCTGCTGCTGCTGCCAACTCCAGGGTGTGAGTCATTCAATTTTTGGGCTCCTGCTGCCAACTCCATTGTCTCTTTAAAGTAATGTTTGGGCTCCTGCTGCTGCTGCTTGCAACTCCAGGGTGTGATTCATCCAATTTTTGGGCTCCTGCTTCATCCAATTTTTTGGGCTCCTGCTGCTGCCAACTCCAGGGTGTGATTCATCCAATTTGTGGGCTCCTGCTGCCAACTCCAGTGTCTCTTTAAAGTAATGTTTGGGCTCCTGCTGCTGCTGCTTGCAACTCTAGGGTGTGATTCATCCAATTTTTGGGCTCCTGCTGCCAACTCCAGTGTCTCTTTAAAGTAATGTATGGGCTGCTGCTGCTGCTTGCAACTCCAGGGTTTGATTCATCCAATTTCTGGGCTCCTAAAGCCAACCCCAGTGTCTCTTTAAAGTAATGTTCGGGCTCCTGCTGCTGCTTGCAACTCCAGGGTGTGATTCATCCAATTTTTGGGCTCCTGCTGCCAACTCCAGTGTCTCTTTAAAGTAATGTTTGGGCTCCTGCTGCTGCTGCTGCCAACTCCAGGGTGTGAGTCATCCAATTTTTGGGCTCCTGCTGCCAGCTCCATTGTCTCTTTAAAGTAATGTCTGGGCTCCTGCTGCTGCTGCTTGCAACTCCAGGGTGTGAATCATCCAATTTTTGGGCTCCTGCTGCCAACTCCAGTGTCTCTTTAAAGTAATGTCTGGGCTGCTTCTGCTGCTGCCAACTCCAGGGTGTAATTCATCCAATGTTTGGGCTCCTGCTGCCAACCCCAGTGTCTCTTTAAAGTAATGTTTGGGCTCCTGCTGCTGCTGCTGCTGCCAACTCCAGGGTGTGATTCATCCAATTTTTGGGCTCCTGCTGCCAACTCCAGTGTCTCCTTAAAGTAATGTTTGGGCTAATGCTGCTGCTGCTTGCAACTCCAGGGTGTGATTCATCCAATTTTTGGGCTCCTGCTGCCAACTCCATTGTCTCTTTAAAGTAATGTTTGGGCTCCTGCTGCTGCTGCTTGCAACTCCAGGGTGTGATTCATCCAATTTTTGGGCTCCTGCTTCATCCAATTTTTTGGGCTCCTGCTCCTGCTGCTGCCAACTCCAGGGTGTGATTCATCCAATTTTTGGGCTCCTGCTGCCAACTCCAGTGTCTCTTTAAAGTAATGTTTGGGCTCCTACTGCTGCTGCTTGCAACTCCAGGGTGTGATTCATCCAATTTTTGGGCTCCTGCTGCCAACTCCAGTGTCTCTTTAAAGTAATGTATGGGCTGCTGCTTGCAACTCCAGGGTTTGATTCATCCAATTTCTGGGCTCCTAAAGCCAACCCCAGTGTCTCTTTAAAGTAATGTTCGGGCTCCTGCTGCTGCTTGCAACTCCAGGGTGTGATTCATCCAATTTTTGGGCTCCTGCTACCAACTCCAGTGTCTCTTTAAAGTAATGTTTGGGCTCCTGCTGCTGCTGCTGCCAACTCCAGGGTGTGAGTCATCCAATTTTTGGGCTCCTGCTGCCAGCTCCATTGTCTCTTTAAAGTAATGTCTGGGCTCCTGCTGCTGCTGCTTGCAACTCCAGGGTGTGAATCATCCAATTTTTGGGCTCCTGCTGCCAACTCCAGTGTCTCTTTAAAGTAATGTCTGGGCTGCTTCTGCTGCTGCCAACTCCAGGGTGTAATTCATCCAATGTTTGGGCTCCTGCTGCCAACCCCAGTGTCTCTTTAAAGTAATGTTTGGGCTCCTGCTGCTGCTGCTGCTGCCAACTCCAGGGTGTGATTCATCCAATTTTTGGGCTCCTGCTGCCAACTCCAGTGTCTCCTTAAAGTAATGTTTGGGCTACTGCTGCTGCTGCTTGCAACTCCAGGGTGTGATTCATCCAATTTTTGGGCTCCTGCTGCCAACTCCATCGTCTCTTTAAAGTAATGTTTGGGTTCCTGCTGCTGCTGCTTGCAACTCCAGGGTGTGATTCATCCAATTTTTGGGCTCCTGCTTCATCCAATTTTTTGGGCTCCTGCTCCTGCTACTGCCAACTCCAGGGTGTGATTCATCCAATTTTTGGGCTCCTGCTGCCAACTCCAGTGTCTCTTTAAAGTAATGTTTGGGCTCCTGCTGCTGCTGCTTGCAACTCCAGGGTGTGATTCATCCAATTTTTGGGCTCCTGCTGCCAACTCCAGTGTCTATTTAAAGTAATGTTTGGGCTGCTGCTGCTGCTTGCAACTCCAGGGTGTGATTCATCCAATTTCTGGGCTCCTGAAGCCAACCCCAGTGTCTCTTTAAAGTAATGTTCGGGCTCCTGCTGCTGCTTGCAACTCCAGGGTGTGATTCATCCAATTTTTGGGCTCCTGCTGCCAACTCCAGTGTCTCTTTAAAGTAATGTTTGGGCTCCTGCTGCTGCTGCCAACTTCAGGGTGTGATTCATCCAATTTTGGGGCTCCTGCTGCCAACCCCAGTCTCTCTTTAAAGTAATGTTTGGGCTCCTGCTGCTGCTGCTGCTGCCAACTCCGGGGTGTGAATCATCCAATTTTTGGGTTCCTGAAGCCAACTCCAGTGTCTCTTTAAAGTAATGTTTGGGCTCCTGCTGCTGCTGCTGCCAACTCCAGGGTGTGATTCATCCAATTTTTGGGCTCCTGAAGCCAACCCCAGTGTCTCTTTAAAGTAATGTTTGGGCTCCTGCTGCTGCTGCTGCTGCCAACTCCAGGGTGTGATTCATCCAATCTTTGGCCTCCTGCTGCCAACCCCAGTGTAACTTCAAAGTAATGTTTGGGCTCCTGCTGCTGCTGCTGCCAACTCCAGGGTGTGATTCATCCAATTTTTGGGCTCCTGAAGCCAACCCCAGTGTCTCTTTAAAGTAATGTTTGGGCTCCTGCTGCTGCTGCTGCTGCCAACTCCAGGGTGTGATTCATCCAATCTTTGGGCTCCTGCTGCCAACCCCAGTGTAACTTCAAAGTAATGTTTGGGCTCCTGCTGCTGCTGCTGCCAACTCCAGGGTGTGATTCATCCAATTTTTGGGCTCCTGAAGCCAACCCCAGTGTCTCTTTAAAGTAATGTTTGGGCTCCTGCTGCTGCTGCTGCTGCTGCCAACTCCAGGGTGTGATTCATCCACTCTTTGGGCTCCTGCTGCCAACCCCAGTGTCTCTTTAAAGTAATGTTTGGGCTCCTGCTGCTGCTGCTGCTGCTGCCAACTCCAGGGTGTGAATCATCCAATTTTTGGGCTCCTGAAGCCAACTCCAGTGTCTCTTTAAAGTAATGTTTGGGCTCCTGCTGCTGCTGCTGCCAACTCCAGGGTGTGATTCATCCAATTTTTGGGCTCCTGAAGCCAACCCCAGTGTCTCTTTAAAGTAATGTTTGGGCTCCTGCTGCTGCTGTCAACTCCAGGGTGTGATTCATCCAATCTTTGGGCTCCTGCTGCCAACCCCAGTGTAACTTCAAAGTAATGTTTGGGCTCCTGCTGCTGCCAACTCCAGGGTGTGATTCATCCAATTATTGGGCTCCTGAAGCCAACCCCAGTGTCTCTTTAAAGTAATGTTTGGGCTCCTGCTGCTGCTGCTGCTGCTACTGCTGTCAACTCCAGGGTTTGATTCATCCAATCTTTGGGCTCCTGCTGCCAACCCCAGTGTCTCTTTAAAGTAATGTTTGGGCTCCTGCTGCCAACTCCAGGGTGTAATTCATCCAATTTTTGGGCTCCTGAAGCCAACCCCAGTGTCTCTTTAAAGTAATGTTTGGGCTCCTGCTGCTGCTGCCAACTCCAGGGTGTGATTCATCCAATTCTTGGGCTCCTGCTGCCAACTCCAGTGTCTCTTCAAAGTAATGTTTGGGCTCCCGATGCTGCTGCTGCCAACTCCAGGGTGTGATTCATCCAATTTTTGGGCTCCTGAAGCCAACCCCAGTGTCTCTTTAAAGTAATGTTTGGGCTCCTGCTTCTGCTGCATCTGCTGCTGCCAACTCCAGGGTGTGAATCATCCAATTTTTGGGCTCCTGAAGCCAACTCCAGTGTCTCTTAAAAGTAATGTTTGGGCTCCTCCTGCTGCTGCTGCTGCCAACTCCAGGGTGTGATTCATCCAATTTTTGGGCTCCTGAAGCCAACCCCAGTGTCTCTTTAAAGTAATGTTTGGGTTCCTGCTGCTGCTGCTGCTGCCAACTCCAGGGTGTGATTCATCCAATCTTTGGGCTCCTGCTGCCAACTCCAGTGTCTCTTTAAAGTTATGTTTGGGCTCCTGCTGCTGCTGCTTGCAACTCCAGGGTGTGATTCATCCAACTTTTGGGCTCCTGCTGCCAACTCCAGTGTCTCTTTAAAGTAATGTTTGGGCTGCTGCTGCTGCTTGCAACTCCGGGGTGTGATTCATCCAATTTCTGGGCTCCTGAAGCCAACCCCAGTGTCTCTTTAAAGTAATGTTCGGGCTCCTACTGCTGCTGCTGCCAACTCCAGGGTGTGATTCATCCAATTTTTGGGCTCCTGCTGCCAACTCCAGTGTCTCTTTAAAGTAATGTTTGGGCTACTGCTGCTGCTGCTTGCAACTCCAGGGTGTGATTCATCCAATTTTTGGGCTCCTGCTGCCAACTCCAGTGTCTCTTTAAAGTAATGTTTGGGCTGCTGCTGCTGCTTGCAACTCCGGGGTGTGATTCATCCAATTTTTGGGCTTCTGAAGCCAACCCCAGTGTCTCTTTAAAGTAATGTTTGGGCTCCTACTGCTGCTGCTGCCAACTCCAGGGTGTGATTCATCCAATTTTTGGGCTCCTGCTGCCAACTCCAGTGTCTCTTTAAAGTAATGTTTGGGCTACTGCTGCTGCTGCTTGCAACTCCAGGGTGTGATTCATCCAATTTTTGGGCTCCTGCTGCCAACTCCAGTGTCTCTTTAAAGTAATGTTTGGGCTACTGCTGCTGCTGCTTGCAACTCCAGGGTGTGATTCATCCAATTTTTGGGCTCCTGCTGCCAACTCCATTGTCTCTTTAAAGTAATGTTTGGGCTCCTGCTGCTTGCAACTCCAGGGTGTGATTCATCCAATTTCTGGGCTCCTGAAGCCAACCCCAGTGTCTCTTTAAAGTAATGTTCGGGCTCCTACTGCTGCTGCTGCCAACTCCAGGTTGTGATTCATCCAATTTTTGGGCTCCTGCTGCCAACTCCAGTGTCTCTTTAAAGTAATGTTTGGGCTACTGCTGCTGCTGCTTGCAACTCCAGGGTGTGATTCATCCAATTTTTGGGCTCCTGCTGCCAACTCCAGTGTCTCTTTAAAGTAATGTTTGGGCTGCTGCTGCTGCTTGCAACTCCGGGGTGTGATTCATCCAATTTTTGGGCTTCTGAAGCCAACCCCAGTGTCTCTTTAAAGTAATGTTTGGGCTCCTACTGCAGCTGCTGCCAACTCCAGGGTGTGATTCATCCAATTTTTGGGCTCCTGCTGCCAACTCCAGTGTCTCTTTAAAGTAATGTTTGGGCTCCTGCTGCTGCTGCTTGCAACTCCAGGGTGTGATTCATCCAATTTTTGGGCTCCTGCTGCCAACTCCAGTGTCTCTTTAAAGTAATGTTTGGGCTGCTGCTGCTGCTTGCAACTCCAGGGTGTGATTCATCCAATTTCTGGGCTCCTGAAGCCAACCCCAGTGTCTCTTTAAAGTAATGTTCGGGCTCCTGCTGCTGCTTGCAACTCCAGGGTGTGATTCATCCAATTTTTGGGCTCCTGAAGCCAACTCCAGTGTCTCTTTAAAGTAATGTCTGGGCTCCTGCTGCTGCTGCTGCTGCCAACTTCAGGGTGTGATTCATCCAATTTTGTGGCTCCTGCTGCCAACCCCAGTCTCTCTTTAACCCTTTCAGTGCCAAGCCCGTAGTTTCTACGTGCTTGCTTCCACTCCACTTAAGTGCCAAGCACGTAGAAACTACGGGCTTGACTTTCCCCCCTGCTACAGTAAAAGTAAAAAAAAAACACTCACCTGACCCCTTGTTCTATCCGGCCGGGTCTCCTCTTCATCCGGGGGGGCTTCGATCCTGAAAGGCCCTCTCCCTGTCCTGCTCGACGGGCGCCGCCATTTTGCCGATAAGACACCTCCGGGTGTCGTCCTGGCTCGGGCTGCGATTCTCACACTTGTCATCGCTGGCCACAGGAGGAGGAAGGCAGGTGATGATTTGATCACCTGCCTCCCTCCTCCACTGGCCAGCGATGACAATAACTGTCATCAGAGCTGCGAGGGACACAGAAGCTGAGGATCAGAGGTGAGTAAAGTAAAAAAAAAGTTTTTATTTTTTAATAAAGTTATTTTTTAATCTGTGTGGTGTTTTTTTTTATTACTGTTAACCCCTTGTGAACTGGTAAGGGGTCCATGACCCCTATACCAGTTCACAAGGCTGGGGGGATGGCAAGCCACCTGCGCTAGCGGGTGGCTTGCCATTAACCCTTGGCACCCCCATTACCTGCCTCCCCAAAGGCCAGGGGGGGACAGAAGAGCCCGGGCCCACATAGGGTATGTGGGCTCG
The DNA here is from genome assembly GCA_027917425.1 of Gastrophryne carolinensis. Lineage (NCBI taxonomy): Eukaryota > Metazoa > Chordata > Amphibia > Anura > Microhylidae > Gastrophryne > Gastrophryne carolinensis. Next base: position 212,367,020 of record CM051239.1, read on the forward strand.
TAGGCTGCAAGGTGGGGGGGCCACATAAGTTGGCCCCCCCACTCTGTGCCTACAAGCCCCCATAGCTGGTCCCGGGCTGGTAATGCTGGGTAAGGGGGACCCCACGTCATTTTTTTTTATTTTTAAGGGTTTTTAACCCTTAAAAATAAAAAAAAATGGGGTCCGCCCCCCCTGGGAGGGGGGACCCTATGTCTTTTTTTTTTTTAATTAACCCCTTATGTTCTGTCACCCAGCAGCTATAAAAGGCTTCCAGCAGATGAGCAGAAGCCAGTGATTGGGAGGGGAAGATGGATGGGAGGTAAGTATTAAAAAAAATAATAATAATAAAATATTTTTTTCTGCGTCTGTGTGGTGTTTTTTTTTTACATTTAACCCCTTGTGAACTGGTAAGGGGTCCACAAGACCCCTATATCAGTTCACAAGGCTGGGGGATGGCAAGTCACCTGCACTAGCGTGTGACTTGCCATTAACCCTTGGCACCCCCATTACCTGCCTCCCCAAAGGCCAGGGGGGGGCAGAAGAGCCCGGGCCCACGGGCTATGCGGGCTTTGTAGCCTGCAGGGCCAGGGGCCACAAAAGCTGGCCCCTGTGCCCTGTTCCTACAAGCCCTGCATAGCTGGTCCCGGGCTGGTTACTTTGGGTAAGGGGGCCCCCATGTCGTTTTTTTTTGGATTTTTAAGGGTTTTTAACCCTTAAAAATCCCCCCAAAAAATGGGGTCCCCCCCCTGGGAGGGGAGACCCTATGTCATTTTTTTCCCCGATTTAACCCTTTGTAGTGTGGATGGTAGTTGTATTTTATTTGTAAATGTTATAAAGTACTTGTTTCAGTTAGGGGGGTCTCCTGGGCAGGTACGGGGGGCTACCGATAAATATGTGGTACCGTTCTAATCTGTAGAAATGGGGCTTTCACATGCAATACGGTTTTCTTTAATAAAATACATTTTTTATTTAAAATAAAGGAGGCAATTTTCTAAAAAAATTTTTTATTTATTTACTTTTTTTTAATATCAATAATATTGTAAAAAAACAGAATAAAATTTACATTTACATGTTAAAGCCTAAACTCTGCTGCAAAAAATATATATATATAATTTTCCTGAAAATTCCAGCAAAAATGTCGCAAAACATGGCGCAAAATGGGGAAAAATGACCTGTCAACAGAGGGTGACAAAATCTCAAGTAGGCTGGCAATTAAAAGGATTAAAAGTAGCTATGCATGTTGGGTATTGTTCTGTTCGAGGGACCTTGCGCTTTCAGACTTAGCTTGTTTTTTCTGGTTTGCATATTTATATTTTAGGAAAAGGTGTTTTTTATTCAGCTTTTTTATAAATTTTTTAGGGAAACCCTGCGCAACCAAAGAATCCTTTGAGGGATCAATTCCAGAAAGATAAGCCCACTACAACAAGCTGGGTACGCTTAGAAAGCTTAACATGTGTACTTTTAGGGAATATATGGTTTATGGGGGATATTCCAAATGTAAAAGGGTTGTTTTGGTTGAAAAATCGCAAGGTGTGCACCTTGTCTGCAGAGCTGAAATTTTCAAGAAAAATTACCGTTATGCGCATGCTTTACTTTGGGGTGTTTGGCAACTCTTCCCTTGACAGTAGCTATGCATTTTGGGTATCGTTCTGTTCGGGGGAGGTTGCTTTTTCAGATTATACTTGTTTTTTCTTGTTTGTATATAGTTTTTTTAGGAAAATGTTGCTTTGATTCTGCTTTTGTATCCTTTTTTTAGGGAAACTCTTTGCAACCAAAGAATACATTGAGGGATTACTTCCAGAAAACTGTGGCCACATCAACAAGCCTGGTACACCTAGAAAGCTTGAGGTGTGTACTTCAAGAGAATATACAGTTTGTTGGGGGTATTTCAAATGTAAAGGGTTATTTTTCTGGAAAAACTGCAAGGTGCACATAGTGCATATCACAGTTGTATTTTTTTCTGAAAATCCCCTAAAGCGCTGTTTCAGTTTGGGGGAGTCTCCTGGGCAGGAAAGGATGTCTACCTATAAATATGTGGAACCGCTGTAACCGGGAGAAATTGGGGTTTCACACGCAATAAGATTTTATCGACAAACTTACATTTTTTATTACAAAAAAACACTACAAATTGCAAAAAATAGATTTTTTTTATTTTTTTGCACATATTTCACCCAAAAGTATTGAGAATACACAAAAAAAAGGCCAAACAAGACATTGCATGTTGAAGCCCAGACTCTTCTGAAAAAAACAATATATCATTTTCCTGGGAAATCCCTGGAAATCCCTTCAAAAATCACATTTGAACATGGGGAGCGCAAAATAGTTCAAAATGGTCTGGCACCAAGGGTGACAAAAACTCCAGGTAGGCTGGCAGCGAAAGGGTTAAAGTAATGTTTGGGCTCCTGCTGCTGCAGCTGCTGCCAACTCCAGGGTGTGAATCATCCAATTTTTGGGCTCCTGAAGCCAACTCCAGTGTCTCTTTAAAGTAATGTTTGGGCTCCTGCTGCTGCTGCTGCCAACTCCAGGGTGTGATTCATCCAATTTTTGGGCTCCTGAAGCCAACCCCAGTGTCTCTTTAAAGTAATGTTTGGGCTCCTGCTGCTGCTGCTGCCAACTCCAGGGTGTGATTCATCCAATCTTTGGGCTCCTGCTGCCAACCCCAGTGTAACTTCAAAGTAATGTTTGGGCTCCTGCTGCTGCCAACTCCAGGGTGTGATTCATCCAATTTTTGGGCTCCTGAAGCCAACCCCAGTGTTTCTTTAAAGTAATGTTTGGGCTCCTGCTGCTGCTGCTGCTGCTGCCAACTCCAGGGTGTGATTCATCCAATCTTTGGGCTCCTGCTGCCAACCCCAGTGTCTCTTTAAAGTAATGTTTGGGCTCCTGCTGCTGCTGCTGCCAACTCCAGGGTGTGATTCATCCAATTTTTGGGCTCCTGAAGCCAACTCCAGTGTCTCTTTAAAGTAATGTTTGGGCTCCTGCTGCTGCTGCTGCCAACTTCAGGGTGTGATTCATCCAATTTTGGGGCTCCTGCTGCCAACCCCAGTCTCTCTTTAAAGTAATGTTTGGGCTCCTGCTGCTGCTGCTGCTGCCAACTCCAGGGTGTGAATCATCCAATTTTTGGGCTCCTGAAGCCAACTCCAGTGTCTCTTTAAAGTAATGTTTGGGCTCCTGCTGCTGCTGCTGCCAACTCCAGGGTGTGATTCATCCAATTTTTGGGCTCCTGAAGCCAACCCCAGTGTCTCTTTAAAGTAACGTTTGGGCTCCTGCTGCTGCTGCTGCCAACTCCAGGGTGTGATTCATCCAATCTTTGGGCTCCTGCTGCCAACCCCAGTGTAACTTTAAAGTAATGTTTGGGCTCCTGCTGCTGCTGCTGCCAACTCCAGGGTGTGATTCATCTAATTATTGGGCTCCTGAAGCCAACCCCAGTGTCTCTTTAAAGTAATGTTTGGGCTCCTGCTGCTGCTGCTGCTTCTACTGCTGTCAACTCCAGGGTTTGATTCATCCAATCTTTGGGCTCCTGCTGCCAACCCCAGTGTCTCTTTAAAGTAATGTTTGGGCTCCTGCTGCTGCTGCTGCTTGCAACTCCAGGGTGTGATTCATCCAATTTTTGGGCTCCTGCTGCCAACTCCATTGTCTCTTTAAAGTAATGTTTGGGCTCCTGCTGCTGCTGCTTGCAACTCCAGGGTGTGATTCATCCAATTTTTGGGCTCCTGCTTCATCCAATTTTTTGGGCTCCTGCTCCTGCCAACTCCAGGGTGTGATTCATCCAATTTTTGGGCTCCTGCTGCCAACTCCAGTGTCTCTTTAAAGTAATGTTTGGGCTCCTGCTGCTGCTGCTGCTTGCAACTCCAGGGTGTGATTCATCCAATTTTTGGGCTCCTGCTGCCAACTCCAGTGTCTCTTTAAAGTAATGTTTGGGCTGCTGCTGCTGCTGCTTGCAACTCCAGGGTGTGATTCATCCAATTTCTGGGCTCCTGAAGCTAACCCCAGTGTCTCTTTAAAGTAATGTTCGGGCTCCTGCTGCTGCTTGCAACTCCAGGGTGTGATTCATCCAATTTTTGGGCTCCTGCTGCCAACTCCAGTGTCTCTTTAAAGCAATGTTTGGGCTCCTGCTGCTGCTGCTGCTGCCAACTTCAGGGTGTGATTCATCCAATTTTGTGGCTCCTGCTGCCAACCCCAGTCTCTCTTTAAAGTAATGTTTGGGCTCCTGCTGCTGCTGCTGCCAACTCCAGGGTGTGAATCATCCATTTTTTGGGCTCCTGAAGCCAACTCCAGTGTCTCTTTAAAGTAATGTTTGGGCTCCTGCTGCTGCTGCTGCCAACTCCAGGGTGTAATTCATCCAATTTTTGGGCTCCTGAAGCCAACCCCAGTGTCTCTTTAAAGTAATGTTTGGGCTCCTGCTGCTGCTGCTGCTGCTGCCAACTCCAGGGTGTGATTCATCCAATCTTTGGGCTCCTGCTGCCAACCCCAGTGTAATTTCAAAGTCATGTTTGGGCTCCTGCTGCTGCTGCTGCCAACTCCAGGGTGTGATTCATCCAATTTTTGGGCTCCTGAAGCCAACCCCAGTGTCTCTTTAAAGTAATGTTTGGGCTCCTGCTGCTGCTGCTGCTGCCAACTCCAGGGTGTGATTCATCCAATCTTTGGGCTCCTGCTGCCAACCCCAGTGTCTCTTTAAAGTAATGTTTGGGCTCCTGCTGCTGCTGCTGCTGCAAACTCCAGGGTGTGATTCATCCAATTTTTGGGCTCCTGAAGCCAACTCCAGTGTCTCTTTAAAGTAATGTTTGGGCTCCTGCTGCTGCTGCCAACTTCAGCGTGTGATTCATCCAATTTTGTGGCTCCTGCTGCCAACCCCAGTCTCTCTTTAAAGTAATGTTTGGGCTCCTGCTGCTGCTGCTGCTGCCAACTCCAGGGTGTGAATCATCCAATTTTTGGGCTCCTGAAGCCAACTCCAGTGTCTCTTTAAGGTAATGTTTGGGCTCCTGCTGCTGCTGCTGCCAACTCCAGGGTGTGATTCATCCAATCTTTGGGCTCCTGCTGCCAACCCCAGTGTAACTTCAAAGTAATGTTTGGGCTCCTGCTGCTGCTGCTGCCAACTCCAGGTGTGATTCATCCAATTATTGGGCTCCTGAAGCCAACCCCAGTGTCTCTTTAAAGTAATGTTTGGGCTCCTGCTGCTGCTGCTACTGCTGTCAACTCCAGGGTTTGATTCATCCAATCTTTGGGCTCCTGCTGCCAACCCCAGTGTCTCTTTAAAGTAATGTTTGGGCTCCTGCTGCTGCTGCCAACTCCAGGGTGTAATTCATCCAATTTTTGGGCTCCTGAAGCCAACCCCAGTGTCTCTTTAAAGTAATGTTTGGGCTCCTGCTGCTGCTGCTACTGCTGTCAACTCCAGGGTTTGATTCATCCAATCTTTGGGCTCCTGCTGCCAACCCCAGTGTCTCTTTAAAGTAATGTTTGGGCTCCTGCTGCTGCTGCCAACTCCAGGGTGTAATTCATCCAATTTTTGGGCTCCTGCTGCCAACCCCAGTGTCTCTTTAAAGTAATGTTTGGGCTCCTGCTGCTGCTGCCAACTCCAGTGTGTGATTCATCCAATTCTTGGGCTCCTGCTGCCAACTCCAGTGTCTCTTCAAAGTAATGTTTGGGCTCCCGATGCTGCTGCTGCCAACCCCAGGGTGTGATTCATCCAATTTTTGGGCTCCTGAAGCCAACTCCAGTGTCTCTTTAAAGTAATGTTTGGGCTCCTGCTGCTGCTGCTGCCAACTCCAGGGTGTAATTCATCCAATTTTTGGGCTCCTGAAGCCAACCCCAGTGTCTCTTTAAAGTAATGTTTGGGCTCCTGCTGCTGCTGCTGCCAACTCCAGGGTGTGATTCATCCAATCTTTGGGCTCCTGCTGCCAACCCCAGTGTAATTTCAAAGTCATGTTTGGGCTCCTGCTGCTGCTGCTGCCAACTCCAGGGTGTGATTCATCCAATTTTTGGGCTCCTGAAGCCAACCCCAGTGTCTCTTTAAAGTAATGTTTGGGCTCCTGCTGCTGCTGCTGCTGCCAACTCCAGGGTGTGATTCATCCAATCTTTGGGCTCCTGCTGCCAACCCCAGTGTCTCTTTAAAGTAATGTTTGGGCTCCTGCTGCTGCTGCTGCTGCCAACTCCAGGGTGTGATTCATCCAATTTTTGGGCTCCTGAAGCCAACTCCAGTGTCTCTTTAAAGTAATGTTTGGGCTCCTGCTGCTGCTGCCAACTTCAGCGTGTGATTCATCCAATTTTGTGGCTCCTGCTGCCAACCCCAGTCTCTCTTTAAAGTAATGTTTGGGCTCCTGCTGCTGCTGCTGCTGCCAACTCCAGGGTGTGAATCATCCAATTTTTGGGCTCCTGAAGCCAACTCCAGTGTCTCTTTAAGGTAATGTTTGGGCTCCTGCTGCTGCTGCTGCCAACTCCAGGGTGTGATTCATCCAATCTTTGGGCTCCTGCTGCCAACCCCAGTGTAACTTCAAAGTAATGTTTGGGCTCCTGCTGCTGCTGCTGCCAACTCCAGGTGTGATTCATCCAATTATTGGGCTCCTGAAGCCAACCCCAGTGTCTCTTTAAAGTAATGTTTGGGCTCCTGCTGCTGCTGCTACTGCTGTCAACTCCAGGGTTTGATTCATCCAATCTTTGGGCTCCTGCTGCCAACCCCAGTGTCTCTTTAAAGTAATGTTTGGGCTCCTGCTGCTGCTGCCAACTCCAGGGTGTAATTCATCCAATTTTTGGGCTCCTGCTGCCAACCCCAGTGTCTCTTTAAAGTAATGTTTGGGCTCCTGCTGCTGCTGCCAACTCCAGTGTGTGATTCATCCAATTCTTGGGCTCCTGCTGCCAACTCCAGTGTCTCTTCAAAGTAATGTTTGGGCTCCCGATGCTGCTGCTGCCAACCCCAGGGTGTGATTCATCCAATTTTTGGGCTCCTGAAGCCAACCCCAGTGTCTCTTTAAAGTAATGTTTGGGCTCCTGCTGCTGCATCTGCTGCTGCCAACTCCAGGGTGTGAATCATCCAATTTTTGGGCTCCTGAAGCCAACTCCAGTGTCTCTTTAAAGTAATGTTTGGGCTCCTGCTGCTGCTGCTGCCAACTCCAGGGTGTGATTCATCCAATTTTTGGGCTCCTGAAGCCAACCCCAGTGTCTCTTTAAAGTAATGTTTGGGCTCCTGCTGCTGCTGCTGCCAACTCCAGGGTGTGATTCATCCAATCTTTGGGCTCCTGCTGCCAACCCCAGTGTAACTTCAAAGTAATGTTTGGGCTCCTGCTGCTGCCAACTCCAGGGTGTGATTCATCCAATTTTTGGGCTCCTGAAGCCAACCCCAGTGTTTCTTTAAAGTAATGTTTGGGCTCCTGCTGCTGCTGCTGCTGCTGCCAACTCCAGGGTGTGATTCATCCAATCTTTGGGCTCCTGCTGCCAACCCCAGTGTCTCTTTAAAGTAATGTTTGGACTCCTGCTGCTGCTGCTGCCAACTCCAGGGTGTGATTCATCCAATTTTTGGGCTCCTGAAGCCAACTCCAGTGTCTCTTTAAAGTAATGTTTGGGCTCCTGCTGCTGCTGCTGCCAACTTCAGGGTGTGATTCATCCAATTTTGGGGCTCCTGCTGCCAACCCCAGTCTCTCTTTAAAGTAATGTTTGGGCTCCTGCTGCTGCTGCTGCTGCCAACTCCAGGGTGTGAATCATCCAATTTTTGGGCTCCTGAAGCCAACTCCAGTGTCTCTTTAAAGTAATGTTTGGGCTCCTGCTGCTGCTGCTGCCAACTCCAGGGTGTGATTCATCCAATTTTTGGGCTCCTGAAGCCAACCCCAGTGTCTCTTTAAAGTAACGTTTGGGCTCCTGCTGCTGCTGCTGCCAACTCCAGGGTGTGATTCATCCAATCTTTGGGCTCCTGCTGCCAACCCCAGTGTAACTTTAAAGTAATGTTTGGGCTCCTGCTGCTGCTGCTGCCAACTCCAGGGTGTGATTCATCCAATTATTGGGCTCCTGAAGCCAACCCCAGTGTCTCTTTAAAGTAATGTTTGGGCTCCTGCTGCTGCTGCTGCTTCTACTGCTGTCAACTCCAGGGTTTGATTCATCCAATCTTTGGGCTCCTGCTGCCAACCCCAGTGTCTCTTTAAAGTAATGTTTGGGCTCCTGCTGCTGCTGCTGCTTGCAACTCCAGGGTGTGATTCATCCAATTTTTGGGCTCCTGCTGCCAACTCCATTGTCTCTTTAAAGTAATGTTTGGGCTCCTGCTGCTGCTGCTTGCAACTCCAGGGTGTGATTCATCCAATTTTTGGGCTCCTGCTTCATCCAATTTTTTGGGCTCCTGCTCCTGCCAACTCCAGGGTGTGATTCATCCAATTTTTGGGCTCCTGCTGCCAACTCCAGTGTCTCTTTAAAGTAATGTTTGGGCTCCTGCTGCTGCTGCTTGCAACTCCAGGGTGTGATTCATCCAATTTTTGGGCTCCTGCTGCCAACTCCAGTGTCTCTTTAAAGTAATGTTTGGGCTGCTGCTGCTGCTGCTTGCAACTCCAGGGTGTGATTCATCCAATTTCTGGGCTCCTGAAGCTAACCCCAGTGTCTCTTTAAAGTAATGTTCGGGCTCCTGCTGCTGCTTGCAACTCCAGGGTGTGATACATCCAATTTTTGGGCTCCTGCTGCCAACTCCAGTGTCTCTTTAAAGCAATGTTTGGGCTCCTGCTGCTGCTGCTGCTGCCAACTTCAGGGTGTGATTCATCCAATTTTGTGGCTCCTGCTGCCAACCCCAGTCTCTCTTTAAAGTAATGTTTGGGCTCCTGCTGCTGCTGCTGCCAACTCCAGGGTGTGAATCATCCATTTTTTGGGCTCCTGAAGCCAACTCCAGTGTCTCTTTAAAGTAATGTTTGGGCTCCTGCTGCTGCTGCTGCCAACTCCAGGGTGTAATTCATCCAATTTTTGGGCTCCTGAAGCCAACCCCAGTGTCTCTTTAAAGTAATGTTTGGGCTCCTGCTGCTGCTGCTGCCAACTCCAGGGTGTGATTCATCCAATCTTTGGGCTCCTGCTGCCAACCCCAGTGTAATTTCAAAGTCATGTTTGGGCTCCTGCTGCTGCTGCTGCCAACTCCAGGGTGTGATTCATCCAATTTTTGGGCTCCTGAAGCCAACCCCAGTGTCTCTTTAAAGTAATGTTTGGGCTCCTGCTGCTGCTGCTGCTGCCAACTCCAGGGTGTGATTCATCCAATCTTTGGGCTCCTGCTGCCAACCCCAGTGTCTCTTTAAAGTAATGTTTGGGCTCCTGCTGCTGCTGCTGCTGCCAACTCCAGGGTGTGATTCATCCAATTTTTGGGCTCCTGAAGCCAACTCCAGTGTCTCTTTAAAGTAATGTTTGGGCTCCTGCTGCTGCTGCCAACTTCAGCGTGTGATTCATCCAATTTTGTGGCTCCTGCTGCCAACCCCAGTCTCTCTTTAAAGTAATGTTTGGGCTCCTGCTGCTGCTGCTGCTGCCAACTCCAGGGTGTGAATCATCCAATTTTTGGGCTCCTGAAGCCAACTCCAGTGTCTCTTTAAAGTAATGTTTGGGCTCCTGCTGCTGCTGCTGCCAACTCCAGGGTGTGATTCATCCAATCTTTGGGCTCCTGCTGCCAACCCCAGTGTAACTTCAAAGTAATGTTTGGGCTCCTGCTGCTGCTGCTGCCAACTCCAGGTGTGATTCATCCAATTATTGGGCTCCTGAAGCCAACCCCAGTGTCTCTTTAAAGTAATGTTTGGGCTCCTGCTGCTGCTGCTACTGCTGTCAACTCCAGGGTTTGATTCATCCAATCTTTGGGCTCCTGCTGCCAACCCCAGTGTCTCTTTAAAGTAATGTTTGGGCTCCTGCTGCTGCTGCCAACTCCAGGGTGTAATTCATCCAATTTTTGGGCTCCTGCTGCCAACCCCAGTGTCTCTTTAAAGTAATGTTTGGGCTCCTGCTGCTGCTGCCAACTCCAGTGTGTGATTCATCCAATTCTTGGGCTCCTGCTGCCAACTCCAGTGTCTCTTCAAAGTAATGTTTGGGCTCCCGATGCTGCTGCTGCCAACCCCAGGGTGTGATTCATCCAATTTTTGGGCTCCTGAAGCCAACCCCAGTGTCTCTTTAAAGTAATGTTTGGGCTCCTGCTGCTGCATCTGCTGCTGCCAACTCCAGGGTGTGAATCATCCAATTTTTGGGCTCCTGAAGCCAACTCCAGTGTCTCTTTAAAGTAATGTTTGGGCTTCTGCTGTTGCTGCTGCAAACTCCAGGGTGTGATTCATCCAATTTTTGGGCTCCTGAAGCCAACCCCAGTGTCTCTTTAAAGTAATGTTTGGGTTCCTGCTGCTGCTGCCAACTCCAGGGTGTGATTCATCCAATCTTTGGGCTCCTGCTGCCAACTCCAGTGTCTCTTTAAAGTTATGTTTGGGCTCCTGCTGCTGCCAACTCCAGGGTGTGATTCATCCAATTTTTGGGCTCCTGAAGCCAACCCCAGTGTCTCTTTAAAGTAATGTTTGGGCTCCTGCTGCTGCTGCTGCTGCCAACTCCAGGGTGTGATTTATCCAATTTTCGGCTCCTGCTGCCAAATCCAGTGTCTCTTTAAAGTAATATTTGGGCTCCTGCTGCTGCTGCTTGCAACTGCAGGGTGTGATTCATCCAGTCTTTGGGCTCCTGCAGCCAACTCCATTGTCTCTTTCAAGCTATGTTTGTCTCCTGCTGCTGCTGCTTGAAACTCCAGGGTGTGTCAGTCAATTTTTGGGCTCCTGCTGCTGCCAACTCCAGTGTCTCTTTCAGCCAATGTTTGGGCTCCTGCTTCTGCTTGCAACTCCAGGGTGTGATTCATCCAATTTTTGGGCTCCTGCTGCTGCCAACTCCAGTGTCTCTTTAAAGCAATCTTTGGGCTCCGGCCCCTCATAGTGATGTCACTTCAATTCTCTGCAACTGTGCCGCTCTGCGATTCTATTAGCGATGCCTCTGATCTGCATGTGATATTTATTTACAGAATTATTTAACTAACCCAGCACGCATCCTATGCGTGTTACAGCAAGGCAAAAGGGTTTACAACCCTATTGAGGCTCTAGGAGGCTCAGAAATAGCTGTTTTTAATAGCGATTCGTCGCGAATAAATTCGGGTCGAAGCGATTTTTGTCGGAAAATTCGGCGAATCAGTCGAATCGAATTTTTTAAAAGTTCGCTCATCTCTAATCTGGAGCTATAAAGGATGGGTATGACAGAGGCAATAGAACAGAGGCAATGGGAGGACAGGGACTGCTCCCAGGCCATGCCAACTGAGGGTGGTGTCTGAGGAAGCCACCAACAGTTTTATGGGGGTGTCAGATGTCATTTGTGATGAAGTGGATGACCGTGTTAACCAGTCAATGAGGCGGATGGGTTGCTGGTCAAGACACGACGGCTAGCTAGCTGATACTGGGAGATTAGGCCTCTCATAGCGCCTCCTACTGCAACTCACCCCTAGTCTGATGTGACCTCTGTCACTCCTCTGTGCCAATCCTCTGCCTGACATACTTAAACAGCAGCAGGTGCGTAACTATGTCTGGCCTTTCACAGCAACTAGGCCCTGAATACTTTAACAGGAACAAAATGGTACAACACTTAGATGTAAGTATGTGGTATGTAGAGATGAGCGAATCAATTCTGATGAACCCAAATTTGTTACGAAGTTCAGTAAATATTTGGTTCGTTATGATTCAGAATATCGCTGCGATTCGATCGCTCCCTTAAAACTCCATTTACTGCTATACAGTCCACCTAAAATGGTAGATCCACATGTCAGGACATGTCCCATAGGGCAAGGAATGCTGGGTAGGTGTCACATGCTACCTATCAGCAGACAGGCTTACCGATGATGTCAAAGCCCCATATAAACGGCGGCCATCTTGCGGAAGATCATTCTGACATTGTATTGCGGCCAGAGCAGATCAGGCAGGGAGAGAGCAAGAGATAGATAGATAGATAGATAGATAGATAGATAGATAGATAGATAGATATATCAGAAGAAGCGTGGGATAGAGAAGGAGAGAGCCTGTGACAGTGACAGATAAAGACAAGGACAGTTTAAACTGTTTGCATTAGCTTTCAAGCCTATTTAGTGTTAATAACACTCCTGCCTATTTAGCTTTTCCTTTATCTGGTGTCATTCTTTAATGCTAGCATTAATATTTCAAGACTACCTGTCTAATAACTGCTTGCATTTTATAATTAACGTCACTTTTCCACAATCAAGGGAGGCCTGCTCTGTATGTGAGGAGGGGGCATCCCAAACACTAGCATAAATATTTAAAGACTACCTGTCTAATAACTGATTGCATTTTATAATTAACGTCACTTTTCCACAATCAAGGGAGGCCTGCTTTGTATGTGAGGAGGGGGCATCCCAAACACTAGCATAAATATTTCAAGACTACCTGTCTAATAACTGCTTGCATTTTATAAGCAAAGTCACTTTTCCACAATCAAGGGAGGCCTGCTCTGTATGTGAGGAGGGGGCATCCCAAACACTAGCTTAAATATTTCAAGACTACCTGTCTAATAACTGCTTGCATTTTATAAGCAAAGTCACGTTTCCACATTCAAGGGAGGCCTGCTCTGTATGTGAGGAGGGGGCATCCCAAACACTAGCATAAATATTTCAAGACTACCTGTCTAATAACTGCTTGCATTTTATAATTAACGTCACTTTTTCACAATCAAGGGAGGCCTCCTCTGTATATGAGGAGGGGGCATCCCAAACACTAGCATTAATATTTCATGACTACCTGTCTATTAACTGCTTGCATACTATAATCGACGTCACTTTACCACAATCAAAGGAGGCCTGCTCTGTATGTGAGGAGGGGGCATCCCAAACACTAGCATAAATATTTCAAGACTACCTGTCTATTAGCTGCTTGCATTTTTTAATTAACGTCACTTTTCCACAATCAAGGGAGGCCTGCTCTGTATGTGAGGAGGGAGCATCCCAAACACTAGCATAAATATTTCAAGTCTACCTGTCTAATAACTGCTTGCATTTTATAAGCAAAGTCACTTTTCCACAATCAAGAGGGGCCTGCTTTGTATGTGAGGAGGGGGCATCCCAAACACTAGCATAATATTTCAAGACTACCTGTGTAATAACTGCTTGCATTTTACAATTAACGTCACTTTACCACAATCAAAGGAGGCCTGCTCTGTATGTGAGGAGGGGGCATCCCAAACACTAGCATAAATATTTCAAGACTACCTGTCTAATAACTGCTTGCATTTTATAATTAACGTCACTTTTCCACAATCAAGGGAGGCCTCCTCTGTATGTGAGGAGGTGGCATCCCAAACACTAGCATTAATATTTCAAGACTACCTGTCTATTAACTGCTTGCATTTTATAATCAACGTCACTTTACCACAATCAAGGGAGGCCAGCTCTGTATATGAGGAGGGGGCATCCCAAACACTAGCATAAATATTTCAAGACTACCTGTCTATTAACTGCTTGCATTTTATAATCAACGTCACTTTACCACAATCAAGGGAGGCCTGCTCTGTATATGAGGAGGGGGCATCCCAAACACTATCATTAATATTTCAAGACTACCTATCTAATAACTGCTTGAATTTTCTAATTAACGTCACTTTTCCACAATCAAGGGAGGCCTCCTCTGTATGTGAGGAGGGGGAATCCCAAACACTAGTATTAATATTTCAAGACTACCTGTGTAATAACTGCTTGCATTTTACAATTAACGTCACTTTACCACAATCAAAGGAGGCCTGCTCTGTATGTGAGGAGGGGGCATCCCAAACACTAGCATAAATATTTCAAGACTACCTGTCTAATAACTGCTTGCATTTTATAAGCAAAGTCACTTTTCCACAATCAAAGGAGGCCTGCTCTGTATGTGAGGAGGGGGCATCCCAAACACTAGCATTAATATTTCAAGATTACCTGTCTAATAACTGCTTGCATTTTATAAGCAAAGTCACTTTTCCACAATCAAGGGAGGCCTGCTCTGTATGTGAGGAGGGGGCATCCCAAACACTAGCATAAATATTTTAAGACTACTTGTCTAATAACTGCTTGCATTTTATAATTTACGTCACTTTTCCACAATCAAGGGAGGCCTGCTCTGTATATGAGGAGGGGGCATCCCAAACACTAGCATAAATATTTCAAGACTACCTGTCTTATAAACTTGCATTTTATAAGCAAAGTCACTTTTCCACAATCAAAGGAGGCCACCTCTGTACGTGAGAAGGGGGCATCCCAAATACTAGCATGTGTCTTTTAAGAGTACCTGCCTACTAACCTTTTGCCTTTTGTATAAAACAAGTCTGGTTTACAAGTTTAAAGAACCCATTGCCTTTCACTGGGGGCCATTGTCAGTGCTAGCACTTATCTTTTAAGAGTACCTGCCTACTAACCCTTTGCCTTTTGTATAAAACAAGTCTGGTTTACAAGTTTAAAGCACCCATTGCCTTTCACCGGGGGCCATTGTCAGTGCTAGCACTTATCCTTTAAGAGTACCTGCCTCCTAACCTTTTGCCTTTTGTAAAAAAAAGGTTTGGTTTACAAGTATAAAGCACCCATTGCCTTTCACCGGGGCCATTGTCAGTGCTAGCACTTATCTTTTAAGAGTACCTTTCTCCTAACCTTTTGTATAAAACAAGTCTGGTTTACAAGTTTAAAGCACCCATTGCCTTTAACTGAGGGCCATTGTCAGTGCTAGCACTTATCTTTTAAGAGTACCTGCCTACTAACCTTTTGCCTTTTGTATAAAAAAAGTCTGGTTTACAAGTTTAAAGCACTCATTGCCTTTCACCGGGGACCATTGTCAGTGCTAGCACGTATCTTTTAAGAGTACTGGCTGACTTACCTTTTGCCTTTTGTATAAAAAAGTCTGGTTTACAAGTTTACTGGTTTTAGAGTTTAAAGCATCCATTGCCTTTCACCAGGGGGGGGGGGGGGGGCATCCCGAATACTAGCACTTAGCTTTTAATAGTACCTGCATCTTTACCTTTTTTACATTTTGAACAAAAAACACGTTTTAAAACTGCCTGTAGTGCATTTAACTCTGACCAGGGGCATCCTGTGTAAGACCATCTGACAGTGTCTTTTTGCATTAGCTTTTAGCTACAGTGTCTGCCTATTTTGATCTAACTTTTCTACACACCTGCTGTTACAAAAATACTGTTGTAGGTGTAATGTAGTATATTGTTTTCCCCTCCTAAACACAGTAAAAATGTCAGGCAGAGATGTGCCAGGATGTGCACCGAGGAGAGGCCTAGTGTGGGAGAGTGGCAGCAGGAGTCGCGGTGAGAGGCCTGATCTCCCGGTATCTGCTAGCGGTCGTGTCTCGACCAGCAACGCATCTGCCGTCATCGATTGGTTAACGCGGTCATCGACCTCATCACAAGTGACATCTGACACCCCCAGTCAACAGTCCGTAGATTCCTCGGACACAACCCTGAGTTGGCATGGCCCAGGAGCAGCCCCTGTCCTTCCATTGCCTCTGTCCTACGGCCCCCCTCCAGCCACCGTATCTTATGCTTTAGGTTCAGCTCCACTATTCAGTGAGGACGATATGTTAGAGGACAGTCAGCAGCTACTGCCCAGCCAAGAAAGGGAGAAGACAAACGCCGCTTCTTCCGCTAGGCAGACAAACACTGAGGAGGAGAGTGGCATGGGAGGTGGGGTGGTGAGCATTCCGTCTCCTGCAGCACACGCTCTTGTGGAAACAGAGGAGGACATCAGTGACGTGCAGGCACAACTTGATGATTATGATGATGATGATGATGATGATGATGAAGCCGATCGCACTTGGGAGCCCGGTGCAGAAGGGGACATCAAGAGAAGAGGGTCCCAGGTTTCCCCAGAGTCAGCAGCTGAGGCAGCAAGGTGGCAGTAGGGTTGGCAGTCAGCATGGTGGCAGTGGGGTTGGCAGTCACCCTGGTGGCAGAATTAGCTACTCGGCAGTGTGGCACTTTTTCCCCAAGCATCCGCAGGAGGGTAACCTGGCCACATGCAAGATGTGTAGACAGAAGGTCAAGCGTGGCCAGGGCCCCAATGTTGGTACCACGGCTCTGCGGCAACACATGCAGCGTCACCATAAAGTGGCCTGGGAGAACCGAGGCTCCGAAGTGGGGGTCCAGCCTGCTGCGTCGGCCAGTGCCACGCCGCTTCCAATTTCACCCAGCCAAGGCTCCAGCACCTCAGCTGAAGATAGCTGTACATCATACCCATCCTCTGCCCCTCCAGATGCTCCTGCTCCTCCTACTAAAAGTCACTCATCCTACCAGCAATCCATCAGGGAAGCCATGTGTGCGACTCTGCCTCCTCATCCTCCGCCATCTCCTCAGCCTCCACTGTACGGTCAATTCTCAATGCTCCTTCAGCCTACCATGTGTGCAGGGCACGGCGGTGTCACGCTGTGCTTCACATGGTTTGCCTTGGCGAACGGAGTCACACAGGGGAGGAGCTCCTGAAATTCATTCATCAAGAAATCAAAACATGGCTTACTTCGCAAAAATTGGAAATGGGTACCATGGTGACTGACAATGGGAGTAACATCTTGTCTGCGCTGAGACAAGGCAGCCTGAGCCATGCGCCCTGTATGGCACACGTGTTCAACCTAGTTGTCAAGGGTTTTCTGAAGCCTTCCCCCATCTGCAAGACATCCTAACAACGGGAAGGAAACTTTGTATGCACTTCAGCCACTCCTACACCGTCAAGCAAACCCTTCTTGAGCTACAGCGTCAGAACGGTATCCCCCAACATAGTCTGATTTGCGATGTTCCCATCCGTTGGAATTCCACCCTACATATGTTAGATCGACTATAAGAACAGAGAAAAGCCTCACTGATTTCTTGACTCTCCTGTGTAAATTTAATGTGAACCAGTGGCAGCTCATACGTGACACCTGCCGTTTGCTCAGGCCCTTTGAGGAAGCCACTTTATTTGTCAGTCGCCAGGATTACGGCATGAACGACGTGATTCCGCTGCTTCATGTACTACAACACATGTTGGAAACCATGGCTGGTCAGGGCACTGGAGACATGTCACATACATTTCACGGCCACATAAACCCTGTGGGAGCTGAGGAGGAGGAGGAAGAGCAGCACAGTGAAGCTCAGTTTAGTTTTGGCAAATTGGGTGGTTTATCTAGTCATCTGACAGGAGAGGAGGAGCAGGAGCAGCCAGTGGAGCTAGAGGGTTGTGAGGAAGGCGAGACAGAGGACCCAGACACACCGTGGCAGTATGCAGTGGAGATGGAGACAGGTAGTCCCTCCGAGTCAATTGCACAAATGGCACGATGCATGCTCACGTGCTTGCGTAGTGACCGCAGAATTGTCTCCATTTATCTGTGGGATGACTACTGGCTCTCCACCTTATTGGACCCTCGCTTCCGGGACAAAATGGGGGCATTTTTTAAACCCGCCGAGAGGGAGGAAAAACTGACCTACTACAAAGACATTCTACGTAGTCAGTTGGCCGATGCCTATCTGCGCCATAGTCCATACTCTCGCAGGTCTGACTCAGGGGGACCTCTGCGCTTACCTTCCACTGCCATGGCTGCCAGGGGGGTGGCATGAGCAGCAGCTCCATCAGCAGCAGCCTCAGTCTTCAGTCGCTAATGAGTAGCTATCTGCTACCGCATAGTGAGGCTACTCATGAGCAGCAGGAAGACCTGGAGCAGGGCCTGAACCAGCAGGTCATGTCATACCTTGAAATGACCATGCCAACGCACCTTGAGGATCCGCTGGACTTCTGGGCAGCCAAAGTTGACTTGTGGCCGCAACTGGCAGAGTTTGCCCTGGGAAAGCTGTCCTGCCCGGCCAGTAGTGTGCCATCTAAGCGGGTCTTTAGTGCTGCGGGGGCCATAGTAACGCCAAGGAGAACTCGTCTGTCCACGAAAAATGTGGAGAGACTCACCTTTGCGAAGATGAATCAGGCATGGATCAGCCAGGATTTCCACCCACCAATAGCTGATGCATGCGAGTAGCTGATGCATGGTAGCTCCTTCTGTTGCTGCCATCTCCTGGGTGTGTCTGTTAGGCAATATATGAGCTCCTTCTGCTGCTGACAACTCCTGGGTGTGTCTTTCAGCCAATATATGAGCTCCCTATGCTGCCAACTGCAATGTTTTTTTCAGGCAATATATGGGCTCCCTATGCTGCTGCCAACTCCAATGTGTTTTTCAGGCAATATATGGGCTCCGTATGCTGCTGCCAACTCCTGGGTGTGTCTTTCAGGCAATATATGAGCTCCCTATACTGCTGCCAATTCCAATGTGTTTTTCAGGCAATTTATGGGCTTCTAATGCTTCTTCTGCTGCCAACTCCTGGGTGTGTCTTTCAGGCAGTATATGGGCTCCTAATGCTGCTGCCAACTCCAATGTGTTTTTCAGGCAATATATGAGCTCCCTATGCTGCTGCCAACTCCTGGGTATGTTTTTCAGGCATTATATGTGCTCCCTATGCTGCTGCCAAGTGTCACGATTCACTTACCTGTATCCCGTTCCAGCGGCGCCTCCCCCCCGCTGGTTCGGTCGCGCCGGGTGGCTGCGAGCGTGGCTGCGAGCGTGCTCCCCTCCGTCTCCTCTGCCTGCGTGCCCGGCAGTTCTCGTGCTAGCGCGCGAGCACATCCTTTGTATTCCCTCCGGCGGTGCTGCTGTCAGTGCGCCCGCCGGAGGAAGAGGAATTAAAGGGCCAATGAGCCCAGGTGGGTGGGGGGTGGTTTCTTTCAGGCAGGGCCAATGAGCCCTAGAGACTTGTGGGGCTAATGCCCCGATCCTATCAGGTTAGGTGTTTCATGTTGCACCAATCACACACCTAATTTCCCCCCATCCCCAGTCATACCTGTTCCTATAAAAGGTTCACCCCGTCAGTTACTCAGTTCCTGTTATAGCGCCTTCTACCTTGCTTTGTCTTGTGATATAACCGTGATTGATCTCCGTTGCCGACCCCTGCCTGAACCGACTACTCTCGATCTGATCTCCGTTGCCGACCTCTGCCTTGTACCCTGACCTCGAGCTGCCTCATTCCTCTGTACCGCTGCGATCTCTGACTTCCCCGTGTCAACCTCTGGCCTGTCTCTGGACTCCCGTTACACTCGCTCTTAGCCATTGGTTCTTCCGACCTCTAACCAGTAAGCTCTCATCCTTTGAGCCATTGAAGTCCTGGGGGCAACCGATCCCAGGCAGGCGTATTTTGCGTCCCGGCAAGCGGGGGCTCCTACAGGTGAAGCTGGCTGCGGAGATTGGGGGGTTGAGGGCTTACCTAGAGTGCTGGAGTTACCAGAGTGTGACATTATAACAGGCCCACAGAAAATGGATGACCTGGTACAGCAAGTGCAGGCTATGGCCACCGCAATTAATCAACTCGCTCAAAGAGTGGCCACTCAGGAATCCCGACAATCACCTGCCTCCTCTCTACCACCTCACGTTTCAGAGCCGAAGATTCCGCTACCAGAAAAATTTTTGCGTGACCGTGCCAAGTTTTCAAATTTTAAGAATGCCTGCAAGCTTTATTTTAAGTTGAGGCCCGTTTCTTCGGGCACCGAGACCCAGCGAGTGGGCTTGGTCATTTCCTTACTTCAAGGAGACCCTCAGTCTTGGGCCTTTAGTCTGCCTCCCAATGATGCAGCATTACACTCGGTCACTGCCTTCTTCTGTGCTATGGGCATCTTGTATGCTGACCCAGACCAGCAATCCACGGCCGAGAACAGGCTTCGGGCCTTGAAGCAAGGGCGGAACACAGCCGAGGATTATAGTGCGGAGTTCCGCCGGTGGGCAGTAGAATCTAGGTGGAATGATCCCGCCCTGTGCAGCCAATTTCGAGTGGGGCTGTCAGAAAGTATCAAGAATGCACTGGTGAATTTTCCCCCACTGTCGGACCTGGACCAACTGATGCAGGTCTCCATTAAAATTGACCGGCGTCTTAGAGAGAGGGCTAGGGAGAGAGCCAGGGTTCCCACGTCTCTCAGGTCCTTTCAGAACCCCAATACACCGGCCTCCCGTGGGGAGAGTACACCGTCACCCTCTCAGGAGGAACCCATGCAGTTAGGGAGAACCCACCTATCCCAGGATGAAAAGCAGCTTAGGCGTTCTATGGGGTTATGCCTTTATTGTGGTAATCCAGGACATTTTGCTGGGGCCTGCCCAAACAAGGGGAAACCGGCGGAAAACTCCCGCACCTAGATCAGGGGGAGAGTGCTGATCTAGGTGAGTCAGTTTGTTACTCTCGCCTGAATAAAATGCTAGTGCCTGTAGACCTTTCCTGGGGTTCCTCCAAGCAGACAATTACCGCCTTTATCGATAGTGGAGCTGCGGGTAATTTTCTGGACAGGAGTATGATCTCCATTTTAGGTATTCCTTTGGTACCCCTTGGGAGATCACTGCAGGTTCTGGCCATTAACGGGAAAGCCATTCAGGGGGGACCGGTCAACACTAAGACGCCACCTCTTAAAATAATTGTTGGCTCCTCCCACTCTGAGTTTATTGAATTTTTTGTTTTTGATTGCCCAGAAACTCCAGTGGTCTTGGGATACCCCTGGTTGCAACTCCACAACCCCATCCTAGATTGGCAGGCTGGAGAATTGATTAAGTGGAGTAACCACTGCAAGGGCCATTGTTTTTCTACGGTCCTCAGGAGTGTCCAGATGTTGCCCCAGGGGTTACCTCAGCCGTATGCGGACTGGGCTGACGTTTTCTCGCAACGATCAGCAGATACCCTTCCCCCACATCGGGCCTACGACTGCCCCATTGACTTGCTCCCTGGTACTATTCCCCCCAGAGGGAGGATCTATAATCTTACCAGGCCTGAGGAGCAAGCAATGAGGGAGTACATAGCCGAGAATTTGAGTAAGGGGTTTATCCGCCCCACTACTTCGCCTGCAGGGGCCGGATTCTTTTTCGTGGAGAAAAAGGATGGTGGCCTGAGACCTTGTATTGACTACCGGGCCTTGAATAAAATCACAGTTAAAAACAGATATCCTTTACCGTTGATTGGGGATTTGTTTAATCAAATCGTAGGTGCGCGAATCTTTTCTAAATTGGATTTAAGAGGGGCTTATAATTTGATTCGTATCCGGCAGGGGGATGAGTGGAAAACGGCGTTTAATGTAAAAGACGGCCATTACGAGTATCTGGTCATGCCCTTTGGCCTTTGTAATGCACCAGCCGTCTTCCAAGACTTTGTTAATGATGTATTCCGGGAGTATCTAGGTAAATTCGTAGTCATCTACTTGGATGATATTCTCATTTTTTCAGATTCTTTATTGGAGCATAGACGTCATGTCAAGTTGGTACTTCAAAAACTAAGGGAGAACAATTTATATGCTAAACTTTCTAAATGTATGTTTGAGGTCACCTCTGTTCCCTTCCTGGGGTATGTAATTTCCAACCAGGGGTTAGAGATGGATACGGTGAAGGTTTCAGCGGTGCAGGATTGGGTTCAGCCCAAAACTCTGAAAGAATTGCAACGTTTTCTTGGATTTGCGAATTTTTACCGGCGTTTTATCAAGGGCTTTTCCCATGTTGTAGCACCTCTCACCAACCTTACTAGTAAGGGCGCCTTCACTGCAAACTGGTCTTCCTCTGTCTGCGAGGCCTTCCTGACTTTAAAATGGGCTTTTACTTCGGCATCTGTGTTAGTTCACCCAGATATTAATAAACCCTTTATCATTGAAGTCGATGCTTCTGAGTTGGGTGTGGGGGCAGTTTTATCACAATACTCCGGTCGTCCTGAGCGTCTACATCCCTGCGCCTACTTTTCGCGGAAATTCAGTACTGCGGAACAATGTAGGAAACAGAGAATTATTGGCGGTTAAACTGGCCTTTGATGAATGGCGTCACTGGTTGGAGGGTTCATTGCATCCGATCACGGTCTATACGGATCACAAAAATCTCGAGTACATCAGTTCAGCTAAGAGACTGAACTCTCGTCAGGCACGTTGGGCATTGTTTTTCTCGTGGTTTAATTTCATAATCACATTTAAGCCAGGAGTGAAAAATTCTAAGGCGGATGCCTTGTCCCGCATGTTCGGGGAATTCAAAGATCGGGGTGATATGGGTGAACCAATTTTGCCTTTGGGCTGTGTGGTAGGGGCACTGCTTCCTGATCTTTCTAATACCCTGGCGCCATTTCAAAATGAATCCCCTATAGAAGTTCCTTTGGGCTCTCAGTTTGTACCGCCGTACCTGCGCCCTGATATAATCCGCGAATTTTTATGATGCTAAAATGGCTGGTCATCTGGGTAATCGTAAAATGTTTATTTTAGCCCGACGCCATGTATGGTGGCCTACTATGCGCCGTGATATTACTGCCTTTATCGACGCATGTACTGTTTGTGCGCGAAGTAAAGGGGTACACAAGGTCCCTAGTGGGTGTTTGATTCCACTAGAGATTCCTAAAGAACCAGGGATTCATATTTCTATGGATTTCATAGTTGATTTGCCTCCTTCACGTGGGAACACTGTGATTTGGGTGGTTGTCGACTGCTTTAGTAAGATGGCACATTTCATTCCGTTACCTAAACTTCCGTCGGCTCCTGAACTCTCGCGACTATTTATTTCGCATATTTTTCGTATTCATGGCATACCGTCTAATATTATTTCTGATCGGGGTGTACAATTCACTTCAAGTTTCTGGAGGAGTTTCTGTTCACGATTGGGGATTCAGATATCTTTGTCATCAGCATACCATCCTCAAACCAATGAGCAGACTGAAAGAACCAATCAAAGTCTGGAACAGTATTTACGGTGTTACATTTCCGACGCTCAAGAGCAATGGTCAGAATTTACTGATTTTGCGGAGTTTGCGTACAATAATGCGCCGAGTGAGAGTACCAAAGTGTCTCAGTTTTTCTGCAACTTGGGGAAAAATCCCAGAGGTTCTTTTCTCTCGGGGTCATCTTCTGATTTACCGGCATTAGAAGAATGGCTCCAGGAGCGGAAAAACATTTGGGCCCGCGTTCAAGAGTCTTTGAAAAAGACCGTTTTAAGATATAAAAGATTTGCCGATCGCCGTAGGTCTCAGGAACCTGAACTTCAGGTTGGGGACCTCGTTTGGGTGTCGACTAAAAACATTTCTCTCCGGCAACCTTCTAGTAAGTTGGGACCCAAGTTCATTGGACCTTTTCCTATTACCCAGAAATTGAACAATGTGACCTTTAAGGTTCAACTTCCTCTGACGATGCGTATCCCTAACTCTTTTCATGTATCGCTACTAAAATCAGCTAAGAATACACCACTTCCACCCCCTTCGCCGATCCTAGTTGATAACGAACCAGAGTATGAAGTGAATAGGATTCTAGACTCACGTATAATCCATAATTCCTTGCAATATTTAATTGACTGGGTTGGGTATGTTCCTGAGGAGAGATGTTGGGTTGCAGCTAGAGATGTGCACGCTAGGGCCTTGATTAGGAAATTCCATTGTGACTATCCAGAGAAACCTGGTAAGGGTCCTGAGGCCCCTCGTGAAGGAGGGGGTAGTGTCACGATTCACTTACCTGCGTCCCGTTCCAGCTGTGCCTCCCCCCCGCTGGTCCGGCCGTGCCGGGCGGCTGCTCGCGCGGCTGCAAGCGCGCTCCCCTCCGTCTCCTCTGCCGGCGTGCCCGGCAGTTCTCGTGCTTGCGCGATCACGTCCTTTGTATTCCCTCCGGCAGTGCTGCTGTCAGCTCGCCCGCCGGAGGAATTAAAGGGCCAATGAGCCCAGGTGGGTGGGGGGTGGTTTCTTTCAGGCAGGGCCAATGAGCCCTAGAGACTTGTGGGGCTAACGCCCCGATCCTATCAGGTTAGGTGTTTCATGTTGCACCAATCACACACCTAATTTCCCCCCATCCCCAGTCATACCTGTTCCTATAAAAGGTTCGCCCCGTCAGTTACTCAGTGCCTGTTATAGCGCCTTGTACCTTGCTTTGTCTTGTGATATAACCGTGATTGATCTCCGTTGCCAACCCCTGCCTGAACCGACTACTCTCGATCTGATCATCGTTGCCGACCCCTGCCTGAACCGACTACTCTCGATCTGATCTCCGTTGCCGACCTCTGCCTTGTACCCTGACCTCGAGCTGCCTCATTCCTCTGTAACTCTGCGATCTCTGACTTCCCCGTGTCAACCTCTGGCCTGTCTCTGGACTCCCGTTACACTCGCTCTTAGCCATTGGTTCTTCAGACCTCTAACCAGTAAGCTCTCATCCTTTGAGCTATTGAAGTCCTGGGGGCAACCGATCCCGGGCAGGCGTATTTTGCGTCCCGGCAAGCGGGGGCTCCTACAGGTGAAGCTGGCTCCGGAGATTGGGGGTTGAGGGCTTACCTAGAGGGCTGGAGTTACCAGAGCGTGACACCAAGTCCAGAGTGTGTCTTTCAGGCAATATATGGGCCCCTAATGCTGCTGCTGCCAACTCCTGGGTGTGTCTTTCAGGCAATATATGAGCTCCCTTTGCTGCTGCCAACTCCAGTGTGTTTTTCAGGCAATATATGGGCTCCCTGTGCTGCTGCCAACTCCTGGGTGGGTCTTTCAGGCAATATATGGGCTCCTAATGCTGCTGCCAACTTCTGGGTGTGTTTGTCAGGCAATATATGGGCTCCTAATGCTGCTGCCAACTCCAATGTGTTTTTAGGCAATATATGAGCTCCCTATGCTGCTGCCAACTCCTGGGTGTGTTTTTCAGGCAATATATGTGCTCCCTATGCTGTTGCCAAGTCCAGAGTGTGTCTTTCAGGCAATATATGGGCTCCTAATGCTGCTGCTGCTGCCAACTCCTGGGTGTGTCTTTCAGGCAATATATGTGCTCATAATGCTGCTGCCAACTCCAATGTGTTTTTCAGGCAATATATGGGCTCCTAATGCTGCTGCCAACTCCAATGTGTGTCTTTCAGGCAATATACGAGCTCCCTATGCTGCTGCTGCTGCCAACTCCTGGGTGTGTCTTTCAGGAAATTTATTGGCTCCTTATGCTGCTGCCAACTCCAATGTGTATCTTTCAGGCAATATATAGGCTCCCTATGCTGCTGCCAACTCCAATGCGTATCTTTCAGGCAATATATGGGCTCCCTATGCTGCTGCCAACTCCAGTGTATTTTTCAGGCAATATATGAGCTCCCTATGCTGCTGCCAACTCCTGGGTGTGTCTTTTTGGCAATATATGGGCTCCTAATGCTGCTGCCAACTCCTGGGTGTGTCTTTCAGTCAAAATATGGGCTCCTAATGCTGCTGCCAACTCCAATGTGTTTTTAAGGCAATATATGGGCTCCTAATGCTGCTGCTACTGCTGCCGCCAACTCCTGGGTGTGTCTTTCAGGCAATATATTGGCTCCCTATGCTGCTGCCAAGTCCAGATTGTGTTCTTCAGGCAATATTCGGGCTCCCTATGCTGCTGCCAAATTCAGGGTGTGTTTTTTAGGCAATATATGGGCTCCTAATGCTGCTGCCAACTCCACTGTGTGTCTTTCAGGCAATATATGGGCTCATCATGCTGATGCCACCTCAAGGCTCTGTAATTGTGCCGCGCTGCATCAGCGAATCTAATAGCGATGCCTCTGATCTGCATATCATACTTCTTTACAATAGTATTTCACTAACCTATCAAGCATCCTATGCATGGTACAGCCAAGCAAAACGTTCTGCAAACCTATGGAGGCTCTCGGACGCCCAGAAATAGCCATTGTTAATAGCGATTCGTCGCAAATTAATTCGGACCGAAACAATTTTTCGCTGAAAATTCGGCTAATTATCCGAATCGAATTTTTCAAAAGTTTGCTCATCTCTAGTGGTATGCACTGATGAAGGCAGTTCAATGTACTTCAATAGGCTTAAAACATTTTTAGGACAACAGCAGCAGGTGTGTAACTATGTCTGGCCTTTCCCAGTAACTAGGCCCTGAAGACTTTAACAGGAACAAGTTGTTACAACACTTAGATGTTGTATGGGGTATGCACTGATGAAGGCAGTTCAGTGCACTCTAGTAGGCTTAAAAGAGTATTTTTGGACAACAGCAGCAGGTGTGTAACTATGTCTGGCCTTTCACAGCAACTAGGCCCTGAAGACTTTAACAGGAACTCTTAGATGTATTTGGTATGCACTCATGAGGGCAGTTCAATGCACTCCAGTAGGCTTAAAGTGTATTTTTGGACAACAGCAGCAGGTGTGTCACTATGTCTGGCCTTTCACAGTTACTAGGTCCTGAAGATTTTAACATGAACAAATTGGTACAACTCTTGTGTGTATGTGGTATACACTGATAAGGTCAGTTCAAAGACCTCCACTAGGCTTAAAAGTATTTTTGCACAACAACAGTGTGTGTGGCTATGTCTGGCCTGTCACAGTAACTAGGCCCTGAAGACTTTAACAATAACACATTGGTACAACACTTAGATGTTTGTATGTGGTATGCACTCATGAGGGCAGTTCAATGCACTTTAGTAGGCTTAAACGTGTATTTTTGGACAACAGCAGTAGGTGTGTAACTATGCCTTGCCTTTCACAGTAACTAGGCCCTGAAGACTTGTTTTCACTCTATGCTATCATCTGCAAATTCGTTTAGATCCCTAATTAATTGTTCATGTAATGACGTAACTAAGTAATTTGATTATGATTGTTGTCATTGGCTTTCAGCATTAGAACTATCACTGGAACTATCACCATCTTAAATTACCTCATCGTTTGATGTATTCAAATTTGTACAGAGCTTGTTTGACATGCCAGGATTCCAATAGTCAGAAAAATAAAACAAAGTTTTGAAAGTGTGTGCTTACCCTTAGCTGCTGGCATTAGTTGCTGAGCTAATGAGAAAATGGAAATAAACACTGAAAAGTTGTCATATGTTTTAATAGTGATAAATAAATAAGAAATAGTGATTATCTGTATAAAACCAGCTGAATCAAAAATAATATGCTTTTTTCATATGATTTGCCTTAAACTGACAGACACCTTCAACCTTGAATAGATAGGTAGTGGTGTTTTGTGAATTTTGACATGAGTGAATTCAACTAAACTGAATATTGAGAATAACTGGTGGATGTTCAGTGAAGATTTGTCGGGCTTACATGAAAAGTAGGGATGTTGACTATCTTGGGGGCATTTTATTAATATTATTGTGTATTCTTTTATCACTACCTTCTTCCTTGGTGCTGTACACAGTAGTAATTAAAGACAGGGTGAAGCAAACAGTAAATAAACTATTACAAGATGCTACAAAGTTGAAAGCAACAGCTATAAGGGCCCTGTCCTTACAAACTTACAGTCTAAATTATGGCTGTGGTGGTGTGTGTGTGTACTGTGGAGGTTATGTTCTGCTTACAGTGGAACAAAACCCATCAGCAGCTGGCTAGAATCTAAAATATTGAAGAAAGGATAGTATTGAGAGTTGACATAATAATTGTCAGCAAACTCAACTCAAGTGAGAAGTGATGCCCAGTTATCTTGAACCTGAAACTTATACAGATTCGCCCGTACAGTCTGGCTGCTAGACTGGGGAAAAAAGCTGGATGAGAAACTCAGGGAGACTTTTTAAGACTAGACAGAGCACTCCTAAATTTAGAAGTAAATTGTTCTCCTCTGTCGGAAACAATGTGGGTAGTCATGCCATGAAGTCTGAAGATTTCACATATGAAGTAGTTTGCTAAGATGAAGGCAGATGGAAGCCCAACTAAAGGTACAAGTAAGCCATTTTGGAGAATCTATTCACTAACACCCATATAGTAGTGTAACTTTGAGAGGAAGGCAAGTTGTAATGAAGTCCATAGAGATCTGAAGACCATGGTTGAGTAGGAATCGGCAGGGACAGCAGCTGAAGACTATGAAGGAAATCTCATTTGTGTGCATACAGAAAAGACATAGGGGTTAATTCAGAGCCAGGTGAGAATTCTTTTTTAGGGGAGAAAATGGCCATTCACTTTCATTTTCTACCTTGGGGCTGATTCAGAGCAAGGGGAAAATGTAAACCCGGTAGCCAATGAAAATCAATGGCAGATTTCTCTCCTAAAAATTGAGTGATAATTCTCACTTGGCTCGACCCCATGGTCTTTAACATCTAGACGAAGGGAAGGCCACCAGTAGTGGTGAGACAAAAACTAAAGGAATCCTGGGTGTCCAGAAAATTTAGAATCATGGGTCAACTTAAGGAGGTTTTTACAACAGGTTGAAAAAACAAGTCCTTCCTGGGGGTACCTTGTTCAGTACTGAAGCAGCATTGATTTAAACCTGATCTGGTCACAAAATCAGCTCAGGAAAAGCAGTGTGTTTATTTGTATCAAAAGACTAGTTCAAGGCATCAGCACAAGTGTTTTTCTCACCAGGTTTATAAGTGACCAAGAAGTCAAATTGCATTAAGAAAAAAGACCAACGTGCCAGCCTGGGATTCAAACGATGAGCCAAACATAAATATTTCTGTTTTTTATGGTCCATGTAGATTGTGAACTTGTGCGGTGAGCACTACAGCAGATGATGCCACTCTTCAAGTGGCAACTTGATGGCTAAGAGTTCACAATCTCCGAGAATGTGCATGGTTGTAATTTGTTTCAATGTTTCAACCGGCTCTGACAACTATACAAGATGCATCCACCTCCAAAAAAGAAAGGTGCCATAGGATTTGGGTGGCAAATCATTTTTATCCCTTTTTTAGTTAGGACAGTTATGGAGGCAACAAGGGTAGAGTATCCAGGAATGAACTGACAGTAATAAATACAGGACCCTAAGAATCTTTGTGTGGATTTAAGACTGACTGGATGATGCCAATTCTGAACTGCTGCAACTTTCTGGGTATCCATTTGTTAGGTCTTCAGCGATAATAATATATAAAGATTGTTCAAAGATGCGCCAATTTGGCGAGTAAACCATTTTCCCGAAGCCACTGTAGAACTTTCCTAACATGACAATGATGAGATTAAACATTTGTAGAATATATGAGAATGTCATCAAGATACACTGCCACCAACTGTATAGCATGTCCTGGAAGATATTATTGACAAACTCCTGAAAGACAGCTGGGGCATTGCTAAGTCCAAAGGGCATTACAAGATATTGATAGTGCCCATCTCGAGTATTAAAAGCTGTCTTCCATTTGTCCCCTTCTTTAATCTGGATTATGTTGTAAGCACTCCCTGAGGTCTAGCTTACTGAACATGGTGGCACCTTGCAGACGATCCAGGATAAGAGGTAACGGTACTGATTAATAATTGTGATGGCATTTAAACCACGATATTAAATACAAGGGTGAGGTGTGCCATCTTTCTAGCCAACAAAGAAAATCCAGCTCCAACAGGAGAAGAGGATTTTCCAGATTTTCCTTAATGTACTCAGACATGGCATTGGTCTCAGGCACAGAGAGGTGATAAATGCACAGAGGTGGAGGGGCAATGTGGTGAAAGTTTATCAACACAAAACATCCTGATTTATGGCCTGATGCAGAGCCTCCCCGTTCAGCTTTCCCGTACGTTTTCCTGTTGGTTTTGGGCTGTGATCGGGTCCTGAAAGGGTGCTACGTTGCTTTTTGTGTGCGTTTATGCGCTCAGGTGTGTCGGCATGCGCCTTTCCGATTGACGGCTCGCAAGAGGCTGAACTCCGTGAAAACGGATGGCCCGTTGATTGGTACATTTTTAAATTGATTCAGAGCCTTGATTTCTGATTGAAACGAGCCCAATTTAACGAGGGTGTCGACGCTTCACTTACGGGCAGTCTTAGCAGCTGTATTTGCTCTCCGGGAGTTTGAAATGCATTCTTCTGTGCGCGATCATCAAAGGCGTCAGCTCCGCGGCCTGGTTCTTTTGAGCATGGCAGAAACCAGGCTGCACCGAACACGTTTGGACATCCATGGCATGCATGACCTTGAGCTATTCGAGCTCACCCGCCTTAACCGTGTTTCTCTCCAGGACTTGCATAGCCAGCTGCGGCCGTGGTTAGCCCGCACCACAAGAAAGGGCGTGCAATTGCAGGTATGACCAAATTGGTTGGCTGCCTGCAGTTTTTGGCAAACGGCTCGTTCCAGACACTGGGTGCCTTCTCCGTGGGGATGTCCCAGTCTACGCTGAGCCGCAGCCTAACCAAGTTTTTGGATGGCATGGCTACCCTGGCACCCAAATTTATTTTTTTCCCTGACACAGCGGAAGCCTGGAATGCGGTTAAGCTGGGCTTTTATAACATAGCCGACATGCCCAATGTCATGGGTGCCATCGATTGCACACACGTATCGTTGATCCCGCCTGCTGACCAGGAATATCTGTTCAGGTATGTGGTTTAGGTCAGCTTTTTTTGTTTTTTGTTTTTTAAGTAATTTAAAGCAGACCTACACCCTGTGTATCAAAAACATCCATTGTTTCCACATTTTGTGGTTGGCTAACAATATATTTGAGCATCTTGACACTTTTGGTCACACTAATTCCAGTTATTTTTGGTTATTGCAGGAACAGGAAGATGGGCCATTCCATTAATGTACAAGCAGTGTCCGGCCCAGATCTGCTATTTTTTAGTTTATTTGCAACATTCCCTGGTTCCACGCATGATTCACACATATTGCTGAACTCCAACCTGTTTCAACGTTTTGAATCTGGAGATCTGTCTGGCGGATGACTACTGGGTATGT
This sequence comes from Gastrophryne carolinensis, assembly GCA_027917425.1. Lineage (NCBI taxonomy): Eukaryota > Metazoa > Chordata > Amphibia > Anura > Microhylidae > Gastrophryne > Gastrophryne carolinensis. The sequence goes on from CM051239.1 coordinate 212,397,555, forward strand.
GTCTCAAACTTTGTGTTGCTGGGCAACATTTTTTGATTTTTCTGGCGGTGCCTGTACCCCACTAATCTGTGCTAGATAGCATTAAAACATTACAAGTTGCCAATCACTTACTTACCACTATTTGTTCCTATGAATTTTTGTTGTTATTCTCCACAATTCTGTCCTGTCCTGGCCCTCTTAGCTATGTTGCATCCCAAACTCATTGTACAGGAGTGTACTGGATGGATGTGCATGTTGCCTCATCATAACTGTGCTTTGGTCTGACACAGCACAGCTCACCTATTGTCCTTCATCACTAATGCTGGAATGCAAAGCAAAACATTATTGAGGCTCTTCCCCTTAGGGCTCTGTCTGTTGTTCCATGTTCTTACCCTTTTACAGTAACAAAATATGCCCTTTTTGGTGATAGCATGTAAGGTACTTGTGTTTTATTTTTTATTTTTTTTAGGACTTGTTAGATATGTTTCTTTTGCCTTATAGTGATGTGCTGAATAGTTATGGTGCAAGACACTACATATGTTGCAAAGAGCCACATTTGGCATGTGTGTTTGTGTTATTATCAGTGCTTATTTTTGTTTTGTTTTTTGCAGGTGATTATGGCTATCCCTTGCTACCATGGCTACTTACCCCCATCCTGCATCCATCTTCACTGGCCCAGGAGCGGTATAACACGGCGCATAGGAGGACTCGCTGCGTGGTGGAACGTGCCTTTGGTTTGCTAAAGATGCAATTTCGTTGTCTGGACCAGACTGGTGGGGCCCTGCAGTATGAGCCCGCCAAGGTCATCAAAATTATAATAGCGTGTGGGGTTCTGCACAACCTAGCCATTAGAAGCCGTGTATCCAGATATACTGACCTGGCTGAGGACACTTTTCAGATATCAGAAGAAGTGACACCTCCATACTCTGGATCCCAAAGTGGCCCAGCACAGGCGATCCGTTCTAAACTTGTGGCAAATGTTTTTGCCTAAATAACATTCTTTATTTATGTTTTTGGTTATTATTTTATTTGTCAGAAAATAATCTTTAACTTCACAAATTATTTGGTGTTTCTTAGAAAAATTAACGTGTGTTCAAATACATTAACACATACATTTAGTGGTATGGAGAATATGCTGTGGAAGTAGATGGCTGATGTGTTTGAATGTTAGCAGCAATATGTGCCAGGCTCGGGTTATTGATCTGCCATTGGTGTACCATTTCACCCATATGCTTGGTTTGGGTTCTGATTTCTGCCAGCAGCCCAGAGACATTTTCGTTTAAACACTGTAATTGATTGCACATGTTGGTTATTTGGTTACACACAGTGTCGTTAAATCTCTGTGTATTTTCATTAAATACTACATTTTCATGGTGCCAGGCTTCTTCCATGATTTGTAGCTGTCTCCTTTGGCTGATATGTCGCCTTGGATTAGTTCTGCCACTGGCACGGGTGGGTGGTTCTGCTCCAGATTGAGTGGCTGCTGGTGGCTGGCCTGTTGTGCGGATGGCAGAAGAGGTTGGTGCCACAGAGGTTGGGTTAGAGGACACCAGGGGCTGAAGTTGCTGGGCCTGTTGGGTCTGATGTTCGCCCACTGGTTTGGTTGCCCTTGGCTGCATCTGAATTGTGTTCTCCTCCTCCAAATCACGAATGTCTTCTTTAATTGGTGGACTGGGTAGGTTCTGCCAAGAAATGTAGCAGGTATTGAGTCCACTATTTAACATTAAATGGATGCAAGTGCAATTTCATAAGTCTACACAGTGGACCATTGACTTACCTCATCCAAACACTCAGGTTGGTTTGTGTGGACTGAAGCCAGTTGTTGCATGGTCCTCCGGGACAAGCCAGGGGTAGTTTGGCCTTGTGGCGTGTCTTGAGTTTTTTCTGGGACGAGAGAATGTACTTTTAGTGTTTAAGCAAAGGCCAGTGTGTATTAAGGAGTCTAAAACTGTTTGGGTACCCATTTAAAAGGCTTAATGTAAAAACATACTCACCTCCGGACCTGACATTCCTGTCTGTGTCTTGGCCCCCTGGCAGGCCCTGAAGGGTTGCCGGGTGAATATATGTAAACACATGTTCTTCTGCTGGTGTTAGGATTATTTTATAAGGGATCCCACCCCCTGTCTGCAGGCTGGGGAAGATTAAAGCATACCTAATAAGTGTTACATCCTGTTACAAAGCAGCCTATACATGCAATTACACTCTAAATGAACTTTACCTCTGCTGGCGGCACGTGTCCATTTTTTTTTTACCATAATATTTCAGATCCCCAAATTTTCGCTTAATTTGCTCAATATCTCTCCTCACAGAACCAACACTATTAACTTGCCGGCAAATCTTATCCCAAATCTCCTGCTTGGCCTGCTTTGGAGTTGTCTTTGAATAACGCCCAAATAGGGCATCATAGTGCTCACAAACACCAGTGGCTACAGCCATGCTTTGACATCACAAAAATGGCCTGTAAGTGAGCCACGGCGCAGCTGGCGCCCACATGGGTGTGTGGTGTCCCCGGCAGCAGACGAGATTGATGGCTGGCTGTCTGGGGAGTAGTTTAGGTTTCTTGGGCTGATGGGTGAGTGTGATGGAGTGTGGGTGGTGGTATGTGATAATGGCTGGGTGCCTGTTGAGCTGTCACCTGTGGAGCTCTGTATTGATTCTGTGGTTGTGGTACTTTGGGACACAGAGTGTTGAGGAGGAGGGGTGGTTGGCCTGGGTGGGCTAGTGGTTTCGGACCTACGCTTCCCCTTGGTGGTGTGTCTGGTTTTGGCCGCATGCTTTGTGTGTGGAGGAGTTGGAGGCTGCAGGGCTGAAAGAGATTTGTGTCTCTTGTGAGGCCTGGCTGATTTAGCAGGTGGTGGCGAATGTGGCAAGGGCTCATTGCTCCTGCGTTTTTGGGGAGCAGCCTGTGTGTCTGACTTATCCACCCTTTGAGTATGTGCATGTCCCTCCCGGCTCTTGTGCCTGCTCTTGTGTTGTTTTTGGTGAGGTGTATCTGTGCGGCTAGTATGTGCCTCTGGGCTTTTGGGGGTCTTATGGCTCCCTTTTGGTCTGGCCATAGTGATATGGTAATCAACACAGAGCTGAGTGCATTGACCTTTACATATTTTTTCTGTGTGGGCGTGTTCTGCAGCGTGTGTGGCTGCGTGCGCGCGCACACGCACGCCACCACGGGGGAACGTCATAACCTGATCCAGAAGCCTAAGAAAGATGTCGCCAGCCATCTATACGGAGGAGCAGGATAAAATTATCATGGATGTGAGTAGGCGAGCGTGCGTTTATGTGCAAGCACAAGCCGCTAAACAAAAAAAAAACTATGCCAGAGCAAGATTAGTGAGGAACAACTGACTTGTTAAAGTAAACTACTACACCAGTTTAGTTTATAACATGTGCGCCACTGAAAACTAGGCTAGATGCAGATTGGAGAACTAGGCCCATGTGAGCAGGAATGACGGGCATAAACTGAGTTTAGATAGGGCATGACATTTTGACATGTATATGTGTGACTAATGCTGTTCCATTGTGTTTTGTACAAGCAGATGATGCTGAGGAACCGCTACAATTACCTGTCGTGCGATTTCGAGAAGAGGACGTTGGCACTGGCAGTGGTGGACGCGATTGCCCGCATTTCGGGTACCACCTATACATTCACCCAGATCGCCCAACACTGGTCTGACTTAAAGAGGAGGCATAGGCCCCGGGTGAGGCGGTACTTTGCTAAACATTTTCCAGGTAAGTGTGGCTACTTGACATGCAAGAATCACACTGGCCTTGGCTGGGCCTATTTTTATGATTGTGTTTATATTGCAACTAATGAATGGACTATGCGTTGCCGCCCCACCCGGAAAAGAGCCCGCAGCCCAGTGTCTGGAAGAAGGGGAAGGTATAGGTGGCCCACCGCCAGTGCCAACGCCCACCCCCTCCTCTGCTAGTGAGTATGAGGGCCCCTTAGACCTCATTATGCAGGGGGGGGAATCGCACGGCAGGGAGTCTAGCCTCACTGAGCAGCAACCTGACTCCAGTAAGACTATCAAAATAACATATGTCCTGATACATGCAAGAAAGACATAGACTAATGTGCACTATTGTTCTTTGTAGGCCAATACCAAGGGATAGTCGAGGGAGGTGCCGAACCAGAAGAGGTGGCTGGGGAAGGTGAGTGATTTGATGCATAGAAGCATAACCTAATCTGACATTCAGGAGGCACAAAGAGTAAATATTATACTTGTGTATCCAAACAGATTCAGAGCCGGACGTACTGCTGGACCCAGGGAGGAGGCTGCGGCCGAAACGCCCTGTTGGCCAAAAGCCATGTAAGTTTGAGTGATTTATTTGAAAAATAGTTTAAAGTCATGTCCACCAAAAATTAAACCAAAAAAAAAAATATAAGCACAACATACTTACAAACCTAAACTGATGATGTTTTTCATTCACAGATCCAAGAAAACGCCAACAGCACTAAAATAAACAGGCATTTTTGGCGAAACTTTTAAATTTTTTCTATTTTTGTCAATTTTAAACCTTTAAAAAAATTCTGCAAGAAAAAGTTTCAGTAAAAAAAGCACAAAAAAACAAAAAGGTGTGGTGTGTTTGTTTTCATCACAATGTACGTTATCACAACATAATCATACAGTTACATGTCCCAAAAGGTAAGTATATGGGACAAGGAATAGAAAGAAGAAGGAAAAGAAGACAAAGAAGAAGAAAAAGAGATTAAGGTAAGCCTTAAAGACAAGGAAGAAGAAGAAAAAGAGATTAAGGTAAGCATTAAAGACAAGGAAGAAGAAGAAAAAGAGATTAAGGTAAGCATTAAAGACAAGGAAGAAGAAGAAAAAGCAATTAAGGTAAGCATTAAAGACAAGGAAGAAGAAAAAAAAGAGATTAAGGTAAGCATTAAAGACAAGGAAGAAGAAGAAAAAGAGATTAAGGTAAGCATTAAAGACAAGGAAGAAGAAGAAAAAGAGATTAAGGTAAGCATTAAAGACAAGGAAGAAGAAGGAGAAGAGATTAAGGTAAGCATTAAACACAGGGAAGAAGGTAAAGAAGAAGAAGGAGAAGAGATTAAGGTAAGCATTAAACACAGGGAAGAAGATAAAGAAGAAGAAGGAGAAGAGATTAAGGTAAGTTTTGGTGTCAAAAGTGTCAGTTTGATGTATGAGGGAAGCTTGAGGGAGGACTAGGGATGTGCGCTTGCGTGGACCAGATTGTCAACAGGAAATCCATGGAAATTTAAGTATACATGGAAAAACAATCAGAATCGGGGTGAAAACGGAAACAGATGGCAAGAAGGTACGTTTGGAAACGCATTAAAAAGGAGCCAAAAACGGATCGTCCGTGTGAACGGCAACGGAACCCACGACCACACGGAAAGCACCCGAGAGGGGAAAATACCCTTCCCGATTGAAGACACAGAAAAGGAGCATTAACGGAGCTCCCCCGACGGCGGCTCTGCATCACATTTTAACCCCGGGACAAATGTAAGCAAAACAGGCCATAGGAAAAATGTAACAAAATAAGCTCAGATCGGGGGAGGCTCTGCATCAGGTCATTAGAGTGCACAGGAAGTACAATACTTTTGAATGGCTTGATAAGTTTGAGACAGGAACCAAAACAATAGCCTTGATTCAAAGACACATTCGTCCGGACTTCCGTAGCTGTCTGTGAAAGTTTTGGTGGGTGTTTGTCATTTTTTTGCTTTTTTTCATCCATTTTTCATTCGTACGAACGTTCGGCAAAATACGTATATGCTCTTTCAATAAACGGAAGCAAATTGGAAGTTTCTCGTTCATTCGGGAGGTTTTTTCCACCAAATCTGAAATGTTTCGTCCGTTCAGACAGTTGACGTTATTGCAATGGGCTGGCGATTAATTCAGAGAGCTGATTGCCGATGGGACAACACCCCCTAAATCCGTTTCATTGCCGAACCACTTACATTTAGACGACGGAACTAGAGCCATGGACGAGTCTACTGCCTTTGACGAGCATGAGGATCTGTAACTCATGGGAATTGAGATCGTCCGGAGGTCAGAGACCAGACTGCACCGGCGGCGACGCATGGACATCAGTAGCATGCATGACGTTGAGCTGTTCGAGCTGACCAGGCTTAATCGCGCTTCCCTCCATAAATTGTATAGTGAGCTGCGGCCATGGTTAACCCGCACCACAAGGAAGGGGCAAGCAATTTCAGGTATGACCAAGATGCTTGGCTGCCTGCAATTTTTGGCGAATGGCTCGTTCCAGAGGCTGGGTGCCCTCTCCGTGGGGATCTCTCAGCCTACGCTGAGCCGCACGCTATCCAAATTTTTGGAAGGCATGGCTACCCTAACTCGGAAATATATTTGTTTCCCTGAGGATATGGTAGCCAAAAACGCCATTAAGCTGACATTTTATAATATCGCCAACATGCCCAACGTCATGGGTGCTATTGACTGCACACACGTTGCCCTGGTCCCTCCGGCAGTCGACGAGTATATATACAGGCAAGTTTGGGCTTCAATTGTATCTAAATGTTTGGGTGTCCCTCCTTTGGCCAATAACATTATTTCTTTTGCTCCCTCCTTGTTTAAAAAAAACCTCATTGTGACTAGTCCCTCCTTTTAAGCAGAGCATCCTTGTGAATAGTTTCTCCATTATTAGTATCCCTCATTGTGAATAGTCCCTCCTTTTAAGCAGAGCATCCTTGTGAATAGTTTCTCCATTATTAGTATCCCTCATTGTGAATAGTCCCTCCTTTTAAGCAGAGCATCCTTGGGAATAGTTTCTCCATTATTAGTATCCCTCATTGTGAATAGTCCCTCCTTTTAAGCAAATCATCCTTGGGAATAGTTTCTCCATTATTAGTATCCCTCATTGTGAATAGTCCCTCCTTTTAAGCAGAGCATCCTTGGGAATATTTTCTCCATTATTAGTATCCCTCATTGTGAATAGTCCCTCCTTTTAAGCAGAGCATCCTTGGGAATAGTTTCTCCATTATTAGTATCCCTCATTGTGAATAGTCCCTCCTTTTAAGCAGAGCATTCTCGGGAATAGTTTCTCCATTACTAGTATCCCTCATTGTGAATAGTCCCTCCTTTTAAGCAGAGCATCCTTGGGAATAGTTTCTACATTATTAGTATCCCTCATTGTGAATAGTCCCTCCTTTTAAGCAGAGCATCCTTGGGAATAGTTTCTACATTATTAGTATCCCTCATTGTGAATAGTCCCTCCTTTTCATTAGGCCCTATAGGTTCCTAGTCTCTCCTTTTAACAAAGATTTTTGAAAGCCAAACATTTGAAAGTGTACTTCAAATAGAACAAGTAACTCAACCTTGTAAAGGCTGGAACATACATCTTCTTTTGTTGGCCACTTAAATGTAAGGTAGTTGTTTATTGTTAGTTGTCTGGATGTTAACGTTTGACTTAGCCTGTTAGAAGTGAGCGTTGGATTCGTGGCCTCATTTTTTAACATTTTTGTTGATGTTTCCTTTTTACACAGAAATCGTAAAATGGGCCACTCAGTGAATGTGCAAGCAGTGGTGGCCCAGGACATGCGTTTTCTGAGCGTCCTGGCAGGCTACCCTGGCTCAGCCCATGACGCCTACATCCTGCGCACATCAGGATTATTCCGGCGGTTTGAGTCCGGGGAATTTGCGGGTGCAGGGCTCCTTGATAAGTTGAGTCCAATTACATATTTATCTTTTATCTGTCTGGCTTGGATTTTGGTTGGAGTCACCTTTCCTCCACAATGCCTTGGGCATCACCTGGGGAACATGTGTAACCCGACTGGACCCATTACTTTATCCAAACTACATTGGCTGCAAAATTGTTAGTCCTGCATTGTTTTAACTCCAAAGTGTAATGAGAGCAAAAGTCTGAAACAGTCTTCCCAACACTTTTCCATCAAAATCGGTTATGGACTTTAACAGAGGGTCTGCGCCATCTTTGCTTACATGCTTTTCACTTACTGAGTAGAGGTGAGCGGGATAAAGTGCAGGGGCCACCTTACACCTGTTTTGGACTAAGCCAAAACAGAAAATGGGTCAGGTAAAGTTAACCCATACTACATTGTTCTGCAGCACAGACAGGAAACAACAGCTGCTAACAGTCTGCCTGATTGCCCAGCATCCACAGTATTATTTACCTACTTTGGTCCCCCATCTATCATATATGTTTAATTGGGGTTTTGGCATCTGCAATATGTATGCTCATGTTTGTGTGACAATGTCACATACCTGATTAATCTCTTTATTTTGGGAATTTAGCGCTGCATGAATTAATGTTTATATTATTTTCACTTACATTTTTGTAGGAGATTTGGAGTATCCACTACTCCCGTGGCTGATGACTCCGGTCCTCCGGCCACAGACAACAGCCCAAGAGGCCTACAATCGTGCCCATAGAAAGACCAGGGCAGTGGTGGAGAGGGCCTTTGGACTCCTGAAGACCCGTTTTCGGTGCTTGGACCACACTGGGGGCTCCCTGCAGTATGACCCTAAAAAGGTCATTGATATAATTATGGCGTGTGCAGTGCTGCATAAATTTGCTATTATGCAAAGGGTCCCCTGATATGTTGATTGCCCACCCTCTCCACCCTCCGATGAGCCAGAGGGCAGCTATGTGGGCCAGCCAAGTGCGTCTGGGCAAGCCGTGCGGGCAAATTTAATTGCCACACATTTTGCCTAATTTATGTATTGCTTTGTATTTGTTTTTTTGGACTTGTTTTGTTATGTTTGTTTGTAGAATTTTTTGTTTTGGTATGTATAATTTCATTATGACTAAACCAATAATGAAGTTGTGCAAAAAAACAACAACAATGTTTGTGGACTTATTTTGAGACATTGGTTAGTGTTTGTTTGGGTGTCTACTTAAAATCATATTTCTCAATCAAAACACCACAGACATTAACTTGGTCAAACAAAAAAGTTTAATAATTCGTAAAAGGTTCCTTGGATACCAAAAGAATAGTAGTTGAGTGCCCCTCACATAAATCGGGGGCAGACATGTACATGCAATTATGTTCAAACATGTGCACAAACAGAAAAATGCACCCAAATAAGCACTCTCCTGCTTGCCCACATTTTACACAGACACAGGTTGAAAAAAGACATACCTATGCCACATCTACACCTGTAAGTCAGTGGGCCACCCAAACCAGAACACCCAGTCCCTATCCAAATACAGTACAATCCCAGCCAGGGTCAAAGGTCTTAGTTTGCCAGCCCAGAATGTCACCCAATCATGCCGCCAAACATGAGGAGCCACCACAAATGCCCAAGGGTGCCGCGCAACAGCTTAAGTGGCCGCTTCAGTGAGTCTTGGCCTCTGGCATTGGCTAGTGGGCTACCTCACACCTTGAATGACCTATATGGGGGCAAATCAAAAACATCCCAGCAATAGCAGCGCAAAATGGCAGATTTTTATGCCTCACCAGACAAGTCAATCCAGTGGGGATGTCTCTCAAAGATGTAGAACAGATTCATGCCAAACACACATTAATATTGGTGATGCCCATAGAACCCAGGTTGGGGCCCTTGGGGGGGGGGGCTAACCTGGGCTAGTGTTGCATTCAGAATCTGCAACTGTTCCAAAATGTTTCTTTGGTTACTGTGCATTTCGGCCATGCCTGACCTGATTTCTGAGGTCAAGTTGGCCATGTGGCTGTTATGAGTCCTCAATTCATTCAACACGGCACTGAAGGTATTATTTAGGGAATCTAATTGAGCCCTAAGATGTTCTTGATTTTGTTGATTTTGGTGATGAAAAAGCCGCCTCTCATGGTGCCATGCTGACTCCATCATCTGCACGCCCCTCCACTGGAAAACTGGGCGACTTTGCTGAGTACGCCGCCCAATTCCCCGTCTTGTGGGGCGTGTAGATGATGTTGCTCGAGGACCCCCAACAGCCACAGTTATGCTCGCCAAATCCTCAACAGCAGATCTGAAACTGGGGACTGGAGGGTCAGTCTCTGCATGCTGCCCACGATGTGCAGGCAGCATGCAGCCAGCTTCCCTCTGCTGCTGAGGATTTGGCGGAGAAACATTTTGGGACAGTTGCAGATTCTGGCCCAGGGGAAGATCGTCATAAGCTCCCAGGAAGCTTCCATCCTCCTCCAGCTCCTGGATTTCCTCCATCAGTGTGTGGCTCTGTTGGGGACATGTAAAAAAAAAAGGTTCAGTGTGGGGAATACCTATGTAAATCAGACAATCAAAACATGGCAAGCCACATGCATACGCAACAGCATAAAAAAAAACTTACCGTAGATATCGGATCCTGGGTCCGATGCAGCACGGAAGAAGATGGCAGCGGTAATATAGTTGAGGGATGATGCTGGGCTGTATTAGAAGAAAAAGAGCTATGAAAACACACAACTATGCATTGTTGATGTTTTAGAACACATATGCTAAGCCAAGAAACGTGCCCAAGCAGGAATGGCCACTCCCACAACGTGGCCACTTGGCCTTCACTAGGAATGCCATTAGATTAGTGCATGGATTGTTAAACCAGACTACACATTAGTCACGTGTCTAAAAACAAACATGCAACTAATGGCTACTGTGTGAGTTGCAACATCCCTTATAGGCGAGGAAGTTAACACACTAAGGTGCCAAATAGCAGTTACAATATGATTCTGGTGGGGAACATTGTATCTCTGAAAACATTTCTATCAAACCATCTAAATCCGTTGGGCACCCAACCCAGCTCTTAGCAAATTGCCCAACATCCAAAGATGTTAGTGTGGCGTGTGCTTGTTAATTAATACATAGCACGCATTCATTTTCTACACTCCTAAGTTTCATAGTTTTCTGAAATTTCCTTAAACGTCATGTATGTGGGTGTCAATTTGCACATTACCAGTCCACACACATGACACACCCTGGTCAAAGTGAGCACTCCACTAAAAGCAACACCCTAGAGCCATGTGTTTAGCTAGCCCTTGCTGCCACACCCTAGAGACATGTGTTTAGCTAGCCCTTGCTGCCACACCCTAGAGCCATGTGTTTAGCTAGCCCTTGCTGCCACACCCTAGAGCCATGTGTTTAGCTAGCCCTTGCTGCCACACCCTAGAGCCATGTGTTTAGCTAGCCCTTGCTGCCACACCCTAGAGCCATGTGTTTAGCTAGCCCTTGCTGCCACACCCTAGAAACATGTGTTTAGCTAGCCCTTGCTGCCACACCCTAGAGCCATGTGTTTAGCTAGCCCTTGCTGCCACACCCTAGAGCCATGTGTTTAGCTAGCCCTTGCTGCCACACCATAGAGCCATGTGTTTAGCTAGCCCTTGCTGCCACACCCTAGAGACATGTGCTTAGCTAGCCCTTGCTGCCACACCCTAGAGACATGTGTTTAGCTAGCCGGAGAGGGTGTGTCTATGGGCCTATTTGTTTGCTGACAAATCTGGACATGGCAATGCTTGTCACATATGTTTTTTGAATTTTCATTTGTATGAAACTTTTGACAGGAGTGCCTTACTTTAAAACTCCTGCCTCTGGTCAATTGCTATGTGGCCTGATTTGCAAAAACTTTCATTTTTGGTTTGATCATGTATTTTATGCAACTATGGGAGTGAACATCAACTTCAATGTTTGTTTTTTAAATAAACACCATAAAATTGTAATTAACCTGTTGCTGACTAAGTTTATGCCTTTATGTTTTTGGTGAATAAAGATGACTTAAAGTAGGCACTAACAAATTTGGAACAACCAAAAAAAAGAGTCTAAAATCAGGTGTGAGGTTGTTTGTAATTAATTAGTTACTGTTTGTAAAAGTAAGAAACAAACATACAAACACAAAGGTCCAAAAACACAAATAACAAACAATAAAGGGACAAAACAAACAAAGGAACACCAAATTAAGCAAAATGTGTCTCTATTAAATTAGTCCGCACGGCTTGGGCAGACGCACTTGGTGGGCCACGATAGTCCTCCTCTGGGTCATCGGTGGGTGGAGAGGGGGGCAAATCCACATACCGGGGGACACGCTGCAATATAGCAAAATTATGCAACACTGCACAGGCCATTATAATATCTATGACCTTTTTGGGGTCATACTGAAGTGCTCCCCCGGTATGGTCCAAGCATCGGAAGCGGGTCTTCAATAGGCCAAACGCCCTCTCCACCACAGCCCTGGTCTTCCTGTGAGCCCTATTATATGCCTCCTCGGCTGCATTCTGGGGCCAGAGGACGGGCGTCAACAGCCCCGGAAGGAGTGGATAGCCGGAATCACCTACCAAAATGTATTATAGAAAACATAAATTACACATTACCCAATAAATGGAATCCCCAAAACGGGCCATCAAGATGACTAAGAGGCTAGGTCACATTTGCTACACAGCATGAGCATACATAGTACACAGGCCAAAAAAAAGCCAAAAAACATCAAATAGATGTGGGAACAAATTAAACATCCAAGATGGTGGATGAGGGCCATTCAGCCAGACTGCTAACAGGTATTTGTTTCGGACTGTGCTGCTCAGCATTCTTGGATGTCTTAACTAGGGATGAGCGAATCGATCCGGACGAACCCGGATTCGATCCGAATTTCAGGAAAAATTCGATTCGGATCGAATCTGAATTTCCCCGCGATTCGATCGCTCGAAGTTTTCCTTTAACATCCATTCATTTACATTACAGGCATTCTAAGATGGTGGACGGGACATGTCCAGACATCAACCCCGCGCCAGTGCAAGCTGGGACAGTCACATGCAGCCTATCAGCAGCCAGCAAGCCCGGTGACGTCACAGCGGTATTTAAGGCCGGCCATCTTGCTTTCCTGCCTCATTTCTCTATTGCATTCGTGAGAGACAGAACGTTGTGTAGCTGAGGGAGAGAGGCAGTTAGACAGGCAGGGACAGACAGGGACAGGCTGGAGACAGGCAGGAGACAGACAGGAGACAGACAGAAAGTCAGCGAAAAAACAGGGAAAGGTAGAAAAATCGGAGGCTGTCACAGGGAGTTTTTTTTTTTTTTTTCATCCAGCCTGACAGGCTTTGTTAGCGTTTTCAGGCTGCTTATACTAACTAACTGTGCATATATACTGAACTGATCTTAAGTCTGCTGTGAGGCATCCCATTCTGTGACTACAGCAGCCTCTGTTTAAGACCATATAACCATTTGCTCTTATTATAATTGAAATTAGCCTGATAAAGACACTTTTGCTGGGCATAGTACTTCTGGACCCTGCCAGGTGCACTTCTGTTGTGGCATCCCATTCTGTGACTACAGCAGCCTCTGTTTAAGACCATATAACCATTTGCTCTTATTATAATTGAAATTAGCCAGATAAAGACACTTTTGCTGGGCATAGTACTTCTGGACCCTGCCAGGTGCACTTCTGTTGTGGCATCCCATTCTGTGACTACAGCAGCCTCTGTTTAAGACCATATAACCATTTGCTCTTATTATAATTGAAATTAGCCTGATAAAGACACTTTTGCTGGGCATAGTACTTCTGGACCCTGCCAGGTGCACTTCTGTTGTGGCATCCCATTCTGTGACTACAGCAGCCTCTGTTTAAGACCATATAACCATTTGCTCTTATTATAATTGAAATTAGCCTGATAAAGACACTTTTGCTGGGCATAGTACTTCTGGACCCTGCCAGGTGCACTTCTGTTGTGGCATCCCATTCTGTGACTACAGCAGCCTCTGTTTAAGACCATATAACCATTTGCTCTTATTATAATTGAAATTAGCCTGATAAAGACACTTTTGCTGGGCATAGCACTACTGGATCTTTTTTGGGGCATCCCATTCTGTGACTACAGCAGCCTCTGTTTAAGACCATATAACCATTTGCACTTATTATAATTGAAATTAGCCCTGATAAAGACACTTTTGCTGGGCATAGCACTACTGGATCTTTTTTGGGGCATCCCATTTTGTGACTACAGCAGCCTCTGTTTAAGACCATATAACCATTTGCACTTATTATAATTGAAATTAGGCATGATAAAGACACTTTTGATGTGCATAGTCTTACTGCTGCCTGCCAGGTGCTCTCTGGTTTTTGGGGCATCCCATTCTGTAACATACCATTAGCCTCTGCATTTACTGTAAGCTGCACAGTTATTTAAATAAATTTGGCCTGTATGAGCCTGCTAACACACTGCTGCTGTGTGCATATATACTGATCTCAAGTCTGCTTGGGGCATCCCATTCTGTAACATACCATTAGCCTCTGCATTTACTGTAAGCTGCACAGTTATTTAAAGAAATTTGGCCTGTATGAGCCTGCTAACACACTGCTGCTGTGTGCATATATACTGATCTCAAGTCTGCTTGGGGCATCCCATTCTGTAACATACCATTAGCCTCTGCATTTACTGTAAGCTGCACAGTTATTTAAAGAAATTTGGCCTGTATGAGCCTGCTAACACACTGCTGCTGTGTGCATATATACTGATCTCAAGTCTGCTTGGGGCATCCCATTTTGTAACATACCATTAGCCTCTGCATTTACTGTAAGCTGCACAGTTATTTAAAGAAATTTGGCCTGTATGAGCCTGCTAACACACTGCTGCTGTGTGCATATATACTGATCTCAAGTCTGCTTGGGGCATCCCATTCTGTAACATACCATTAGCCTCTGCATTTACTGTAAGCTGCACAGTTATTTAAAGAAATTTGGCCTGTATGAGCCTGCTTACACACTGCTGCTGTGTGCATATATACTGATCTCAAGTCTGCTTGGGGCATCCCATTCTGTAACATAACATAACCTACCTACCATACTAAGCAGCTCTCTTATTTAAACTAAGCAGGCCTCTTGGAGGCTGATTGTCCACTTTTGGGTGTGCATTTATATTCGGTTTCATATACAGTGGGGTATCCCAATTTGTAAGATAACTTACCCCAACCATGTAAACTAAATAGGCCTGTTGCAGCCTGAGTTTCTCTGCTTGCGTATGGCCTGCATTACAATCTGTCTCTTTCAATGACACTGCTGCCTGGGGTATCCCAATTTGTAAGATAACCTACCCCAACCATGTAAACTAAAGGTTACGTCCTTCCAGAAGGAAAACTTATGCCGAACACTATTTTTGTTAGGGGCATTGACTTTTGGATTGATCAGCATGAAATTAATTTTTTTTTTTTTTCAAAGTATGGCGCTGTAAAGAAGGTCAAAATTATGTCTCATACTTGGATTATTGTTACTTTTTGTTCAGCTTGAAATATAACAGGCTACACGGGCATCCCAAGGCACATGCTATTTTAAACCTATCTGCTATACAACATAAGCGTTGATCAGCATCAGCTGCTTTATTAAGCTACTTCAGTTTGCACTTGTTTTTGACTGCTTTTAATAAACCAGGCCGCAGGGCACCCCAAAGCTGCACCTTGCACACTATCTGGTATACAACATAAGCGTTGATCAGCATCAGCTTCATTAAGCTACTTCAGTTTGCACTTCCTTTTTGACTGCTTTCATTTAACCAGGCCGAATGGCACCCCAAAGCTGCACCTTGCACCCTACCTGTTTATACTAAATAAGCATCTACAGCCTCAGCTTTATTAAGTTATTGCATTTTGAATTGGTTTTGGTCTGCTTTAAATACACCAGGCCGCAGGGCATCCCAAACCTGCATGTTGCACCCCATCTGTTATACTAAATAAGCGTTGATCAGCATCAGCTTTATTAAGCTATTGCATTTTGCATTGGTTTTTGTACTGCTGCCAAAACACTAGCCCGCATCCCAAACCAGCACATGTCACCCTATCTGTTATACTAAATAAGCTTCTACAGGCCCTTTTTTTATTTATTTATTTTTATTTATATAGAGCTGCAATAGCTTATATTGTGAGGTAAATTTGCCATTTTGCAGCATAATATAGAGCAGCCCCTGTGTAAATCTGAGGGGCAATAGCTTATATAGTGAGGTAAATTTGCCATTTTGCTTCGTTATATAGAGCAGCCCAGTTGCCATCTAAATCACCTACTGTCCGGCCAGTACAGCTTTTCCAGGGCAAACTCTGCTAGTTGCGGGCACAAGTCAAGTTTGGCTTCCCAGCAAATCCAGTGGATCCTGAAGGTGTGTTGGCATGGTCATGTCAAGGTATGACATGACCTGCTGTTTGAGGTCCAGCTCCAGGTCTTCCTGCTGCTCATGAGTAGACTCACTATGCGGGTGTAGAAAGCTACTCACTAGCGACTGAAGACTGAGGCTGCTGCTGATGGAGCTGCTGCTGCTGCTCCTTCCACCCCCCCAGCAGCCATGGCAGTGGAAGGTGATCGCAGAGGTCCCCCCGAGTCAGACCTGCGGGAGTATGGGCCATGGCGCAGATAGACATCGCCCAACTGACTACGTGGGATGTCTCTGTAGTAGGTCAGTTTGTCCTCCCTCTCAGTGGGTGTAAAAAATGCCCCCATTTTGTGCCGGAAGCGAGGGTCCAATAAGTTGGAGAGCCAGAAGTCTTCCCGCTGACAAATGGAGACAATTCTGCGCTCACTAGTACGCAAGCATGTGAGCATGCATCGTGCCATTTGTGCAAGTGACTCGGAGGGACTACCTGTCTCCATCTCCACTGTAAACTGCCACGGTGTGTCTGGGTCCTCTGTCTCGCCTTCCTCACACCCCTCTAGCTCCTGTGGCTGCTCCTGCTCCTCCTCTCCTGTCAGATGACTAGATAAAATGGTCATTTTGTGAAACCTAAACTGTGGTTTGCTGTGCCCCACCCCCTCCTCCTCCTCCACTTCAGCCCCCACAGGCTTCATGTGGCTGTGAAATGTATGTGCCATGTCTCCAGTGCCCTGACCAGCCATGGTTTCCAACATGTGTTGTAGTACATGAAGCAGTGGAATCTCATCGTTCATCTCATAGTCCTGGCAACTGACTAATAACGTAGCTTCCTCAAAGGGCCTGAGCAAACGGTCGGTGTCACGTATGAGCTGCCAATGGTTTACATTGAATTTACACAGGGGTGTCCCCCTATCCGTTTGGATCATCCAGAAATCCGTGATGGCTTTTCTCTGTTCCTATAGTGCAGTGGTCCTCAACCCTGTCCTCAAGGCCCACCAACATGTCATGTTTTTTGGATCTCCAAATAGCCAGCTCTATTGCTCTGCAGCTGCACTAATTACTCGACCTGTGCATCTTTGTGGAGATCTGCAAAACCTGGCCTGTTGGTGGGCCTTGAGGACAGGGTTGGGGACCACTGCTATAGTGGATCCTGCATATGGAGGGTGGAATTCCAACGGGTGGAAACATCGCAAATCAGACTATGGTGGGGTACACCGTTGTGACGCTGAGGCTCAATAAGGTTGTGCTTGGTGGTGTAGGAGTGCCAGAAGTGCATGCTAACTTTCTTTCCTGTTGTTCTTTTAGATGGAGACAAGACTTCAAAACTAGACTGAACACGTGTGCCATGTCAGGACGCATGACTCTGGCTTCCTTGTCGCAGAGCAAACAAGATGTTCTTCCAAGTGTAATGCAGCAGGCTGGACTTATGGTGACGCTGTCTGAGAGGAGAAATCCCTCAGACATCAAGATTAAAAATTCCAAGAATTTTTGAGGGCTAATTATTCAGAGGCAAATGATAGCTAGTTGTTTCTGATTTAATTACAAGGTGGAAACACACCCTCAAACAAAACTTCACTTTGGCAATACTATTGCATTTGTCTATTCATAATTTTATGTATATATACTAACTAACCTACTTTTTCTCCACAGGATTGTGGATGCAACATGAAAAACTGACACATCGCTGAGTAGCTGATTTTTCCTATCAACAGTCCCCAATAATTCACTGCTGCTGCTGCCGCCACCACCGCAGACTCCAGGGACCCTCTTCCACTACCTCGGCTTGCAACACCTCCTCCCACGACACTCTCCTCATCACTAATTGCCGGCTAGTGGAAGAAGAGGCGAGTGTCTCCTCCACTTCTTGGCTGGGCAGTAGCTGCTGAATTTTATGACTATCAGATCTTCATCAATGGATAGTGGAGCTGAACCCAAAGCATAACAGACAGACAACAGACAGTTGACTGGGGGTGTCAGATGCCACTTGTGATGCAGTGGACTGCTTTTGCAGCACTTCCAGACAAAGTTGCTTCATTGGCTGACACAATGACTGGTAAAGCTGTGGAACATATGGTTTAAAAGCAAAAATAACCATTTGTTTTTATATGAAAAAGACCCTGGTTTATACATAGTTTTTTTTTTTCCAGAGACTGCCCTGCGTGGAAATGAATGGCGCATGGATCATCCAAGCTTTCCTCCCAACAATGCTTGATGTATTCCAGTAGATTGATGACGGGGCCAGACCTACACTAAAGAAAGATGGATCGTGCAAACCAGATTTAAGGCGCTGCTTTCCAGTTACAGACATTCCTCCGCATCGGACCACAAGTAAGTATTGATAAAAAATCCTTTACGTTACTCTTACTTTTTATTAATATTCTTCGGATAAGACGGATCAGACATGATTCCAGATTAAAAATTCCAAGAATTTTTGAGGGCTAATTAGTCAGAGGCAATGATACCTCCTTGTTTCTGATTTAATTAAAAGGTGGAAACACACCCTCAAACAAAACTTCACTTTGGCAATACTTTTGCATTTGTTTATTCATAATTTTATGTAGATATTACTAACTAAGCTACTTTTTCTCCACATGACTCTCCACAGGGTGTGATTCATCCAATTTTTGGGCTCCTGAAGCCAACCCCAGGGTCTCTTTAAAGTAATGTTTGGGCTCCTGCTGCTGCTGCTGCCAACTCCAGGGTGTGATTCATCCAATTTTTGGGCTCCTGAAGCCAACTCCAGTGTATATTTGGGCTCCTGCTGCTGCTGCTGCCAACTCCAGGGTGTGAATCATCCAATTTTTGGGCTCCTGAAGCCAACCCCAGTGTCTCTTTAAAGTAATGTTTGGGCTCCTGCCAACTCCAGGGTGTGATTCATCCAATTTTTGGGCTCCTGAAGCCAACCCCAGTGTCTCTTTAAAGTAATGTTTGGGCTCCTGCTGCTGCTGCTGCCAACTCCTGCCAACTCCAGGGTGTGATTCATCCAATTTTTGGGCTCCTGAAGCCAACCCCAGGGTCTCTTTAAAGTAATATTTGGGCTCCTGCTGCTACTGCCAACTTCTGCCAACTCCAGGATGTGATTCATCCAATTTTTGGGCTCCTGAAGCCAACCCCAATGTCTCTTTAAAGTAATATTTGGGCTCCTGCTGCTGGCAACTCCAGGGTGTGATTCATCCAATTTTTGGGCTCCTGAAGCCAACCCCAGTGTCTCTTTAAAGTAATGTTTGGGCTCCTGCTGCTGCTGCTGCCAACTCCAGGGTGTGATTCATCCAATTTTTGGGCTCCTGAAGCCAACTCCAGTGTATATTTGGGCTCCTGCTGCTGCTGCTGCCAACTCCAGGGTGTGATTCATCCAATTTTTGGGCTCCTGAAGCCAACCCCAGGGTCTCTTTAAAGTAATATGTGGGCTCCTGCTGCTGCTACTGCCAACTTCTGGCAACTCCAGGGTGTGATTCATCCAATTTTTGGGCTCCTGAAGCCAACCCCAGGGTCTCTTTAAAGTAATATTTGGGCTCCTGCTGCTGCCAACTCCAGGGTGTGATTCATAGAAACATAGAAACATAGAAGGTTGACGGCAGAAGGAGACCATACGGTCCATCTAGTCTGCCCTTATGTGTATACTGTATGTTCTCTTTATCTTAGGATAGATGTGTGCTTATCCCAGGCATGTTTAAATTCAGTGACTGTTGATGTTTCAACTACCTCTGCTGGAAGTTTGTTCCAAGCACCTACTACTCTTTCTGTAAAATAATATTTTCTAACATTGCTCCTGATCTTCCCCCCGACTAGCTTCAGGTTGTGCCCCCTTGTTCTATCGTTAAGTTTCTTCTTAAAAACACTTCCCTCCTGAACCTTATTCAATCCTTTCACATATTTAAAGGTCTCTATCATGTCCCCCCTCTCCCTTCTTTCCTCCAGACTGTACAAATTAAGTTCTTTAAGTCTCTCCTGATAAGTTTTAAGTGTAAGTCCTTCCACCATTTTCGTTGCCCGCCTTTGGACACGTTCTATTTGAATAATGTCTTTTTGCAGGTAAGGTCTCCAGAACTGCACACAGTATTCTAGCTGTGGCCTTACCAGGGCTCTATACAACGGCATCACAACCTCCCTCTTCCTACTGGTGATGCCTCGAGCTATGCAGCCGAGCATCCTGCTTGCTTTTCCCACTGCCTGGCTACACTGTCCACTCATCTTGCAGCTATCAGTAATCAGTACCCCTAAATCTCTCTCCTCCGAAGTCCTGGCTAACACAGTACTGCCCATACGGTACTCAGAGCAGGGATTCCTTCTACCCAAGTGCATGATTTTACATTTAGAGACATTAAACTCTAGTTTCCACAGTTTTGACCATCTATCCAGCTAAATCATTTTCCATGTTGCAGACACCTCCAGGAATATCCACCCTATTACTAACCTTTGTATCATCAGCAAACAGACAAACTTTTCCTACCAAGCCTTCTCCTATGTCACTTACAAATATATTAAAAAGAATGGGGCCCAGGACAGAGCCCTGCGGCACACCACTTGTAACTCGCCTTTGTTCAGATTGCACACCATTTACAACAACGCTCTGATACCGATCCCTCAGCCAACTGGAAATCCACTGAACTATCCAGGGATTGAGTCCTACCTTCAATAACTTATCTATGAGCTCCTTATGTGGTACAGTGTCAAAGGCTTTGCTAAAATCCAGATAGGCGATATCCACAGCACCACCTTCATCTAACACTTTAGTGACATTGTCAAAGAAATCAATAAGATTGGTCTGACATGATCTGCCCTCAGTAAAGCCGTGCTGTTTTGGGTCCAATAGGTCATTAATTTTTAGATGGGAAATTATCTGTTTTTTTAAGAGTGTTTCCATTAATTTGACCACTATAGATGTTAAACTAACTGGCCTGTAATTACTGGCTTCTTCTCTACTCCCCTTTTTATGGATTGGTACGACATTGGCCATTCTCCAATCATCTGGAACCTCACCAGTTGAAAGGGAATGGTTAAGTAAATCAGTTAGAGGGGCTGCAAATCTAAGTTCCCTTAGAACTCTGGGGTGGATTCCATCTGGACCCATTGCCTTACTTACCTTTAGATGTGCCAGCTCGGCTAAGACATCAGCCTCCAGTAACTCCGGAGCTGTGCCCTCCCAGCTGGATGCTGTGCTATGGCCATGCCTGCTAATATCTGAAAATACCGAACAAAAGTAGCTATTCAGATGGTCAGCCACAGCCTTATCTCCGTCAATATATTTATTTTCCCTATTTCTAATTTTTGAGACTGCATTGTTTTTCTTCTTTCTGTCACCAATATATCGGAAAAAGGTTTTATCTCCCCTCTTCATAGATTTGGCCATTTCTTCCTCTTTTTGCCCTTTAGCAGTCCTTATAGTTAGTTTTGCTTCCCTCTGTTTAATTTTATACGCCTCTCTGTCAGCTACACTTCCACTTACTTTATACTTCTTATAGGCAGACTTCTTATCTTTTATGATAGTGCTGACTTCCCTAGTAAACCATAATGGTTTCTTCTTCCTTTTATTCTTGCTAGTTTGTTTCACATATCGCTTAGTTGCCTTTAAGATGGCCATTTTTAATAGTGACCACAGGGCACTCACTTCTGCTACTCTGTTCCACTCACCTAATTTTCTTTCTACATACTCCGCCATTTCCTTGAAGTTTGTCTTCCTAAAGTCTAGCACTTTGGTTCTGGTGTGTGATTGCACAATGTCTGTTTTTATTCTGAACCATAAGCATTGATGGTCACTGGAACCCAGATTTTCTTCAACCCTGACCTCGGACACCAGATCCCCATTGGTCAGAACTAAGTCCAGAATGTTATCTCCTCTAGTTGGCAATGTCACAAGTTGTTTTAGAGACACTCCACTAAGTGCCTCTAATATAGTCCTGCTCTTGCATGCCGATGCACTTGGGATATTCCAGTCCACATCAGGCATGTTGAAGTCACCTGTAATTACAACGTCCCCCTTCTCTGCCATTCCACTGATTTCATCTATTAACAGGTTATCTAGATCCTCAGATTGTCCAGGGGGCCTATATATCACACCAATTCTGACCACAGCTCCCTCCTTAGTCTGCATGGTAACCCAGAGAGTTTCTAGTTCATTATGTGTATGCTGAATTATTGTTGATTGAAGGGTAGTCTTGACATAAATGGCTACTCCACCGCCCTTTCTATCCAATCTGTCTTTTCTGTACAATGTGTAACCGGGTATGGCTATCTCCCAGTCATTGTGATCCTTGAACCAAGTCTCTGTTATTGCAACAAGATCCAATTCATCTCTGGATATGATAGCCATTAATTCACAGAGCTTGTTGCCCAAGCTGCGAGCATTGGTACACATCATGTGGATGTTGTTGGTATTGTATTTTAGTGTGTCCTTGATCTTTTCCACCTCTAGCCTACCACTAACCGGGTTTCCTGCTTCAATGTCCTGCTTCATCCTAAATGGTAGGGGACAGAAATCACCCTCGCAAGTTACATCTCTGTCCCCTTCCTCTAGTTTAAATCAAAAAATGCTCTGAGTTCCACTCCAAGTTCTTTTGTGCCTTTCTGTGAAGGATGCAAGCCATCCCTCTTAAACAACTCATTGTTCGACCACCTTCTAACATCATGACTAATACATCCAAAGCCTTTGTCTTCACACCACTGACGTAACCACAAGTTGAACTTGGCGATGTTGAGTGCCTTTTTTCCCTGAGTACATACTGGCAAAACTTCAGAAAATGTGATGGAACCTGTTATTTTGCAAAGTTCCTGACTAAAATTTTGGAAGTCCCTCTGCACAACAAACAAATCTTTTTGGGATAAGTCATTTGTGCCAAGATGTAGCACAATGTCCACTTGGTTATGTTTGCTTGCAGACTTCACAATATTTATAATACGTTTCTTATCCCTATTAACCGTGGCACCTGGGAGACACCTCACTTCCTTTAGCTCATCTTTATCCTGTCCAAAGTTCACACCTCTAATTGTTGAGTCACCAACCAGAATATGTCTTTTCCTATTGGTTGGCTTGGTAACTGTTCCTTGCTGCCCTTTTGTACTCATTTTATATGGTCCCTTATTTAAGTCCACTTCCTTTGATCTTACCAAATCCTGCCCAGACTGAGCATTAGCAGATACATCCACATCAAGCTCAGAAAGAACAGCAAATTGGTTATATTGGCTTAGTCCAAAATGTTGATGTTTTTGTTCTACAATGCGCAATCTTCCAGAGCCAACAGTCTTCCACTCTGTCCCTCTCTTGTGAAGTCTTTGTGGGAGTGGTGGCTGTATAACAAGCTGCTTTACTGGCTGGGATAGCTTCATAACTTCAGACTGAAAAGTAGAAACTAAAGACTGTAATTTTGAAATCTTGTCATACAACCCCTTCATTTGCATACAAATTGGACAGCATCGCAAGTTCCACAGAGTACTACGAAACACAACGGCCAGGCAAGAGTTACACTGCACCAAACCAGACATTCTAGATAATAAGAATAGGTACGGCTAAAAAGTAAATGCTGTACTCACCACTATTACTTGTGTACAACCCCTGCTGTTTTCATCCAATTTTTGTTCTCCTGAAGCCAACTCCAGTGTATATTTGGGCTCCTGCTGCTGCTGCTGCCAACTCCAGGGTGTGAATCATCCAATTTTTGGGCTCCTGAAGCCAACCCCAGTGTCTCTTTAAAGTAATATTTGGGCTCCTGCTGCTGCTGCTGCCAACTCCAGGGTGTGATTCATCCAATTTTTGGGCTCCTGAAGCCAACCCCAGGGTCTCTTTGAAGTAATGTTTGGGCTCCTGCTGCTGCTGCTGTCAACTCCTGCCAACTCCAGGGTGTGATTCATCCAATTGTTGGGCTCCTGAAGCCAACCCCAGGGTCTCTTTGAAGTAATGTTTGGGCTCCTGCTGCTGCTGCTGCTGCCAACTTCTGCCAACTCCTGGGTGTGATTCATCCAATTTGTGGGCTCCTGAAGCCAATCCCAGGGTCTCTTTAAAGTAATATTTGGGCTCCTGCTGCTGCTACTGCCAACTTCTGCCAACTCCAGGGTGTGATTCATCCAATTTTTGGGCTCCTGAAGCCAACCCCAGTGTCTCTTTAAAGTAATATTTGGGCTCCTGCTGCTGGCAACTCCAGGGTGTGATTCATCCAATTTTTGGGCTCCTGAAGCCAACCCCAGTGTCTCTTTAAAGTAATGTTTGGGCTCCTGCTGCTGCTGCTGCCAACTCCAGGGTGTGATTCATCCAATTTTTGGGCTCCTGAAGCCAACCCCAGGGTCTCTTTAAAGTAATATTTGGGCTCCTGCTGCTGCCAACTCCAGGGTGTGATTCATCCAATTTTTGGGCTCCTGAAGCCAACTCCAGTGTATATTTGGGCTCCTGCTGCTGCTGCTGCCAACTCCAGGGTGTGAATCATCCAATTTTTGGGCTCCTAAAGCCAACCCCAGTGTCTCTTTAAAGTAATATTTGGGCTCCTGCTGCTGCTGCTGCCAACTCCAGGGTGTGATTCATCCAATTTTTGGGCTCCTGAAGCCAACCCCAGTGTCTCTTTAAAGTAATGTTTGGGCTCCTGTTGCTGCTACTGCCAACTTCTGGCAACTCCAGGGTGTGATTCATCCAATTTTTGGGCTCCTGAAGCCAACCCCAGGGTCTCTTTAAAGTAATATTTGGGCTCCTGCTGCTGCCAACTCCAGGGTGTGATTCATCCAATTTTTGGGCTCCTGAAGCCAACTCCAGTGTATATTTGGGCTCCTGCTGCTGCTGCTGCCAACTCCAGGGTGTGAATCATCCAATTTTTGGGCTCCTAAAGCCAACCCCAGTGTCTCTTTAAAGTAATATTTGGGCTCCTGCTGCTGCTGCTGCCAACTCCAGGGTGTGATTCATCCAATTTTTGGGCTCCTGAAGCCAACCCCAGTGTCTCTTTAAAGTAATGTTTGGGCTCCTGTTGCTGCTGCTGCCAACTCCTGCCAACTCCAGGGTGTGATTCATCCAATTTTTGGGCTCCTGAAGCCAACCCCAGGGTCTCTTTGAAGTAATGTTTGGGCTCCTGCTGCTGCTGCTGCCAACTTCTGCCAACTCCAGGGTGTGATTCATCCAATTTTTGGGCTCCTGAAGCCAACCCCAGGGTCTCTTTAGAGTAATGTTTGGGCTCCTGCTGCTGCTGCTGCCAACTTCTGCCAACTCCAGGGTGTGATTCATCCAATTTTTGGGCTCCTGAAGCCAACCCCAGGGTCTCTTTAAAGTAATATTTGGGCTCCTGCTGCTGCTGTCAACTCCTGCCAACTCCAGGGTGTGATTCATCCAATTGTTGGGCTCCTGAAGCCAACCCCAGGGTCTCTTTAAAGTAATGTTTGGGCTCCTGCTGCTGCTGCTGCTGCTGCTGCCAACTTCTGCCAACTCCAGGGTGTGATTCATCCAATTTTTGGGCTCCTGAAGCCAACTCCAGTGTATATTTGGGCTCCTGCTGCTGCTGCTGCCAACTCCAGTGTGTGATTCATCCAATTTTTGGGCTCCTGAAGCCAACCCCAGGGTCTCTTTGAAGTAATATTTGGGCTCCTGCTGCTGCTGCCAACTTCTGCCAACTCCAGGGTGTGAATCATCCAATTTTTGGGCTCCTGAAGCCAACCCCAGGGTCTCTTTAAAGTAATATTTGGGCTCCTGCTGCTGCCAACTCCAGGGTGTGATTCATCCAAATTTTGGGCTCCTGAAGCCAACTCCAGTGTCTCTTTAAAGCAATGTTTGGGCTCCTGCCCCTCATAGTGATGCCACTTCAACTCTCTTGAATTCAATTGTGCCGCTCTGCGATTCTATTAGCGATGCCTCTGATCTGCATGTGATATTTATTCAAAGTATTATTTAACTTACCCAGCATGCATCCTGTGCGTGTTACAGCAAGGCAGAATGGTTTACAACCCTATTGAGGCTCTAGGAGGCTCAGAAATAGCCGTTTTTAATAGCGATTCGTCGCGAATTTATTCGGGTCGAAACGATTTTTGTCGGAAAATTCGGCGAATCAGTCGAATCGAATTTTTCAAAAGTTCGCTCATCTCTAGTCTTAACTTTTCAGGACCCTGTATCTGCTTTGTATGAGTCCAAAACAGCTCTAACCCGCCCCCTGCACTTTATCCCACTCTCCTCTACTCAGTAAGTGTAATGCATCTAATCAAAGATGGCGCAGACCCTATTATAAATTCAAGGACATAATTTAAGCGTGTGGGGAAGAGTGTGGGGAAGACTAATTCTTACTTTACTCTAAATTCAATTTTAACATTTTGCTAATGCAGGACTAACATTTGGCAAGGCTTTGTTGTTTGAAAAATCTAATGGTTAAGGTCGTGTTTCACATTTAAACAAGGTGTTCAAATAGGCATAGTTTCATACATGGGACACAAACTAAATTCATAGCCATACATATAAAAAAAAAAAAGGACGTTATTGGCGTCAACTTACCAAGGAGACTCAAACCGACCGTACAATCCAGATCTTTGAAGAATGTAGGCATCATGGGATGAGCCTGGGAACCCGGCGAGCAGACTAAGGAACCGCATGTCTGGGGCCACCACTGCTTAGGCATTCATTGAGTGGCCCATTTTGCGGTTCCTGGGATAAAAAAAAACAGCCAAAAACATTAGCAAGGCAAGGAAAACTAGGGAAACACTAACTAATCACACTCTAAGCAAAACCTGTGGCCCAATAAAAATAGCAATAAACAAGTACATAAGTATTTTGTTTAGCAAAAAAAGAATATGTATGTTTGAAATAGGAAAGATTAACCTTGAAGTGTCTATTTCAGGTAAACATTAAAATGTTTTCTTGAACACATGTGAAATTTATATGCAACTAAATACGGTCCATGGTTCCACAGGGACTCTTTACAAGGAGGGAATAATTAAAAGGAGGGAATAATTAAAAGGAAGGATACATTACAAGGAGGGATAAATTACAAGGTGGGAATAATTACAAGGTGGGAATAATTAAAAGGAGGGATAAATTACAAGGAGGGATTGATTACAAGGAGGGATTGATTACAAGGAGGGATTACTTACAAGGAGGGACTAATTACAGGGAGGGATTAATTACAAGGAGGGATTAATTACAAGGAGGGGTTACTTACAAGGAGGGAATATTTACAAGGAGGGATTATTTAAAAGGAGGTATTATTTAAAAGGATGGATAACTTACAACTTACAAATCCAACGATTTACCAATTACCAAAAGTCCATAAGAACTTAACAAAACCGCCTGGTCGCCCTATCGTGAGTGGGATCAATTTGATTACTAGTAGGTTGGGGGAGTATATAGATAGCTTTCTCCAACCTCTAGTTGTTGCATTACCGGCCTATCTACGAGATTCAGGACAAGTATTGGAATTGTGTGAATCACAAATCCTTTCGGATGAAACTCTATTAGTGACAGCGGATGTAACATCGCTGTACACTGTTATCCCACACGACTTGGGGGTACAAGCCATCCGCCACTTTCTAGAGCTCCAATCTGGCCTCCCTCAGAAACAAATAGATTTTTTGATCGATTGTTTGATTTTCTCTTTAGATCATAATTATTTCTGGTGTGGAGGGGAATTCTATCTTCAGATTAGAGGTGTTGCCATGGGGGCGAAATTTGCCCCCAGCATGGCAAATTTGTTCGTAGGCCTTTGGGAAGCACAATTCATATTTGGGGGGTATGGCCCCCGCTTAAGGTCTGGCGTCGCTATATAGACGACGTGCTAATTATATGGGATGGATTGAGAGACACACTGGAAGACTTTCTCTCACAGGTTAACCGGAATCTGTTTAATTTAGAATTTACAGCTGAGATAGATTCCATACAAGTCCACTTTCTAGACCTTATAATTAAGAAGGAGGGTTGTAAGTTGATAACATCAACCTACTTTAAGTCGACAGATAGGAACGGTTATGTTCCCCAGGGGAGCTGTCATCATCCTAACTGGCTCCGGGCTATCCCCAGGGGTCAATTCCTTAGACTCAGGCGAAATTGCAGCAGAATCGCCAACTTTGATAGACAATCTGAGCAAGTGTCTGAAAGGTTCACAGAGAAGGGATACCCTGCGGATGCCATAAAACAACAGCTGAAAGAAATAAGGGATATAGACAGATCCACACTCGTGAACCCCCATGGACCAAAAAGGGAGACGAAACAACATAATGAATTTGCTTTCCTGACTGGTTTTAATCTACAGCATCGCAAAATAAAAGAGGTCCTCAAAAAGCACTGGCACATCTTACAGGATGACCCCATTTTAGGTTTAACATTACCTAAGAGTCCAGTTCTTACTTTTAGGAGGGCACCAAGCCTTCGAGATCGATTGGTTAAAAGCTATATAAATCCCCCGAAAACAATGTCTCCAGCTGACAACCCTTTAAAGGGATTCTTTTGATGTGGTACCTGCTGTGGTTGTAGGACTAGTCAGAAATCTGATAAATCTATTAAAGAATTCCAAGCTATGGGTTTACAGAGGCCTATTAAAAGAGTCCAGTTCTTACTTTTAGGAGGGCACCAAGCCTTCGAGATCGATTGGTTAAAAGCTATATAAATCCCCCGAAAACAATTGGGTTGATTCAAAGAAACATGTAACAGCTTGGATTTGGTTCACGATCATCCTATTTTTCACGTCCGCTCGTGCGTTCGTATGAACTTGCGAGTGATTCAATAAGCAAATACGTTTCTATCCTAAAAGATACGTCCGTTCGTATGATATCTCCCGAACTTGCCTCAGTCAGTTGCCAATCGTAAAAATCACGTTCATGTGCTCACCTGTTGCGGCGGCAGCCTGTTTTTTCGGCTGCTTCCATCGTCCACCTCTTCCAATTACTTGCGTTTGCCTCTGGCTTTCATTGGTTTTTGGCCTCTTAGATTCGTGCGTTCGTATGTTTATAAGATCTTGCGCATGCGCACCCTCAACCAGAAACTTACCTAAACCTCTTAGCGCTTGCATCCAACTTCATTTATCGGTCCCTCAAACTTACCTAAACCCCTTAGCGGCTGCATCCAACTTCATTTATCGGTCCCTCAAACTTACCTAAACCCCTTAGCGCCTGCATCCAACTTCATTTATCGGTCCCTCAAACTTACCCAAACCCCTTAGCGGCTGCATCCAACTTCATTTATCGGTCCCTCAAACTTACCTAAACCCCTTAGCGGCTGCATCCAACTTCATTTATCGGTCCCTCAAACTTACCTAAACCCCTTAGCGGCTGCATCCAACTTCATTTATCGGTCCCTCAAACTTACCTAAACCCCTTAGCGGCTGCATCCAACTTCATTTCTCGGTCCCTCAAACTTACCTAAACCCCTTAGCGGCTGCATCCAACTTCATTTATCGGTCCCTCAAACTTACCTAAACCCCTTAGCGGCTACATCCAACTTCATTTATCGGTCCATAAAACTTACCCAAACCCCTTAGCGGCTGCATCCAACTTCATTTATCGGTCCCTCAAACTTACCTAAACCCCTTAGCGGCTGCATCCAACTTCATTTATCGGTCCCTCAAACTTACCTAAACCCCTTAGCGGCTGCATCCAACTTCATTTATCGGTCCCTCAAACTTACCTAAACCCCTTAGCGGCTGCATCCAACTTCATTTCTCGGTCCCTAAAACTTACCTAAACCCCTTAGCGGCTGCATCCAACTTCATTTATCGGTCCCTCAAACTTACCTAAACCCCTTAGCGGCTGCATCCAACTTCATTTATCGGTCCATAAAACTTACCCAAACCCCTTAGCGGCTGCATCCAACTTCATTTATCGGTCCCTCAAACTTACCCAAACCCCTTAGCGGCTGCATCCAACTTCATTTATCGGTCCCTCAAACTTACCTAAACCCCTTAGCGGCTGCATCCAACTTCATTTATCGGTCCCTCAAACTTACCTAAACCCCTTAGCGGCTGCATCCAACTTCATTTATCGGTCCCTCAAACTTACCTAAACCCCTTAGCGCCTGCATCCAACTTCCTTTCTCGGTCCCTCAAACTTACCTAAACCCCTTAGCGCCTGCATCCAACTTCATTTATCGGTCCCTCAAACTTACCTAAACCCCTTAGCGCCTGCATCCAACTTCATTTCTCGGTCCCTCAAACTTACCTAAACCCCTTAGCGCCTGCATCCAACTTCATTTCTCGGTCCCTCAAACTTACCTAAACCCCTTAGCGCCTGCATCCAACTTCATTTCTCGGTCCCTCAAACTTACCTAAACCCCTTAGCGCCTGCATCCAACTTCATTTCTCGGTCCCTCAAACTTACCTAAACCCCTTGGCGCCTGCATCCAACTTCATTTCTCGGTCCCTCAAACTTACCTAAACCTCTTAGCGCCTGCATCCAACTTCATTTCTCGGTCCCTAAAACTTACCTAAACCCCTTAGCGCTTGCATCCTTCTTCATGTTGACGACCCTAAAACTTACCCAAACCACATAATGTACATATGTCTATATGTTTATAAGCGTGTTTTTTCTGTTTTGTGTAATTGTTTTTGGGTGCGCATATTATAAAAGACACATTCATGAAGGCTTCAAATATAATTTATTTAAATTATTTAGTTTTTTTTTTATTTTGGTATTTTCAAACATAGTAAAATGTTTTTTACTTTTTTTTCCAAACATAGTAAAAAATTTTTTTTTGTTTTTTCCAAACATAGTAAAATGTTTTTTTCTTTTTTTTCCATAGTAAAAAGTTTTTTTTTTTGTTTTTTTCCAAACATAGTAAAATGTTTTTTTCTTTTTTTTCCAAACATAGTAAAAAGTTTTTTTTTTTGTTTTTTTCCAAACATAGTAAAAAACATTAAAACTTTTCAAATAGATAAAACAATGTTAAACGAGTTAACAAAAGTAGCCAGGACCAAGGGCACTAATCATCCTCCTCTTCTTCATCTGTTGGCCCCAACGTCGCCTGTATGGCCAGCAGCTCGGCCACCAACTCCTTGATTCTTTTTTTTTTTCATGCACGATTTTTGGGATAATCCCTGTAAGCAATAGAGAAATAAACATAAATAGGAGTCCCAGACCGGTTTGTATGCTGGAAATAGATTTGGGGTTAATCAAATACATGTAAATGCATGACATATGTCATTCTTCCAAGGGATAAAGTTAATGCATTTCCCACAGGTAAGTCTTTTAACTCCTGACACCGGACCTTCAACATTATTTAATGAAAACCAATAACTATTCCCAAATGATTCTGCACCAGATCAAAGTACATTTTGGAGGTTTTTGGATTACAGCGCCGCCATCTGGACTCTGAAGCATAACACTTAATGAGGAGTGGAGAGTTGGATAAAGTACAGGGGAGTAGGTTACAGTGGTGCGTTGGGAATCCCGAGCATAGCTGGGTTGAGGGAAAGGTCATCACTCACACAATGCATGGCAGCACCTTCCTTTTTTCAATCTGTATCCCATGCTGCCTGTAAATATTGCGCATTCCATATTACGCAATTGGTTTTGTTCAGTCTAATAACATGCATTAGATGGCTGAAGGGTGTTTTTCCATGTTTCTAATCTGTAGGTACAGTGTGATGGCTAATTCTTAGGTTCAAAATACAAGTTAGGGTCCTCTTTAAGCTAACGAAGTGCCCACATGAAAGTGTGAACTACACATTGGCTACGCCTTTAGTTATGTGTGTGTTATTAGCTAACCAAACATTAATATGAATAATGGCATGGAGACTTACGGAGTTGGTGGCCGACAGATGGCTGGTTGGGGCCAACAGGCTGCCCTTGGTCCTGGCTATGCTGTGAAGAAGTCCCTGGAGAAACATGTGACATTTGGTTAGTACTTGTAGAGAGTCACTATTCCCAACATATCTGGCTCCCAGTCTGGCTGACATCACTCACCTTCGCCAGGATCGACTTCCAGCATCTCTGCTGCCTCCTCCTCCACTATTTCACCCGCACCAGAAGCTTCTACAAATACATAATAAAGGATAACTTAGTTTTTGGCCTGCCATTTATATCTTTGTGCCTATACATGAAGAGTGACATACCAGAGCCTTCCCCATGCCTGGCCAGGTATGACTCCACGCCCACGCGGTTTGGCCCCTCCTCTGTGGTAAGGTCCAGGGGCTGGTCTGAGGAGGCCACAGAGGAGGGGTAGGTCCGTCGCCCGGGAGATCCACCACCTTCACTCACAGATGCAGACTCATGCAGCACTGGTCGGTCTGTACGCCTCCGGGTGCGGCGAATTCTGAAATCCATTTCCAACACTACCAAAGAAAAGTCATTATAAATAAAGGCATAACTTATACATTTGGAACATATACCATGCAATTGCTTGGTACTTACTTGGGAAATGGATTCCAAAAAACCTCCGCACCCGGGGCATGTGCAGACGTTTCAGGTCCGACCAATGCTGCATTATCTGGGTGTGAGTGAAGGTGGTGCTGGTGACACGGTGTATCTCCGCGATGATCTCCCGGGCGATATCCCTTTTCTCGCACACATTGGGCGCGAAGTCATACCGGCGCTGAAGCATGATCTGAAAAACATAATGGACACAGAGATTTTACTTTTACACACACACCCATATGTGTTGCATCACAAGTTGAGAATTTCATGTCATTAACACACACATTTAGAGTGGCAGCCATTTTTGGGGAGTGCCTTAAAGAGGACGTTGACTGTGAATGAGAGTCTGGTCTTATGTTATATGTATCACACACCATGTACATACAGATACTAGCCAACATCAAGAATCAGGCCACCTGCATCTAGGGCATGTTAGGATGGTTTAAACATCCAAGATGTAGGCTAATGCTTAGGCTTTTGGACCACGTGTGTGGCTTCCCGTTTTGTTTTTATGGCTTAGGAAAACAGTGTTCCTCAAACATCCGCATCAAGGTCCGAGACAGGCCCGGTTTGCCAGCTAGCCCCGCTACTCCACAGGTTAATTAACTGTTGCTAAGCCGGAGCAATTGGCCGAATTAGGACATCAGCATAGACAGGTGAAAACGTGGCCAGGCTTGGCCCTTGAGGATGAAGTGTGAGGAGCCAGTTATTAAACATTAAGAGACCCCAAACTAGTTCCAAACGCATCATTTACATTTAGGCCATCATTGACTATTACATTAAAATGCACAGGCAGCCACTTACCAGCATGAGGATCTCTTCCTGTTGACGGGTGAAGATAGTGGGCGCCATCTTTATGCTTCTTCAAGGCAGCAGATAAGTGAAACCCCAGCGGTTTCCTGGTTCCGCTCGAACGTACGTTCGTACGAGCGCGTAGTCGTGCGCATAGGCGTCACATGCTGGGCTCATTATTTAAAGGTCCCTGCACCCAAAGCTCATTCTCTTTGAGCATTTGTGGAAGATGGCACCTAAAAAGCCTATGACCAAGCGACCCCAGCAAAGCCAGACCGCGGAGGGCCCAACAACAAGGTCCCAGCAAGGTAGGAGAAAGCTGAGAGGCAAGCCTACTACCTCGGCCCCACCAAGGGACACTGGACCCTCAGGAACCCAAAAAAGGGGCCCCAAGCCACGTGCCCCTGCAGCCAAAAAGCAGCCAACTGCAGCACCCACCACCTCTGCCCCCAGAAGAGGCCGCACAAGGGAGCCCACACCGGCCATGGGTTCAAGTAGGGCAGTTCGGCAACCCAGGCCCCGCAGCAGGGCCCGAACCCCATCCAGGGCCAGAAGCCCATCCAGGGCCCGCCGAACCCCATCCAGGGCCAGAAGCCCAGCCAGGGCCCGCCGAACCCCATCCAGGGCCAGAAGCCCAGCCAGAGGCCGCCGAACCCCATCCAGGGCCAGAAGCCCAGCCAGAGGCCGCCGAACCCCATCCAGGGCCAGAAGCCCAGCCAGAGGCCGCCGAACCCCATCCAGGGCCAGAAGCCCAGCCAGAGGCCGCAGAACCCCATCCAGGGCCAGAAGCCCAGCCAGAGGCCGCCGAACCCCATCCAGGGCCAGAAGCCCAGCCAGAGGCCGCCGAACCCCATCCAGGGCCAGAAGCCCAGCCAGAGGCCGCAGAACCCCATCCAGGGCCAGAAGCCCAGCCAGGGCCCGCCGAACCCCATCCAGGGCCAGAAGCCCAGCCAGGGCCCGCCGAACCCCATCCAGGGCCAGAAGCCCCTACAGGGCCCGAAGAACCCCATCCAGGGCCAGAAGCCCCTACAGGGCCCGAAGAACCCCATCCAGGGCCAGAAGCCCCCGACCTGGCACCAGCCGGGAACAGAGCCCCCGACCTGGCACCAGCCGGGAACATAGCCCCCCAAGAGGGCCCAGAATTTCAACCATGACCACATCTACACCTGGAAGTTCGGTGGCCAGCCACGCCAGAACACCCAGTCCCTTGGCCAGTCCAGTCCAGTCATTGGGAAGCCACCAATCCGGCCATTCCCCTACCCAGCCCCAGGCCATAATGTCACCACATGTGTCTGCACACATGGAGGAGCAGCCAAGCCAACCATCTGGCCGCACATTGCGCCGCGGCCAGTTGAGTGGGAGATTCTCCCATGACCAAAATATGGCATTGGCTAGTGGCCTTACATTATACTATGACGAGCTCTATGGGAGCAAATCAAAACACACCACAAAGCAGCGCAAGATGGAATTGTTTGAAACCATCCTACGACAAGTAAATGCAGCGGGGGAAGAGAGGAAAGATGTGTCCCAAATTCAGAAGAAAATCTCTGATCTGAAGTATGCTGTACGGCAAAAAGAAATTAAAAGGCATAATTACAGGTAAATAAATGTTTTCTCCAAATATAATGTTTAGGATGTACTGTATGCACCTTTTCTGAGTACCAAACGATTTTATCTTTTCAGCCTGAAAACTGGAGGTGGCTTTCCTTCTAAATTGGAGTTTACCCCTGCTGAGGAGATTGTGCTGGGACTTCTCCATCCGGTCGCGGTCGGTGGACATGCTGGTCTAAGGGACACAGACTCACCGACCCGTACCCACGGTGAGTACTCTGCATGTTTGCCTGTTTGCTAAATAATCTAAAGTTCACTAGTAACAAGATAACGGGATGCCCCTATGGTTTGCCTTGCTTGGCCTCGCACTACTGTGCCTGTTTGTGTCCTCTTTTGGTCCCTGGGAATCACACATTTAGGACCACATCCATTATGGCAAAGATCAAATTTCCAATTGGATTGGTAAAGTCAGGAAGTTTCTCCAGAAAAGTGATATATTTTGAAACAATCACAAAACACACATCATTATGGATGGGTTGCCTATTTGTTGTGTGAGTTGGGTTTGAGTTAACAATGTAATTAGCCACCCCCAAACATATCTGACCTAGAGCAGCGAGACTCAACTGGCGGGCCGGGGTACCAATGCGGACCTTGGCACCAGATTCCAGGACCCCTGCCCAGACAGCCCTGCACTCAGTTACT
This sequence comes from Gastrophryne carolinensis, assembly GCA_027917425.1. NCBI lineage: Eukaryota > Metazoa > Chordata > Amphibia > Anura > Microhylidae > Gastrophryne > Gastrophryne carolinensis. The sequence continues at coordinate 212,432,857 of CM051239.1, forward strand.
TCTGTGTTGACGTGCTCAGAGCTGCCCCCTTGATCGGCGATGTAGTGGTTGTTCTCCTGCCCAATGTGATGGCTCCCTGAAACATAGCATTGCAATATGAAGTACTGCACAGGAAGTGGCATTGCAAGGTACACAGTAACTTGATAAATCTTTCTCTTGGCACAATCGTGTCCCGCTGCCCCTGCTCTGCCCCATCTGCCACAGTCCCCCCATGCCCCCCCCCCACATAAGCCCCATACATTTGTAACAGATTTGCTCCATCCATCCCATCACCATCAATACGTTAACTCCCCCCTTTAGCCATCCAATCCCTGTCCCCTCAGCTCTGCCCCATCCAGCCCAGCAAGGGCAAGCAGCCTTTATTAGTTTGCACTTGGAAATCTCAAGCCCCTCCACCAGTGTGTTTATTTCTAACTAGACACCCCCTGCGTCAGCCCCATGGCCAGACATTCACCTCTCACCACATACCTTTAAATGGACCTTTCCAACAATTGTTTGAGTACCCCGGACCTAGCGAATGGTAGTCTAAATCCAAAAATGTGCGTTGAAAGTTGTATGCTGACTGGGTACACTTCCTGACTTAGAACTGAGGTCAGTTAGCAGTTTTCGCGAGCCATTGCACCTATCTAAACTTGCGTGTCTTTTAACAAATGTCCCCATTGCTCTAGAGTTGATTAATATTACAAATAGAGGTTTATTTGATTACCTATCCCAAAAATGGTTATGTGTGTGTTTACGTGGTTTGTTTTTCTCTTCTTCAGCCCAGCATGATCCCTCAGCAAGGGTAAACTCACCCCCCAGTTTGGTTATGCCTACCAGGTCCGTACAGCATAGGAGCCCAGATCCGAGATTTCCGGTAAGTTAATTTAGTACCATAAATACTACCAAGTGCTTAAGAATGTGTTAAACTGTGGGAATCCCAAATTTGGACGCCAACTTACACTTTTTTTTTTATATGTCCCTACAGACCCGCACACTCATGGAAGAGATCCTGGAAATGGAGGAAGATGATGATGTCTCCATGCAGGGCACGTCGGATGACCTCCCCCTGGGTCCCAATTTGGAACTGCTCCATAATGTTTCTCTGGCCAATCCTCAGCAGCAGAGTGAATCTCCATCCATTGTGCATGCACATGGGGAGGCTGACACTACAGTCCCCAGTGTTCACTCTGCTGCTGAGGATTTGCAAAGCAGGCCTGTTGCTGTTGAGGGGACGACACCACGCGGCAGGGCACGCCCAAGAGCCAGGGTAATTGTGCGGCGGACTCCATTACGCCGCCCCACAATTTCCCAGGGGAGGCAGAGTGCCCTGCTTCAATTATGGACCCAACAAAGGGACTCTTATGAGGCACAGCTCGTTACAGAGCGTGAGCAAAGGCATGCCGACATGGTCACCATCAATACCAGTCTACAGGGCATCCTCGCGGAGTTGCGTACCCTCAACAGCAACGTGGTCACTGCAAGTAATGGCATCCAGTCAGCCATGGCTGAGATGACCAATATGCAGAGAAACATTGTGGAGCAGTTTCAAATTCACAATGCTGCCATGGCCCAGGCTAGGTCCCATTCACATGGACCTCCACCTGGACCTCCACCTGGGTATTATGGGCAGCCACCCTATTAAGCCATGGGTGTGTGGGACATCTTTTCTCTTAACCCCCACTGTATTTACTTGTCCTTTGAGGTTTCAAACAATCCATTTTGTGTTGCTCATGCAGGTTGTGTTTTGTATTTGCTCCCATATAGCTCCTTAGAGTAATGCTTAAGGCCACTAGCCAATGCCATAGGTCTATGTGGAGGGTATCTGGCCACTTATGGCTTTAAATATGGATTTGGTTGGTGCTCCTCCTGTTTGCAGACATGTTTGTGTGACATTATGGCCATGCCCAAATATCCCTGGGCACAGGCAATATTAATGACTGGACTAGGCTGGCCTTTGGACTGGGTGTCCTTGTTTGGTTGTGCCACTCACTTCCAGGTGTAGATGTGCTCGATGTTTTTTTTGTAATGTTATCCATTTGTAACCACAGATGTATGTGGAATGTTTTCTGTTAAGCACTATAATTTTTAATTTTCTAAGTAAAAAAAAAATCTCACTTACAATACTTGTGGCGTTTTTAGTGGGAACACATTTTAAACAGCTTGGGCTAAACCAGATATTTTTGGTTTGAAGAGGTGTAACAATGCAAATCTAAAGCTAAGGAAACTACATGAAATACATTAGGCAACAATTAAGGTAAAAATGTTTTACTTTGAGGTAATGCCACATTACGGCAAAACAACATATTTAACAAAAAGGATAACACAGACACACAGAATGTTGAGACACGAAATAAAATTAAGTAAAATGCTGCAAGATCAGGTTGGCTCTAACTGATTGGCCAGACTCACTGGGTGGCCCCACAAAATTCTCGACATCATCCTCTACGGCTGAAGAGGGCAGGCTATCCACATAACGTGGGACACGTTCCAGGATGGCAAAATTGTGCAAAACAGCACATGCCATGATAATGTCGATCACTTTCTTGGGATCATATTGCAGGGCGCCCCCAGTATGGTCCAGGCAACGAAAACGTGTCTTCAACAGCCCAAAGGCCCTCTCCACAACAGCCCGGGTCTTGCGGTGCGCACGGTTGTACGCTTCCTGAGAGGCATCCTGGGGCCGCAGCACAGGCGTCATGAGCCAGGGTAGAAGTGGGTACCCGGAATCACCTTAAACAGACAATTAAATGTAATCAAAATTAAAAAGGCAACACAACAAACACAAAAAATTTTACATATATCATAATGATGTAAGGTAAAGGGGAAAAAAAAACACCCAGGGCACATTAGCAAAATAAATATTGCCACTAATGTAGTACCTAATTAAAAATGGCACTTCAATATACCAATTAATTAACAAACATCTGCACGGCCAAGGGGATTTGGAATTTAAATATATTTTTAGTTTTCAGACATGTTACAATTAGGATGCTGCTGAGGGGCTATCCACATTTATATGGAAACTACAATGTATGCAGTTTAAGTCCACTTTGACATTTAAAGACCAATAGTACAAAAGGAGCCAAAGCTCAAAGATCCTTGGGTATAAACTCCCAAACAATATATTTAGGGACATGGAACTTACAGACATCCTAACTAAAGGGAAAACATTCTGAAGGACAAAGCGAGGCAAGCATTTTTTTTTGAAGTTCATAATATATGACCCAAGAAAAAGGCAGTTTCTGGCTTATGTAAAGAATTCAAATACTAACATATCAACAAATACAAGATTAATCCAACATTTAATAGCACACAAATAGGACACACTTACCAAGCAGCCATGCCCCCGAAAATTCACCTGCCTCAAATCTCCGAAACAACCCAGATCGCCTGAGGATATATGAGTCGTGGGACGATCCTGGGTAGCCGGCAAGGACACTCATAAAACGCATGTCCGGACCAACCACGGCCTGGACATTAAGGGAGTGTCCCATTTTACGATTCCTTAAGGCAAAAACATACAAAAAGGGTAATTGATATTTGACCCCAAATAAAAGCAGCTACACAAATGAGGGATAAACAAATATGCTGCCGCAAAGGAAAACAGGTTACATTACACGTTGGCCAACATAATAACCAATCTCAATACCTATATATATACTCGTCGGCAGCCCTAGGTACGAGTGCCACATGTGTGCAGTCAATAGCACCAATAACGTTGGCCATGTCGGCCACATTATAAAACCCAAGCTTAATGGCGTTTCTGGCTGCCATATCATCCGGAAAATAAATATATTTTGGAGTTATGGCAGCCATGCCTTCCAAAAATTTAGATAGTGCGCGGCTCAGCGTAGGCTGTGACATCCCCACGGAGAGGGCACCCAGCCTCTGGAACGAGCCGTTCGCCAAAAATTGCAGGCAGCCAAGCATCTTGGTCATACCTGAAATTGCATGCCCCTTCCTTGTGGTGCGGGCTAACCATGGCCGCAGCTCACTATATAATTTATGGAGGGAAGCGCGATTAAGCCTGGTCAGCTCGAACAGCTCAACATCATTCATGCTATCGATGTTCATGCGACGACGCAGGGGCAATCTGCTCTCAGACATCTCGATCAACTCAATGCCAAAAAGCATAAGCCCTTGATGTGCCACAAACTCGCTCCGCTCCATCCTACTCCCGAGGCCAAATAGCTGCCGGCAAACATTTCGTAAAGCAGCTCTTTAATGGGCTTCCAAACAATTAGCAATCACCTCTCTGAATTGGTCGCAAGCCCATGTGAAGGACGTAAAAAATAGGATCGGACGCAAATAATACGATTTGGACGGGAAAAACACACGAACTAACGCAAATTATACGATTCTCGTACGAAATGCGTATGTTCATATACGTCTATGCGCGAACGATCGTGCGAATACGAAATGGGCAAAAAAACAAGAAAAAATGACAAACACCCACCCAAACTTACGATTCTCGATACGAAATCAATTAACTTTGGCTCTTTGAATCGAGGGGAATGTCTCCAGCTGACAACCCTTTAAAGGGATTCTTTCGATGTGGTACCTGCTGTGGTTGTAGGACTAGTCAGAAATCTGATAAATCTATTAAAGAATTCCAAGCTATGGGTTTACAGAGGCCTATTAAAATTAAGAAAATGATTAGCTGCAACACAAAATATGTGGTTTACGTAATATGGTGTCCCTGTAACCTCTTTTATGTGGGCAGAACTGCTCGTCTCCTTAAAATAAGGATACGTGAACACATTTACAACATTAAAAGAGGATATGAGGCACATAACCTCTCAAACCATTTTTAAAAATTCCACGCTTCGGATCCAGGCCAGATGTGTTTCATGGGGATTGATAAAATTGAAGCCCACTGGCGTGGAACGAATTTGGTAAGGGAGCTGTCACAACGGGAAAGTCGCTGGATATTCGATTTAAATACATTGGTCCCTAATGGGTTGAATGTGGAGTTCGATCTAAATTGCTTCATAGATAGCTCATAGGAATATATCTTTTAAAAGAATGTTTAACTGTGAGGGATTGGTTTTATCTATGGCCAGTTTTTCTTTTAGAATAGCTTTATTTTGCTTACATGTAGTGTTTTGATTATATGACTTTATCCTATGTAAAGGGGCTCTCACCTATGTGGACATCTTAGGGGTCGTCATGTATTTAGGTATAGAGACAATTTTGATTGGGTTTAATCACCCATTATTATTTAGTTTATCTTTATGGCAGTATTATATGCACATTTTTTATTAATTTCATCAATTATTAATGGTGGTGGAGGTTTAGTCACAGTATTCGCTTTTTCTCTCATGTCATGTACTAAAATCCTTCTCTCTATTACTAAGTATATTATAGATATGGATTAGTGGCTCTAATTTCATTCATTATTAACAGTGGTGGAGGATATAGTCACAGTACTTGCTCGTTTTTGTTTTATGTCATGCACTAGAAAATATTTCTCTTTATCATAGAGTATATTGTAGATAGAGATCATGGCCCCGATTGGCTTTTCTAGATAGGAGCGCCTTGCTTTGCTCTTGTCCTTCTTTCTCCTTGTTTGTTTATGTGTACGGCCGTGTGCGTTCCACAGGCTGGAACGCAGAGGGTGCTACTTCCAGAATATGGAAGATAGCATTGTGGGATGCATAGTTGAGGCATCCGTGTGCGCTCCAAAGCTTGGAGCGCAGGACGTGTCACATCCGGAGCGCAGGTGAGACATCCACGTCAGAGATGGGGGCCGCGTCTGCGGTTCATACGCAGGGTGCGTTACCTTTGGAGCGCGGGAGTGATATCTGCGCTTGATATGCGGGCGGCTTCTGCGTTCCACTTGGTGGCTCCGATATGCGGTGCACTTCTGGTTTCATGTGCGTCCCAGGATCTGAAGTTTATGTATGTATTACTTCCGGAGTTTTGACTAATATATATATATAGTTGGGGGTTATCTATATGTTATGTTCACACTCTTTTTATAGGTGAGTCAATATTTAGATTAGTAGATGCAGATCACTATTCTCATTTGGGGTAGGTTTTATCACGATTGAATGTGTTTATTATCACTACTACTTCCGGGTCTGCAGCCACATCTGGCTGCATACGTAATTGATTAGTTTGCCATAAATGTGGTCAGTTTGCTAAGCTGATTACCCTAGTTAAAGCCCCGTGAGGGTGAAACGCGTTGGAGTAATCAGTTTTTTATTCAAGTCTGAGTACATGCCGTCCCCGGGTGTCTGTGTGGTGAGAGCTACTGTCTGACATTGCAGCTGTACCTGAATTGTGCCTGTTTTAATTGATTAATTTGTGAGTGCAAATTTTATTTATTAAAATATCGATATATTTTAGACAATCTGCACTATATATCCTTTTATTTTTTCCATATGGCTAATTAACCTTGAGCCACCTCTGATTTATTGATGTGGAGTTCCCACTTCTGAGTATGATTCTGGACTAGGAGTTGGATGATTCTTGGCTATTAGCCTTTGTTCTAAATCTGATCCTTTGGAGGCTGTATTGAAGATCAGAAATCAATCTAAGGGAGATCAGGATCTAACTGAGAGATTACATCATTTTGCCGGTTTGTGCAGGCTGTCCGGTAAGAGGCTTGATTGATTGGTGGCGGATTGTCCAGTGTGTGAACACGTGTGGATTTGATTACATCACGGTGGACTATTGAGAGCTCTGTGTAATCATCTGTATATATGATAACTGTAAAGACTTACAAGGAGGGAATAATTATAAGGAGGGACATTTTACACGGAGGGACTTTTTTGAATTTTTATTTCATAAAAAAAAATATATAAAAAAAATTATGACCGATTGTACTTGCCTGTAGATTTACTCGTCGGCTGCCGGAGGCACCAGGGCAACGTGGGTGCAGTCAATGGCACCCATGACGTAGGGCATGTTGGCGATGTTATAAAATGCTAGCCTTATCGCATTTCTGGCTACCATGTCGTCAGGAAAACAAATATATTTCCGAGTAATGGTAGCCATGCCTTCCAAAAACTTGGATAGCGCACGGCTCAGCATAGGCTGGGAGATCCCCACGGAGAGGGCACCCAGCCTCTGGAACGAGCCGTTCACCAAAAATTGCAGGCAGCCAAGCACCTTGGCACCTTAGGGGCTAACCATGGCCGCAGCTCACTATACAATTTATGGAGGGAAGCGCGATTAAGTCTGGTGAGCTCGAACAGCTCAACGTCATGCATGCCATCGATGTGCATGCGTCGCCGGTGCAATCTGGTCTCAGCCCTACGGACAATTTCAATGCCTATGAGCTGCAGATCCTCATGCTCCTCAAATGCACTAGAGTAGTCCATAGCTGCTAGTCTCGAGGTCAAAATGGTCCCATGAGGGGATCGCAAAGGAAACTGCTTTATAGGGTGGTGGTCCATCGGCAATCAGCTCTCTGAATGAGACGCAAGCCCATAGCAATAACGTAAGTTATCTGAACGAACGAAAATTATCAGATTTGGTTGGGAAAATTACCCGAACTAATGCAATTGTTCCGATTTGCATTTGTTAATCGAAAGCGCATATACGCATTTGCCCGAACATTCGTACGAATGAAAAATGGATGAAAAAAACAAAAAAAAAGACAAACACCCACAAAAACTTTCGCAGACAGCTACGGAAGTCAAGACGAATGTGCCTCTGAATCAAGCCTATTTGGCTTGATGCAGAGCCTCCCCGTTCAGCTATCCCGTGCGTTTTCCCATTGGTTTTGGGCTTTGATCGGGTCAGGAAAGGGAGCTACGTTGATTTTAGTGTGCGTTTATGCGCTCAGGTGTGCGCTCAGCCTCCTTTCCGATTGTCGGCTCGCACGAGGCTGTTTCCCGTGAAAACGGACGCCTCGTTCATTGCTCCGTTTTTTTCAGTGATGCAGAGCCTTGCTTTCCGATGGAAATCAGCCTAATCAAACGGGGCCGCCGAGCCTTCACTTAAGGGCAGTCAGAGCAGCTGTATTTGCACTCGGGCAATAATATGCAGTCCTCTGTTGGAGCACATCAGCGGCGCCAGCTCCGCAGTCTTGTCCTGCTGAGTATGGCAGAAACCAGGCTGCACCGCACGCCTTTGGACATCGATTGCATAAGTATTTTTTTTTTTTTGTCTTTTTGTCCTTTTTTAAGGGTCTACCTAATTTATTTTTTATTGCCTGTGTGCAGGAACAGGAAGATGGGACATTCCATAAATGTGCAGGCAGTGGCTGGCCCTGATTTGGTTTTTGGGAGTCTTTTTGCTGGATTTCCAGGCTCGATGCATGATGCGCACATCTTGAGGAATTCCTGCCTATATGAGCGATTCCAATCTGGCGATCTGTTTGGTGGCTGGCTACTGGGTATGTGTATGAAACTTGTATTGGTTGCCAACCCTGTCTGACTGTGTTTTTTCCCTTAACACACTATTTTGTAACTATTTTCTTAGTATATTTTGAGCCTAATGTTTTAACTACAAATTAAATGGGTTAAGTTATTGTACCTTATTGCGTCATGTTCTTGCCCTCTTATGTAAGTAGTATTCCCCAGACTTTTTTAATGAGTGTACAGGTTGGATGTGCATGTAGGCTCATTAGAAATGTCCTTTCCTCCCACCCTACCCCGCTCACCTATTTGTCCCTCTTTTCTATTGTTGCAATGCACACCTTTTGTTATTGTTATTTTTACATATTTTTTTTTTTTTTGGTTTGGCAGGAGACTCTGGCTATCCTTTGCTCCCCTGGCTGCTGACCCCCATCCTGCACCCATCTTCACAGGCAGAGGAGCGCTACAATACTGCCCACAGGAGGACTCGCTCTGTGGTGGAGCGAGGCTTTGGTCTCTTGAAGATGAGGTTCCGTTGTCTTGATGAGACTGGGGGGGCACTACAATATACGCCTGCAAAGGTCCTAAAAATAATCATGGCTTGTGGGCTACTCCACAACCTTTAGTTTCAGACGTCCCCACCCCTCCTTTTTCTGGCCCCCAAAGTGGCACCGCGCAAACCATCCGTGCACAACTATTGTTTAATGTTTTTTCAGAGAACAAAATTTTTATTTAGGTTTTTTTCTTTTTTTTTTACAAACAAATTTTGGTGTGTCATTTGTTTATTTTTTAACCAAAGAAAAATTACACGTGGGGTCAGAAAATGTATTCCCAAAAAATGAGTGGTATGTTGGGTTGGATGGTGCCGATGAATGATGTTGTGGCTGCAAATTGGCTGCAATGTGGGCCAGGCTTTGATTAATCTCACCCATATGGCTGGTTAGGGCAGAGACATTTCTGTTTAATACCTCTAATTGGGCGTTGAGGTTTGTGAGTTGGGTGCACACAGTGTCATTGAATTGCTGTGTGGTAGCCGAAAAGGCTATATTTTCCTGCCTCCACGCTTCCTCCAAAATTTGTAGTTGCCTTCTTTGGCTAATATGGCGTCTGGACTCGGTTCGAGCAGTGGGACGGGTGGTTGGTTCTGGTTCTGAAGGTGGTTGTGGATGTGGTGGTTGTGCCAGGGTTGACTGTGTTGCTGCCACTGGTTCAGTAGTGGTTAGTGACATATGTGTTGTGTCCTCCTCCAAATCTCGTATATGTTCGATTATGGGTGGGCTTCCTGTGTTCTGGAAATAAATATAGGTTGATTTTAGTTTATTTATGTCAACAAAAGCTCTCAAAGATCAATGTTAAAAGTACACACCAAGGACCACTTACCTCATCGCAATCCACAATTTGGGTTCGTTGTGTAGAATCCTGGTGTGGCCTTGGCCTCTGTGCTAATGCAGGGGTTTGGGGGCCTTGTGTGTCCTGTTGACTTGGTCCTTTAAATGTAGATTGTAAGATTAGCTAAATGGCCAAGTACAGTGTGTTGTGTAGCATAACACTGCTTTTTGGATCTTTTTTTAATAGGTCATGGCAAATTCAGACTCACCTTGGGACCTTACATTCTGGTCTGTTTCTTGTGCCTCTGCCAGGCCCTGGATGCTGGCCGGGTGTATGTATGTATATACATGTTCCTCGGTGGGTGTAAGGATTATTTTAGTGGGTAAGCCACCCCCTGTCTGTTGGCTGGGGAAGATTAAATCACACCTAATAAGTGTTACATCCTGTTACCAATGCGACTATAAATGCATTTAAATTGCCCTTTACCTCTGCTCCACCCCCTGTCTGTTGGCTGGGGAAGATTAAATCACACCTAATAAGTGTTACATCCTGTTACCAATGCGACTATAAATGCATTTAAATTGCCCTTTACCTCTGCTGACGGCGCATGTCCATTTTTTTTTTTTTTGCTGTAATATGTCAGGTCCCCAAATTTCCTTTTGATTTGTTGAATATCTCTCCGGACAGATCCCACACTATTTACTTGCCGGCAAATATTAGTCCAGATCTCCTGCTTAGCCTGCTTAGTGGTTGATTTGGAGGTCCGGCCAAATAGGGCATCATAATGCTCACAAACTGCATTTGCAACAGCCATGCTTTGAGCATCGCAAAAACGTGCAGTTAGTGAGCCACGGCGTAGTTGTCAGCCACATGGGTGTGTGGTGTCCCCTGCATCTGTGGAAATTGATGGTTGGCTATCTGGTGAGTCGTGTGTGGTTCTGGGGCTTATGGGGGAGGGTGATGTTGTGTGTGTGCTGCTATGGCTTAATGTCTGGGTTCCTGTTGAGCTATCAGATGTTGAGCTGCACGTGGAATGTGAGGTACTGGAATTGGGAGAACCAGAGGGTTGAGGTGGAGGGGTGGGTGACCTTGGTGGGGTGGTGGGTTTTGCAATACGCTTACCCTTGCTGATGTGTTTTGTTTTGTGGGTATGCTTGGTGTGTTGAGGTTGAGGATGCTGCAGGGTCTTACTAGATTTGCCACCCTTGTGTGGTCATGTTTTTTTGGCAGGTGGTGGTGAATGGGTTAATGTCTCCTTGGTCCTGCGTTTTTTGGAATGTGCCTGTGTCTGTGGAGTATCCACCGTTTTAGTTGGGGCATGTTCTGCATGTGTCTTGTGCCTGCTCTTCTGTATTTTTGAGGATGAGGCATGTGTGCGGCTGCTATGTGCCTAGGGGCTTGGTTGGCTCTTTTTGCTCCCTTTAGGTCTGCCCATATTGATATGGTATCCAACACAGAGCTGAGTGCCTTGTGCTTTAAATATGTTTCCCGTGTGGGCGTGGTCAACAGCGGCTGCGCGCCTGCGCGCAAGCACGCACGTCACCGCGGGGGAACGTCAGAGTTAACCAGCAAAAGCCAGAAAAAATGTCTCCCGCCATCTTCACACAGGAGCAGGAGGACATCATCATGGATGTGAGTATGCGAGCGTGCGTTTATGTGCGCACACACATTTCTTGTAATAAAAAAAAAAAACAAAACACAAAAATAGTCTGGAACAACTTAGTTTGTCACGTTAAATACAAGCCCACCTTAGTTTAACACATGTACACAGCTACAAACTAGGCTAGATGCAGATAGAAGAACTAGGGCAATGTGAGGCAGCAAGAGGTTAATAAAGTGACTTTAGTTAGGCCAGGAAACTTGTTAATGTATTTTGTGTATTAATGGTGGGTCCTTGTATCTTTTTTTAACAGATGATGCTGAGGAATCGCTACGACTTCCTGCCGTCAGATTATGACAAGCGCACATTGGCCCTGGCAGTGGTGGACGCGATCGCACGACGATCCCAAACCACCTATACCTTCACCCAGATCGCCCAACACTGGTCTGATTTGAAGAGAAGGAATAAGCCCCGGGTGAGGCGGTATTTCGCAAAACATTTCCCATGTAAGTGTGGAAAATGTAAATGCACCTATAACCCTGGCCTCGCCTGGGCGTGGTTTAATGATTGTGTTTGTATTTCAGCACATGAATGGAATATGCGGTTCTGCCACACCCGGACCAGGACACGCAGCCCAGTGTTGGGTGAAGGTGTAGGTGGTCCACCACCAGTGTCAATGGCCACCCCCTCCTCTGTAAGTGACTATGAGGAGCCACTGGACCTCAGCATGCAGGGGAGGGGGGAATCTGACGGCAGGGAGTCGAGCCTAACTGACCCTCAACCTGACTCCAGTAAGGGAAATATAGTTAGATATGTGGTAATACATGCATTAAATACAGATACTCATGTGCACTATTGTTAGTTGTAGATTCAGACGTCGCAGGGACATCCCAAGGGATGAGCGAGGAAGGGGGTGATGAGGAAGAGGTGGCTGGGGAAGGTGAGTAGATTGATACCTAGAAGCCTAACTTAATATGATATTCATGATACAACAATAGTCTCTAATATCAGTGTGTTTGTCATCCAAACAGATTCACAGCAGCAACCCAGGGAGGAAGAATGGAGACTCCGCCCCCAACGCAATGTGCGCCAAAAACTTGGTAAGTGGTGTTTTTTTATTCAAAAGTAAATGAACAAACAATTCCATTGGCCTAAACAAATAATAAAAAAAAAAACTACCAAAAGACTTTGTTAAAAAAGCCCTTAAAGCGGACCTTCACTCTGAATAATAGTCTATCTTATATGTTTTCCACACCCTGTACATACAGATTGCCCACATTAAAAATCATCCTACCTGCACCTAGTGCATGTTATTAGCCTTTAAACATCCAAGATGGCGGATTATGGAAGCCGCCATCTTATCAGGCAGCCTGCAAACAGGAAGTGCCTTCTAACTGTGCTGCTCTGCATTCTGGGTTTGCTGACCTTTTCCAGAGCACAGCTCTGCTCTGTCTGAGCAAAGCACAGCTATAACCCACCCCCTGTACCTTATCCCACTCTCCTCTCCTCAGCAAGTGTGATGCTTCTGAGTCAAGATGGTGGCGCACGTATCCTAAATTCCTGAACAGAGTTGCAGCCCAGTGGGGGAAAGAATAATAAGTTATTTACTAAAAACTTACAATATATTAATTTTAGATGCTGCTGAATCGTTTTTTAAGAGTTTGTGCTTTTCATTAAATCACGCTGAAGGTCCGGTTTAAAAAGGGCACCAAAAAAAACATGACAGATACAAGAAAACCACAGGCTCAAGACCCCGAGGCCTAATGTTTTTTATTTGGCATTCTAATTTATAATGTTTTTTAGTTTCTAAAAAAAAATAATTTAATATGAAAAAACAAAAACAAATTAAAAAAAATACCAACGTTTGAATAAAAAAAAGATTAAAAAATTTGGTGTGTTGTCTTTCCTGCAAATGTACAATCACACAACATCATCACACATTTACATGACACCAAAGGTTTAGAAATGGGACAATAAATCTGAAAAACTATGAAACAATTACGGTAAGCATTAAAGGCAAGGAAGAAGGAACACCAAAGAGATTAAGGGATGCATTAATGGCAAGGAAGAAGAAACGCAAAGGAGATTAAGGTATGCATTAATGGTAAGGAAGAAGAAACACAAAGGAGATTAAGGTATGCATTAATGGCAAGGAAGAAGAAACACAAAGGAGATTAAGGTATGCATTAATGGCAAGGAAGAAGGAACACCAAATATTATATTTGACAATATATATATATGTGTGTCAAATTGGCAGTTGGTGCCATATGTATATTCCAATGGAGGTTTAGGGATGTGCGCTTGCGTGTAGCCAGATTGGCAACTGAAGAGCCATGGAGATGTAAGTATACTTGTAAAACCCCCAAAAATGGAAGGTCAAATACCACAGAAGGCAAGCAGGTACGTTCAAAAACCAAGGAAAAAGCCGGGAAAAACGGGCCGCCCGTGTGAACGGGAACGGAAGCCCCGATCAAATTGAAGGCACCCGAGAGAGCCAAAAAAACTTCCCGAGCGAAGTCAATTTTACGGATCAGTTAGGGAGCCATTCCGACGGAGGCTCTGCATCACATTTGAGCCACGATTCAAACGGGAGCCCCGGACAATCCGAAGGTTTTAAGCTCAGATCGGGGGAGGCTCTGCATCAGGCCAATTGTCTTTACATAATCAAATAAAGTGCTGACAGTGCCTAATATAAACTAAAGTGCAACAAGTATACTGATAAAGTGCTAACCGTGCTGAATACTATTTATAGTAAACCAAAACAATTCATCCCAATCCATTCTCAATAAATGCATAAGCACAGAGAACTGCCCACTCCTTGTACCAGCAATTAAAGTGCAGAGTGAAATAAAGTGAAAAGGCAGGCTTGCAAAATTAATTCAAGAAAAGAGCCCATTAGTCTGCATAGCTACCGCCCAAGGAATGCTAAATGGGGTCCAGGTCCATAAATACATAAACCAATGTATATTTCATTAATGTGCTTCCTTAGTCCTGGTATTTCCAGATTCCTTGCATATATTTTTGGATATATTACATGCGCTCTGTAAAACCTGGTCTGGGTACCCACGAACGCTAAACTTACTGTACATTTTTTTCAGTTGAGTTTCATGTTTCATTGAGTCAGAATTGATCCTAAGTAACCTTAGTAACTGGGAAAAGTCCTGTGGTCAAAGTCCCGTCCAAGCTTTTCTCTATTGCTATGTCCAGGAAGGTGACATGATTTTCAGATACTTCAAGGTTGAAGACAATGGTTGGAAAAATTGAGTTAAAGGAGCACTATCGTGAAAAAACGGACCAATGATAAAAATCCATATAAATATGCTGGATGGCGAGAGGACAGGTCACTTATACACTCATCATGCACGCATCAAGAAATATCAAGCCAGGCTTGTTTCTTTTATTTTAATGGAAGTTAAAGGACAGCCGGGGTGACAGGCTCTGACACCCTCATAGACTAAACCTGTCATCCCTGGATTTTATTCCTACCTTGTGAGAATAAACCACAAGTTTGGTGGGAGTTTCATTCAGTTTGGGTATATAAGTGACTTGTCCTCTCATTAACCAATGTGTTTATATTGATTTTTATCATTACACAATTTTGCGATAGTGCTCCTTTAATTAAGTCAAAAAACTGTTCAAATTCCTCCTTCCCCTTATGCTATAACACCCCCAGAAGTTTACATTTTCAGTGAACATGGATGATTGGTATATGTGTCTTGCTTCAAGGAAACCCACAAATAAATTAGCGAAGAGGGTGCAGCCGCACTCTCCATGGCAGTTCCAACCATTTGTCTGTAATAGTTTTTCTCAAATTAGAAAAAGTTATTTTACAAAACGAACTCAAGCCTGGTCTGGATAAATTCCATGGGTATATCAGATGCTTCTTGCATTAAAAATGTTTTCCTTTTCAATATTTTTTTTATTTTGTAAAACAGTAGTACAGGCACAATCAATCGCACTCTGCCCCACACTGAGTATGCTCAGTTCAACGTCCCATGAGGAATGCTGGGCCAGGCATGCTAAGGGCGATTCAGATCCTTCTATCTTAGAATTCGTTTTAGTGCATAAGCACATTCGTTACACATATTTTCCATTGCTTGTACGTGCGTTCGTATGATTCAGAGCCTGTTCTGCACATGGCCCTGGCATTCTAGTGCTTACTTATTGCTATGGCAAATCTGTTCTGCTCCCATGTGCGTACCTATACCCATCCCTCTCTCCAGCATTGCTTCTTCTCCTTGATTGGTGTTTTTTAGTGATGTCCCATCCAGTGTCTTTTCTTCTCCTAAATGCTTACCTGTACCACTTTCTTGTGTCCCATCCAGTGTTCTTTTTTCTCATTAGTGCTTACCTGTACACATCATTCTCTCCACCGTTTCTCTGATTGTATTTTTTTGGGATGCCCCCATGTGTATAAAATACACATTACTCTTGCAATCATTGGCAATAAAAGAAAGACTAATGTCCCAGTTTAGGATGGGTGGCTCCCCATGGCTGTGGCCAGCTCCACAATCTCCCTCACCAGTACAGCGGTAGACAACTCATCCAGCCTCTGCTAAGTCAAGCACTCTGGTATCCCTCATTCCTGTGTATTCTCTGTAGGGCAGCACCATTTTGCCCTCCCTTAGATCTTGTGCATGTGCAGTATCACATAGGCTGCAATGACACTCAGCGCAAAACGCGCAAGATTTGAAGAGTGACGCGGGACATTTGAAGTGGGACAGTGAAGGATGAGTATGGCTAAGGCATGCAGCCTTTACTCAATGACAGCTAAGGGGGTGCAAAGCAGCAGGAATGACGACACTTTAGATAACAGAGACATCCAAAGGGCAGTAAGGGAGGGGGGAGGGATGTTTAAAAAGGAACATTAGAAAAGGTCTGATGTTCCTCTTTAACACATATGTGTGAGTGTTTAGTCTGTGTCTTCTTGTACGTGGTTGTGTGTGATGGTCATGCCTCAATCATCATGCCCAGAATCATTTGACTCCCTGCCCAACATATGTGTCTCCTCCTCAGCAGGTTGGTCCAGTTGATCTTGGGGCTCACCTGCAGAGAAGGGTGAGGACATTGGTACCCTTGCGCACCTCCCTACATGTCCCCCAGGTCTTTCCAGCATTGGCCGGCCTTATTTTACACACAGCCCTGCCTAATGTGGTTGTAGATGTGTCAGTGATTAGCAGAAAAACTGTCACTTACTTTCCACCCTGCCTTCCTATCCACTTGTGCCCTTAAATTTCTATCCACTATTGTACTGACTGGCTATACACTTGCGCCCCTGGATTCCTATTCCTATTAGCATGCAATCACAGGCACGTCTACTCGTGAGTGTGTCCTGCTGGTCATGGGTGAACGGCAAGGGAGCCATTTTCATCCTACTCTCTGCTTCATCTGACACGTCCCAGTGGATTCCAGAAGTTGGCATTTGTCTGAATTTAATGTCTACACAGGCATACGCAACTACATATCATGGAAGCATAAATTCAAACCCATACACACTGACATCTGGACAACACTCCATCACCGTTGTCTCCAGTGTGAGATAGATCAGGATGCGCATCAGAAAATGAACATACACAGGACAGCTGAACCAAAGTTCTACAGCAAGCCAGAACAGTTCTAGACAAAGTGCTATGGCAATCCAGAACAGCCAAAGTTCTAAGTCAGGACTGTGCACCCCCCACACCTCCTCTCCCAGTGTACCTGACACCCAAACTTCTTACAGTGTCACACACAGCAGGGGTCACCAGCAGCCCAAATCAAATCTGAATACTCTTCTCTCCCCAGCAGCCTCCACTCCTCGCTCTTCATGGCTGACCCTGGGCCAGACACCCAGACCCCCAGGCAGCCATCCCAGAGCTAAAGGATGTAGATCAAGTTCAAAATAAGTTTGCAGGCATTAAATATTCTGTGAGGAAAAAATTAACAAAAAAGGCAACAAGGGTAAGGGACTGTTTGCTATTGTTAATGTTGATGGGTACCCTGACCATTGCATGCCTACCTCCTTTGTGTCTGTTTTCAGCTTGCAAACTGGAAGAGGAATAGCCCACAATCTGGAATTTGCAGCTGTAGAAGAAATGGTGTATGGACCGTTGAACCCAACAACACTCCAGAGCTTGCTGGAGACCATCAACTGACATGCGTGCTGCTGCTGGAATTGATAAGTAGTGGCCTTGTTTTGGTTGTTGTGTCAAGGACACAAGCATGGCCTAAATGTTGTGCCTTGTCCATAACACACAGGTTTGGCAACATGCCACCTCAAAGCCAACCAGATATAGTAGCCATTGCTTAGCCACACAAAGTATTATGCTTTTACAAGCTTATGCCATATTCACATTGCAGGAAAGACCCAGCAAACAAACATAGCCACCCAACCACAGGAACACACAAGTACTGGCACTACATCTACAAGGACTGCACCAATGGAAGATCTGGTAAGTGTCATGTGGCCAAAGTGGGAAACCCTAGATCACCATGCAGCAGAGAACTAACTGATTTTTCTGGCCCTATAGATAGAGATGAGCGAACTTTTGAAAAATTCGATTCGACTGATTCGCCGAATTTTCCGACAAAAATCGTTTCGACCCGAATTTATTCGCGACGAATCGCTATTAAAAACGGCTATTTCTGAGCCTCCTAGAGCCTCAATAGGGTTGTAAACCATTCTGCCTTGCTGTAACACGCACAGGATGCGTGCTGGGTTAGTTAAATAATACTTTGAATAAATATCACATGCAGATCAGAGGCATCGCTAATAGAATCGCAGAGCGGCACAATTGCAGAGAGTTGAAGTGGCATCACTATGAGGGGCAGGAGCCCAAACATTGCTTTAAAGAGACACTGGAGTTGGCAGCAGCAGGAGCCCAAAATTGGATGAATCACACCCTGGAGTTGCAAGCAGCAGCAGGAGCCCAAACATTGGCTGAAAGAGACACTGGAGTTGGCAGCAGCAGGAGCCCAAAAATTGACTGACACACCCTGGAGTTTCAAGCAGCAGCAGCAGCAGCAGCAGCAGCAGGGGCCCACACATAGCTTGAAAGAGACACTGGAGTTGGCTGCAGGAGCCCAAAGATTGGATGAATCACACCCTGCAGTTGCAAGCAGCAGCAGCAGGAGCCCAAATATTACTTTAAAGAGACACTGGATTTGGCAGCAGGAGCCCAAAATTGGATGAATCACACCCTGGAGTTGGCAGCAGCAGCAGCAGGAGCCCAAACATTACTTTAAAGAGACACTGGGGTTGGCTTCAGGAGCCCAAAAATTGGATGAATCACACCCTGGAGTTGGCAGCAGCAGCAGGAGCCCAAACATTACTTTAAAGAGACACTGGGGTTGGCTTCAGGAGCCCAAAAATTGGATGAATCACACCCTGGAGTTGGCAGCAGCAGCAGGAGCCCAAACATTACTTTAAAGAGACACTGGAATTGGCTTCAGGAGCCCAAAAATTGGATGATTCACACCCTGGAGTTGGCAGCAGCAGCAGCAGGAGCCCAAATATTACTTTAAAGAGACACTGGAGTTGGCTTCAGGAGCCCAAAAATTGGATGAATCACACACTGGAGTTGGCAGCAGCAGCAGCAGGAGCCCAAATATTACTTTAAAGAGACACTGGAGTTGGCTTCAGGAGCCCAAAAATTGGATGAATCACACCCTGGAGTTGGCAGCAGCAGCAGCAGGAGCACAAATATTACTTTAAAGAGACACTGGGGTTGACTTCAGGAGCCCAAAAATTTGATGAATCACACCCTGGAGTTGGCAGCAGCAGCAGGAGCCCAAACATTACTTTAAAGAGACACTGGGGTTGGCTTCAGGAGCCCAAAAATTGGATGAATCACACCCTGGAGTTGGCAGCAGCAGCAGCAGGAGCCCAAACATTACTTTAAAGAGACACTGGGGTTGGCTTCAGGAGCCCAAAAATTGGATGATTCACACCCTGGAGTTGGCAGCAGCAGCAGCAGGAGCCCAAACATTACTTTAAAGAGACACTGGAGTTGGCTTCAGGAGCCCAAAAATTGGATGAATCACACCCTGGAGTTGGCAGCAGCAGCAGCAGGAGCCCAAATATTACTTTAAAGAGACACTGGAGTTGGCTTCAGGAGCCCAAAAATTGGATGATTCACACCCTGGAGTTGGCAGCAGCAGGAGCCCAAATATTACTTTAAAGAGACACTGGAGTTGGCTTCAGGAGCCCAAAAATTGGATGATTCACACCCTGGAGTTGGCAGCAGCAGCAGCAGGAGCCCAAATATTAATTTAAAGAGACACTGGAGTTGGCTTCAGGAGCCCAAAAATTGGATTAATCACACCCTGGAGTTGGCAGCAGCAGCAGCAGGAGCCCAAACATTACTTTAAAGAGACACTGGAGTTGGCTTCAGGAGCCCAAAAATTGGATGAATCACACCCTGGAGTTGGCAGCAGCAGCAGCAGGAGCCCAAACATTACTTTAAAGAGACACTGGGGTTGGCTTCAGGAGCCCAAAAATTGGATGAATCACACCCTGGAGTTGGCAGCAGCAGCAGCAGGAGCCCAAACATTACTTTAAAGAGACACTGGGGTTGGCTTCAGGAGCCCAAAAATTGGATGAATCACACCCTGGAGTTGGCAGCAGCAGCAGCAGCAGCAGGAGCCCAAACATTACTTTAAAGAGACACTGGGGTTGGCTTCAGGAGCCCAAAAATTGGATGAATCACACCCTGGAGTTGGCAGCAGCAGGAGCCCAAATATTACTTTAAAGAGACACTGGGGTTGGCTTCAGGAGCCCAAAAATTGGATGAATCACACCCTGTGGAGAGTCATGTGGAGAAAAAGTAGCTTAGTTAGTAATATCTACATAAAATTATGAATAAAAAAATGCAAAAGTATTGCCAAAGTGAAGTTTTGTTTGAGGGTTTGTTTCCACCTTTTAATTAAATTAGAAACAACAAGGTATCATTGCCTCTGACTAATTAGCCCTCAAAAATTCTTGGAATTTTTAATCTGGAATCATGTCTGATCCGAAGAATATTAATAAAAAGTAAGAGTAACGTAAAGGATTTTTTATCAATACTTACTTGTGGTCCGATGCGGAGGAATGTCTGTAACTGGAGAGCAGCGCCTTAAATCTGTTTTGCACGATCCATCTTTCTTTAGTGTTGGTCTGACCCCGTCATCTATCTACTGGAATACATCAGGCATTGTTGGGAGGAAAGCTTGGCTGATCCATGCGCCATTCATTTCCACGCAGGGCAGTCTCTGAAAAAAAAAAGTATGTATAAACCAGGGTCTTTTTCATATAAAAACAAATGGTTATTTTTGCTATTAAACCATATGTTCCACAGCTTTACCAATCATTGTGTCAGCCAATGAAGCAACTTTGTCTGGAAGTGCTGCAAAAGCAGTCCACTGCATCACAAGTGGCATCTGACACCCCCAGTCAACTGTCTGTTGTCTGTCTGTTATGCTTTGGGTTCAGCTCCACTATCCATTGATGAAGATCTGATAATCATAAAATTCAGCAGCTACTGCCCAGCCAAGAAGTGGAGGAGACACTCGCCTCTTCTTCCACTAGCCGGCAATTAGTGATGAGGAGAGTGTCGTGGGAGGAGGTGTTGCAAGCCGAGGTAGTGGAAGAGGGTCCCTGGAGTCTGTGGTGGTGGCGGCAGCAGCAGCAGTGAATTATTGGGGACTGTTGATAGGAAAAATCAGCTACTCAGCGATATGTCAGTTTTTCATGTTGCATCCACAATCCTGTGGAGAAAAAGTAGGTTAGTTAGTATATATACATAAAATTATGAATAGACAAATGCAATAGTATTGCCAAAGTTGTTTGAGGGTGCGTTTCCACCTTGTAATTAAATCAGAAACAACTAGCTATCATTTGCCTCTGAATAATTAGCCCTCAAAAATTCTTGGAATTTTTAATCTTGATGTCTGAGGGATTTCTCCTCTCAGACAGGGTCACCATAAGTCCAGCCTGCTGCATTACACTTGGAAGAACATCTTGTTTGCGCTGCGACAAGGAAGCCAGAGTCATGCGTCCTGACATGGCACACGTGTTCAGTCTAGTTCTGAAGTCTTGCCCCCATCTGAAAGACATCCGAACAACAGGAAAGAAAGTTAGCATGCACTTCTGGCACTCCTACACCACCAAGCACAACCTTATTGAGCCTCAGCATCACAACGGTGTACCCCAACATAGTCTGATTTGCGATGTTTCCACCCGTTGGAATTCCACCCTCCATATGCAGGATCCACTATAGCAGTGGTCCCCAACCCTGTCCTCAAGGCCCACCAACAGGCCAGGTTTTGCAGATCTCCACAAAGATGCACAGGTGGAGTAATTAGTGCCGCTGCAGAGCAATAGAGCTGGCTATTTGGAGATCCAAAAAACATGGCATGTTGGTGGGCCTTGAGGACAGGGTTGAGGACCACTGCACTATAGGAACAGAGAAAAGCCATCACGGATTTCTGGATGATCCAAACGGATAGGGGGACACCCCTGTGTAAATTCAATATAAACCATTGGCAGCTCATACGTGACACCGACCGTTTGCTCAGGCCCTTTGAGGAAGCTACTTTATTAGTCAGTTGCCAGGACTATGAGATGAACGATGAGATTCCACTGCTTCATGTACTACAACACATGTTGGAAACCATGGCTGGTCAGGGCACTGGAGACATGGCACATACATTTCACAGCCACATGAAGCCTGTGGGGGCTAAAGTGGAGGAGGAGGAGGGGGTGGGGCACAGCAAACCACAGTTTAGGTTTCACAAAATGACCATTTTATCTAGTCATCTGACAGGAGAGGAGGAGCAGGAGCAGCCACAGGAGCTAGAGGGTTGTGAGGAAGGCAAGACAGAGGACCCAGACACACCGTGGCAGTTTACAGTGGAGATGGAGACAGGTAGTCCCTCCGAGTCACTTGCACAAATGGCACGATGCATGCTCACATGCTTGCGTACTAGTGAGCGCAGAATTGTCTCCATTTGTCAGCGGGAAGACTTCTGGCTCTCCAACTTATTGGACCCTCGCTTCCGGCACAAAATGGGGGCATTTTTTACGCCCACTGAGAGGGAGGAAAAACTGACCTACTACAGAGACATCCCACGTAGTCAGTTGGGCGATGTCTATCTGTGCCATGGCCCATACTCCCGCAGGTCTGACTCGGGGGGACCTCTGCGATCACCTTCCACTGCCATGGCTGCTGGGGGGGTGGAAGGAGCAGCAGCAGCAGCAGCTCCATCAGCAGCAGCCTCAGTCTTCAGTCGCTAGTGAGTAGCTTTCTACACCCGCATAGTGAGTCTACTCATGAGCAGCAGGAAGACCTGGAGCTGGACCTCAAACAGCAGGTCATGTCATACCTTGACATGACCATGCCAACACACCTTCAGGATCCACTGGATTTGCTGGGAAGCCAAACTTGACTTGTGTCCGCAACTAGCAGAGTTTGCCCTGGAAAAGCTGTACTGGCCGGACAGTAGTTGATTTAGATGGCAACTGGGCTGCTCTATATAATGAAGCAAAATGGCAAATTTACCTCACAATATAAGCTATTGCCCCTCAGATTTACACAGGGCCTGCTCCATATAATGGTGCAAAACCATGAATTTACCTCATAATATAAACTATTGCCCCTCAGATTTACACAGGGGCTGCTCTATATTATGCTGCAAAATGGCAAATTTACCTCACAATATAAGCTATTGCCCCTCAGATTTACACAGGGCCTGCTCTATATAACGAAGCAAAATGGCAAATTTACCTCACTATATAAGCTATTGCCCCTCAGATTTACACAGGGGCTGCTCTATATTATGCTGCAAAATGGCAAATTTACCTCACAATATAAGCTATTGCCCCTCAGATTTACACAGGGCCTGCTCTATATAACGAAGCAAAATGGCAAATTTACCTCACTATATAAGCTATTGCCCCTCAGATTTACACAGGGGCTGCTCTATATTATGCTGCAAAATGGCAAATTTACCTCACAATATAAGCTATTGCCCCTCAGATTTACACAGGGCCTGCTCTATATAACGAAGCAAAATGGCAAATTTACCTCACTATATAAGCTATTGCCCCTCAGATTTACACAGGGGCTGCTCTATATTATGCTGCAGAATGGCAAATTTACCTCACAATATAAGCTATTGCCCCTCAGATTTACACAGGGCCTGCTCCATATAATGGTGCAAAACCATAAATTTACCTCATAATATAAACTATTGCCCCTCAGATTTACACAGGGGCTGCTCTATATTATGCTGCAAAATGGCAAATTTACCTCACAATATAAGCTATTACAGCTCTATATAAATAAAAATAAATAAATAAAAAAAGGGCCTGTAGAAGCTTATTTAGTATAACAGATAGGGTGACATGTGCTGCTTTGGGATGCCCATATGGGCTAGTGTTTTGGCAGCAGTACAAAAACCAATGCAAAATGCAATAGCTTAATAAAGCTGATGCTGATCAACGCTTATTTAGTATAACAGATGGGGTGCAACATGCAGGTTTGGTATGCCCTGCGGCCTGGTGTATTTAAAGCAGACCAAAACCAATTCAAAATGCAATAACTTAATAAAGCTGAGGCTGTAGATGCTTATTTAGTATAAACAGGTAGGGTGCAAGGTGCAACTTTGGGGTGCCCTGCGGCCTGGTTAAATGAAAGCAGTCAAAAAGGAAGTGCAAACTGAAGTAGCTTAATGAAGCTGATGCTGATCAACGCTTATGTTGTATACCAGATAGGGTGCAAGGTGCAGCTTTGGGGTGCCCTGCGGCCTGGTTTATTAAAAGCAGTCAAAAACAAGTGCAAACTGACGTAGCTTAATAAAGCAGCTGATGCTGATCAACGCTTATGTTGTATAACAGATAGGGTTAAAATAGCATGTGCCTTGGGATGCCCGTGTGGCCTGGTATATTTCAAGCTGAACAAAAAGTAACAATAATCCAAGTATGAGAAATGCTTGTGCTTAACATATAGGGTTAATCAGCATGTGCCTTGGGATGCCCGTGTGGCCTGGTATATTTCAAGCTGAACAAAAAGTAACAATAATCCAAGTATGAGAAATAATTTTGACCTTCTTTACAGCGCCATACTTTGAAAAAAAAACCTTAATTTCATGCCGATCAATCCAAAGGTCAATGCCCCTAACAAAAATAGTGTTCGGCATAAGTTTTCCTTCTGGAAGGACGTAACCTTTAGTTTACATGGTTGGGGTAGGTTATCTTACAAATTGGGATACCCCAGGCAGCAGTGTCATTGAAAGAGACAGATTGTAATGCAGGCCATACGCAAGCAGAGAAAATCAGGCTGCAACAGGCCTATTTAGCTTACATGGTTGGGGTAGGTTATCTTACAAATTGGGATACCCCACTGTATATGAAACCAAATATAAATGCACACCCAAAAGTGGACAATCAGCCTCCAAGAGGCCTGCTTAGTTTAAATAAGAGAGCTGCTTAGTGTAAATAAGAGGCCTGCTTAGTTTAAATAAGAGAGCTGCTTAGTGTAAATAAGAGAGGTAGGTTATGTTATGTTACAGAATGGGATGCCCCCACAGCAGACCTGAGATCAGTATATATGCACAGCAACAGTGGATAAGCAGGCTCCAACAGGCCAAATTAATTTAAATAAGTGTGCAGCTTAGAGTAAATACAGAGGCTAATGGGATGTTACAGAATGGGATGCCCCAAAGCTGACTTGAGATCAGTATATATGCACACAGCAACAGTGTCTAAGCAGGCTCATATAGCCCAAATTACTTTAAATAACTGTGCAGCTTACAGTAAATGCAGAGGCTAATGGTATGTTACAGAATGGGATGCCCCAAAGCTGACTTGAGATCAGTATATATGCACACAGCAGCAGTGTGTAAGCAGGCTCATACAGGCCAAATTTCTTTAAATAAGTTTGCAGCTTAGAGTAAATACAGAGGCTAATGGGATGTTACAGAATGGGATGCCCCAAGCAGACTTGAGATCAGTATATATGCACACAGCAGCAGTGTGTAAGCAGGCTCATACAGGCCACATTTCTTTAAATAACTGTGCAGCTTAGAGTAAATACAGAGGCTAATGGTATGTTACAGAATGGGATGCCCCAAAGCTGACTTGAGATCAGTATATATGCACACAGCAACAGTGTCTAAGCAGGCTCATACAGCCCAAATTACTTTAAATAACTGTGCAGCTTACAGTAAATGCAGAGGCTAATGGTATGTTACAGAATGGGATGCCCCAAGCAGACTTGAGATCAGTATATATGCACACAGCAGCAGTGTGTAAGCAGGCTCATACAGGCCAAATTTCTTTAAATAACTGTGCAGCTTACAGTAAATGCAGAGGCTAATGGTATGTTACAGAATGGGATGCCCCAAAGCTGACTTGAGATCAGTATATATGCACACAGCAACAGTGTCTGAGCAGGCTCATACAGCCCAAATTACTTTAAATAACTGTGCAGCTTACAGTAAATGCAGAGGCTAATGGTATGTTACAGAATGGGATGCCCCAACAGCCAGCAGTGCACCTGGCAGCAGTAGTACTATGCACAGCAAAAGTGTCTTTATCAGGCCTAATTTCTATTAGAGTAAGTGCAAATGGTTATTATGGTATTAAATAGAGGCTGGTGTAGTCACAGAATGGGATGCCCCAACCAGAGAGCACCTGGGAGCAGTACTATGCACAGCAAAAGTGTCTTTATCAGGCCAAATTACTTTTAGAATAAGTGCAAAGGGTTATAGTAAATAGAGGCTGGTGTAGTCACAGAATGGGATGCCCCAACCAGAGAGCACCTGGGAGCAGTACTATGCACAGCAAAAGTGTCTTTATCAGGCCAAATTACTTTTAGAATAAGTGCAAAGGGTTATAGTAAATAGAGGCTGGTGTAGTCACAGAATGGGATGCCCCAACCGGAGAGCACCTGGGAGCAATACTATGCACAGCAAAAGTGTCTTTATCAGGCCAAATTACTTTTAGAATAAGTGCAAAGGGTTATAGTAAATAGAGGCTGGTGTAGTCACAGAATGGGATGCCCCAACCGGAGAGCACCTGGGAGCAGTACTATGCACAGCAAAAGTGTCTTTATCAGGCTAAATTACTTTTAGAATAAGTGCAAAGGGTTATAGTAAATAGAGGCTGGTGTAGTCACAGAATGGGATGCCCCAACCGGAGAGCACCTGGGAGCAGTACTATGCACAGCAAAAGTGTCTTTATCAGGCCAAATTACTTTTAGAATAAGTGCAAAGGGTTATAGTAAATAGAGGCTGGTGTAATCACAGAATGGGATGCCCCAACCGGAGTGAACCTGGGAGCAGTACTATGCACAGCAAAAGTGTCTTTATCAGGCCAAATTACTTTTAGAATAAGTGCAAAGGGTTATAGTAAATAGAGGCTGGTGTAGTCACAGAATGGGATGCCCCAACCGGAGAGCACCTGGGAGCAATACTATGCACAGCAAAAGTGTCTTTATCAGGCCAAATTACTTTTAGAATAAGTGCAAAGGGTTATAGTAAATAGAGGCTGGTGTAATCACAGAATGGGATGCCCCAACCGGAGTGAACCTGGGAGCAGTACTATGCACAGCAAAAGTGTCTTTATCAGGCCAAATTACTTTTAGAATAAGTGCAAAGGGTTATAGTAAATAGAGGCTGGTGTAGTCGCAGAATGGGATGCCCCAACCGGAGAGCACCTGGGAGCAGTACTATGCACAGCAAAAGTGTCTTTATCAGGCCAAATTACTTTTAGAATAAGTGCAAAAGGTTATAGTCAATAGAGGCTGGTGTAGTCACAGAATGGGATGCCCCAACCGGAGTGCACCTGGGAGCAGTACTACTATGCACAGCAAAAGTGTCTTTATCAGGCCAAATTACTTTTAGAATAAGTGCAAAGGGTTATAGTAAATAGAGGCTGGTGTAGTCACAGAATGGGATGCCCCGACCAGAGAGCACCTGGGAGCAGTACTATGCACAGCAAAAGTGTCTTTATCAGGCCAAATTACTTTTAGAATAAGTGCAAAGGGTTATAGTAAATAGAGGCTGGTGTAGTCACAGAATGGGATGCCCCAACCAGAGTGCACCTGGGAGCAGTACTATGCACAGCAAAAGTGTCTTTATCAGGCCAAATTACTTTTAGAATATGTGCAAAGGGTTATAGTAAATAGAGGCTGGTGTAGTCACAGAATGGGATGCCCCAACCGGAGGGCACCTGGGAGCAGTACTACTATGCACAGCAAAAGTGTCTTTATCAGGCCAAATTACTTTTAGAATAAGTGCAAAGGGGTATAGTAAATAGAGGCTGGTGTAGTCACAGAATGGGATGCCCCAACCAGAGAGCACCTGGGAGCAGTACTATGCACAGCAAAAGTGTCTTTATCAGGCCAAATTACTTTTAGAATAAGTGCAAAGGGTTATAGTAAATAGAGGCTGGTGTAGTCACAGAATGGGATGCCCCAACAAGAGTGCACCTGTGAGCAGTACTATGCACAGCAAAAAAGTCTTTATCAGGCCAAATTACTTTTAGAATAAGTGCAAAGGGTTATAGTAAATAGAGGCTGGTGTAGTCACAGAATGGGATGCCCCAACCGGAGAGCACCTGGGAGCAGTACTATGCACAGCAAAAGTGTCTTTATCAGGCCAAATTACTTTTAGAATAAGTGCAAAGGGTTATAGTTAATAGAGGCTGGTGTAGTCACAGAATGGGATGCCCCAACCAGAGAGCACCTGGGAGCAGTACTATGCACAGCAAAAGTGTCTTTATCAGGCCAAATTACTTTTAGAATAAGTGCAAAGGGTTATAGTAAATAGAGGCTGGTGTAGTCACAGAATGGGATGCCCCAACCAGAGTGCACCTGGGAGCAGTACTATGCACAGCAAAAGTGTCTTTATCAGGCCAAATTACTTTTAGAATAAGGGCAAAGGGTTATAGTAAATAGAGGCTGGTGTAGTCACAGAATGGGATGCCCCAACCAGAGAGCACCTGGGAGCAGTACTATGCACAGCAAAAGTGTCTTTATCAGGCCAAATTACTTTTAGAATAAGTGCAAAGGGTTATAGTAAATAGAGGCTGGTGTAGTCACAGAATGGGATGCCCCAACAAGAGTGCACCTGTGAGCAGTACTATGCACAGCAAAAAAGTCTTTATCAGGCCAAATTACTTTTAGAATAAGTGCAAAGGGTTATAGTAAATAGAGGCTGGTGTAGTCACAGAATGGGATGCCCCAACCGGAGAGCACCTGGGAGCAGTACTATGCACAGCAAAAGTGTCTTTATCAGGCCAAATTACTTTTAGAATAAGTGCAAAGGGTTATAGTTAATAGAGGCTGGTGTAGTCACAGAATGGGATGCCCCAACCAGAGAGCACCTGGGAGCAATACTATGCACAGCAAAAGTGTCTTTATCAGGCCAAATTACTTTTAGAATAAGTGCAAAGGGTTATAGTAAATAGAGGCTGGTGTAGTCACAGAATGGGATGCCCCAACCAGAGAGCACCTGGGAGCAGTACTATGCACAGCAAAAGTGTCTTTATCAGGCCAAATTACTTTTAGAATAAGTGCAAAGGGTTATAGTAAATAGAGGCTGGTGTAGTCACAGAATGGGATGCCCCAACCAGAGAGCACCTGGGAGCAGTACTATGCACAGCAAAAGTGTCTTTATCAGGCCTAATTTCTATTAGAATAAGTGCAAATGGTTATGGTATTAAATAGAGGCTGGTGTAGTCACAGAATGGGATGCCTCACAGCAGACTTAAGATCATTTCAGTATATATGCACAGTTAGTGTATAAGCAGCCTGAAAACGCTAACAAAGCCAGTCAGCCAGCCAGTAACACTCAGGCTGGATGAAAAAAAAAAAATCTCCCTGTGACTGCCTCCGATTTTTCCTAACTTTCCCTGTTTTTCGCTGACTTTCTGTCTGTCTCCTGCCTGTCTCCTGCCTGTCTCCAGCCTGTCCCTGTCTGTCTAACTGTCTCTCTCCCTGCCTACAGCAGCGTCCTGTCTCTCACGAATGCAATAGAGAAATGAGGAAAAGCAAGATGGCCGCCGGCCTTAAATAGCGCTGTGACGTCACCGGGCTTGCTGGCTGCTGACAGGCTGCATGTGACTGTCCCAGCTTGCACTGGCGCGGGGTTGATGTCTGGACATGTCCCGTCCGCCATCTTAGAATTCCTGTAATGTAAATGAATGGATGTTAAAGGAAAACTTCGAGCGATCGAATCGCGGGGAAATTCGGATTCGACCCGAATCGAATTTTTCATGAAATTCGGATTGAATCCGGGTTCGTCCGGATCGATTCGCTCATCCCTACCTATAGACACCCCCGCTTCTGGTTGCCATACAGGATCTTGAGGATTTGCTTCAACAACAGCAGCATCAGCACCCTCTGCAACAGCAGTTGCCTCTGCATCACCCTCACACACAACATCTGCGTCAACAGCTGCCACATCAGCAGCAGCGGCATCCACATCTGCCACTGAAGCATCAGCTTCCTCCCACACTCCCTCTGCAGCAGCAGCATCTGCCTCCTCCACTCCCTCTGCAGTAGCAGCAGCTGCCTACCTCACTCCCTCTGCAGCAGCAGCTGGATCCACAGCTCTAGCATGACCAACAGCTGGAGCGTGATGAGCAGCTGCAGCCATCACCTCCATGGTCCAGCTCTGCTACCGATGATTTCCCATCCCCCACATCAAGCACAACATATGTGGAAAGGCCAAGTACTGCTCCAGCTGCAAGTGTCCCTAACCGGGGAGTAGGATGATGGCTTAGGCATGTCGCCATATTTCCCTGGTGAGGTGGGTGCAGTTGATGGAGGTGGATTGGTGAGCAAATAGATGAACCTTCATGCAAATCAGCGCCCTGTTCCACCAAACAATGGGGAAACATATAATGCTGCTCCACCATGACCTCCAAGCAATGGTGGGGGAGCAACAGAACAACAACTGGCACATTGAGACACTGATGGCGCCATTGCTGCTGTTAAATAACACCCTGGCATGCCTGGTGGCAAGCCAGAGAGCCACCAGACATTGCATTGCCACCCACCCTACCAATAATGAAAAACACATTTGGTATGTTTGTTTTGTTGTGATTTTGACATCTCAGTAGCCTAAGATATAGTGATTTTGTAATTCAGTTTAATCTCATTGAATACACAAAAAGAGGATTTGAAGTATACAGAACAAATCTTAAAGGGCAATGCTTGCCTCAAATCCAAATATACATAGACACACAAAAATAACACTGAGGAAAAAAGGGACAAAAATTAATTAAAATGAGAGGAGACAAGGTGGTTCCTTACAGACTATCCGGGAGCACTTTGTGTGCCCTGATACAGCTCAACAGGCACATCCATCATAGCTGCAGAGGGGGATACATCAACATAATGTGGAACCTGTTCTATGATGACATAGTTATGGAGCACCATACAGGTCACAATAATTGTTATGACCTTCTGGGGCTGGTACTGGAGGGCACCCCCAGTATGGTCCAGGCACCTAAACCGGGTCTTAAGCAAACCAAGGGCATGCTAGACCACTGCCCTATTCTTGGCATGAGCCCATTGATAGGACACATGTGCCTGAATTTGAAGGCTTAAAATGGGAGTCATCAGCAACGGTAGCAGGGGGTAGCCAAAATCACCTACACAAATAAGAGAAGTATTAGCCACATATATCATCACATTATCACATGAAAAAAAAACAATAACAACATCAAATGAAAATGGAATGGGGGGGATGCATCCACAGATACACATACATTCTACATGAAAAAAAACATCAGCAATAAATGAGTAATAATGACAACACTTATCAAGTAGCCACCCGCCAGACATCTCACCAGACTCAAAGTGACCAAACCCAAATTACACAGAATAAAAGCATCATGGGTGGAGCTTGGGAATCCAGCCAGAACCCTTAGGAACTGTAGATCAGGACCGACAACACATTGGATATTGATGGAATGCCCCATCTTATGGTTCCTGCACAAAACACACAAAACACAAAGGTCAATAGCTGAGCAGCATTCAAGCACACTGACAGAACAGATGCTAAGCAGAAAGGGACAACCACTGGTAAGACTGCCTTCTTTGGGTGAGTAAGAAAACTTGGAAGATAGTGTGTGGAAGCGGAAGGCAAGTACTTGTGTGAGCAGAAGGAAAATCAACATTACTAATGGCTTTCTTTAGATTGAAGCAGCTACAAGGAACAAGGGGGAAATTGATTGAAGTCTACTTTATAGAAGGCAATACAACGCAAGGGACAACACACACTAAATATGGGGAAGCTAGACTAAAAAAACAATGCAAAGGAAAACCAAACACATACCTAAAAAGATAATCATCAGCAACCGGAGGCACCAGTGTCACACACCCATGACACTGGGCATATCAACCAGCTCGTAAAAAAAGCCCAACTTAACAGCATTCCAGACTACCATGGTGTCAGGGAAACATATACTTGTCCACCAAGGTAGCCATGCCATCAAGAAATGTATTGAGCGTGCAGCTGAGCGTAGGCTGGGACATGCCCACAGAGAGGGCTCCCAGCCTCTGCAATGAGCCATTCGCCCAAAATTGAAGGCAGCCAACCAATTTGGTCATACTAATTTCATGCCCCTCGCTTGTGTTGGGGGCCAACCATGGCAGCAACTCACACTAAAGTTTCTCAAGAGAAAAAGGGTTAAGTTGGGTCAGCTGGAATAGCTCATGCTTGCGATCAGCATCCGCACGAGGATGATAAATTCAGAGCTCCGTCAGGCACATGCATAGCATGCCACAATGTTGCAGACGCTCATACTCTGACACTTTATCGGAGGACTCCATCACCGAGCAATCTTGTGCACCACGCCACCAGGTAAAGCAGGACGTTTTATTGGCATGTATGGAGGGCAAAATCAAGACTAATCAGGGCCAGACATCAGCTGCAAGCCCATACTAATCATGCATCAATACCCATATACATGAAAACAAAATGAGGAACATACTCTACAGACATGATAGCGAAATGTATATGCACTTACACATATATGTCCAAAAAGCACACCAGAAGCTTGAAAATAGACCAGATAATACAAAAAATATATGCATACATGCACTGTTTCATGAGCAAATGCATGAATAGACCCTACTATTTTCAGTGCTCCCACGTTGAAAGAAATGTATTATGAGTGTCAGTCAGGATGCAGGATAATCTCTTGTTTATGACAAACCTATTCATCCTAGCCGACACCTCTGACAATGAGGTGAACTACTTTTCCATGCCTTAGCGATGGTTTTGCCACGAGAAGTAAGTGCACCAGGAGTGTATAAAATCGCCTTCCACATCTTGGTGATATGATGCTTGGTACTAATTAGGAACAGTACTTTATATTCTGTTACTTTATAGGCATTTTGAGGCAGTTGCCCATATTTCTGCCCACCCCTTGGTTGATAAGGACCTTGGTCTTTCTTCCAGCTCCCAAAGTATATAGTATATGGGCTTTTGATCCAGAGTCATTCAATGCAGAATATAGCAGGGAAGTTGCATGATTCTTTGAAAAATATGTCCATTTTCAGAAAAAAGGGTTCATTTTTCATTTAGTTAGGGGCAGCAACCAGTTTCTCAGTTGAAGGTATTGTTAGCATTCCCTCTTGGGGATATCAAGTTTCACTTTGACATGACTAAAGGATCTAAATCCATCATTGAAGAGGAGATTAAGTATTTTAACTATATGGTGATCGAGCCACTAAAAGCTAATTTGATCTTCATGCCAGGTAGGGATGTTTGGGTTGTCCCATAAGTTTGTCAAGATAGTATGGGGAAACATGAGGGAGGCAGAATATTTAGTTCCATATGGAAAGTTTGTGTCTCAGGTCTGAGTGCTGGATCACTCCAGAGCAGACTGTCAATAGGGATTGGCAAGGAATTGGGAAGCTCAAGGAACATCCACAGCAGGGGTTTAAGGTTAGAGTGCATGGGGATTAGTTGGGCAATTTGGGAGGCCTTATAGTATTATAGTATATTGGGTATCCCGGTGATTTATGGGATTTATGGGAGAACATAGTGTTTGGATACACGTGGTCGACCAAATGAAATTCAATATCCTCCTTTGCATCATACGGAGCATATGTAATGGAACCTT
Organism: Gastrophryne carolinensis; assembly: GCA_027917425.1. Lineage (NCBI taxonomy): Eukaryota > Metazoa > Chordata > Amphibia > Anura > Microhylidae > Gastrophryne > Gastrophryne carolinensis. The sequence continues at coordinate 212,466,176 of CM051239.1, forward strand.
TACTGGTATAACTCTGAAAAAATATAAGCGTTTTGGGAGTATTGTCATCTTGAAGGCATTAATGCGACCCATCCAGGAAATTAGGTACAATTTTCATGTATGTAGTAGTTGTGTCAGGGATCTGAACAAAGGTGTTCAGATATATATCTGTGTAGCTCAGAAGGATATGTACCCCTGAGTATGGTAGTGGCTCTGCAGACCAACAAAAGGAAAAGTTGGCCTTTATCTGGTTCATCAAGCCCACCAGCAAGGATACATTGAGTGTCCGGGATTTCTTGATATTTATATTTAGGCCTGAAATTTGGGCAAAGTAGTCCAGAATGTTATACAAATTTGGAAGAGAGGTGACCGGCTGGGAGAGAATTAGTAAGACATAGTCAGCAGAAAATAGAGCTTTATGTTGAACCCCGGCCACACCTCTAGCCCCTTAATGTTTGGACAGTTTCTTATTGCTATACTCAAAACCAGGATAAAATGGACTGAGGACAGGGGGCACCCCTGTAGGGTACCTCTAAAAATCTGGAATGATTCAGAAGATAAGCCTAGGTAGCACATCCGTTCTGTGGTGCAGGATAAAGGGCTCTAACCCAGTCTAGAAATCGCTGTCCCAATTCCCATTTTTGCAATACCCAGAGTAGATAGCCCCAATATCAAAGGCCTTTTGTATGTCTAGCGATATAGTAGAAAGGCTGGGATATTCCTAGACTGGGGGTGGTAGTTTAAGTGGGCAACCCCCCTAATATTATCCTCGGATTGGCAAATCGGCACGAATCCTACCTGGTCTCTGTAAATAAAACCTTCAACAAACATTTTTAACCTAGTGGTGAGCACCTTAGCTGAAATCAGGTTCAAGTCCCTCAGAAGGACCAGGAACAAGCCGTATGCTGGATGCCTGAGTGTGCAAACAAAAGTTTAAAGGGGAAGGCCCCAACGATATTTTATTTCATGGAGCTTTAAGACGTCTAGTCCAGGTTTTAAGTCCTGTCTTCGCTGAAATGTTTGGGGAGCAACATTGGGAAAAATCTGGTAGCGGGGATTCTGGAAAGACAGCTCCCCTTTTTCTCTGGCCGCCACCAGTGGTATCTTTTCTTTTGTGTGATAGAAAGTGCTCTTAATCACAATGACCCTGGGAAGGCCGGCAGATCTTTTAGAGCTGATAGCCCTATGAGCTCGGTCTAGCTCCAGGCATTTAATTGACATGGATGGGACTAGTTCCTTTAAGAGAGCGGTGACGCTAGCAGATACATCTTCAATGGTTTCAGGGAGGCCCCGTATGTGGACGTTATATCTTCAAGATCTGTTCTCCAGAGCCTTCAATTTTTGTTGCACTGAGGAAACGTCCCGCCGAGTAGCCTCAGATTCAGATTCTCTGGCTTCCAAGGTTGCCACTTTATCATCCACATTGTCTTCCAGCGTGGTGGTTCTGTTACCCAGGTCCTTAAGATGGTTAGAGTAATTGGCAGAGGGTTGGGCTATGGCTATGGAATGGCACCCCTGCCGTCATTATGCCTTCTTGACCATTAGAAAGTGACAGGGGTAAGCTGCCCTGAGTGTGGAGGAAATGTTCTGAGTGGCTTCTTGTGGGGCCTGGGGGGCCACAAAGTCAGTTATCTCTCCGAGGCCATACCGAATGGACTGGGAATCACCCCATCTCTGCATGCCTTGGAGTAGCTGTAGAGGTGATCCCCCCTACCCGCCACAAGGTCAGGCTACAGCATCAGTGATGAGTGTAAGTCACCAGAAAGCCTCCACTGCTGGGGCTGACAACAGCTCCCCATGCACACTGCAGGGCTGTGCGGCTGCACTCAAGTGTAACCGATCCTGAGTAGCTTTATTCTCTTGCCCCATACTCTGCCTGGGTGTTCTGGCTCCACTTTTGCCCATCGATGGTCGGGGATCAGTCTGCACGGTCTGGTGAGTGGACTGCTGTGTTAGGCTAGGGTGTAGGTGGTCTCTGTGCTCCCTGGGTGCAGAGTCATGTAAGGAAGCAGCCATCTTCTCCTGTGGCTAGCCACGCCCCCTGCATTAAAAAATGTTTGACTGCCTTTATTCCTTCCTATTGGAGATATTAGTATAAAGGGATGAAATGTCCTTAGTGCCCATTAATGTATTAGCCTAAGTTGGAGTACTGTTTAATATCTTTAAAAAAAAACCTGGAGTCCCTTGGATAGCAGGGTAATTTTCTCACGTAAGGTCATAAATAAAAGTCGGTCTGTATTTCACAGGGTCCAACCCCTTGTGTATTTTTGGCAACCCATAAATCACCGGGACAGTCGGGAATTTAATGAAAGTCAATGAAACTGTCAGTGTCTTCATTATTCTATCCATTAACCAGTCCCAACACCCCATACTCTTTGACATTGTTGAGAACCCCCATCATAGGATTACTGTATACCTCTTCATTACTATGCTTGTCAACTAGCATGTCCAGGATGCTCTCAGATAGATGCTATAGTCAAGTATCACAATTGCTCCAGCTTTGTCGGCAGGCTTTATAAAAAATATTTTTAGCAATTAAGTTTAAGTTCTTAAAAGCACAGGATTCCTCCTTACTCAATTATTGTAGAATCTTTTCTTACCGGCAATCTGCACAGTGTCAGCTCAAATAGTTTTAATGTATGTCTCAATTGATCCAAAGTGACTGGGGGATGAATTGGCTCTTTAAGAACTGTTTTAGCTTCATTCTGCTTTCCAATTTAAACAGTTCAATATTGAACTTAAAGGAGCAGTATCGCGAAATTTGCATTAAAAAAGATAAATAATTAAATAGCCATACAATAGCTTATAACATGTGTATAAATAATCTGGCGATAGAAAAAGAAAAAAATATATGCCTCTCTTTTAAATTGTATAATTATAATAGCTCAGTCCATTTGCTAAATAGGGGGATCTGCTGGGTTTATATTTAGTGAGCTGCTTCATTTAGCCCACTGGTCTCCTAGCAACACTTTACCTCAGAGGCTGACACTGTAACGGCTGTGTGTGTGTGAGGTGCTGCTTTTGTTAGGAGACCAGGTGACAAATGTGTAAAATCTATACAAAATAAACTAAACTGACTGAAAATGACTGAAATTCTTCTTTGAATAACTGTGAAGGAAAATCTAAAAGTATTAAAGTGGAACAAAACCCCATTCTAAATCAGGATGCCCACTGTGTGAAACGACCCCTGGATAACCACAGATCCCCCCATTTTTCTGGCGCGCTTACGCAGATAGTCATTTAGACAGGCCGGGCGGCCAGGAAGGTTACTGCTCAGGCTCCCCATCTGCGTGCAAACAGATCTGATTGGATGAGAGCCCGCGCATGCGCTGTGGGACAGGGAAAGGTACGTTTTCACAGGCGAACGTGGGGATTTCACATATCAGGGCATCCCAAGTCGGGATGCCCCTAGGGGCACAAAACAAAACTCCAGATAGTGAAAATCCTGGGTTGGGCTTTGCTCAAAACACACAAAGCTGAAAGAAAGATCATATGGAAAAAAAAGAGAAAATGGTAAACTGAACAATTTTGCAGCAGAGCCAACATGAAGGGAAAACTGTCAAAATCAGCTAAATGACTTCTAGAGCTTTTCTCTCTGTTTTAGATATAAGTTCTGGCCAGGCAATGTTGCAATGTTATCTGATGCTGGACGCTGCCAGCACTGAACAGCTGAGACTTTGATACATTCTCCTCAGCGTGGAACTGATACATTGTTGCACCCCTCTCCTCAGTGTGGAACAGGCCAGAGTGTCGGCGCCCGACACTGACAAGACATAAACATCAGCTATTAGTCTCCAGCTGCTCAACACACACATCATTTTTTTCTACATTTGTAATGCTTACTCCAACACTTATCTACATTCAAAGTACCATTTAAATATAAGTCACCAAGAAAAATTCGCGATACTGCTCCTTTAAACAAATCAAAGCGAGAAGATGGACTTAACAATAATCCTCTGCTTAGCAGGCTTACCTCATTTGGTGGGAGGGTTCCAGATGACAAGTTCATTACTGGGGTTTCCTGTGAGCTGACCATAGTGTCATTGCTACATTGTCTGATGCATTGTCCTCCCTGCCAGGGTCGATGAGGTCTTATGGCTAACTTTGCAAGCCCCTAATTCATTCTCAGAGGGATAATTTTCCGCAGGTGGTTGGCTGTCTGAGTTCTACGTGTGCTGTCCTCTTGGCCCTTTCCTGTAAGGAGGTCTGATCAGTCTCCTGAAGTCTCGTCGGGGGTATTCCTGATCTGTGAACCACAGATAGACTTTATTTTCAGTATAAACGTAACTCTTTAATAATGTTTCAGTCAGAATAGGCAGTTATCTCTTTCTCAAGTCTTTGTAGGTCTTCACTCAATTTGGGTGTCTTAGAGAGATTCTTTTTTATACATAGTTCCAATGTATTGATCTCACAGCTCAATTGGCATAACTGGGCCCTTACTTCCTCATTTAGCGATAACATATACTTGAGTGAGTTCTGGTTCGAGACCTCACACCATCTTTCAGAAAATTCTGGTTTGTTTCTGCCAATGGTAGGTTGATTTTTTATCCTAAAGCCACAAGGTATTTTTTCAACCCATAGTATTCTGAAAGAGTCAGCCTGTGCAACTCCAAGTCAGTGCATTTCTATTTTAGTTTCCTCAATTTTTGACCAGGTCTGTGGATGTATCTTTCCCAAATAATGCTTTTTGAAGGAAAAAGGATGGCATTGATTTCTGCTTGGTTGAACGATTGTGTCCTTGCACATATGTTGGGGTTGCCATCCACATAAGCTAAAATCTCCATGTGTGGCTATCCTCATGACCATACACAAAAATTCAAATGAAAGACGTAGGTGCAAGTCCTGTTAATGCCCATGCCCATGCAGAATCCAAACAGTATTAACAGGAGCGCTTTTACCAGTAAACAGTCCGGGTGGGTGCAATGGGCAGCAGTAGGCTGCAAAGGTGAGAGAGACCAGCACTCCAATTTCAAAACAATATATTAATGTCATACAGGAATTCACAATGTAATTCACTGGTATGGGTATTCAATCATAAGTTCATTTTCCATATAACAGTCCTTTATAGTCTGACGTTTTGGGGCAAGCAGAGTGTACCACCCTTTTTGGGTTTACCTGTAATTTATACCTTTCAGTTTTTCCTTTCACCTTTCCCCTTCACCCTTTGCCCTTTTCTTCCTCTCTTCTAGCTTTTCTCCCCTTCATGGGTATTCACCCTTTCCTGCGCTCTTCCTGCCTGGGAATTTCACTTTTAGTGAATCACCAGATAGGAAGACAATAAAAATCAATGGCACTTTTTTACTCTGTGAAATGTATTAAACTTTTTACCCCTTTATATCAGTAGTAAAAGGTGCCATTGACTTTCATTGTCTTCATATCTGGTGATTCACTAACAGTGAAATTTTCATGCTTTTTTCTCATGAATTGTTTTACTACCATGAGAATCTTTTTGAGCTTATAGTGAATCAAAGCCAATGTGTCTATAGTGTAAACCAATATGTCTGTACTTCATTGAATGAATATTACTCACCCTTCCAAGCACGGGTGCTCTCACTGCCACGCAGGTCATCTGACACCATTGCCAGCTGCAACCTGAGGACGCCAGAGCCACACAATACCAATTAGTATCAGTGGATGTGTGGGCTCCATCGCTAAGAGTGTAGCGCAGCCTTTGCTGTGAATGGCGCGAGCCGCCCACCTATTAAATGGACAAAACCCAGCCATCACTTGCAGATTTCAAACCCTGGCTGGTGGTGGATGACTTCCCCTGTAACAGGTAGGAGGACAGTGAGCTGGACAGGATGTGAGGTAGTGACACATTGCACACTCAGTCTCAGATTTAGACTGAGTTGCCCTGTTGGGGGCACATGTCTAGTCTGATATGACTTGTTGGATAGATTTTGATCTGCATGATTTTGCCCTTTGTCAATTGACCCTCTGACATCATTGATGACATCAGGCGGCATTCTGTGGTAATTTTTAAGGTATTTAACCCTTACAGGATGGTACACTGTGCTTGCCTGTCCATCCCTAATGAAGGGGCACAATGCATGTCGGGCTGTAATATGGACAGTGAACTTATAATTGAATATCCATACCAGTGGACTATATTGTGAATTGCATGGACTTAATATATCATTCTGAAATTGGAGTGCCGGCCTCTCTCACCTTTCTTTATTGCTAGGCTAGTGCAGTTTACATTTATGACAGTAGATGGCACTATTACATATATTGATGTATCTCTCACACTACTCACTACTGCATGTTTTGTTTTCTGTACATTGAGGTGATCTCTATGACTTCTTTTTCCAGTCTATGTTATTCATCATGTAAGGTGACCCTCACTTACTGCACTCGTGTCCTAGTAACAGATACTGTTACACCACAAATATCTATCTGGTGGAGAGTGGTAGGAGTGCATTGCATCGTGGTGGGTAGAAGTGCAGTGCAGAGCAGTGAGTGGGACACTCATCAGGGTGCCTAGCCAGGGTGCTTGAGCTGGCTGGTGCTGACCAGAGGAGGAGCATGGTAGGCGTGCAGTGTAGAGCAGTGGATGGGCCATTCAGCAGGGTTCTCCTCCCATGTTCTTGTGCTTCCAATGGTAATTCTTGAGCTTCTTGCGCTTCCAATTCTCCAGCATGAAGTGGTAGCTGCCAGGGAGCATGCCTCCATTACTGCCAGGGGAGCCATCACATACACTTACCTGACTGACCGATTCTTAGCCCCAAGGCACTCAAATTTGCTTCAAGGTGATTCCTGGATGTGCCTTGGGGAACTGGGGTAGGTTAGGGGGGAGATAGAGGGTATCGTAAGATGTAATGTGGTCAATCGACAGAACCATGTGCCTTGGCTCAGATGTCATATTGGTTTGGTTTCCCTATTTGTTCCTGTATCTTTTATATTACAACTAATGTATGTAATGTATAATAGCTGCACAAAAACATTTTATTGCTATCTGTGTATCTATACAGCTGCATCTCTTATGTTTTCAGTGCATGCACATTCATACCTCACAGCATAACTATCACAATTCTCTATTGTATAGTATGTATGGAGTATTCCTTTCTCCTACATGGCCTCGATTCAACAAGAGTTGAAAAAACTGCTAATTTTAGTAAAATACTAAATTTATGAGAAAAAGCCTGAAAATTTCAATGTTACTGAATTACCAGATAAAAAGACAATAAGAGTCAATAGCAGCTTTTACTACAGTGCAGAAAGGAGTCTAAAGTTCTCTACTTTTTTCAGGAATAAAAAAGTGCCATTGATTTTTAATATTTTCCTTGATGGTGATTCAGCAACAGTAAAATTCTAATGATTTTTACTCATAAATTGAATTTTTTACTTTCATGAGAATTTTTTTCATCCTTGTTGAATCGAGGCCTATATATTACAGAACCACAGAGAGTACCACAAGGGTCATTTCAGGGACCAATTCTCTTAGATTTAGATAAATTGGAAGCACGGGCAGTTAAATGGCAAATTAAGTTTAACACCGATAAATGTAAGGTTATGCACATGAAAGAGAAATCTGTGCCATGATTACACACTAAATAAAGAAATGCTTGGTAAAACAACAATGGAAAATGACCTAAAGGTTTTAGTTAACAATAAGTTTAACTGTAGTAATCAATGCCAGGCAGCAGCTTCCAAAGCAAACAGGATCATGGGGTGCATCAAACGTTGCACAGGTGCTCATGAACAGATCATCATTTTACCCCTGTACAAGTCACTGGTCAGACCCCATATGGAGTACTGTGTACAATTCTCGGCACCTGTGCTTAAGAATGACATATGAGAACTGGAGGGTAACTAAGCTAATAAAAGAAGTGCGGGGACTAGAATACCCTGAAAGATTGTCAAAGTTAGGTTTATTTCATTTGGAAAAGAGACGTCTGAGGTGTGATCTAATAACTATGTAATATATTTGGGGTTAATACAAAGTCCCATATCTGTCCCACAATCTATTTATACCCCGGAGTGTAACCAAAACCCGAGGGCATCCACTAAGTTTAGAGGAAAGGTGGTTTCTCCACCGACATAGGAGGGGATTCTTCTCTGTAAGAGCAATGAGACTATGGAACTCGCTGCTAGAAAAGGTAGTAATGAAGGATACAGTAAAAACGTTAAAAAGTGGCCTGGATGCCTTCCTGGCATGTAATAATATTTCCAGCTATGGCTACTAGATCACTGTAAAGAGATAAACTGAACTGGATGGACTAAAGTCTTTATTCAGGCTTACATACTATGTTACTATGTAATCTCAGATTGCTTTTGAGTATATATGTAAGTCTTCCAATTTTCTTTTTTGCACTAACTCTGCAATGTTTGTCTCTTTGGGCCACGGTCTAGCAACAGAGGCCACAGATGATTAACAAGAGGGTCAAAACAGTGGGCAAAAAGATCAAATGTATGTAAACTAGATTCAAAAACACCAGAAGAAAATGGGATTGTGCTCAGTGTCCTGAGGCCAGACATATTTGAGATGCCCAAGAACAAGGCAAGCAGGCAGACATGGAGTATTTGTGATTCCATGGACAAAAATACAGCATATGGGACCACTTTTGGGAACAGCTCACAACATATGAATAGAGATGAGCGAATTTCTCAAAAATTCGATTCGACTGATTCGCCGAATTTTCTGACAAAATTCGTTTCGACCCGAATTTATTCGCGGCTAATCTCTATAAAAAATGGCTATTTCTGAGCTTCCTAGAGCCTCTAGAGCCCCTAGAGCTTGTAAACTATTCTGCCTTGCTGTAACACGCATAGGATGCATTCTGGGTTAGTGAAATAATACTGTAAATAATTATGACATGCAGATCAGAGGCATCGCTATTAGAATCGCAGAGAGGCACAACTGCAGAGAGTTGAGGTGGCATCACAATGAGGAGCCCCTATATTGCCTGAAAAACACACCCTTGAGCAGGCAGCAGCAGGGGCCCAAATATTGGCTGAAAGACACCCTGGAGTTGGCAGCAGCAGCAGGAGCCCAATAATTGGCTGAATGTCACCCTGGAGCTGGCAGCAGCAGCAGGAGCCCACAAATTGACCGAGAGACACACCCTGGAGGTGGAAGCAGCAGCAAAAACCCAGAAATTGGCTGGAAGGCACCCTGAAGTTGGCAGCAGCAGGAGCCCAATAATTGGCTGAATGACACCCTGGAGTTGGCAGCAGCAGCAGGAGCCCAAAAATTGACCAAGAGACACACCCTGGAGGTGGCAGCAGCAGCAAAAACCCAGAGATTGGCTGGAAGGCACCCTGAAGTTGGCAGCAGCAGGAGCAAAAAAATTGGCTGGAAGGCACACCCTGGAGTTGACAGCAGCAGCAGGAACCCAAACATTGGCTGAAAGACACACCCTGGAGTTGGCAGCAGCAGGAGCCCAAAAATTGACTGAGAGACACACCCTGGAGTTGGCAGCAGCAGCAGGAACCCAAAAATTGGCCTAAAGACACACCCTGGAGTTGGCAGCAGCAGAAGCACAAAAATTGGCTGGAAGGCACACCCTGGAGTCGGCAGCAGCAGCAGTAACCCAAACATTGGCTGGAAGGCACCCTGGAGTTGTCAGCAGCAGCAGGAGCACAAAAATTGACTGAAAGACACCCTGGAGTTGGCAGAAGCAGCAGGAGCCCAAACATTGCTTGAAAGAGACACTGGAGTTGGCAGCAGGAGCCCAAACACTCACCCTGGAGTTGGCAGCAGCAGCAGGAGCCCAAACATTGCTTGAAAGAGACACTGGAGATGGCAGCAGGAGCCCAAAAATTAGCCTAAAGACACAGTGGAGTTGGCAGCAGGAGCCCAAACATTGCTTGAAAGAGACACTGGAGTTGGCAGCACGAACCCAAACATTGGCCTAAAGACACACCCTGGAGTTGGCAGCAGGAGCCCAAACATTGCTTGAAAGAGACACCGGGGTTGGCAGCAGCAGCCCAAAAATTGGCCTAAAGACACACTGGAGTTGGCAGCAGCAGCAGCAGGAGCCCAAACATTGCTTGAAAGAAACACCCAGGAGTTGGCAGCAGCAGCAGGAGCCCAAACGTTGACTGAATGACACCCTGGAGTTGGCAGCAGCAGCAGGAGCCCAAAATTTGACTAAGAGACCCACCCTGGAGTTGGGAGAAGGAGCCCAAAAATTGGCCTAAAGACACACCCTGGAGTTGGCAGCAGGAGCCCAAACATTGCTTGAAAGAGACACTGGAGTTGGCAGCAGGAGCCCAAACATTGGCCTAAAGACACACCTTGGAGTTGGCAGCAGCAGTAGGAGCCCAAACATTGCTTGAAAGAGACACCCTGAAGTTGGCAGCAGCAGCAGGTGCCCAAACATTGACTGAATGAAACCCTGGAGGTGGCAGCAGCAGCAAAAACCCAGAAATTGGCTGGAAGGCACCCTGAAGTTGGCAGCAGCAGGAGCAAAAAAATTGGCTGGAAGGCACACCCTGGAGTTGACAGCAGCAGCAGGAACCTAAACATTGGCTGAAAGACACACCCTGGAGTTGGCAGCAGCAGCAGGAGCCCAAAAATTGACTGAGAGACACACCCTGGAGTTGGCAGCAGCAGCAGGAACCCAGAAATTGGCCTAAAGACACACCCTGGAGTTGGCAGCAGCAGAAGCACAAAAATTGGCTGGAAGGCACACCCTGGAGTCGGCAGCAGCAGCAGTAACCCAAACATTAGCTGGAAGGCACCCTGGAGTTGTTAGCAGCAGCAGGAGCACAAAAATTGACTGAAAGACACCCTGGAGTTGGCAGAAGCAGCAGGAGCCCAAACATTGCTTGAAAGAGACACCCTGAAGTTGGCAGCAGCAGCAGGAGCCCAAACATTGACTGAATGAAACCCTGGAGTTGGCAGCAGCAGGAGGAGCACAAAAATTGGCTGGAAGGCACACCCTGGAGTTGGCAGCAGCAGCAGTAACCCAAACATTGGCTGGAAATCATCCTGGAGTTGTCAGCAGCAGCAGTGGCACAAATATTGACTGAAAGACACCCTGGAGTTGGCAGAAGCAGCAGGAGCCCAAACATTGCTTGAAAGAGACACCCTGAAGTTGGCAGCAGCAGTAGGAGCCCAAATATTGACTGAATGAAACCCTGGAGTTGGCAGCAGCAGCAGGAGACCAAAAATTGACTGAGAGAAACACTCTGGAGTAGGCAACAGCAGCAGGAACCCAGAAATTGGCTGGAAGGCACCCTGGAGTTGTCAGCAGGAGCACAAATATTGACTGAAAGACACCCTGGAGTTGGCAGAAGCAGCAGGAGCCCAAACATTGCTTGAAAGAGACACTGGAGTTGGCAGCAGGAGCCCAAAAATTGGCATAAAGACACACCCTGGAGTTGGCAGCAGCAGCAGGAACCCAGAAATTGGCTGGAAGGCACCCTGAAGTTGGCAGCAGCAGGAGCACAATAATTGGCTGGAAAGCACACCCTGGAGTTGGCAGCAGCATCAGGAGCCCAAAAATTGACTAAGAGACAAACCCTGGAGTTGGGAGAAGGAGCCCAAAAATTGGCCTAAAAACACACCCTGGAGTTTGCAGCAGGAGCCCAAACATTGCTTGAAAGAGACACTGGAGTTGGCAGCAGGAGCCCAAAAATTGGCCTAAATACATACCCTGGAGTTGGCAGCAGCAGCAGGAGCCCAAACATTGCTTGAAAGAAACACTGGAGTTGGCAGCAGGAACCCAAACATTGGCCTAAAGACACACCCTGGAGTTGGCAGCAGCAGCAGGAGCCCAAATATTGCTTGAAAGAGACACTGGAGTTGGCGGCAGGAGCCCAAAAAATGCCCTAAAGACACACCATAGAGTTGGCAGCAGCAGCAGGAGCCCAAACATTGCTTGAAAGAGACACTAGAGTTGGCAGCAGGAACCCAAACATTGGCGTAAAGACACACCCTGGAGTTGGCAGCAGAAGCCCAAACATTGCTTGAAAGAGACACTGGAGTTGGCAGCAGCAGCCCAAAAATTGGCCTAAAGACACACTGGAGTTGGCAGCAGCAGCAGGAGCCCAAACATTGCTTGAAAGAGACACCCTGGAGTTGGCAGCAGCAGCAGGAGCCCAAACATTGACTGAATGGCACCCTGGAGTTGACAGCAGCAGGAGCCCAAAAATTTACTAAAAGGCACACCCTGGAGTTGGGAGAAGGAGCCCAAAAAATGGCCTAAAGACACGCCCTAGAGTTGGCAGCAGGAGCCCAAACATTGCTTGAAAGAGACACTGGAGTTGGCAGCAAAAGCCCAAAAATTGGCCTAAAGACACACCCTGGAGTTGGCAGCAGCAGCAGGAACCCAGAAATTGGCTGGAAGGCACCCTGAAGTTGGCAGCAGCAAGAGCACAAAAATTGGCTGGAAGGCACATCCTAGAGTTGACAGCAGCAGCAGAAGCACAAAAATTGACTGAAAGACACCCTGGAGTTGGCAGAAGCAGCAGGAACCCAAACACTGCTTGAAAGAGACACTGGAGTTGGCAGCAGGAGCCCAAAAATTGGCCTAAAGACACACCCTGGAGTTGGCAGCAGCAGCATGAGCCCAAACATTGCTTGATAGAGACACCCTGGATTTGGCAGCAGCAGCAGGAGCCCAAACATTGACCGAAAGACAACCTGGAGTTGGCAGCAGCTGCAGGAGCCCAAAAATTGACTGAGAGACACACCCTGGAGTTGGCAGCGGCAGCAGGAACCCAGAAATTGGCTGGAAAGCACCCTGAAGTTGGCAGCAGCAAGAGCCCAAAAATTGGCTGGAAGGCACACCCTAGAGTTAGCAGCAGCAGGAGCACAAAAATTGACTGAAAGACACCCTGGAGTTGGCAGAAGCAGCAGGAACCCAAACATTGCTTGAAAGAGACACTGGAGTTGGCAGCAGGAGCACAAAAATTGGCCTAAAGACACACCCTGGAGATGGCAGCAGCAGCAGGAGCCCAAACATTGCTTGAAAGAGACACCCTGGAGTTGGTAGCAGCAGCAGGAGCCCAAACATTGACCGAATGACACCCTGGAGTTGGCAGCAGCTGCAGGAGCCCAAAAATTGACTGAGAGACACACCCTGGAGTTGGCAGCAGCAGCAGAAACCCAGAAATTGGCTGGAAGGCACCCTGAAGTTGGCAGCAGCAGGAGCACAATAATTGGCTGGAAGGCACACCCTGGAGTTGGCAGCAGCAGCAGGAGCCCAAAAATTGGATAAGAGACACACCCTGGAGTTGGGAGAAGGAGCCCAAAAATTGGCCTAAAGACACACCCTGGAGTTTGCAGCAGGAGCCCAAACATTGCTTGAAAGAGACACTGGAGTTGGCAGCAGGAGCCCAAAAATTGGCCTAAAGACACACCCTGGAGTTGGCAGCAGCAGCAGGAGCCCAAACATTGCTTGAAAGAGACACTGGAGTTGGCAGCAGGAGCCCAAAAATTGGCCTAAAGACACACTGGGGTTGGCAGCAGCAGGAGCCCAAACATTGCTTGAAAGAAACACCCTGGAGTTGGCAGCAGCAGCAGGAGCCCAAACATTGACTGAATGACACCCTGGAGTTGGCAGCACCAGCAGCAGGAGCCCAAAAATTGACTAAGAGACACACCCTGGAGTTGGGAGAAGGAGTCCAAAAATTGGCCTAAAGACACACCCTGGAGTTGGCAGCAGGAGCCCAAACATTGCTTGAAAGGGACACTGGAGTTGGCAGCAGGAGCCCAAAAATTGGCCTAAAGACACACCCTGGAGTTGGCAGCAGCAGCAGGAGCCCAAACATTGCTTGAAAGAGACACTGGAGTTGACAGCAGCAGCCCAAAAATTGGCCTAAAGACACACTGGAGTTGGCAGCAGCAGCAGTAGGAGCCCAAACATTGCTTGAAAGAGACACCCTGAAGTTGGCAGCGGCAGCAGGAGCCCAAACATTGACTGAATGAAACCCTGGATTTGGCAGCAGCAGCAGGAGCACAAAAATTGGCTGGAAGGCACACCCTGGATTTGGCAGCAGCAGCAGTAACCCAAACATTGGCTGGAAAGCACCCTGGAGTTGTCAGCAGCAGCAGTAGCACAAATATTGACTGAATGAAACCCTGGAGTTGGCAGCAGCAGCAGGAGACCAAAAATTGACTGAGAGACACACTCTGGAGTTGGCAACAGCAGCAGGAACCCAGCAATTGGCTGGAAGGCACTCTGAATTTGGCAGCAGCAGGAGCAGAAAAATTGGCTGGAAGGCACACCCTGGAGTTGTCAGCAGCAGCAGTAAGCAAAACATTGGCTGGAAAGCACCCTGGAGTTGTCAGCAGCAGCAGGAGCACAAATATTGACTGAAAGACACCCTGGAGTTGGCAGAAGCATCAGGAGCCCAAATATTGACTGAATGAAACCCTGGAGTTGGCAGCAGCAGCAGGAGACCAAAAATTGACTGAGAGACACACTCTGGAGTTGGCAACAGCAGCAGGAACCCAGCAATTGGCTGGAAGGCACTCTGAATTTGGCAGCAGCAGGAGCAGAAAAATTGGCTGGAAGGCACACCCTGGAGTTGGCAGCAGCAGCAGTAAGCAAAACATTGGCTGGAAAGCACTCTGGAGTTGTCAGCAGCAGCAGGAGCACAAATATTGACTGAAAGACACCCTGGAGTTGGCAGAAGCAGCAGGAGCCCAAGCTTGCTTGAAAGAGACACTGGAGTTGGCAGCAGGAGCCCAAAAATTGGCCTAAAGACACACCCTGGAGTTGGCGGCAGCAGCAGAAGGAACCCAGAAATTGGCTGGAAGGCACCCTGAAGTTGACAGCAGCAAGAGCACAATAATTGGCTGGAAGGCACACCCTGGAGTTGGCAGCAGCAGCAGGAGCCCAAAAACTGACTAAGAGACACACCCTGGAGTTGGGAGAAGGAGCCCAACAATTGGCCTAAAAACACACCCTGGAGTTTGCAGCAGGAGCCCAAACATTGCTTGAAAGAGACACTGGAGTTGGCAGCAGGAGCCCAAAAATTGGCCTAAAAACACACCCTGGAGTTGGCAGCAGCAACAGGAGCCCAAACATTGCTTGAAAGAGACACTGGAGTTGGCAGCAGGAACCCAAACATTGGCCTAAAGACACACCCTGGAGTTGGCAGCAGCAGCAGGAGCCCAAACATTGCTTGAAAGAGACACTGGAGTTAGCAGCAGGAACCCAGACATTGGCGTAAAGACACACCCTGGAGTTGGCAGCAGCAGCAGGAGCCCAAACATTGCTTGAAAGAGACACCCGGAAGTTGGCAGTAGCAGCAGCAGGAGCCCAAACATTGACTGAATGACACCCTGGAGTTGGCAGCAGCAGCAGGAGCCCAAAAATTGACTAAAAGGCACACCCTGGAGTTGGGAGAAGGAGCCCAAAAAATGGCCTAAAGACACGCCCTAGAGTTGGCAGCAGGAGCCCAAACATTGCTTGAAAGAGACACTGGAGTTGGCAGCAAAAGCCCAAAAATTGGCCTAAAGACACACCCTGGAGTTTGCAGCAGCAGCAGGAACCCAGAAATTGGCTGGAAGGCACCCTGAAGTTGGCAGCAGCAAGAGCACAAAATTTATTCGCGGCTAATCTCTATAAAAAATGGCTATTTCTGAGCTTCCTAGAGCCTCTAGAGCCCCTAGAGCTTGTAAACTATTCTGCCTTGCTGTAACACGCATAGGATGCATTCTGGGTTAGTGAAATAATACTGTAAATAATTATGACATGCAGATCAGAGGCATCGCTATTAGAATCGCAGAGAGGCACAACTGCAGAGAGTTGAGGTGGCATCACAATGAGGAGCCCCTATATTGCCTGAAAAACACACCCTTGAGCAGGCAGCAGCAGGGGCCCAAATATTGGCTGAAAGACACCCTGGAGTTGGCAGCAGCAGCAGGAGCCCAATAATTGGCTGAATGACACCCTGGAGCTGGCAGCAGCAGCAGGAGCCCACAAATTGACCGAGAGACACACCCTGGAGGTGGAAGCAGCAGCAAAAACCCAGAAATTGGCTGGAAGGCACCCTGAAGTTGGCAGCAGCAGGAGCCCAATAATTGGCTGAATGACACCCTGGAGTTGGCAGCAGCAGCAGGACCCAAAAATTGACCAAGAGACACACCCTGGAGGTGGCAGCAGCAGCAAAAACCCAGAGATTGGCTGGAAGGCACCCTGAAGTTGGCAGAAGCAGGAGCAAAAAAATTGGCTGGAAGGCACACCCTGGAGTTGACAGCAGCAGCAGGAACCCAAACATTGGCTGAAAGACACACCCTGGAGTTGGCAGCAGCAGCAGGAGCCCAAACATTGACTGAATGGCACCCTGGAGTTGACAGCAGCAGGAGCCCAAAAATTTACTAAAAGGCACACCCTGGAGTTGGGAGAAGGAGCCCAAAAAATGGCCTAAAGACACGCCCTAGAGTTGGCAGCAGGAGCCCAAACATTGCTTGAAAGAGACACTGGAGTTGGCAGCAAAAGCCCAAAAATTGGCCTAAAGACACACCCTGGAGTTGGCAGCAGCAGCAGCAGGAACCCAGAAATTGGCTGGAAGGCACCCTGAAGTTGGCAGCAGCAAGAGCACAAAAATTGGCTGGAAGGCACATCCTAGAGTTGACAGCAGCAGCAGAAGCACAAAAATTGACTGAAAGACACCCTGGAGTTGGCAGAAGCAGCAGGAACCCAAACACTGCTTGAAAGAGACACTGGAGTTGGCAGCAGGAGCCCAAAAATTGGCCTAAAGACACACCCTGGAGTTGGCAGCAGCAGCATGAGCCCAAACATTGCTTGATAGAGACACCCTGGATTTGGCAGCAGCAGCAGGAGCCCAAACATTGACCGAAAGACAACCTGGAGTTGGCAGCAGCTGCAGGAGCCCAAAAATTGACTGAGAGACACACCCTGGAGTTGGCAGCGGCAGCAGGAACCCAGAAATTGGCTGGAAAGCACCCTGAAGTTGGCAGCAGCAAGAGCCCAAAAATTGGCTGGAAGGCACACCCTAGAGTTAGCAGCAGCAGGAGCACAAAAATTGACTGAAAGACACCCTGGAGTTGGCAGAAGCAGCAGGAACCCAAACATTGCTTGAAAGAGACACTGGAGTTGGCAGCAGGAGCACAAAAATTGGCCTAAAGACACACCCTGGAGATGGCAGCAGCAGCAGGAGCCCAAACATTGCTTGAAAGAGACACCCTGGAGTTGGTAGCAGCAGCAGGAGCCCAAACATTGACCGAATGACACCCTGGAGTTGGCAGCAGCTGCAGGAGCCCAAAAATTGACTGAGAGACACACCCTGGAGTTGGCAGCAGCAGCAGAAACCCAGAAATTGGCTGGAAGGCACCCTGAAGTTGGCAGCAGCAGGAGCACAATAATTGGCTGGAAGGCACACCCTGGAGTTGGCAGCAGCAGCAGGAGCCCAAAAATTGGATAAGAGACACACCCTGGAGTTGGGAGAAGGAGCCCAAAAATTGGCCTAAAGACACACCCTGGAGTTTGCAGCAGGAGCCCAAACATTGCTTGAAAGAGACACTGGAGTTGGCAGCAGGAGCCCAAAAATTGGCCTAAAGACACACCCTGGAGTTGGCAGCAGCAGCAGGAGCCCAAACATTGCTTGAAAGAGACACTGGAGTTGGCAGCAGGAGCCCAAACATTGGCCTAAAGACACACTGGGGTTGGCAGCAGCAGGAGCCCAAACATTGCTTGAAAGAAACACCCTGGAGTTGGCAGCAGCAGCAGGAGCCCAAACATTGACTGAATGACACCCTGGAGTTGGCAGCACCAGCAGCAGGAGCCCAAAAATTGACTAAGAGACACACCCTGGAGTTGGGAGAAGGAGTCCAAAAATTGGCCTAAAGACACACCCTGGAGTTGGCAGCAGGAGCCCAAACATTGCTTGAAAGGGACACTGGAGTTGGCAGCAGGAGCCCAAAAATTGGCCTAAAGACACACCCTGGAGTTGGCAGCAGCAGCAGGAGCCCAAACATTGCTTGAAAGAGACACTGGAGTTGACAGCAGCAGCCCAAAAATTGGCCTAAAGACACACTGGAGTTGGCAGCAGCAGCAGTAGGAGCCCAAACATTGCTTGAAAGAGACACCCTGAAGTTGGCAGCGGCAGCAGGAGCCCAAACATTGACTGAATGAAACCCTGGAGTTGGCAGCAGCAGCAGGAGCACACAAATTGGCTGGAAGGCACACCCTGGATTTGGCAGCAGCAGCAGTAACCCAAACATTGGCTGGAAAGCACCCTGGAGTTGTCAGCAGCAGCAGTAGCACAAATATTGACTGAATGAAACCCTGGAGTTGGCAGCAGCAGCAGGAGACCAAAAATTGACTGAGAGACACACTCTGGAGTTGGCAACAGCAGCAGGAACCCAGCAATTGGCTGGAAGGCACTCTGAATTTGGCAGCAGCAGGAGCAGAAAAATTGGCTGGAAGGCACACCCTGGAGTTGTCAGCAGCAGCAGTAAGCAAAACATTGGCTGGAAAGCACCCTGGAGTTGTCAGCAGCAGCAGGAGCACAAATATTGACTGAAAGACACCCTGGAGTTGGCAGAAGCATCAGGAGCCCAAATATTGACTGAATGAAACCCTGGAGTTGGCAGCAGCAGCAGGAGACCAAAAATTGACTGAGAGACACACTCTGGAGTTGGCAACAGCAGCAGGAACCCAGCAATTGGCTGGAAGGCACTCTGAATTTGGCAGCAGCAGGAGCAGAAAAATTGGCTGGAAGGCACACCCTGGAGTTGGCAGCAGCAGCAGTAAGCAAAACATTGGCTGGAAAGCACTCTGGAGTTGTCAGCAGCAGCAGGAGCACAAATATTGACTGAAAGACACCCTGGAGTTGGCAGAAGCAGCAGGAGCCCAAGCTTGCTTGAAAGAGACACTGGAGTTGGCAGCAGGAGCCCAAAAATTGGCCTAAAGACACACCCTGGAGTTGGCGGCAGCAGCAGAAGGAACCCAGAAATTGGCTGGAAGGCACCCTGAAGTTGACAGCAGCAAGAGCACAATAATTGGCTGGAAGGCACACCCTGGAGTTGGCAGCAGCAGCAGGAGCCCAAAAACTGACTAAGAGACACACCCTGGAGTTGGGAGAAGGAGCCCAACAATTGGCCTAAAAACACACCCTGGAGTTTGCAGCAGGAGCCCAAACATTGCTTGAAAGAGACACTGGAGTTGGCAGCAGGAGCCCAAAAATTGGCCTAAAAACACACCCTGGAGTTGGCAGCAGCAACAGGAGCCCAAACATTGCTTGAAAGAGACACTGGAGTTGGCAGCAGGAACCCAAACATTGGCCTAAAGACACACCCTGGAGTTGGCAGCAGCAGCAGGAGCCCAAACATTGCTTGAAAGAGACACTGGAGTTAGCAGCAGGAACCCAGACATTGGCGTAAAGACACACCCTGGAGTTGGCAGCAGCAGCAGGAGCCCAAACATTGCTTGAAAGAGACACCCGGAAGTTGGCAGTAGCAGCAGCAGGAGCCCAAACATTGACTGAATGACACCCTGGAGTTGGCAGCAGCAGCAGGAGCCCAAAAATTGACTAAAAGGCACACCCTGGAGTTGGGAGAAGGAGCCCAAAAAATGGCCTAAAGACACGCCCTAGAGTTGGCAGCAGGAGCCCAAACATTGCTTGAAAGAGACACTGGAGTTGGCAGCAAAAGCCCAAAAATTGGCCTAAAGACACACCCTGGAGTTTGCAGCAGCAGCAGGAACCCAGAAATTGGCTGGAAGGCACCCTGAAGTTGGCAGCAGCAAGAGCACAAAATTTATTCGCGGCTAATCTCTATAAAAAATGGCTATTTCTGAGCTTCCTAGAGCCTCTAGAGCCCCTAGAGCTTGTAAACTATTCTGCCTTGCTGTAACACGCATAGGATGCATTCTGGGTTAGTGAAATAATACTGTAAATAATTATGACATGCAGATCAGAGGCATCGCTATTAGAATCGCAGAGAGGCACAACTGCAGAGAGTTGAGGTGGCATCACAATGAGGAGCCCCTATATTGCCTGAAAAACACACCCTTGAGCAGGCAGCAGCAGGGGCCCAAATATTGGCTGAAAGACACCCTGGAGTTGGCAGCAGCAGCAGGAGCCCAATAATTGGCTGAATGACACCCTGGAGCTGGCAGCAGCAGCAGGAGCCCACAAATTGACCGAGAGACACACCCTGGAGGTGGAAGCAGCAGCAAAAACCCAGAAATTGGCTGGAAGGCACCCTGAAGTTGGCAGCAGCAGGAGCCCAATAATTGGCTGAATGACACCCTGGAGTTGGCAGCAGCAGCAGGACCCAAAAATTGACCAAGAGACACACCCTGGAGGTGGCAGCAGCAGCAAAAACCCAGAGATTGGCTGGAAGGCACCCTGAAGTTGGCAGAAGCAGGAGCAAAAAAATTGGCTGGAAGGCACACCCTGGAGTTGACAGCAGCAGCAGGAACCCAAACATTGGCTGAAAGACACACCCTGGAGTTGGCAGCAGCAGCAGGAGCCCAAAAATTGACTGAGAGACACACCCTGGAGTTGGCAGCAGCAGCAGGAACCCAAAAATTGGCCTAAAGACACACCCTGGAGTTGGCAGCAGCAGAAGCACAAAAATTGGCTGGAAGGCACACCCTGGAGTCGGCAGCAGCAGCAGTAACCCAAACATTGGCTGGAAGGCACCCTGGAGTTGTCAGCAGCAGCAGGAGCACAAAAATTGACTGAAAGACACCCTGGAGTTGGCAGAAGCAGCAGGAGCCCAAACATTGCTTGAAAGAGACACTGGAGTTGGCAGCAGGAGCCCAAACACTCACCCTGGAGTTGGCAGCAGCAGCAGGAGCCCAAACATTGCTTGAAAGAGACACTGGAGATGGCAGCAGGAGCCCAAAAATTAGCCTAAAGACACAGTGGAGTTGGCAGCAGGAGCCCAAACATTGCTTGAAAGAGACACTGGAGTTGGCAGCACGAACCCAAACATTGGCCTAAAGACACACCCTGGAGTTGGCAGCAGGAGCCCAAACATTGCTTGAAAGAGACACTGGGGTTGGCAGCAGCAGCCCAAAAATTGGCCTAAAGACACGCTGGAGTTGGCAGCAGCAGCAGCAGGAGCCCAAACATTGCTTGAAAGAAACACCCAGGAGTTGGCAGCAGCAGCAGCAGGAGCCCAAACGTTGACTGAATGACACCCTGGAGTTGGCAGCAGCAGCAGGAGCCCAAAATTTGACTAAGAGACCCACCCTGGAGTTGGGAGAAGGAGCCCAAACATTGGCCTAAAGACACACCCTGGAGTTGGCAGCAGGAGCCCAAACATTGCTTGAAAGAGACACTGGGGTTGGCAGCAGCAGCCCAAAAATTGGCCTAAAGACACACTGGAGTTGGCAGCAGCAGCAGCAGGAGCCCAAACATTGCTTGAAAGAAACACCCAGGAGTTGGCAGCAGCAGCAGGAGCCCAAACGTTGACTGAATGACACCCTGGAGTTGGCAGCAGCAGCAGGAGCCCAAAATTTGACTAAGAGACCCACCCTGGAGTTGGGAGAAGGAGCCCAAAAATTGGCCTAAAGACACACCCTGGAGTTGGCAGCAGGAGCCCAAACATTGCTTGAAAGAGACACTGGAGTTGGCAGCAGGAGCCCAAACATTGGCCTAAAGACACACCTTGGAGTTGGCAGCAGCAGTAGGAGCCCAAACATTGCTTGAAAGAGACACCCTGAAGTTGGCAGCAGCAGCAGGTGCCCAAACATTGACTGAATGAAACCCTGGAGGTGGCAGCAGCAGCAAAAACCCAGAAATTGGCTGGAAGGCACCCTGAAGTTGGCAGCAGCAGGAGCAAAAAAATTGGCTGGAAGGCACACCCTGGAGTTGACAGCAGCAGCAGGAACCTAAACATTGGCTGAAAGACACACCCTGGAGTTGGCAGCAGCAGCAGGAGCCCAAAAATTGACTGAGAGACACACCCTGGAGTTGGCAGCAGCAGCAGGAACCCAGAAATTGGCCTAAAGACACACCCTGGAGTTGGCAGCAGCAGAAGCACAAAAATTGGCTGGAAGGCACACCCTGGAGTCGGCAGCAGCAGCAGTAACCCAAACATTAGCTGGAAGGCACCCTGGAGTTGTTAGCAGCAGCAGGAGCACAAAAATTGACTGAAAGACACCCTGGAGTTGGCAGAAGCAGCAGGAGCCCAAACATTGCTTGAAAGAGACACCCTGAAGTTGGCAGCAGCAGCAGGAGCCCAAACATTGACTGAATGAAACCCTGGAGTTGGCAGCAGCAGGAGGAGCACAAAAATTGGCTGGAAGGCACACCCTGGAGTTGGCAGCAGCAGCAGTAACCCAAACATTGGCTGGAAATCATCCTGGAGTTGTCAGCAGCAGCAGTGGCACAAATATTGACTGAAAGACACCCTGGAGTTGGCAGAAGCAGCAGGAGCCCAAACATTGCTTGAAAGAGACACCCTGAAGTTGGCAGCAGCAGTAGGAGCCCAAATATTGACTGAATAAAACCCTGGAGTTGGCAGCAGCAGCAGGAGACCAAAAATTGACCGAGAGAAACACTCTGGAGTAGGCAACAGCAGCAGGAACCCAGAAATTGGCTGGAAGGCACCCTGGAGTTGTCAGCAGGAGCACAAATATTGACTGAAAGACACCCTGGAGTTGGCAGAAGCAGCAGGAGCCCAAACATTGCTTGAAAGAGACACTGGAGTTGGCAGCAGGAGCCCAAAAATTGGCCTAAAGACACACCCTGGAGTTGGCAGCAGCAGCAGGAACCCAGAAATTGGCTGGAAGGCACCCTGAAGTTGGCAGCAGCAGGAGCACAATAATTGGCTGGAAAGCACACCCTGGAGTTGGCAGCAGCATCAGGAGCCCAAAAATTGACTAAGAGACACACCCTGGAGTTGGGAGAAGGAGCCCAAAAATTGGCCTAAAAACACACCCTGGAGTTTGCAGCAGGAGCCCAAACATTGCTTGAAAGAGACACTGGAGTTGGCAGCAGGAGCCCAAAAATTGGCCTAAATACATACCCTGGAGTTGGCAGCAGCAGCAGGAGCCCAAACATTGCTTGAAAGAAACACTGGAGTTGGCAGCAGGAACCCAAACATTGGCCTAAAGACACACCCTGGAGTTGGCAGCAGCAGCAGGAGCCCAAATATTGCTTGAAAGAGACACTGGAGTTGGCGGCAGGAGCCCAAAAAATGGCCTAAAGACACACCATAGAGTTGGCAGCAGCAGCAGGAGCCCAAACATTGCTTGAAAGAGACACTAGAGTTGGCAGCAGGAACCCAAACATTGGCGTAAAGACACACCCTGGAGTTGGCAGCAGAAGCCCAAACATTGCTTGAAAGAGACACTGGAGTTGGCAGCAGCAGCCCAAAAATTGGCCTAAAGACACACTGGAGTTGGCAGCAGCAGCAGGAGCCCAAACATTGCTTGAAAGAGACACCCTGGAGTTGGCAGCAGCAGCAGGAGCCCAAACATTGACTGAATGGCACCCTGGAGTTGACAGCAGCAGGAGCCCAAAAATTTACTAAAAGGCACACCCTGGAGTTGGGAGAAGGAGCCCAAAAAATGGCCTAAAGACACGCCCTAGAGTTGGCAGCAGGAGCCCAAACATTGCTTGAAAGAGACACTGGAGTTGGCAGCAAAAGCCCAAAAATTGGCCTAAAGACACACCCTGGAGTTGGCAGCAGCAGCAGCAGGAACCCAGAAATTGGCTGGAAGGCACCCTGAAGTTGGCAGCAGCAAGAGCACAAAAATTGGCTGGAAGGCACATCCTAGAGTTGACAGCAGCAGCAGAAGCACAAAAATTGACTGAAAGACACCCTGGAGTTGGCAGAAGCAGCAGGAACCCAAACACTGCTTGAAAGAGACACTGGAGTTGGCAGCAGGAGCCCAAAAATTGGCCTAAAGACACACCCTGGAGTTGGCAGCAGCAGCATGAGCCCAAACATTGCTTGATAGAGACACCCTGGATTTGGCAGCAGCAGCAGGAGCCCAAACATTGACCGAAAGACAACCTGGAGTTGGCAGCAGCTGCAGGAGCCCAAAAATTGACTGAGAGACACACCCTGGAGTTGGCAGCGGCAGCAGGAACCCAGAAATTGGCTGGAAAGCACCCTGAAGTTGGCAGCAGCAAGAGCCCAAAAATTGGCTGGAAGGCACACCCTAGAGTTAGCAGCAGCAGGAGCACAAAAATTGACTGAAAGACACCCTGGAGTTGGCAGAAGCAGCAGGAACCCAAACATTGCTTGAAAGAGACACTGGAGTTGGCAGCAGGAGCACAAAAATTGGCCTAAAGACACACCCTGGAGATGGCAGCAGCAGCAGGAGCCCAAACATTGCTTGAAAGAGACACCCTGGAGTTGGTAGCAGCAGCAGGAGCCCAAACATTGACCGAATGACACCCTGGAGTTGGCAGCAGCTGCAGGAGCCCAAAAATTGACTGAGAGACACACCCTGGAGTTGGCAGCAGCAGCAGAAACCCAGAAATTGGCTGGAAGGCACCCTGAAGTTGGCAGCAGCAGGAGCACAATAATTGGCTGGAAGGCACACCCTGGAGTTGGCAGCAGCAGCAGGAGCCCAAAAATTGGATAAGAGACACACCCTGGAGTTGGGAGAAGGAGCCCAAAAATTGGCCTAAAGACACACCCTGGAGTTTGCAGCAGGAGCCCAAACATTGCTTGAAAGAGACACTGGAGTTGGCAGCAGGAGCCCAAAAATTGGCCTAAAGACACACCCTGGAGTTGGCAGCAGCAGCAGGAGCCCAAACGTTGCTTGAAAGAGACACTGGAGTTGGCAGCAGGAGCCCAAAAATTGGCCTAAAGACACACTGGGGTTGGCAGCAGCAGCAGCAGGAGCCCAAACATTGCTTGAAAGAAACACCCTGGAGTTGGCAGCAGTAGCAGGAGCCCAAACATTGACTGAATGACACCCTGGATTTGGCAGCACCAGCAGCAGGAGCCCAAAAATTGACTAAGAGACACACCCTGGAGTTGGGAGAAGGAGCCCAAAAATTGGCCTAAAGACACACCCTGGAGTTGGCAGCAGGAGCCCAAACATTGCTTGAAAGGGACACTGGAGTTGGCAGCAGGAGCCCAAAAATTGGCCTAAAGACACACCCTGGAGTTGGCAGCAGCAGCAGGAGCCCAAACATTGCTTGAAAGAGACACTGGAGTTGACAGCAGCAGCCCAAAAATTGGCCTAAAGACACACTGGAGTTGGCAGCAGCAGCAGTAGGAGCCCAAACATTGCTTGGAAGAGACACCCTGAAGTTGGCAGCAGCAGGAGCCCACACATTGACTGAATGAAACCCTGGAGTTGGCAGCAGCAGCAGGAGCACAAAAATTGGCTGGAAGGCACACCCTGGATTTGGCAGCAGCAGCAGTAACCCAAACATTGGCTGGAAAGCACCCTGGAGTTGTCAGCAGCAGCAGTAGCACAAATATTGACTGAAAGACACCCTGGAGTTGGCAGAAGCAGCAGGAGCCCAAACATTGCTTGAAAGAGACACTGGAGTTGGCAGCAGCATCTCAAAAATTGGCCTAAAGACACACTGGAGTTGGCAGCAACAGCAGCAGGAGCCCAAACATTGCTTGAAAGAGACACCCTGAAGTTGGCAGCAGCATCAGGAGCCCAAATATTGACTGAATGAAACCCTGGAGTTGGCAGCAGCAGCAGGAGACCAAAAATTGACTGAGAGACACACTCTGGAGTTGGCAACAGCAGCAGGAACCCAGCAATTGGCTGTAAGGCACTCTGAATTTGGCAGCAGCAGGAGCAGAAAAATTGGCTGGAAGGCACACCCTGGAGTTGGCAGCAGCAGCAGTAAGCAAAACATTGGCTGGAAAGCACCCTGGAGTTGTCAGCAGCAGCAGGAGCACAAAAGTTGACTGAAAGACACCCTGGAGTTGGCAGAAGCAGCAGGAGCCCAAACATTGCTTGAAAGAGGCACTGGAGTTGGCAGCGGGAGCCCAAAAATTGGCCTAAAGACACACCCTGGAGTTGGCGGCAGCAGCAGAAGGAACCCAGAAATTGGCTGGAAGGCACCCTGAAGTTGACAGCAGCAGGAGCACAATAATTGGCTGGAAGGCACACCCTGGAGTTGGCAGCAGCAGCAGGAGCCCAAAAATTGACTAAGAGACACACCCTGGAGTTGGGAGAAGGAGCCCAAAAATTGGCCTAAAAACACACCCTGGAGTTTGCAGCAGGAGCCCAAACATTGCTTGAAAGAGACACTGGAGTTGGCAGCAGGAGCCCAAAAATTGGCCTAAATACACACCCTGGAGTTGGCAGCAGCAGTAGGAGCCCAAACATTGCTTGAAAGAGACACTGGAGTTGGCAGCAGGAACCCAAACATTGGCCTAAAGACACACCCTGGAGTTGGCAGCAGCAGCAGGAGCCCAAACATTGCTTGAAAGAGACACTGGAGTTAGCAGCAGGAACCCAGACATTGGCGTAAAGACACACCCTGGAGTTGGCAGCAGCAGTAGGAGCCCAAACATTGCTTGAAAGAGACACTTGAGTTGGCAGCAGGAGCCCAAAAATTGGCCTAAAGACACACCCTGGAGTTGCCAGCAGCAGCAGGAGCCCAAACATTGCTTGAAAGAGACACTGGAGTTAGCAGCAGGAACCCAGACATTGGCGTAATGACACACCCTGGAGTTGGCAGCAGCAGCAGAAGCCCAAACATTGCTTGAAAGAGACACTGGAGTTGGCAGCAGCAGCCCAAAATTTGGTCTAAAGGCACACTGGGGTTGGCAGGAGCAGCAGGAGCCCAAACATTGCTTGAAAGAGACACCCGGGAGTTGGCAGCAGCAGCAGGAGCCCAAACATTGACTGAATGACACCCTGGAGTTGGCAGCAGCAGGAGCCCAAAGACTGACTAAGAGACACACCCTGGAGTTGGGAGAAGGAGCCCAAAAATTGGCCTAAAGACACGCCCTGGAGCTGGCAGCAGGAGCCCAAACATTGCTTGAAAGAGACACTGGAGTCTGCAGCAGGAGCCCAAAAATTGGCCTAAAGACACACCCTGGAGTTGGCAGAAGCAGCAGGAGCCCAAACATTGCTTGAAAGAGACACCCTGGATTTGGCAGCAGCAGCAGGAGCCCAAACATTGACCGAATGACAACCTGGAGTTGGCAGCAGCTGCAGGATCCTAAAAATTGACTGAGAGACACACCCTGGAGTTGGCAGCAGCAGCAGGAGCCCAGAAATTGGCTGGAAGGCACCCTGAAGTTGGCAGCAGCAAGAGCACAAAAATTGGCTGGAAGGCACACCCTAGAGTTGGCAGCTGCAGCAGGAGCACAACAATTGACTGAAAGACACCCTGGAGTTGGCAGAAGCAGCAGGAACCCAAACATTGCTTGAAAGAGACACCCTGGATTTGGCAGCAGCAGCAGGAGCCCAAACATTGACAAATTCTAATAAAACGGCTGGAGAGAGTTTGACAATCTGGGCATATGCACTGCCGCACCAATGTCAGCGGCGTCCTACTAACCACCACAAGAATATAACCTAAAGACACATATATCACACCTGGTTAACTGTAGGCCTGGCATAAATGCTAGAAACCAAAATTGGCTGAGCAAAACATATACTTTTATTGCACCTATCTCAGCACACACATAAGATAAATCTGACAGGTAAAATCCAACATACAGTGCTATAAAATCACGGGGGCCCACCATGCACATGACACACACCACCACGCATTCATGCTGCCCACCCCGCTAACTGCATCGCTATATCCCACCTAAAGATGCAAGACACACTACTCCAATCTTGCGTGATGCAGATTGCTTCAAGAAAAAAAGAGTCCGTGGCATGCCTCCTCTCAAAAAATGTGCTATCTCTATATCATTATGCGGCTTGAGTGGTACTGGGCCAACATTAGTATCGCCATTAACTCAATCCCTCAGGCTGCAGAGTGTCCCAGGGCCCGTTTGTAGCTTGCGCTCTGATTCACAATCTGGGCAATTACTTGTAACAGCGCCCTTCCAATTGCCAGCATGCCACTGCATGTATATCTTCAGGCTCAAGTGGACAACACAGTCATTATGTAACTACACCTTTGCAAAGGCAGATACTTAGCTGCAGCTTCCAGGAGACCTTCACTTGCCACTGCCGCCGTGATGTTGGTGTTGCGCAACACTTCTATGATGGAGGAGCAGTAGGCAGTAGCGGGGCTGAGAGTGGGGTGGCTGCACGTGGAGGGGGCCGGCCGTCCGCCGACGCGCGTTTCGCCCCGCCCACCGGAGCTTCGTCAGGGTGGTGGGCGGCCCTCCACATCCTCGTTATATGCGCAAAGTCCCTCCTCCCAAGATGGAAATGGCCAATCAGGTTGTGCTGCTTGTGGTGACGCATTCCGCGTCATTCTCGTACTCCGGCCACATCACATAGACGGTCTCTCATATGTTTACTATATTGACGCATTCCGCGTCATCATCACGTTCCAGCCTGCACGCAGTACAGTAACCACGCAACTGTCAGACACTGTCAAACAAGGTAGCCATCCGCAGTACATACTTATCCAATCGTCCGAGGGACACCCAGCGGGACCTCATGTCCCATCTGCCGCATACATTTCATAAGAGGATGTGGGTGTGTATGTGTTAAGGAGGCCTCCAACACAAAATGTCAGTTCATCCAGTGCCACAATATATTCAAGCGCATGTAGATTCCAAAGAGTATGTCTTCGTCTCCACATCTAAAGGCAGCATACAGAATAGGCGATATTACTGATATAATGAACTCCAGTGGCTAAGGGGCCCCGCCTTGGGTTCCCTCTTTAGCATAATATACACAGATCTTATGTGAATGCTGGATCTTATACTTAGTCCACACTCTCTACCCCTACTGCATATATCTCTACCAAGATATCTATTAGCTATTTACATATTTACATATTCTTATATTGCTTAACATCATCACCCACATCCACTCCATTTGCTGCACCGATAGTGTATTCCCTAACATCCTCTCGCCAAAGGGGACGAGAAAGGGGAGGGGGAGGGGAGGGGAAGGGAAAACCAGAAAAAAGGGGGGGGGAGGAGAAAGGAGGAAAGGGAAACGGGGAGAAGATTATTGACATCTTACAAAGAAGCCCCCATCTTACAAAAAGGCCCCCAGGCCAGAATCAGTATTCAGTCCCTCAGGGGACATTGTTCCCAGCTCAAAGATCAATCTCGCCTCCTGCTGCATCAGGCGCTGATCCAAGAAACCCCGTCTACCACCTTTCTTCAACACAAAAACTCCCAGGGCCCTAAGACCCTTTGGATTCCCTTGATGGAAGTTTTTAAAATGGTCAGAGACCGGACTTTTTTCATTCCCTGTTTTAATGTCCCGCACATGCTCACCTACCCGTATGCGTAATTCACGCTTGGTCTTACCGACATACTTCATATTACACGGGCAGGTGAGCATGTACACCACATAGGTAGTCCCACAGTTGATGAAACCCCTTATTTTTCTCGGCGGACCTCCTCTTGTGCCAACATACGTACCGGTCTTTTCTATGTAGGGGCATATTTTACAGTGTCCACATTTAAAGGACCCTTCTAACCTATTCATCCCTGATGTCCCCATCGGTCTAACCAAGTCACTATGGACCAGTCTGTCCCTTATATTAGTCGCTCACCGAGCCGTGATAAGGGGGCGTGGACCTACACACCGGGCTATTTTTGGGTCCAGTTGCAAAATATGCCAATGGGACTGGGACTAGATGTGGAGACGAAGACATACTCTTTGGAATCTACATGCGCTTGAATATATTGTGGCACTGGATGAACTGACATTTTGTGTTGGAGGCCTCCTTAACACATACACACCCACATCCTCTTATGAAATGTATGCGGCAGATGGGACATGAGGTCGGCAGCAGCAGCAGTAACCCAAACATTGGCTGGAAGGCACCCTGGAGTTGTCAGCAGCAGCAGGAGCACAAAAATTGACTGAAAGACACCCTGGAGTTGGCAGAAGCAGCAGGAGCCCAAACATTGCTTGAAAGAGACACTGGAGTTGGCAGCAGGAGCCCAAACACTCACCCTGGAGTTGGCAGCAGCAGCAGGAGCCCAAACATTGCTTGAAAGAGACACTGGAGATGGCAGCAGGAGCCCAAAAATTAGCCTAAAGACACAGTGGAGTTGGCAGCAGGAGCCCAAACATTGCTTGAAAGAGACACTGGAGTTGGCAGCACGAACCCAAACATTGGCCTAAAGACACACCCTGGAGTTGGCAGCAGGAGCCCAAACATTGCTTGAAAGAGACACTGGGGTTGGCAGCAGCAGCCCAAAAATTGGCCTAAAGACACACTGGAGTTGGCAGCAGCAGCAGCAGGAGCCCAAACATTGCTTGAAAGAAACACCCAGGAGTTGGCAGCAGCAGCAGGAGCCCAAACGTTGACTGAATGACACCCTGGAGTTGGCAGCAGCAGCAGGAGCCCAAATTTGACTAAGAGACCCACCCTGGAGTTGGGAGAAGGAGCCCAAAAATTGGCCTAAAGACACACCCTGGAGTTGGCAGCAGGAGCCCAAACATTGCTTGAAAGAGACACTGGAGTTGGCAGCAGGAGCCCAAACATTGGCCTAAAGACACACCTTGGAGTTGGCAGCAGCAGTAGGAGCCCAAACATTGCTTGAAAGAGACACCCTGAAGTTGGCAGCAGCAGCAGGTGCCCAAACATTGACTGAATGAAACCCTGGAGGTGGCAGCAGCAGCAAAAACCCAGAAATTGGCTGGAAGGCACCCTGAAGTTGGCAGCAGCAGGAGCAAAAAAATTGGCTGGAAGGCACACCCTGGAGTTGACAGCAGCAGCAGGAACCTAAACATTGGCTGAAAGACACACCCTGGAGTTGGCAGCAGCAGCAGGAACCCAGAAATTGGCCTAAAGACACACCCTGGAGTTGGCAGCAGCAGAAGCACAAAAATTGGCTGGAAGGCACACCCTGGAGTCGGCAGCAGCAGCAGTAACCCAAACATTAGCTGGAAGGCACCCTGGAGTTGTTAGCAGCAGCAGGAGCACAAAAATTGACTGAAAGACACCCTGGAGTTGGCAGAAGCAGCAGGAGCCCAAACATTGCTTGAAAGAGACACCCTGAAGTTGGCAGCAGCAGCAGGAGCCCAAACATTGACTGAATGAAACCCTGGAGTTGGCAGCAGCAGGAGGAGCACAAAAATTGGCTGGAAGGCACACCCTGGAGTTGGCAGCAGCAGCAGTAACCCAAACATTGGCTGGAAATCATCCTGGAGTTGTCAGCAGCAGCAGTGGCACAAATATTGACTGAAAGACACCCTGGAGTTGGCAGAAGCAGCAGGAGCCCAAACATTGCTTGAAAGAGACACCCTGAAGTTGGCAGCAGCAGTAGGAGCCCAAATATTGACTGAATAAAACCCTGGAGTTGGCAGCAGCAGCAGGAGACCAAAAATTGACCCAGAGAAACACTCTGGAGTAGGCAACAGCAGCAGGAACCCAGAAATTGGCTGGAAGGCACCCTGGAGTTGTCAGCAGGAGCACAAATATTGACTGAAAGACACCCTGGAGTTGGCAGAAGCAGCAGGAGCCCAAACATTGCTTGAAAGAGACACTGGAGTTGGCAGCAGGAGCCCAAAAATTGGCCTAAAGACACACCCTGGAGTTGGCAGCAGCAGCAGGAACCCAGAAATTGGCTGGAAGGCACCCTGAAGTTGGCAGCAGCAGGAGCACAATAATTGGCTGGAAAGCACACCCTGGAGTTGGCAGCAGCATCAGGAGCCCAAAAATTGACTAAGAGACACACCCTGGAGTTGGGAGAAGGAGCCCAAAAATTGGCCTAAAAACACACCCTGGAGTTTGCAGCAGGAGCCCAAACATTGCTTGAAAGAGACACTGGAGTTGGCAGCAGGAGCCCAAAAATTGGCCTAAATACATACCCTGGAGTTGGCAGCAGCAGCAGGAGCCCAAACATTGCTTGAAAGAAACACTGGAGTTGGCAGCAGGAACCCAAACATTGGCCTAAAGACACACCCTGGAGTTGGCAGCAGCAGCAGGAGCCCAAATATTGCTTGAAAGAGACACTGGAGTTGGCGGCAGGAGCCCAAAAAATGGCCTAAAGACACACCATAGAGTTGGCAGCAGCAGCAGGAGCCCAAACATTGCTTGAAAGAGACACTAGAGTTGGCAGCAGGAACCCAAACATTGGCGTAAAGACACACCCTGGAGTTGGCAGCAGAAGCCCAAACATTGCTTGAAAGAGACACTGGAGTTAGCAGCAGCAGCCCAAAAATTGGCCTAAAGACACACTGGAGTTGGCAGCAGCAGCAGGAGCCCAAACATTGCTTGAAAGAGACACCCTGGAGTTGGCAGCAGCAGCAGGAGCCCAAACATTGACTGAATGGCACCCTGGAGTTGACAGCAGCAGGAGCCCAAAAATTTACTAAAAGGCACACCCTGGAGTTGGGAGAAGGAGCCCAAAAAATGGCCTAAAGACACGCCCTAGAGTTGGCAGCAGGAGCCCAAACATTGCTTGAAAGAGACACTGGAGTTGGCAGCAAAAGCCCAAAAATTGGCCTAAAGACACACCCTGGAGTTGGCAGCAGCAGCAGCAGGAACCCAGAAATTGGCTGGAAGGCACCCTGAAGTTGGCAGCAGCAAGAGCACAAAAATTGGCTGGAAGGCACATCCTAGAGTTGACAGCAGCAGCAGAAGCACAAAAATTGACTGAAAGACACCCTGGAGTTGGCAGAAGCAGCAGGAACCCAAACACTGCTTGAAAGAGACACTGGAGTTGGCAGCAGGAGCCCAAAAATTGGCCTAAAGACACACCCTGGAGTTGGCAGCAGCAGCATGAGCCCAAACATTGCTTGATAGAGACACCCTGGATTTGGCAGCAGCAGCAGGAGCCCAAACATTGACCGAAAGACAACCTGGAGTTGGCAGCAGCTGCAGGAGCCCAAAAATTGACTGAGAGACACACCCTGGAGTTGGCAGCGGCAGCAGGAACCCAGAAATTGGCTGGAAAGCACCCTGAAGTTGGCAGCAGCAAGAGCCCAAAAATTGGCTGGAAGGCACACCCTAGAGTTAGCAGCAGCAGGAGCACAAAAATTGACTGAAAGACACCCTGGAGTTGGCAGAAGCAGCAGGAACCCAAACATTGCTTGAAAGAGACACTGGAGTTGGCAGCAGGAGCACAAAAATTGGCCTAAAGACACACCCTGGAGATGGCAGCAGCAGCAGGAGCCCAAACATTGCTTGAAAGAGACACCCTGGAGTTGGTAGCAGCAGCAGGAGCCCAAACATTGACCGAATGACACCCTGGAGTTGGCAGCAGCTGCAGGAGCCCAAAAATTGACTGAGAGACACACCCTGGAGTTGGCAGCAGCAGCAGAAACCCAGAAATTGGCTGGAAGGCACCCTGAAGTTGGCAGCAGCAGGAGCAAAATAATTGGCTGGAAGGCACACCCTGGAGTTGGCAGCAGCAGCAGGAGCCCAAAAATTGGATAAGAGACACACCCTGGAGTTGGGAGAAGGAGCCCAAAAATTGGCCTAAAGACACACCCTGGAGTTTGCAGCAGGAGCCCAAACATTGCTTGAAAGAGACACTGGAGTTGGCAGCAGGAGCCCAAAAATTGGCCTAAAGACACACCCTGGAGTTGGCAGCAGCAGCAGGAGCCCAAACGTTGCTTGAAAGAGACACTGGAGTTGGCAGCAGGAGCCCAAAAATTGGCCTAAAGACACACTGGGGTTGGCAGCAGCAGCAGCAGGAGCCCAAACATTGCTTGAAAGAAACACCCTGGAGTTGGCAGCAGTAGCAGGAGCCCAAACATTGACTGAATGACACCCTGGAGTTGGCAGCACCAGCAGCAGGAGCCCAAAAATTGACTAAGAGACACACCCTGGAGTTGGGAGAAGGAGCCCAAAAATTGGCCTAAAGACACACCCTGGAGTTGGCAGCAGGAGCCCAAACATTGCTTGAAAGGGACACTGGAGTTGGCAGCAGGAGCCCAAAAATTGGCCTAAAGACACACCCTGGAGTTGGCAGCAGCAGCAGGAGCCCAAACATTGCTTGAAAGAGACACTGGAGTTGACAGCAGCAGCCCAAAAATTGGCCTAAAGACACACTGGAGTTGGCAGCAGCAGCAGTAGGAGCCCAAACATTGCTTGAAAGAGACACCCTGAAGTTGGCAGCAGCAGCAGGAGCCCACACATTGACTGAATGAAACCCTGGAGTTGGCAGCAGCAGCAGGAGCACAAAAATTGGCTGGAAGGCACACCCTGGATTTGGCAGCAGCAGCAGTAACCCAAACATTGGCTGGAAAGCACCCTGGAGTTGTCAGCAGCAGCAGTAGCACAAATATTGACTGAAAGACACCCTGGAGTTGGCAGAAGCAGCAGGAGCCCAAACATTGCTTGAAAGAGACACTGGAGTTGGCAGCAGCATCTCAAAAATTGGCCTAAAGACACACTGGAGTTGGCAGCAACAGCAGCAGGAGCCCAAACATTGCTTGAAAGAGACACCCTGAAGTTGGCAGCAGCATCAGGAGCCCAAATATTGACTGAATGAAACCCTGGAGTTGGCAGCAGCAGCAGGAGACCAAAAATTGACTGAGAGACACACTCTGGAGTTGGCAACAGCAGCAGGAACCCAGCAATTGGCTGTAAGGCACTCTGAATTTGGCAGCAGCAGGAGCAGAAAAATTGGCTGGAAGGCACACCCTGGAGTTGGCAGCAGCAGCAGTAAGCAAAACATTGGCTGGAAAGCACCCTGGAGTTGTCAGCAGCAGCAGGAGCACAAAAGTTGACTGAAAGACACCCTGGAGTTGGCAGAAGCAGCAGGAGCCCAAACATTGCTTGAAAGAGGCACTGGAGTTGGCAGCGGGAGCCCAAAAATTGGCCTAAAGACACACCCTGGAGTTGGCGGCAGCAGCAGAAGGAACCCAGAAATTGGCTGGAAGGCACCCTGAAGTTGACAGCAGCAGGATCACAATAATTGGCTGGAAGGCACACCCTGGAGTTGGCAGCAGCAGCAGGAGCCCAAAAATTGACTAAGAGACACACCCTGGAGTTGGGAGAAGGAGCCCAAAAATTGGCCTAAAAACACACCCTGGAGTTTGCAGCAGGAGCCCAAACATTGCTTGAAAGAGACACTGGAGTTGGCAGCAGGAGCCCAAAAATTGGCCTAAATACACACCCTGGAGTTGGCAGCAGCAGTAGGAGCCCAAACATTGCTTGAAAGAGACACTGGAGTTGGCAGCAGGAACCCAAACATTGGCCTAAAGACACACCCTGGAGTTGGCAGCAGCAGCAGGAGCCCAAACATTGCTTGAAAGAGACACTGGAGTTAGCAGCAGGAACCCAGACATTGGCGTAAAGACACACCCTGGAGTTGGCAGCAGCAGTAGGAGCACAAACATTGCTTGAAAGAGACACTTGAGTTGGCAGCAGGAGCCCAAAAATTGGCCTAAAGACACACCCTGGAGTTGCCAGCAGCAGCAGGAGCCCAAACATTGCTTGAAAGAGACACTGGAGTTAGCAGCAGGAACCCAGACATTGGCGTAATGACACACCCTGGAGTTGGCAGCAGCAGCAGAAGCCCAAACATTGCTTGAAAGAGACACTGGAGTTGGCAGCAGCAGCCCAAAATTTGGTCTAAAGGCACACTGGGGTTGGCAGGAGCAGCAGGAGCCCAAACATTGCTTGAAAGAGACACCCGGGAGTTGGCAGCAGCAGCAGGAGCCCAAACATTGACTGAATGACACCCTGGAGTTGGCAGCAGCAGGAGCCCAAAGACTGACTAAGAGACACACCCTGGAGTTGGGAGAAGGAGCCCAAAAATTGGCCTAAAGACACGCCCTGGAGCTGGCAGCAGGAGCCCAAACATTGCTTGAAAGAGACACTGGAGTCTGCAGCAGGAGCCCAAAAATTGGCCTAAAGACACACCCTGGAGTTGGCAGAAGCAGCAGGAGCCCAAACATTGCTTGAAAGAGACACCCTGGATTTGGCAGCAGCAGCAGGAGCCCAAACATTGACCGAATGACAACCTGGAGTTGGCAGCAGCTGCAGGATCCCAAAAATTGACTGAGAGACACACCCTGGAGTTGGCAGCAGCAGCAGGAGCCCAGAAATTGGCTGGAAGGCACCCTGAAGTTGGCAGCAGCAAGAGCACAAAAATTGGCTGGAAGGCACACCCTAGAGTTGGCAGCTGCAGCAGGAGCACAACAATTGACTGAAAGACACCCTGGAGTTGGCAGAAGCAGCAGGAACCCAAACATTGCTTGAAAGAGACACCCTGGATTTGGCAGCAGCAGCAGGAGCCCAAACATTGACAAATTCTAATAAAACGGCTGGAGAGAGTTTGACAATCTGGGCATATGCACTGCCGCACCAATGTCAGCGGCGTCCTACTAACCACCACAAGAATATAACCTAAAGACACATATATCACACCTGGTTAACTGTAGGCCTGGCATAAATGCTAGAAACCAAAATTGGCTGAGCAAAACATATACTTTTAT
Organism: Gastrophryne carolinensis; assembly: GCA_027917425.1. Taxonomy (NCBI): domain Eukaryota; kingdom Metazoa; phylum Chordata; class Amphibia; order Anura; family Microhylidae; genus Gastrophryne; species Gastrophryne carolinensis. The sequence goes on from CM051239.1 coordinate 212,502,523, forward strand.
TGCACCTATCTCAGCACACACATAAGATAAATCTGACAGGTAAAATCCAACATACAGTGCTATAAAATCACGGGGGCCCACCATGCACATGACACACACCACCACGCATTCATGCTGCCCACCCCGCTAACTGCATCGCTATATCCCACCTAAAGATGCAAGACACACTACTCCAATCTTGCGTGATGCAGATTGCTTCAAGAAAAAAAGAGTCCGTGGCATGCCTCCTCTCAAAAAATGTGCTATCTCTATATCATTATGCGGCTTGAGTGGTACTGGGCCAACATTAGTATCGCCATTAACTCAATCCCTCAGGCTGCAGAGTGTCCCAGGGCCCGTTTGTAGCTTGCGCTCTGATTCACAATCTGGGCAATTACTTGTAACAGCGCCCTTCCAATTGCCAGCATGCCACTGCATGTATATCTTCAGGCTCAAGTGGACAACACAGTCATTATGTAACTACACCTTTGCAAAGGCAGATACTTAGCTGCAGCTTCCAGGAGACCTTCACTTGCCACTGCCGCCGTGATGTTGGTGTTGCGCAACACTTCTATGATGGAGGAGCAGTAGGCAGTAGCGGGGCTGAGAGTGGGGTGGCTGCACGTGGAGGGGGCCGGCCGTCCGCCGACGCGCGTTTCGCTCCGCCCACCGGAGCTTCGTCAGGGTGGTGGGCGGCCCTCCACATCCTCGTTATATGCGCAAAGTCCCTCCTCCCAAGATGGAAATGGCCAATCAGGTTGTGCTGCTTGTGGTGACGCATTCCGCGTCATTCTCGTACTCCGGCCACATCACATAGACGGTCTCTCATATGTTTACTATATTGACGCATTCCGCGTCATCATCACGTTCCAGCCTGCACGCAGTACAGTAACCACGCAACTGTCAGACACTGTCAAACAAGGTAGCCATCCGCAGTACATACTTATCCAATCGTCCGAGGGACACCCAGCGGGACCTCATGTCCCATCTGCCGCATACATTTCATAAGAGGATGTGGGTGTGTATGTGTTAAGGAGGCCTCCAACACAAAATGTCAGTTCATCCAGTGCCACAATATATTCAAGCGCATGTAGATTCCAAAGAGTATGTCTTCGTCTCCACATCTAAAGGCAGCATACAGAATAGGCGATATTACTGATATAATGAACTCCAGTGGCTAAGGGGCCCCGCCTTGGGTTCCCTCTTTAGCATAATATACACAGATCTTATGTGAATGCTGGATCTTATACTTAGTCCACACTCTCTACCCCTACTGCATATATCTCTACCAAGATATCTATTAGCTATTTACATATTTACATATTCTTATATTGCTTAACATCATCACCCACATCCACTCCATTTGCTGCACCGATAGTGTATTCCCTAACATCCTCTCGCCAAAGGGGACGAGAAAGGGGAGGGGGAGGGGAGGGGAAGGGAAAACCAGAAAAAAGGGGGGGGAGGAGAAAGGAGGAAAGGGAAACGGGGAGAAGATTATTGACATCTTACAAAGAAGCCCCCATCTTACAAAAAGGCCCCCAGGCCAGAATCAGTATTCAGTCCCTCAGGGGACATTGTTCCCAGCTCAAAGATCAATCTCGCCTCCTGCTGCATCAGGCGCTGATCCAAGAAACCCCGTCTACCACCTTTCTTCAACACAAAAACTCCCAGGGCCCTAAGACCCTTTGGATTCCCTTGATGGAAGTTTTTAAAATGGTCAGAGACCGGACTTTTTTCATTCCCTGTTTTAATGTCCCGCACATGCTCACCTACCCGTATGCGTAATTCACGCTTGGTCTTACCGACATACTTCATATTACACGGGCAGGTGAGCATGTACACCACATAGGTAGTCCCACAGTTGATGAAACCCCTTATTTTTCTCGGCGGACCTCCTCTTGTGCCAACATACGTACCGGTCTTTTCTATGTAGGGGCATATTTTACAGTGTCCACATTTAAAGGACCCTTCTAACCTATTCATCCCTGATGTCCCCATCGGTCTAACCAAGTCACTATGGACCAGTCTGTCCCTTATATTAGTCGCTCACCGAGCCGTGATAAGGGGGCGTGGACCTACACACCGGGCTATTTTTGGGTCCAGTTGCAAAATATGCCAATGGGACTGGGACTAGATGTGGAGACGAAGACATACTCTTTGGAATCTACATGCGCTTGAATATATTGTGGCACTGGATGAACTGACATTTTGTGTTGGAGGCCTCCTTAACACATACACACCCACATCCTCTTATGAAATGTATGCGGCAGATGGGACATGAGGTCCCGCTGGGTGTCCCTCGGACGATTGGATAAGTATGTACTGCGGATGGCTACCTTGTTTGACAGTATCTGACAGTTGCGTGGTTACTGTACTGCGTGCAGGCTGGAACGTGATGATGACGCGGAATGCGTCAATATAGTAAACATATGAGAGACCGTCTATGTGATGTGGCCGGAGTACGAGAATGACGCGGAATGCGTCACCACAAGCAGCACAACCCGATTGGCCATTTCCATCTTGGGAGGAGGGACTTTGCGCATATAACGAGGATGTGGAGGGCCGCCCACCACCCTGACGAAGCTCCGGTGGGCGGAGCGAAACGCGCGTCGGCGGACGGCCGGCCCCCTCCACGTGCAGCCACCCCGCTCTCAGCCCCGCTACTGCCTACTGCTCCTCCATCATAGAAGTGTTGCGCAACACCAACATCACGGCGGCAGTGGCAAGTGAAGGTCTCCTGGAAGCTGCAGCTAAGTATCTGCCTTTGCAAAGGTGTAGTTACATAATGACTGTGTTGTCCACTTGAGCCTGAAGATATACATGCAGTGGCATGCTGGCAATTGGAAGGGCGCTGTTACAAGTAATTGCCCAGATTGTGAATAAGAGCGCAAGCTACAAACGGGCCCTGGGACACTCTGCAGCCTGAGGGATTGAGTTAATGGCGATACTAATGTTGGCCCAGTACCACTCAAGCCGCATAATGATATAGAGATAGCACATTTTTTGAGAGGAGGCATGCCACGGACTCTTTTTTTCTTGAAGCAATCTGCATCACGCAAGATTGGAGTAGTGTGTCTTGCATCTTTAGGTGGGATATAGCGATGCAGTTAGCGGGGTGGGCAGCATTTATGCGTGGTGGTGTGTGTCATGTGCACGGTGGGCCCCCGTGATTTTATAGCACTGTATGTTGGATTTTACCTGTCAGATTTATCTTATGTGTGTGCTGAGATAGGTGCAATAAAAGTATATGTTTTGCTCAGCCAATTTTGGTTTCTAGCATTTATGCCAGGCCTACAGTTAACCAGGTGTGATATATGTGTCTTTAGCCCAAACATTGACCGAATGACAACCTGAAGTTTGCAGCAGCTGCAGGAGCCCAAAAATTGACTGAGAGACACACTCTGGAGTTGGCAGCAGCAGCAGGAACCCAGAAATTGGCTGGAAGGCACCCTGAAGTTGGCAGCAGCAAGAGCACAAAAATTGGCTAGAAGGCACACCTTACAGTTGGCAGCTGCAGCAGGAGCACAACAAATTACTGAAAGACACCCTGGAGTTGGCAGCAGCAACAGGAGCCCAAAAATTGGATAAAAGACACACCCTGGAGTTGGGAGAAGGAGCCCAAAAATTGGCTTAAAGACACACCCTGGAGTTTGCAGCAGGAGCCCAAACATTGCTTGAAAGAGACACTGGAGTTGGCAGCAGGAGCCCAAAAATCGGCCTAAAGACACACCCTGGAGTTGGCAGCAGCAGCAGGAGCCAAAAAAATGCTTGAAAGAGACACTGGAGTTGGCAGCAGGAGCCCAAGAATTGGCCTAAAGAACACCCTGGAGTTGGCAGCAGCAGCAGGAGCCAAACATAGCTTGAAAGAGACACTGGAGTTGGCAGCAGCAGCCCAAAAATTGGCCTAAAGACACACTGGAGTTGGCAGCAGCAGCAGGAGCCCAAACATTGCTTAAAAGAGACACCCCAGAGTTGGCAGCAGCAGCAGGAGCCCAAACATTGACTGAATGACACCCTGGAGTTGGCAGCAGCAGCAGGAGACCAAAAATTGACTGAGAGACACACCCTTTAGTTGGTAGCAGCAGGATCCCAGAAATTTGATGGAATGTACTCTGAAGTTGGCAGCAGCAGGAGCACAAAAATTGTCTGGATGGCCCCCTGGAGTTGTCAGCAGCAGCAGGAGCACAAAGATTGGCTGAAAGACACCCTGGAGTTGTCAGAAGCAGCAGGAGCCCAAACATTGCTTGAAAGAGACACTGGAGTTGGCAGCAGGAGCCCAAAAATTTACCTAAAGACACACCCTGGAGTTGGCAGCAGCAGCAGGAGCTCAAACATTGCTTGAAAGAGACACTGGAGTTGGCAGCAGGAGCCCAATAATTGGCCTAAAGACACCCTGGAGTTGGCAGCAGCAGCAGGGGCCCAAAAATTGACTGAGAGACACAGCCTGGAGTTGGCAGCAGCAGCAGGAACCCAGAAATTGTCTGGAAGGCACCCTGGAGTTGGCAGCAGCAGGAACACAAAAATTGGCTGAAAGACACCCTGGAGTTGGCATCAGCAGCAGGAGCCCAAAAATTGACCGAATGACACCCTGGAGTTGTCAGCAGCAGCAGGAGCCCCAACATTGACTAGAAGACACCCTGGAGTTGGCAGAAGCAGCAGGAACCCAAACATTGCTTAAAGGAGACACTGGAGTTGGCAGCATGAACCCAAAAATTGTCCTAAAGACACACCCTGGAGTTGGCAGCAGCAGGAACACAAAAATTGTCTGAAAGCCATACCCTGAAGTTGGCATCAGCAGGAACCCAAAAATTGGCTGAAAGGCACACCCTGAAGTTGGCATCAGCAGGAACCCAAACATTGGCCTGAAGACATAAATATGTTTTGCACTATTTGGAAATTGTAAAACGTGGCACTATGCTGAATCTACTCGCATGCATCAGCCATTGGTGGGTGGAAATCCTGGCTGATCCATCCCTGATTAATTTTCACAGAGGTGAGTCTCTCCACATTTTTAGTTGACAGACGAGTTCTCCTCGGCATTACTATGGCCCCCGCCACACTAAACACCCGCTCAGATGGCACGCTACTGGCCAGGCAGGACAGCTTTCCCAGGGCAAACTCTACTAGTTGCGGCCGCAAGTCAAGTTTGGCTGCCCAGAAGTCCAGCGGATCCTCAAGGTGTGTTGGCATGGTCATGTCAAGGTATGACACGACCTGCAGGTTCAGGTCCTGCTCCAGGTCTTCCTGCTGCTCATGAGTAGCCTCACTATGCGGGTGAAGAAAGCTACTCATTAGCGACTGTAGACTCAGGCTGCTGCTGATGGAGCTGTTACTGCTCCTGCCACCCCCCCTAGCAGCTATGGCAGTGGAAGATGAGCGCAGAGGGCCCCCCGAGTCAGACCTGCTAGAGTATGGCCGATGGGGTAGATAGGCATCGGCCAACTGACTCCGTAGGATGTCTCTGTAGTGAGCCAGTTTGTCCTCCCTCTCAGTGGGTGTAAAAAATGCCCCCATTTTGTGCCGGTAGCAAGAGTCCAATAAGGTGGAGAGCCAGAAGTCATCCCGCTGACAAATGGAAACAATTCTGGGGTCACTACACAAGCATGTGAGCATGCTTCGTGCCATTTGTGCAAGTGACTTGGAGGGACTACCTGTCTCCATCTCCACTGCATACTGCCACGGTGTGTCTGGGTCCTCTGTCTCACCTTCCTCACAACCCTCTAGCTCCTCTGGCTGCTCCTGCTCCTCCTCTCCTGTCAGCTGACTAGATAAACCAGCCATTTCGCCAAGCCTAAACTGTGCTTCACTGTGCCCCTCCTCCTCCTCCAGTTCAGCTCCAACGGGGTTCATGTGGCCGTAAGATGTAGACGCCATGTCTCCAGTGCCCTGACCAGCCATGGTTTCCAACATGTGTTGTAGTACATGAAGCAGTGGAATCAAGTCGTTCATCCCGTAATCCTGGCGACTGACAAATAAAGTGGCTTCCTCAAAGGGCCTGAGCAAACGGCAGGTGTCACGTATGAGCTGCTACTGGTTGACATTGAAGTTACACAGGGGAGTCCCCCTATCCGCTTGGATCATCAAGAAATCCGTGATGGCTTTTCTCTGTTCGTATAGTCGGTCCAACATATGGAGGGTGGAATTCCAACGGGTGAAAACATTGCAAATCAGACTATGTTGGGGGCTACCGTTCTGACACTGTAACTCAAGAAGGGTGTGCTTGGCAGTGTAGGAGTGGCTGAAGTGCATGCAAAGTTTCCTTACCGTTGTTAGGATGTCTTGCAGATGGGGGGAAGACTTCAGAAACCGCTTGACAACCAGATTGAAGACGTGAGCCATGCAGGGCGCATGGCTCAGGCTTCCTTGTCGCAGCGCAGACAAAATGTTCTTCCCATTTTCGGTAACCATGGTTCCCATTTTCAGTGTTCTTGGAGTAAGCCATGTTTGGATTTCTTGATGAATACATTTTAGCGGTTCCTCCCCTGTGTGACTCCGTTCGCCAAGACAATCCATGTGAAGCACAGCGTGACACCTCCGTGCCCTGCACACATGGTAGACTGGAGGGGCACTGAGACTTGAACCTACAGTGGAGGGTGAGGAGGTGGCGGAGAATGAGGAGGCCGAGTCACACGGTGTCACAGGCACAACGGCCAGGGAGCGCAGAGGCCGAAGCGGCGTGACCTGTCCAAGTTGCTGCTGATGCAAAGGAACCACATTCACCCAGTGGGCTGTAAATGACATGTACTATCCCTGACCATAGTTACAGCTCCAGACGTCGGCGCTGCCATGCACTTTGGTACACACCTACAGGCTCAAGGACTGGCCCACCTTCTTTTCAACAAAATTGTGCAGGGCTGGTACTGCCTTCTTGGCAAAGAAATGACGGCTTGGGACTCTCCACCTCGGCTTGACACAAGCCATCAGTTCTCTGAAAGGTGCAGAGTCCACCACCTGAAAAGGGAGCGACTGCAGCACCAGCAACTTGGACAGGAGCACATTCAGCTTCTGCGCTGTAGGATGAGTGGGCGCATACTGCTGTCTCTTGGACATGGCTTTGCTGATGGATTGCTGGCGGGATGCATGACTTGGAGGAGGAGGAGAAGCAGGAGCATCTAGAGCGACAGAGGATGGGTATGACGCACAGCTGCCTTCGGCTGTGGTGCTGGAGCCTTGGCTAGCAGAAATTTGGAGCGGCGTGCCACTTGGTGAGGAAGCAGGCTGGACCACCTCTTCGGAGCCTCGGTTCTCCCAGGCCGCTTCATGGTGATGCTGCATATGGCCACGCTGCATCTGGCCACGCTTCACCTTCTGCCTACACATCTTGCATGTGGCCATGTTACCCTCCTGCGGATGCTTCAGGAAAAACTGCCACACTGCCGAGTAGCTAATTTTCCCACTAACAGCACACACTGATTCACTGCTACTGCCGCCAACTCCAGGAAGCCCTGCTTCACTACCTCCCGAGAAGGTAGCCTGCCACGCAGCAAGTGATCTACCCCGGCCCTGGCCCCGTTTGGCTCCAGACTTTACAATTCTGCCCCCATGCTGACTGCCAACCATGCTGCTAACACCTTGCTGCCTCAGCTGCTGACTCTGGGGCAACCTGCGCCCCTCTTCTCCTAATGATGATGATGAAGCCCCTTCTGCACCCGACTCCCAAGAACGATCATCATCATCAAGTTGTGTCTGCACGTCACTGATGTTCTCCGTTTCCTCAACAGTGTCTGGTGCAGGAGCTGGAACGCTCGCCACACCTCCTCCCACGCCACTCTCCACATCACTATTTGTCTGCCTAGCGAAAGATACCACCTCCATTTCTTGACTGGGCAGTAGCTGCTGACTGTCCTCTATCTGACTGTCCTCACTAAAGAGTGGAGCTGAACCCAAAGCATAGCATACATCGCTGGGGGAGGGAACGGCATAGGACAGAGGCAATGGGAGCCTAGGGACTGCTCCCGGGCCATGCCAACTCAGGGTTGTGTCAGATAAACCTACCGACTGTAGACTGGGGGTGTCAGATGTAACTTGTGATGATGTGGATGACCGCATTAACCAATCTACGACGGCAGATGCGTTACAGGTGGAGACACGACCGCTAGCAGATACTGGCAGATAAGGTCTCTCACCGCGACTCCTGCTGCTACTCACCCCTAGTCTGCTGCGACCTCTGCCTGCTGAATCTAGGCCTCTGCCACTCCAGGCACTTTAAAAAACGTGTTTGCTTTAAAAAGCAGAAGGTAAATAAACTGAGGAACTGCTTCTCTGTAACAGATGCTATGAAATTGGCAATATGGGATGCCCAGTGCTCAAGGGTTTATAAAGCAGACACAAAAACACTTTTAGAACTGTGGTCTAGTTATATGAAATCAGCTGAAAGACCTGCTTCTCTGTAACAGATGCTATGAAAATTGGCAATACGGGATGCCCAGTGCTCAAGGGTTTTTAAAGCAGACACAAAAACACATTTAAAATTATGGTCTAGTTAGATTAAATCAGCTGAACAACTGCTTCTCTGTAACAGTTACTATGAAAATTGGCAATATGGGATGCCCAGTGCTCAAGGGTTTTTAAAGCAGACACAAAAAAGCTTTTAAAATTGTGGTCTAGTTATATGAAATCAGCTGAAGAACTGCTTCTCTTTAACAGATACTATGAAAATTGGCAATATGGGATGCCCCAGTGCTCAGGGGTTTTAAAAGCAGACACAAAAAAGATTTTAAAACTGTGGTCTAGTTATATGAAATCAGCTGAAAAACTGCTTCTCTGTAACAGATATTATGAAAATTGGCAATATGGGATGCCCAATGCTCAAGGGTTTTTAAAGCAGACACAAAAACACTTTTAAAATTGTGGTCTAGTTATATGAAATCAGCTGAAGAACTGCTTCTCTGTAACAGATACTATGAAAATTGGCAATATGGGATGCCCCAGTGCTCAGGGGTATTAAAAGCAGACACAAAAAAGATTTTAAAACTGTGGTCTAGTTATATGAAATCAGCTGAAAAACTGCTTCTCTGTAACAGATACTATGAAAATTGGCAATATGGGATGCCCAATGCTCAAGGGTTTTTAAAGCAGACACAAAAACACTTTTAAAATTGTGGTCTAGTTATATGAAATCAGCTGAAAGACCTGCTTCTCTGTAACAGATACTATGCAAATTGGCAATATGAGATGCCCAGTGCTCAAGGGTTTTTAAAGCAGACACAAAAACTCTTTTAAAACTGTGGTCTAGTTAGATGAAATCAGCTGAAAGACCTGCTTCTGTGTAACAGATACGGTTAAATGTGCTAACATGGGATGCACAGTGCTCAGGGTTTTTTAAAGCAGACACAAAAACACTTTTAAAACTGTGGTCTAGTTATATGAAATCAGCTGAAGAACTGCTTCTCTGTAACAGATACTATGAAAATTGGTAATATGGGATGCCCAGTGCTCAAGGGTTTTTAAAGCAGACACAAAAACACTTTAAAAACTGTGGTCTAGTTATATGAAATCAGCTGAAGAACTGCTTCTCTGTAACAGATACTACGAAAATTGGCAACCTGGGATGCCCAGTGCTCAAGGGTTTTATAGCAGACACAAAAACACTTTTAAAACTGTGGTCTAGTTAGATGAAATCAGCTGAAAGACCTGCTTATCTGTAACAGATAAGGTTAAATGTGCTAACATGGGATGCCCAGTGCTCAGGGGTTTTTAAAGCAGACACAAAAACACTTTTTAAACTGCGGTCTAGTTAGATGAAATCAGCTGAAAGACCTGCTTATCTGTAACAGATATGGTTAAATGTGCTAACATGGGATGCCCAGTGCCCAGGGGTTTTTAAAGCAGACACAAAAACACTTTAAAACTGTGGTCTAGTTAGATAAAATCAGCTGAAAGAACTGCTTTTCTGTAACAGATACTATGAAAATTGGCAATATGGGATGCCCAGTGCTCAAGGATTTTTAAAGCAGACACAATAACACTTTTAAAACTGTGGTCTAGTTATATGAAATCAGCTGAACGACTTGCTTCTCTCTAACAGATACTATGAAAATTGGCAATATGGGATGCCCAGTGCTCAAGGGTTTTTAAAGCAGACACAAAAACACTTTTGAAACTGTGGTCTAGTTAGATGAAATCAGCTGAAAGACCTGCTTCTGTGTAACAGATACTGTTAAATGTGCTAACATGGGATGCCCAGTGCTCAGGGGTTTTTAAAGCAGACACAAAACACTTTTAAAACTGTGGTCTAGTTGGATTAAATCAGCTGAAAGAACTGCTTCTCTGTAACAGACACTATGAAAATTGGCAATATAAGGTGCCCAGTGCTCAAGGGTTTTTAAAGCAGACACAAAAACACTTTTAAAACTGTGGTCTAGTTAGATGAAATCAGCTGAAAGACCTGCTTCTGTGTAACAGATACGGTTAAATGTGCTAACATGGGATGCCCAGTGCTCAGGGGTTTTTAAAGCAGACACAAAAACACTTTTAAAACTGTGGTCTAGTTAGATGAAATCAGCTGAAAGAACTGCTTCTCTGTAACAGATACGGTTAAATGTACTAACATGGGATGCCCAGTGCTCAGGGGTTTTTAAAGCAGACACAAAAACACTTTTAAAACGGTGGTCTAGTTAGATGAAATCAGCTGAAGAACTGTTTCTCTGTAACAGATACTATGAAAATTGGCAATATGGGATGACCAGTGTTCAAGGGTTTTTAAAGCAGACACAAAAACACTTTTAAAACTGTGGTCTAGTTAGATGAAATCAGCTGAAAGAACTGATTTTCTGTAACATATACTATGAAAATTCGCAATATGGGATGCCCAGTGCTCAAGGGTTTTTTAAAGCAGACACAAAAACACTTTTAAAACTGTAGTCTACTTAGATGAAATCAGCTGAAAGACCTGCTTCTCTGTAACAGATACGGTTAAATGTGCTAACATGGGATGCCCAGTGCTCAGGGGGTTTTAAAGCAGACACAAAAACACTTTTAAAACTGTGGTCTAGTTAGATGAAATCAGCTGAAAGACCTGTTTCTCTGTAACAGATACGGTTAAATGTGCTAACATGGGATGCCCAGGGCTCAATGGTTTTTTAAAGCAGACACAAAAACACATTTAAACTATGGTCTAGTTAGATTAAATCAGCTAAAAAAACAGCTTCTCTGTAACAAATACTATGAAAATTGGCAATATGGGATGCCCAGTGCTCAAGGGTTTTTAAAGCAGACACAAAAACACTTTATAATCTGTGGTCTAGTTAGATGAAATCAGCTGAAAGAACTGCTTCTCTGTAACAGATACGGTTAAATGTACTAACATGGGATGCCCAGTGCTCAGGGGTTTTTAAAGCAGACACAAAAACACTTTTAAAACTGTGGTCTAGTTAGATGAAATCAGCTGAAAGAACTGCTTTTCTGTAACATATACTATGAAAATTGGCAATATGGGATGCCCAGTGCTCAAGGGTTTTTAAAGCAGACACAAAAACACATTTAAAACTATGGTCTAATTAGATGACATCAGCTGAAAAAAATGCTTCTCTGTAACAGATACTATGAAAATTGGCAATATGGGATGCCCAGTGCTCAAGGGTTTTTAAAACAGACACAAAAACACTTTTAAAACTGTGGTCTTTTTAGATGAAATCAGCTGAAAGACCTGCTTCTCTGTAACAGATACGTTTAAATGTGCTGACATGGGATGCCCAGTGCTCAGGGGTTTTTAAAGCAGACACAAAAACACTTTTAAAACTGTGGTCTAGTTATATGAAATCAGCTGAAAGACCCGCTTCTCTGTAACAGATACTATGAAAATTGGCAATATGGGTTGCCCAGTGCTCAAGGGTTTTTAAAGCAGACACAAAAACACATTTAAAACTATGGTCTAGTTAGATTAAATCAGCTGAAAAAACAGCTTCTCTGTAACAAATACTATGAAAATTGGCAATATGGGATGCCCAGTGCTCAAGGGTTTTTAAAGCAGACACAAAAACACTTTTAAAACTGTGGTCTAGTTATATGAAATCAGCTGAAGTACTGCTTCTCTGTAACAGATACTATGAAAATTGGCAATATGGGATGCCCAGTGCTCAAGGGTTTTAAAAACAGACACAAAACACTTTTAAAACTGTGGTCTAGTTAGATGAAATCAGCTGAAAGACCTGCTTCTCTGTAACAGATACGGTTAAATGTGCTAACATGGGATGCCCAGTGCTCAGGGGTTTTTAAAGCAGACACAAAACACTTTTAAAACTGTGGTCTAGTTAGATTAAATCAGCTGAAAGACCTGCTTCTCTGTAACAGATACTATGAAAATTGGCAATATGGGATGCCCAGTGCTCAAGGGCTTTTAAAGCAGACACAAAAACACTTTTAAAACTGTGGTCTAGTTAGATGAAATCAGCTGAAATACCTGCTTCTGTGTAACAGATTCGGGTAAATGTGCTAACATGGGATGCCCAGTGCTCAAGGGTTTTTAAAGCAGACACAAAAACACTTTATAATCTGTGGTCTAGTTAGATGAAATCAGCTGAAAGAACTGCTTCTCTGTAACCGATACTATGAAAATTGGCAATATGGATTGCCCAGCGCTCAAGGGTTTTTAAAGCAGACACAAAAACACTTTTAAAACTGTGGTCTAGTTATGTGAAATCAGCTGAAGAACTGCTTCTCTGTAACAGATATGATGAAAATTGGCAATATGGGATGCCCAGTGCTCAAGGGTTTTTAAAGCAGACACAAAAACACTTTTAAAACTGTGGTCTTGTTAGAAGAAATCAGCTAAAAGACCTGCGTCTCTGTAACAGATACGGTTAAATGTGCTAACATGGGATGCCCAGTGCTCAGGGGTTTTTAAAGCAGACACAAAAACACATTTAAAACTATGGTCTAGTTAGATTAAATCAGCTGAAAGAACTGCTTCTCTGTAACAGATACTATGAAAATTGTCAATTTTCCAAAGTGTCCAAGTCAGCTTGAAGCTTGTGAACATCTTCAATAGACTGCACTGCGCTACATACCTTTGTGTCATCTGCAAGAATAGAGACAATGCATTTCATTCCATCTTCTATGTTGTTTAGAACCAAGTTGAATAATAGTGGACCCAGCACTGAACCCTAGGGGAAAACTGCTTACAACTGGTAACCATTCAGAGTAAGGGCCTTATTTATCAAGGGCTAGCGCCAGGTAGTGTCTGACAAGCGCCAGGTACCGCCAGCTAACGGCGGCTACCGACTCAAGTACGCCCGGTGGCGGTCACAATGATGCATTTATCACGCTAAATAAGGCTAGCGCCGGCGAGAGCGTCAGCTAGCGCGGGATTCATCATGTAGCCGACTGCAACGAACAGCGCCGCTACTACTCCCATCACAGCGCCAGGTATGACCTGTCGCTCCCTGGTGCTCTCCAATGCATTTCAATGGAGCAATCTTTAAATATTCATAATTAATTGATTTATTTATTTATTTATTTTTTTAACTGTCAAAAATTCTGTGACCACTACGGCAATGTTAGATATTTTTTTTAAGGTAAAAAAACAAAAAAAAAAAATATGTGCAGAATTGATATTACAGGTCTGATATTAATGTATTCATATTACAAAATGTTTAAAAAAACTTGTATAATTTTTACATTAAAAAAAAATGGTTGTTTGGGGGTTAAAAACGACTTTACACACATCGCCGCCAGCGCTCTGGGGTTTAAACAAGGAATTCACAGCGCGAGAAATTTTTGAGCGTGATTTTTTAATGAATCTGCAGCAAGCCGTTCGCTCTGGCCATTCGCTGTCAGGCGCACCCATACAATGCAGAACCTGTGAAACATCGACCCCTAACCCCGTATTCAACATTACCGCACACCGACTGAGTCGCTGTCAACAAGTAAACCCCGGCCAAGCACAGCGAATACTAGCTGGCGCTGTGAAAATCACGCTACTGGCGCTCATCTGTCGCTACCTGGCGCTATTAATGAATCGGCCTCTAAGTATCATTAACCACAACTCTATGCACGCAATCCTTCAGCCAGTTTTCAATCTAGTTACAAACTGTATTTTCTAATCCCAAAGACCTCAATTTCCCCAATAAGCATCTATGGGGGACAGTGTCAATTGCTTTTGCAAATGCAGAAAAACGATATTTTTAGCCACCACTCTGTCCAGGCTTCTACTCACCTCTTCATAGAAGCCAATCAGGTTAGTCTGGCAGCTTCTGTCCCTAGTAAAACCATGCTGGTTGTCACTTATATATATATATTTATAATATTATGTATATTTACATATACGTGTATGTTGTCCCTTAATAGCCCCTCAAGCCATTTTCACTCAAAAGAATTGCCTTTAGAAGAACTAGAACCCTTTTAAAACTGGACCTTCAGCATAATTGAATGAAAAGCCCAAACCCTTAGAAAACTATTTCCTAGCATCTCGCATCCCGCTGGGCTTCATTTCTGTTCAGCACTCTAGGATACGGGCGCTGCCATCTTGCCCCAGAAGCATCACATACTGAGGAGAGGGGGGCAAAAGTACAGGGGGCGGGGTTATAACTGTGCTTTGCACAGACAGAGCAGAGCTGGGGTCAGGAAAAGGACAGCAATCCCATAATGCAGAGCAGCACAGTCAGAAGACACTTTCTGTCTACAGACAGACAGACTGAAACTCTATGAACTTGGATGTTTAAAGGCTCAGAAAACGCAATCAGTGCAGGTAGGATGATTTTTAATGTGAGCAATCTCTATATACAGGGTGGGGGAAACATACAAGATAGGCTCTTATTCAGGGTGAAAGTACTTTAAAAATGGGAACCATATTTGCCTTGCACCAATCTCATGGTGGCACTATACCAATTGTTAGTGAGTTTTTAAAGATCAAGAACAGGGGTGATGAGATAATTGAGCCGAGTTCTTTAAGAACTGTTGGGTGAAGTCCATCTGGCCCTGCAGTCTTATTCACATTTAAAGTTTTTCTTGGATGATACCCATGTTGATTATGATACTTGGGCTATTGCTATCAGTGGCATCTCCTGTTTTGGCTCATTGCTCCTCTCTTGTGTACACAGAGCTAAGGAATCCATTTAACAGCTCCACCTTCTCTTCATCCACAATGACCATTTCCCCATTATCATTAATTAGGGCACCTACCTTTTCTGATTTAATTTTCTTTGAATTTATATATTTAAAAAAACCTTTAGGGTTTGTTTTCCTTTTTTTGCCCACATCTCTTTCATATTGTGCTTTTGCCAACCTTATTTCTTACTTACAGCCTTGTAATGTTTAAATGCCCCTTTCTTGTTCTTTATTGTACCTTTAACCGCATGTGTCAGGCATGAGGGGTTCAATTTTACCCATAGGAATACATTTTATAATACTGGTACTCACAATTGATTTAAAGCACTCCCATCTGGCATCTGTGTCCTTATTTCTCAACAGATGCTCCCAGTCTACATCCTGGAGTGAGGCTCTGAGCTTGGGGAAGTTAGCCTTCCTAAAATTCTGTGTTTTTGCCCTCCCATACAGAAATTATTTTTTAACAGTTTATGTTAAATACAAATATATTGTAGTCACTGTTACCAAGATTGTAGCAAGCTGAGGAATGCTTTCCCCCTTGTAGTAGAAGCAGAACCATGTCTCTAGTCCATGCCTGGGTAGTTGAAGTCCTATCACCACCACTCTACCAGCCTGTGATGCCCGCTCTGTCTATTTGTGCAGCCATTCCTCAGTTATGTTTGGGTGTCTAGAGATTACTCCAATTTGTATTTTAACATACAAGGATTCCTGCACTTCTACCCACATGGATTCTACATCCTCACAATCTTCTGCTAGTAAATTCTTGCTTTACATAGAGACACACTTTCCATTTTGCTCTGTTTTTACAAAATAGAGCAAAACCTTGAAGATTGACTGTCCAGTCATGTGTGGAATCCAGCCATGCCTCAGCCACACCAATAACATCAATATTTTCTTCCAGTACCAGAGCCTTAAAGTGGACCAACACCCAGGATTTTGACTATCCTGGGTTTTGGTCCACTTCGGCGGGGCACCCCGATCGGGGGTGCCCCGCTGTGTGAAACCCCCCAGAAACCCCAAAAAACTCACCTCTCAACGCTCCCACGTGAGCGCCGCAGCCAATCCCCGCCAACGTCCAGGCGGGGATCAGGAACGTCCAGGCCGCTTCCGCCGCCGCCGCCTCCCGCGCGTCACTCTCGGCGCGCGCGCGCCCCCGCCGGCCATTCACAGAGGGCCGGCGCGGGCGCGCGCACGTCTGGAGGGGTGCGCGGGAGGCGGCGGCGGCGGAAGCGGCGGCGGATCAGGTAAGGTGTTTTTGGGGTTTCTGGGGGGTTTCACCCCGCGGGACATCCCGATCTCGGATGTCCCGCGGGGTGGGGGGTGATCGGCCCGGGAATCTTATAGATTTCCGGGCCGATCACCCCTGGGTGTTGGTCCACTTTAAGCTCCGCCACTTTACTTGCCAGACTTCAGGCATTTGTGAACATACACTTTAAGGTCCTACCTCAAGATGTGCTGGCATCTTGAGGTTGGGTAGACTTGGACCATCTCACACGGTAATGTACATTGTTTTGATTTCATCTAACATCCTTTGAATGTTATGGTTATTACTATAGTGTTACTGTGATTTATGCCCGGGAGTCTGCCATCTTCTCTTCATTTCTTAGCACATATATATGCACAGCTGCACTTTGCACCGCTATTGGTGCACTTATATCTATTGTAGGGACACCTTAGTCCCTCCTCCTCTTTCTGCTCATTATTTTTATCTTTTCATTCCTCATTTGATTTATTTGCACATTTTGCACATTTATTGTTTTGCCCAGTTTTGCACATTGCACTAGCACTTTCAGAAGGGGAGACTCCGAGGCAATAATCAGTATATTTATAGATTTGTGACATTAATACTTTATGAACTTATCTTAACAACTATACCCATTGCTATTAGTCCATTATGTCCCCCACCTCATGTACATGGTTTTAATTGTTTTTTAGATGTATGTCTTTTGGCTTATAGTAATAAATATGAATTTTGAATATATTCTGTAGAGCGGCTGATCTGTACAGATATTTTGGGGGGCCTTGGCGGGCTGTACTGGTAGCCCACCACCCAGCACATATAGATATACCCTGTTCTCTTCAAGGTTGTGGCCCACCCTCAGCCAGCATCCAGATTATTAATATCAGTACTCTAGGTAGTGCGGGAACACCCCTTGTTGTAAATAGTCCTATCTAGTTTTACACATTGGGTTTTAGTATTAGCTTCTGCAGTAATGTATCCACCTAATTTTTCACTGCAAAATTGGAAAATATTGATCTCCTTATCCATCATAACAGTCCTCCCCCCTTCTAATTCTCCACCCACCATCATATGCGGTCCCCTAAGTAACCTGTCTTCCCCTTCATTTTCTCTCATGCACCCCCATCTCTAGTTTAATTATCCCTCCACCTCTCCTAATATCCTACCCAGCACAGCAGCCCCCCTTCCATTCAGGTGCAAATTATCTGTAGAATGCAGTTTTACCTCAAATTCAGCCCAGTGCTCTAGAAACCCAAATCTTTCTGCCCTGCACCAGAACTTGAGTCATATGTTTAACTCTCTAAGCTCCCGCTGTCATTCATGTATAGCGCATGGTCTAGGCAGTATTCCAGATAATACAACCTTGGAGGTCCTTCTCTTCAACTTGGTGCCCAATTGCTTAAATGTATTCTTAAGGATCCTCCATCTCCCATTAATTTTGCTATTGGTCCCCACGTGGACCCCAACAGCTGGGTCATCCGCAGCCCCTCCCTGTAATTTATTCACCACTTCCACCACATGCTGAACCCGGGCACTAGGGAGACAGCGAATTCAGTTGAGGCAGTCTTGGTTACAAATGATTCTATCAGTCAGCCTGATAATAGAATCCCCTATTACCACTGTCTAGTCCTACCTGCAGTCCTAACCACCTGCTCACTAGCTGAGCTGTTCTCCCGGCTGTTAGGGAGAGCAGTATCTGCTAGGGCTGCCATTTCTGAAACTGACACTCTTGCATCATTACCTAACTTGGCAATTTTGCTAGGGTGTACAGACCCAGGTTTCCAAGGTTGCAATATGCTCACATTTATCATAGCAGTATATACCCTGGAACTGCTGCTCCTGAAGTGTATACATATGACAAATTGTGCACTGAAGTAGACCTTTAATGTTGCTAGCCAATGTCCCAGTTATAAAAACAGCAGTAAATTTTAGTACTTACAGTCACAGCAACTTTGGCTCGTAACTTCTTATTTTAGCTACATAACACTTAGGCAATAAACACTTAAAGTCCCCCAATCTAAAGTTCCTTAATGAAAATTCTCACTTATAATACAACCTCATGTCAAAATGGAATGCACAAGTAACAAATGATTGCCAGCTGTACAACCCGGAAATTCAGTGTAGCTCAAATATAAAAGGCAGGGACTCAAAGCTCTTACCTCCAACACGATAATATTCCAATAAACTTGTAACGCCAGCCAACGTAGTATGAGCAATACAAGTCTTTCTTTATTCCAAACGATTGAAAGGCCATCACAGCAGCACAGACATGAGAAGCATAACCATGAGCGTCCTGTTAAGTCAACGCGTTTCGGACATCAGCCCTTACTTATTACTTCAAAATACAACCAGAACTTGCAAAAGCTCCTAAACTCACTTTAAAACTTCTTATTTATGGCAAAGCAACACTTCCCTTTACCAGTGTCAGTCTCTGCCTAGTCTGGCCTCAGTTAAATTGCACTGCCATCGAGCACATCTTCCATTCCCCAGATTCTTCAATTGACCTTCAAACAGGCCATTCATTCTTTCCACTAGGCCAGCTGCCTGTGGGTAGTAGGGAATGTGTAGTATCCAGTCTATTTTATTTTGTTCACTAAACTTATGCACTGGTTGGTTCTTAAAGTGTGAGCAAATGTCACTTTGAATTTGCAAAGATACACCATAATACTGTATGATGGTTTGAAGCGTTGTCAATGTACCCGCCTGTATGAGTGGGCAATCGAGTGTCCTGAATACGAGTTTCTGAGTGTGCTGGCAAATTAAAATTACCTCCTTTATCAGTTCCAACTTTATAGGGATTCCTCGAGGCTGTGCCCATTGGTATGTGACCTTTTCCCCTAAATGGCCACATTTCTGGCGTGCACACTTAGCTAACCCCAAATACTTGCTTTACTCTTTACCTCTTCCACTGCTCTTATGGCTGCTTGCTGGTTGGCGATACTGTTGTAAAATCGTTCTAGGGTGTCAGAAATACAATGAACATCGATATTAAAGACAGTCACTGTCATGTATTGTACCATACTCCATATATCTCACCACAACTCCTTTCCCCACACCTCTCTGGAGTGTATTTTCCAACCTGCCCTCGCCTAGGCGGGGGACCATACTACCCACGAATCAGTATAAATGTGGCATTCTCTTCCTGACTGTTCTTGCTTCAATACACTATAAACTGCATGGGATTCTGCATACTGGCTACTCTTTCCTTCTCCACTGGTGACAAGCAATTTTCAAATGGGCTGATACCCTACTGCTTTCCATATCCTATTGTTCCCCTGATACCACCCCACACTTAACAAGTGATTCCTCTATTTGGGTTGGCACAATCATTTCTTAATTTGCATGAGGTGCATCTGAGAGGCAACACCACTAGGGCCTAGTTTAGCTCGGCCCTGCTCATACCATTTCCACTTTATGATACTTGCCTCCTGTGCATGTTCAGCAGGGTGCACCTTTGGATCACTCATCATTTCGTAATAGGGATCTCTGGAAGCTGTTCTGTGTCAATAAGGGCCCAATAACATGCCAACGGCTGTCTCTCAAAGAGGGTGTATCGTTGGTGCATCAGGTAGCTTTTTACTCCAAAATCTCTTTCCCTCTTGTTTCTGCCACAAACTCCAATTGGCATATTGTCAGTCAAGACATTTAGTTTCACAGCCCCATCCTACCATAGGACCTTATTGTACAGCTTCCTTAGCCAACTCAAATGCCTTTAGCTGCTTCTCCCCCCACTCAAGCTCATGTTTTTTCCTAGTGGCTCGATATAAAAGAGTATCTGCCCTAGGTGGGGTATGTTTTGTCTTCAGAACCCAAATAGCCCAACAAACTGCTGGGGCCTATGTCTTATCTCTAGGTGTGGCAAAGTCCAGGAATTTCTGCTTAGCTGCATGGGTTAATTCTCTGTGCCCCCTGCTCCAATGTATACCTAGAAATGTTACCACTTGGGCTGGTCCTTGGATCTTATTAGGGTTTATCTCCCAGCCCTTACTCTTCATGTGGTCTGTGAGGTGTAACAAATGTACCTCCACCTCCTCGGCTGATCCCCCCTGAAACATTATGTCATCAATGTAATAGATGATATTCAGCTCAGGAGGAGTCTTGCATTCTGTCAGGTGTTCTGCTACTAGCCTGTGGCAGAAGGTGGGGCTATGGATACAGCTAATTGCCAACCTTGTGAAGGTGAATTGTCAGCCCTTCCAGTGAACTGATTCCAGGCTCTCTCATGGATACAATTGGTGAAAAATGCATTTACCAAGTCATTCACGGCTTTCCAGGTCTCTGGGTGCCACTGTATATTTTCTGTCTTGTAACCATGTCAGGTACAGTTACAGTAATAGCTGTATGTATTTATTTAATTCTTTGTAGTCTACCGTCCTTCTCCAGGAGCCATCACTCTTACGTGCTGGCCACACTGTTTTATTCCATTCTGTAGTGGCTGAAACCAACACTTCCGCTTCTACTAAGTCCTGCACTGTTTCCCCTAGTTCTTTATCACCCCCTGGTATTCTGTACTGTTTAGTATTTACCACCTTGGTAGAAAGTGATATACCCAGGGGTTCCTTTTTTACCTTTCCTACAGTCACAGGATGGGATGCTATACATGATTTACCCCAACTTTATATTGCCCATCTGGCAATTGCAAGTTTAAACCTTTTAAAATATCTATCCCAATTATGTATTCAGGCACCGGAGTAATCAATACTTGATACTTTTTAGTGGGCAGGCTGCCCACTGTGAGCTTAAGGGTCCTTGGAACTGCTACTTCCTTCCCCCAAAACCCGTGATTATACATGAGCACCCCTTGTGTGCATTTCCATAGATTTAAGTATACTTGTATGCCTGTATCTACTAATGCTTGAACATATTGTTCTTGCTTTTTATGCCAATGAATAATTACATTTACGTGAGGGTGCATATCACATTTACTAGAGGCGTGGCTTTTATGTCAGTTGTCCCTTTCCTTGACATCAAGAAACATTTCCCTGATATCTGGAACAATTTGGGGTCTATCTGTTTTACCAAATTAAAAGAAAGATGGGGTTGTTGGGCCCCCCTAGTTGTGAATAACACTAGAGCTCCGCCTAACCCAACCTCGCCTGTAAATCAACTTAGTATACTCTATTAAAATACATATTAGTTTATTTAGTATATAAAAATGTAAAAACTTTAGTGTGCGCACATGCGCCTTGACAGATAAGCATACCAGTCAAGTAGAGAACATCAACATAACAATACACAGTGCAAAAAAAGATCCATGTGCTAACAATTGATATAAACTATAATAGTTTTTGCATTATCTATGTGGTGAGTGGTCATCTTCCTTGAAACTTGGGGCGGACTAGTTTTGCCTTCAGGGCTTCCTCAGCGCCCAATTGCTCACTCTATTTCTACATGCAACAACTAGAAAAAAAGAGGGAAAAAGACATATACCATATACAGTATATAAGTACACTGGAATGACAATGAATCAACTCTAAAATTGCACCAGATAAGTTCAAAGTAAACACCTGACTGGTGTTTAAAATGATGGTCTTAGCTTGGATGGCCCCTATTTTAACAATTATATATATTTATTGAAATGAAATAATATTCAGATATTGAAGAGGCTATATCAGCTAATTGTTGAACAAATGAATGTTCTGTAAAAAAAAGGCGGGAAAAGGCCACATAAGGCATGTTTATAGGACGATCAAAGTACCCCACATGAGGGAGGGCCCAAAACAAAAGAAGCGGTATTTGAACCAAGGACACACACTATGAAATGCCAATATTAAGTGTACACTTAGTAATAGGTTTAATATAAAGATGTATGGATGTTGTGCAAATCCCCAATAAAGGGTTGCAGCTTGCATTGTAACCATCCAAAGAGGGAAAGAAAAACATACATCCAGTTAAATTGATGCAGCACTGGCGTGAAAGGGGGAAAAAGCAAGCAGCCCCAATATAGTGTGTCCCCCCAAGGCGCTGGTATGGCATGGACGGCGCCGCCGAGTCTTTTGTGTGCGCCTTAAATATTGTCCATGTCATGACGCGCGTGTCGAAACCCCGCCCCCCCCATCGGCCCCGCCACTATAAAGTCAGTGGTTGCCGAGGGAGCCGGAGGACGCGCAGACGGCGAACGCCGACCCGAGGATGAGGGGACGGCCGGAGCGCAGCGCCGCGCCCCGCCGCCGATATAGGAGGCAGAGCGCCACGCTCCAGCCACCCCGACACGCCCCGGCCGCCGACGTCCCTCCGGCGCCTCAGGACTAGTCTATTGGACAGCCGCCATTTTGGTGGAGACTGTACTGCGCACATAAATAAAAAAGAAACAGAAATAAAACAAAAACAAAGGATAAAATTATAATAATTAATTGTTTACCTATTAGACTGCCCAGGCTTGAAAGGGCAGATTCAAAGTTTGAGTATGTTTCTGCACATTAATATGTTAAAAGGTGCCCAACTCCCTCATGAAAAGGGGGAGATCCAGCATGAGCCACAAATGAATTACTATATTGAAAAAAAAAAAACCCAAACTAGGATCGATAAAGTTTGTTCGTGCGTCAGACTAGTAGGTTCAAGACCAAAGATGCCCCCAATGAGAGAGGTCCCCTCACCTGCGGAAAGTACATTGATCCCCGTAAAGTGAAAAAACAAATCACAAATGTTTAATAATTCATTATGGGCCAGCCAGGTTAGGAGCATCAAGTATATATCCAAAATGACAAAATAATAACAAAAAAAAAAGAAAAAAAAAGTTTTTTTATTTTTTCAACTATTCAAGTTATCAAAGAAAGGGTGCATAACTAATTGATTCGTTTAAGCCAGGAAAACAGTGGGCCTTGTAATGATGGATCCACCGAGTTTCCCATTGGAGGGTGATTTTTTCTAAATCACCCCCCGTGGATTATTGTGTATCCTGTCAATTCCTCAATTCCTACGATAGACATCTCAGTTGGATTCTGTTTATGATGGTAAAAAAAGTGCCTGCCTACCGTAGTTTTTTTATTGCCAGTACTAATGTCATAGGAGTGCTCATATTTTTTTCTCGTCCTGTACGTAGCAAGGTTGGGGTCGTATCTTCTCAGGTTCTAACGAACCTGTTTTTGGTCTATCTGTTTTACCCTTTTCTAACTGAATGTCCTGTAACAGCTCCCTAACATCTTTGTAAGGGTCAGAGTAGTCAGGAGATGGCAGGGTCTGTAGCCCCCGCCATATGCCTCTTCCCTGATTCTAGAATTTTAGCTCTTTTCTTGTCTCTTCGGTGATGGAGGAGGGGTTCTGGGTTGTATCGGCTGAGTGACCAATCTTCTATTCTGAGCCCGGGGGGTTGGTCCTTGTTTTTTTACCACTCTTTTTCTATATACACCACATTTCTTCATTAGTTATACCTTCAATCTCATCCATTTTAACCTTGTCTCGTAACAATGCAATCAACATTTCCTTGCGGGGTACAGGGATAGAGGTGCTCTTCCATTCCCTCTTATTTCTTTGACTGAGCCCTAGTCTCTCAATTCCCCCAACTGTCATACTGCCTCTGCTACCTAAGCAGTAGTATTCCCTACCTGATTAACTAACAAGACCATAATTACTGCCTTATAAGCAGGTGGCAATGTATGGATAATGCTAATACCCTTCCATGGGATACTTCTTATCACAGACTGTAGCTGCAATAGCAAGCATGGTAGTTAGGGCATTTGTCCTGGGTTTTTATCATCTTTAAATGCTCCCTGTATATGGGACACCATAACAAATTTGTTAGCATCCCTGTCGTCAAGCTGGATTCCTCCAGCTCCTAGGTCATATAATCTTACCATCCAGGTAATCAGACTTTCACCTGGACTCTGCTTACATTTTTCTACGAGGTCTGAAATTTCCTGTTGTGTAAAATCCTCTGTAGTTTGTATCTGTTTCCTCAGAACAAATCCTCTTTCACCCTTCTCAATCATCTCCTGCAATCGCTGGTAGGCTGGCTTAACATACCATCATCAGAATCCCATATATCTTCATCCCAAGTATCGGGGGTCCCAATCGGCACCTGTCTCAACTATTGTTGAGCGGACCTTCTTCATGCTTTGTATTTATATTGTGCTATTGTGACAGGTATCTCACTGTTACCTTATTTCCCTTAATTCCTCCTCTAAACGAGTTAACTGTCTCTTTAAATGATCATGCTGCTCAAGCAGGTGGTGGTACGCACTTAACAAAACCCAACTGCCCGTCCTAATGAGCCAAGTTCTCTCCCTTTTTCTACTTGGATCTTCTAAAGATAGTTTACCACATCCATGGACTCTGCCCCCATGAGCATGGTGAACCAGTCCTCATAGAGACCAGCACTTATTGACCACTCGATGGCCTGCTGCCAGCCTGGGATTAACACTGCCGGTGCGGCAGCAAAGTTTCCAGGTCTGCCGGTGTGGCAACAAACTTCCAGCAAAGTTAACTGAATTTAAACATGCCTGGGATAAGCACACATCTATCTTAAGATAAAGACTACATGCAGTATATACATAAGGGCAGACTAGATGGACAGTATGGTCTCCTTCTGCCGTCAACCTTCTATGTTTCTAAGTGCTTCTTAAATGGAAGCATTTATCTTGTTCTGTAAAAACAACAACCTCCAAACCAAAACAAAACACAGCTATAGTACTCTTCAGTTACAGGAAGCCTGCTGACTATGCCATGAAATGTTTTGACAATCAGACCAGTCAGAACCAGCACCGTGAATAGCTGGAACTGAAAGTGACGTCCTTGGTTGGTAAGGGGCCCGATAGCCGGGTTCCTTGTTCAGACTCCCTCTCTGAAGAAAGCACTACAACTCCCAACTGTTGCACAAAATGTAACTTTAATAATAGCAAAAATATAATGGCATCTTAAAGCACATGAATAGCATGAAACTTTGATAATGACAAAAACATAAAAGCATATCATAACAACTTTAATCCACACTTCCTACCGGTACCTCTATGTTATTCAGAATGTATCTTAAACCCTTCAGATACAACCACTACATGTATTCTATATCCTTCAGATACAACTAAAACAGGACCATGGCTAGTTCATGGAATGCTGGCTTACCTACCCCGCATGCATATTGTCAATCGTGGTACCTGTTTGCTGAGGAGCTCCACGGCCGATATGATCAAGCTTGGTAGGCCAGTGGGTCTTGAGTCCCACAGATCACTGTCCATAATGGGCGTCCCTCGTCAGTGGCTCAAAGTTGGTTAATTTAGTGGTTGAAGGTTTGGGGGAATGTGTTGGGGCATCCCGTTTGTCTAACACTTCTGATCCCAGATTGTAAAATAGACATTCTAGCCAAAAGAGCTTGGGATATAGCCTCTTTTTCATATAGGTCTTCAGTGGCATCTGATGGTATCCTAAGAAGCATGGTGAGTCTGGCTTAATAACTTAAAGGTCTATCGGGAATGCAATACTCCGGGGGCATGGCATTCTTAAGGTTCCTCCAACTTTTTTTTTAGAGCTTCTGCGGAAAATATCAGGGCCACTGTTAAGATTTTGGCCTTAGTCTCCTGTATTCGGAGGGCACTGTGGCTAAAGACTCTGGTCAGAAGACAGGGGGTCTGAAGTTGTGTGGTCTTCCCTCTCGTAGTTATTCTTGGGAGAAGAGCTAGATAATATAGTAGCCAGGTCAAATGAAACTGGTAAGAGGTTTCCAGTTAAAAGGAATAGAGGCAGAGGTAAGGTATCAATACTCAGCTCTGACAACCTGAGCAGAAAAGGCAAGTTTTCATGCAAGGCCTTAAAGGAGGTTTGATGGGTCAGTTTGGGTCTGTAGTTTGGGTCTAAGCCTCAATCCTGACAACAAGTTACCAGTGGGTAGCAGACTCCCCAGTTTTGTAGCCACCTGGAGAACATTCACTCAAGGTCAGTTTGTACTACAATCACTGCAAGAGGGGTATCGGTTAGAGTTGTCATTCCCCCTCTACTCCTCATCTTTAGGGTCCAAGCTTCCAAGGGACCCCATCAGTTATTCTAGAGCATCTGCAGAAGAGGGTGATAGGATAAGTCCCACAAACCTTTTTTCTGGTTCAGAAGTCGTCAGAAAATTATTGAATTATTTTGAAATACAAGAAGCTCAGAATTGAGTAATTTTTTCGGTAAGAAACAGTGAATGGGTGGTGAATCTGGATTTGCAGGACACCTACCTCCATATTCTCATTCTGGTTGCTCACCGCAAGTACCTGAGATTTTCTGTACAGTTGGGCCAGGTGATTCTGCATTACCAGTAAAGAGCTCTGCCATTTGGCCTGTCCTCATCTTCAAGGTCCTTCACAAAGATCTTGGCCAAAACGATGGCTCATCTTATGTAACAGGGAATCACAGTGATCCCTTTTTTAGATGACCTTCTGTTATGAAACAGGTCAGAAAAGCTGTTACTGGAAGATCTCAGAAAGACCCTGGCCTTACTGGAGAATCTCGGGTGTGTAGTTAACCTAGAGAAATTTACACCCAGTCAGTAGTGCAAGTTCTGGGGTTCATCATAGACAGCATTCAGCAAAAGTTTTTTCCTCCCACAGGAAGCTAATAACAAGCCCTCAAGCAAACCATTGAAGTGTTCTAGACGTAAGCAATGCTGGCAGCATCCCGGGCTCAACTTCATACAAGAGTATTGTATAGGTTCCTTCTAGATCTATGGGAAAGACATCAGTTGTTTCAGATCAGTTTGTTCAACTAACTTTCCGGGTGATAAAAGACCTAGAATTGTTATCCAATCCACTAGTACTAGAGGAAGGCAAACCAACCCAGTGATAATCACAACAGATGCAAGCAGCTGGAGTTGGGGAGCTCATGCAAACAATCTTCAGAGAGCTCTGGCACTGAATTTTTATTTTTTCAGACGGTCATAGCAGGCAGGGAGGTACTGATAAGGCCTCAACAGTAGCCTATCTAAACCATCAGTGAGAGACAAGGTCCCTTGCACTATTGAACCTGTCAAATGCAATTCTTCTACCCCTCCAAACAGAGGTTCTGTCCATTGCAGCAAGTCATCTGAGGGGAACCCTCAGCACCTTAGCAGACTGTCTGAGCAGGGTAAGGGTTCAGCAAACAGAGTGGTTTCTGAACCAAGAAGTATTTCTTCAGGTTTTAGGTGTTTTGGGGTTTCCACAGGTGGATCTGTTTGCCAGGGCCAGCAACTCAAGCGCAAAACATTGTTTTCACTGGCAAGGGGAGAGGGTGCGTTTGCAGTGGATCCTCTAGCTCAGCTGTGGAAGTTTCACCTTGCTTATATTTTTCCTCCCTTCAGAATTCTGCAGCAGTATAGCACAGGAAGAAATCCAAGTCAACCTGATTGCGTTCTGGCTAAAAAAGTGGTTTGCAGATTTGAGAAGAATGGTGAAGAAGGATCCTTGGCGGTTTGCAGATCTTCCGGGGTGAAATTCTGCATTCAAATCTGGCAAGACTTCAATTGACAGTATGGATTTTGAGAGGGTCATCCTAAAAAGTAAGGGGTGTTCGACTAGAGTGACTGAAACGCTACTAGTCAGCCAAAAATTATCTACTAGAAAGATCTTCAGAAAGGTATTGAAGCGCTTTTCTTATTATTATGAAGTTAATAAGTCGTAGAAAGGAAAGATAGCTACAGTTCTCAAATTCCTGTGGGAAGGATTCGACAAAGGGGCTAGCAGTAAGTACTTTCAGACTTGCGCTTTTAAGAAACTAAGATAGAATGAACTTATCAATCATTTTTTCAAGTCAGTCAGTTGACAAAGGCTAACGCCTTTTAAGGGTTTTCCTACATGGGACTTATCGATTGTATGAACCTCCTTTTGAGGAGTTGAGATCCCAGAGAAGTGGTTCTCTCTTGTTTTTTGTTGACCATTGCTTCTGCAAGGAGAGTCAGTGAACTGCAGGCTCTGTTATCAAAAGAGCCTTATTGTTCAATTCTCCCAGATAAAACATTTTTTTTGATACCTGATCTTTTATTTTTGTCAAAGATTGTGACTACAACTAATAGAGCCGTAGGACACCTCGCCCTGAGGAAGTGACGGGATCCATCCATCACGGAACGCATGGGAGGTTGGGCACTGCAACATATGTGATTAGTAATTCTCATTTATTATGTTGATGGCTTGTGGGTCCCCTCAGAGTCCTATTTCACTGTGGGGGTATGGTGGGGATAATCAATTGTTTAAGCACAGGCACTTGTTTAAGCACAGGGGATGATGATATAAGGTAAGGTTATAGTATAGATATATGTAATAGAATTTTTTACTAGTAGGGGGTATATTGAATTTGTACTGTATACTATTTTGCACAAGGTTTTTTCATGTTTTTGGATTATGTGTTTTGCACCTTATTGGGGAAGTATGAGAGATTACTAAGAGTGACTCTGGTCAAGAGGGATCATATAGCTCCTGTTTACTAGCAATTGCACTTTATTGTATTGCAGTGCCCTAGAGAATTATTGGTGTCAGTTATGTGTTACATGTGTTTTAATGGTTTTTAATTGTGTCTTTGGTCCTTGCCCAATTTAAACAATAACATTTGTATTGCTTTGGATTATATAGCAGTGCGGAGGTGTCTTTGGTGTGGTTGTGTCGAGGTTTTGGGGCTACCCCCCATGTTTTCTTTGATACTACAACTAATAGAATGCAGGAGATAGTTCTTCCAGCTCTACCATTAGGAGCTGGCAAGGAGGAGGATGTCTTGCTATTTTACAGACTTAATGTTACTAATGGGGTTTCTCCCCCAGAGGTGTCTGCCCACTCTACATGAGCAATGTTCACATCTTGGGGCTTCGTTGGAAGAGATTTGCAAAGCAGCAATGTGGATCTTCGCCCCACACCTTCCTCAAAACAACATAGACTTGACTTATTATCTGCAAAGCAGCGGGCCTTTGGTAGAAGGGTACTACTTGCAGCTTCCCACCTCTAAGGTATAATTACTTGTCTAATCCAATCTGTGTAGTCATACAGAAGTATGAAATGGAAAAAAACCTGTTAGACTTACCAGTCCGGCTTTTTCATGAATACTTCAGGCTGAGAACATATTACCTGCCCGTAGTCCAGATGGTTATATGGGTTTCTTTACAAAGACTGATGTAGACAGGAAGGGTTGGGCTGAGTGCGCATGCGCGCGTGATGAGGTCGGACGCTTGCTGAGCTTGTCCCGCGTCCGCCCTGCGGAGTTAGAGGCAAACGGAAGATTTCGGGGGCAGTGTACCTACCTGTGAGCTGGGCTGACGGAGCGCTCGGGCTACTGAGTCTGGAGGTGGTTCGTTGGCGGCGCCCGGTTGTTGATTCCTGCGACAGCGCGGAGGTGGAGGAGAGGCCTGAGGCCGCAAGATGGCGGCGGCTCTGGCTGCGTCCGTGATGGAAGAGGGAGCGGAACTACAGTCTGCTGTAACCGTGAGTCCTGTTACATTGGGGGCAGAATGCTCTATTACTGCTTTCACCCCAGGGATGATGGAACAACTTGAATCCATGTTTCTTAAAGCGCTGGACTTAAACACTAAGAGGATCAATGAGCACTTTACTAAAGAGCTGCATAAAATCTCACACTGTCTTTCTACACTGGATGAGAGGCTGGGCGATGTGTCTACTGTTATAGAGGCCCATGAGGATGACCTTGCGAAGCTAAAAGCTGATAACATTATGTTGATGACCAAGTTAGAGGATGCTGAGAACAGGGATCGTCGCCAAAATCTGCGTTTTCGGGGCATCCCAGAGCATTTTGAAGATGCGCAGTCTACAATATTATCTATTTGCCAGGAGCTTCTGCCCGGGGAACCAGGTGAAAGATTGGAGATGGATAGGGCTCATAGAGCCTTGACGCGCAGGAGAAGGCCGGAGGATCCCCCGAGGGACATTGTTGTGCGTTTTCATTATTTTAAAACCAAGGAGAGACTTCTACAGGCGGCACGTGCTGCTGCACAGTTATCATTCCAAGGAAATAGCTTCCAGATTTTTTCTGATTTGTCTCCCACTACTATTCTTAAAAGGAAGGAAATGAAACCCTATCTTAGAGGTCTCCAAGACCATGGTGTGAAATATAAATGGGGTTTCCCCTTTAGAGTGCAATTTTCCTTTAATAATAAGGACTGGTCTGCGACGACACCTGAGGATCTCCATAACATTTGTTCTGATTTGGGACTATTATCTGGTCAACTGGCGAATGTATCGGCTAGAAGGGCCCTCTCCTTGGATGACTCGCCCAAGGTGCAGAGGGCAGGAAAGCGGCAAAGAAGACAGGCGGTGTCTGAAATCCCCTCTCTCATATTGGAATCTGTTAATGATTAACATGCTCTGATGCTCTTTAATTTTACACCTGAGCTATATAGTTATTCTTATAGTATAAGATAGAATTATTGGTTGTCATAACCGAGAAAAGTACCTGCTTGATTTTTATTCAGCAATAAGGGATATAGTTTTATCTCATGGTTTCTCAAGTCTTGTTAGAGATGGTGTATAGTACGGGTTGTGTATTTACTATTTAGCTTGTTGTCCTATCCTATGGGTAGAGTTTATCTCTGCTGGTAGGATCTTTCAATAATTATGTTAGTATCTCTATTTCTATTTTTAGCTGCTAAGGCATAGGCAAGAGGTCTAACTCAATGTGTATAGAATATATTGTTCTGATATTAGTGTTATGCTTTTGGTGCTCCTTGGTTGTGGCACCTAAGTTGTTTGGTTAAATAACTATTTTATAACACAGGCTATATTTCTTGGCTGCCACAACTAAGGATATTAGTCGTGCTCAACCCCTGTATGAAACTAAGGGATGTAGCTATACCCGGTGGTTTTTCAAATATTATTAGGATGAGTATGCAAAATTATGCTGTCTCCTTGCACTGGGTCTCTTATTTTATCCTGGTGGTGGAGTATAGCTTTGACCAACAGGATACTAAGACTGCCTGTATTATTGCTTATATTTGTATTTTTAGCTGTTAAAATTTTGGTACGAGATCTTACTGAATGAGGTTTGGAATATGATGTCTTGATATCACTGTATCATGCTTTAGGTACTTTATGACTATTACTTCCTGTTCCGTTTGGTTAAATGGCTATCCTAATAGCGCATGATACATTTTTTGGTTGCTATAACCGGGAAAGATTTCTGTGGTTAACTTTTGTGCATAAAGTAATGAGGAATATAGCTACATTCTGTGATTTTGCAGGGGTTGATGGGCTGGTGCATAAAATTATGATTTTTCATCCACTATTGGGTTGGGTGTCTTACCCTGTGGCGGAATAGTCTCCGTCAATAGGTTCTTTAAAAAACATGTTATGGCCACTATTTTAACTCTGAGCCGCTTAGGTATAGATAAGAGGTTTAACTAATTGAAACTTTGAAGATAATGTTCTGATATTAATAGGCTCACCTCCATTATATCTTGATTTCTTTAAGTCCTGATTGCACATGTGAAACATCATTGGTTTCGGTGTTAACTGGGATATAAGTTGATCTGAGACTCTAAGAAATCTGGTTAGGTAAAATGTTGTAATACATACTACTAACTCTGCAGTGTTTTGAATGTCTAGAGTATTACCTAGTTTGAAGGGCTTGTCGGCTCAAAGATTTCATAAGGTCTGTTATAAATACGGATGTTGCCTCCTTATCCGTGGGGCGGCTTTGTCTTGTTACACTCCATATCTGCATCTACTGGGGATTGTTTTCTCGGTGAGGTGGTAGATTTGTACATTTTTTGTCTGACCCTCCAGTAGCAGGGGTCTTTTTTTTTTTTTTTTTTTTTTGTGTGTGTTTTGTTTGTGTCTATTTTTATTAATTTATTAATATTTTGTTTCCTTTCCCTTGTATCTCTGTTCCTTCTTAGGTGTATTGGACTTTCTTCATATTAATTGCTATAGATTCTAGATCTGTGGAAATGTCTTGTACAGTTTTATCCCTAAATGTGCAGGGCCTTAATTCGCCGCAGAAAAGATCTATAGCCTTTAGGAAGATGCGTTCCCTGAAACCGGATGTGGTCTGCTTCCAGGAAACGCATTTTTCAATGGGTTCTAAGCCTAGATATTTAGATGCTTCATACCCTCAATTTTTTCTGTCTTGCGCACAGACGAAGCAACGTGGGATTCTTATTGCCTTTAAGAAATCTGTACAGTTTATATGTAATTTAGAGATCTCTGACCCTGATGGGAGGTATCTGATTCTGTGTGGCACAATGCAAGACGTGGAAGTTACGTTTGCATCTTATTATGCGCCTAACACCAATCAAATGGCTTTCATGAAGGGTTTTTTTTCTGAACTTTTTAAACATGTGAAAGGTTTACTAGTGGTTTGTGGGGACTCTAACATGATACTTCAGCCCCATATAGATAGGCACTCTAATAGGTCGTTGGTCCCCTCCTCACAGGTGCTGGCCACTGCGAGAGCTTTTAGGTCGTTATTGGAATCTTATGGCATGGTGGACTGTTGGAGGGAGGGTCATCCTGGTACACAGTCCTTCACACATTATTCCTCTCCGCATGATCTCTATACACGGATAGATCATGTGTTTGTTAAGTTCCAAGCTCTGTCCAGCCTTAAAGGCTCGCAAATACTTCCAATTTCATGGACAGATCATGATGCAGTTTTGATAACATTTAAGTCTCTTCTATTAAGGCAGGTAGGTGTCTCGTGGGCTTTGAATGAGACGCTGTTGTCAGATAAAAAAATTGTAGATGATACTAGAGAAAACCTTCTTAATTATTTTAAGGATAATGATCAAACTGAAATTTCAGATGTTTTGCAATGGGAGGCGCATAAACCAGTTATTAGGGGGTTCCTTTTACAGGCGGCAGCGGGGAAACGTAAGGTACAGAATGCTTATATTGACTCCCTAGAAAAGAAGTATGCGGATTTAGTCGCGCAAGTACCTCAGATCATGTCGGCTGCATATAGATCTACCTTAAGAAGAATATCAGAAGAATTAAATTTAGCCTTAGCAGAAAGGGCGGGACGTAGTTTGGCTTGGGTAAAACATAGGTTTTATATTAAGGCTAACAAACCTGACACATTATTGGCTCGTAAGCTTAAAACACCAGATTGTTTATTTAAACCAATCAAGTTAAAGGATAGTAGAGGCTCTCTTACTTCTAATCCTGTAAAGATTGCTGATCTTTTTGGAAATCAGATGGAAAGACTCTATTCTGCATCTAGCACGACCTCCGAGATCCCTCTTTCGGAATTTATGCGGGGGTTGGAGTTACCACACCTCCCGATAGAAATGAAGGAGTATTTGGATGGTGAGTTCACTTTAGAGGAAGTAATGGCTGCTGTTAAAGGGTTAAAAATTAATAAGGCACCGGGCCCTGATGGCTTCTCAGCAGGTTACTTTAAAACATTTGTGGATGTTCTGGCACCGCGGATGGTTAGAGCTTTTAATGCGATTAGACAAGGGGGTGCTTTCTCAAGGGACACTGTAACTGCTGCAATTAGTATGATACCAAAGTCTGATTCTGACCCAACGACCTGGTCAAATTACAGACCGATATCTCTTTTAAATATAGATATTAAGGTGTATGCGAAGGTCTTAGCTCAACGTTTATCTCAATTTTTACCACAATTGGTCCAGGGAGATCAAGTGGGCTTCATCCCAGGGCGGCAAGCAGGGGATAATGTAAGGAGAATTGTTCATGTGATACATGCTGCAGATCACATGAAGAAGCCGACAATGCTTTTGTCGCTCGATGTGCGCAAAGCCTTTGATTCGGTCTCGTGGTCCTATTTGTTTCAGCTTTTGCAGTGGTGGGGCTTTGGTGAAAGTTTTATTTCATGTGTAAAGGCTTTATACAATGAGCCACGAGCATATATAAAGTATTGTGGGTTCAAATCTCGAACCTTTACTCTTCAGAGGGGAACCCGTCAGGGGTGTCCTTTATCTCCCCTGCTTTTCGCCCTGGCGATGGAGCCATTAGCACATGCTGTTAGAGAGGCTAAGGACGTGTCGGGGGTTACTATTGGAGACATTGAACATAAGCTTTGTCTGTTCGCTGACGATGTCATTGTGTTTCTCACCAATCCTTTGATCTCTCTACCGAATTTAATGAAAATACTAGGGAATTTTGCACAAATCTCAGGGTTGGAGGTCAATATGGCAAAGTCTAGAGCCTTGAACATCACAGTTCCTGATGATACCTGGGAAGGAATGATCTCCAATTTCGATTTTAAGGTGGAGGAAGTTCGGCTCAAATATTTAGGTATTTATTTGACGAATAGTGTTACAGGTTTGTACTCTGCTAATTTCCCCCCATTGTATAAAACTTTGATGGAATTACTAAAGAGATGGAGGGATCTTGGATTGTCGTGGCTGGGCAGAATAAATGCTATCACAATGACCCTTCTTCCGAAATTTCTATATTATGTTAGGGTATTACCAATAAAAATTCAACTGCAACATCTAAGGAACTTTGAACGGAAGGTTCTGGATTTTATTTGGGACGGGAGGAAGTCTAGAGTGGCTAGGAATGTCTTATGTAGACCGAGAAAGTTAGGAGGACTTGGGGTACCAAATTTCTTTCGCTATTATCAAGCAGCCCAGATAGCTCAATTAACTGCATATCATGAGACTGTAGACCCTCCTATTTGGGTATCTATTGAGAGAGAGATTATGGCGCCAATTGATGTAAACAATTACTTATGGGTAATACCCTCTGTTAGAAAAGCTCATAGTAACCCTATAATGTTGCACTCTATGGCAATATGGGATGGGGTTAAATATTCTGGAGGTTTAGTGTCCCCCCATGTCCCACTGTTGTCATTTTGGAATAACCCTATGTTTCCGCCGGCAGTACTCTCCCCACAAAGCTTTTATAATTGGAATACTAGGGGTGTTAATTGTGTGAAGGACTGTGTACAGGGTTCTAATGTGCTTACGTTTCTACAATTTAAGGAAAAATTTGATTTAGGGGCTGAACATGTGTTTGCCTATTTACAAATAAGAAATTTTCTTCTGAGCCTGTTGCATGGAAAACAGAATGTAGAGGAGCTAACGGAGTTTGAGAGGCGGTGTGCTACTAATCCCAGAGGCAGAGCTATCCTCTCGCAGGTGTATATGTCTCTAACCAGTTCAGCCTTAAATAATACTCCGGGATATATAACAAAGTGGCAAGAGGATCTAGGTGGCTGTCTGGAGAATGATGAATGGCAGAGGATGTGGAGTACCACATTGCGTGGGAATACTTCGGTACTTGCTGTGGAAGCTAATGTTAAGGTGATGATACGTTGGTACTGGGTTCCTGCTCGATATTCAACAGATGATTCGGGCCTTCATAAAAATTGTTTTAGGGGATGCCAGGATCTGGGTTCCTTTAAGCATATATGGTGGGATTGCCCATTAGTGAGTAAATTTTGGTGTAAGATATTTCGAATATTGTCCAATATTATGGGAACCTATGTTAGTACGGATCCGTGGGTTGCGCTGTTAAATAAGCCTATAGAGGGATATGGAAAGGATTCTCAAAAGCTTACACTTCATTTGCTAACCGCAGCCAAATTAGTAATAGCCAAGGCTTGGAGAACTAAGACTCTCAGTATCCTGGAATTTAAGAGTAGAGTAAATGATATTATGGCGATGGAAAAATTATCCGCTTTAAAAGAGGGACGCTTGGAAAAATTTGAACGAACTTGGTTGCCGTGGGTGGAAAAGTATTTACCTAGAACCTTTGATAGGAACCTTTTAATAGTATAAGCGTATCTGCTCGTTTCTTACCTTTAGGAAAATCCCTTCCTTTTTTTTTTTTTTTTTTTTTTTTTTTTTTTTTTTGTGTGTGTGGTGTTTTGTTGTCTGTTTGTTCTTTGTTTATTGTTTGTGTTTTCCTGTTTTGTGTATGAATCCCTGCTGCTGGGGGGTGGGACTTGGGAGAGGGAGGGGGGGGGGAAGGGGGGTGTCGTTGCTTTGTGAAAGTATGTTATATTTTTTTTTTAATGTTGCTAAAATATGGCAGTTATTGACTCGCTTTAATTATTTGTTACATATGATACTGTATATTGAACATGAAGGTCTCCCTCTACTGAAGAGGTGGTCAATAATTGGAGTAAGGAAGATGGGGGGAGGGGGTGGAGGGGATGGGTATATAGGATATATAGAATCGTCAATTGATAATTATTTTTTGAGATGTATATATTTATCTGTCACAAGCCTGATCTTATAATGTTCTATTTATATATTTTTGTTACTCTGACTCTCTACTCCTATGTAAACTACTTGTATGATGCCATTGCTTGTACACTATATTTTGCTTCTTGGAAAATAAAAATCTTTGAGAGAGGAAGGGTTGGGCTTTTAATCCCTGTCCAGTTTGTGTTTTCTCCTAGGGGGTGGAGCCTACTCTCTCTCTCTGTTGTCATCCTGAAGTATTAGTGAAAAAGCCGCTACCGGTAAGTCTAACAGGGTTTTTTTGTATTACATAAAACTGTACAAATTGTAAAAAATAGTTTTTGTGTACATATGTCATGCAAAAATATTGAGAATACACAAAAAATAACAAACAATTTATTTTATGTTAAAGTCCAAACACTGCTGGAGAAAAAACAACCCTCAGTTTCTCCCCTATTTCCTCCTGTGTACCTTTGCCATTTTGTTTTGCCACATGGGAGATGCCATTTCTTGATTTTGTACACCCATCTGGTGAAGGTACATCCCAAATTAGTCTTATTGTTTTTGTATATTTTATTGTGTGTCTTGATTTTCCAACCTTGTTTTTTTCCAAACCCTCATTGGCTGTCCTTAATTCCACCAGCCTTCCTTACCTATTCCTTACCCATTCCCATTGTTTTATTGTTGCTATGTTCTTACCTGGTGCTTGCCTTCTAAACTCATCCTCTCACATTACTTGAGAATGCATATATTTGTCAATATAAGCTTGTGTTTATATGTCAATCTGTTGTGGCTCATGCAGTAGGTTATCCCAAATTGTGCTTCCCCTGTAACCTAAATGTCAGCCCAGGTGGTTGTGTTTGATTTTACCCTGTAGTTGCCCTGTAACTTGTGTTTTATCATTGAGTTAATAATGATGTAACAACATAAATTGGATGTCAATTGCATGTATTTTGTGGTTCCTCAAATAGAAAGTATAACATTAGGGATGAGCGAATCGATCCGGACGAACCCGGATTCGATCCGAATTTCATGAAAAATTCGATTCGGATCGAATCCGAATTTCCCCGCGATTCGATCGCTCGAAGTTTTCCTTTAACATCCATTCATTTACATTTACAGGCATTCTAAGATGGAGGACGGGACATGTCCAGACATGTAAGGTGGGGCAGTGTATGCTGGGACAGTCACATGCAGCCTATCAGCAGCCAGCAAACCCGGTGACGTCACAGCGCTATTTAAGGCGGCCATCTTGCTTTTCCTTCCTCATTTCTCTATTGCATTCGTGAGAGACAGAACGCTGTGTAGCTGAGGGAGAGAGGCAGTTAGACAGGCAGGGACAGACAGGGACAGGCTGGAGACAGGCAGGAGACAGGCAGGAGACAGACATAAAGTCAGCGAAAAACAGGGAAAGTTAGGAAAAATCGGAGGCAGTCACAGGGAGATTTTTTTTTTTCATCCAGCCTGAGTGTTTGTTACTGGCTGGCTGACAGGCTTTGTTAGCGTTTTCAGGCTGCTTATACTAACAAACTGTGCATATATACTGAACTGATCTTAAGTCTGCTGTGAGGCATCCCATTCTGTGACTACACCAGCCTCTATTTAAGACCATATAACCATTTGCACTTATTCTAATTGAAATTAGGCCTGATAAAGACACTTTTGCTGTGCATAGCACTACTGGACCCTGCCAGGTGCACTTCTTTTTTGGGGCATCCCATTCTGTGACTACAGCAGCCTCTATTTAAGACCATATAACCATTTGTACTTATTCTAATTGAAATTAGGCCTGATAAAGACACTTTTGCTGTGCATAGCACTACTTGTCCCTGCCAGGTGCACTGCTGGTTTTTGGGGCATCCCATTCTGTGACTACACCAGCCTCTATTTAAGACCATATAACCATTTGCACTTATTCTAATTGAAATTAGGCCTGATAAAGACATTTTTGCTGTTCATAGCACTACTTGTCCTTGCCAGGTGCACTGCTGGTTTTTGGGGTATCCCATTCTGTGACTACAGCAGCCTCTATTTAAGACCATATAACCATTTGCACTTATTCTAATTGAAATTAGGCCTGATAATGACATTTTTGCTGTGCATAGCACTACTTGTCCCCTGCCAGGTGCACTGCTGGTTTTTGGGGCATCCCATTCTGTGACTACACCAGCCTCTATTTAAGACCATATAACCATTTGCACTTATTCTAATTGAAATTAGGCCTGATAAAGACACTTTTGCTGTGCATAGCACTACTTGTCCCTGCCAGGTGCACTGCTGGTTTTTGGGGCATCCCATTCTGTGACTACAGCAGCCTCTGTTTAAGACCATATAACCATTTGCACTTATTCTAATTGAAATTAGGCGCCTGATAAAGACACTTTTGCTGTGCATATTCTTACTGCTGCCTGCCAGGTGCACTTCTTTTTTGGGGCATCCCATTCTGTGACTACACCAGCCTCTATTTAAGACCATATAACCATTTGCACTTATTCTAATTGAAATTAGGCCTGATAAAGACACTTTTGCTGTGCATATTCTTACTGCTGCCTGCCAGGTGCACTCCTGTTGGGGCATCCCATTCTTTGACTACAGCAGCCTCTATGTAAGACCTTATAACCATTTGCACCTATTATAATTGAAATTAGGCCTGATGAAGACACTTTTGCTGTGCATAGCACTACTTGTCCCTGCCAGGTGCACTGCTGGTTTTTGGGGCATCCCATTCTGTGACTACAGAAGCCTCTATTTAAGACCATATAACCATTTGCACTTATTCTAATTGAAATTAGGCCTGATAAAGACACTTTTGCTGTGCATAGCACTACTTGTCCCTGCCAGGTGCACTGCTGGTTTTTGGGGCATCCCATTCTGTGACTACAGCAGCCTCTGTTTAAGACCATATAACCATTTGCACTTATTCTAATTGAAATTAGGCCTGATAAAGACACTTTTGCTGTGCATATTCTTACTGCTGCCTGCCAGGTGCACTCAGTGTTGGGGCATCCCATTCTGTGACTACAGCAGCCTCTGTTTAAGA
Source organism: Gastrophryne carolinensis (assembly GCA_027917425.1). Lineage (NCBI taxonomy): Eukaryota > Metazoa > Chordata > Amphibia > Anura > Microhylidae > Gastrophryne > Gastrophryne carolinensis. Next base: position 212,541,865 of record CM051239.1, read on the forward strand.
CCATATAACCATTTGCACTTATTCTAATTGAAATTAGGCCTGATAAAGACACTTTTGCTGTGCATAGCACTACTTGTCCCTGCCAGGTGCACTGCTGGTTTTTGGGGCATCCCATTCTGTGACTACACAAGCCTCTATTTAAGACCATATAACCATTTGCACTTATTCTATTTGAAATTAGGCCTGATAAAGACACTTTTGCTGTGCATAGCACTACTTGTCCCTGCCAGCTGCACTGCTGGTTTTTGGGGCATCCCATTCTGTGACTACAGCAGCCTCTGTTTAAGACCATATAACCATTTGCACTTATTCTAATTGAAATTAGGCCTGATAAAGACAGTTTTGCTGTGCATAGCACTACTTGTCCCTGCCAGGTGCACTGCTGGTTTTTGGGGCATCCCATTCTGTGACTACACCAGCCTCTATTTAAGACCATATAACCATTTGCACTTATTCTAATTGAAATTAGGCCTGATAAAGACACTTTTGCTGTGCATAGCACTACTGGACCCTGCCAGGTGCACTTCTTTTTTGGGGCATCCCATTCTGTGACTACACCAGCCTCTATTTAAGACCATATAACCATTTGCACTTATTCTAATTGAAATTAGGCCTGATAAAGACACTTTTGCTGTGCATAGCACTACTTGTCCCTGCCAGGTGCACTGCTGGGTTTTGGGGCATCCCATTCTGTGACTACAGCAGCCTCTGTTTAAGACCATATAACCATTTGCACTTATTCTAATTGAAATTAGGCCTGATAAAGACACTTTTGCTGTGCATAGCACTACTTGTCCCTGCCAGGTGCACTGCTGGTTTTTGGGGCATCCCATTCTGTGACTACAGCAGACTCTGTTTAAGACCATATAACCATTTGCACTTATTCTAATTGAAATTAGGCCTGATAAAGACACTTTTGCTGTGCATAATCTTACTGCTGCCTGCCAGGTGCACTACTTTTTTGGGGCATCCCATTCTGTGACTACACAAGCCTCTATTTAAGACCATATAACCATTTGCACTTATTCTAATTGAAATTAGGCCTGATAAAGAAACTTTTGCTGTGCATATTCTTACTGCTGCCTGCCAGGTGCACTCCTGTTGGGGCATCCCATTCTGTGACTACAGCAGCCTCTATTTAAGACCATATAACCATTTGCACCTATTATAATTGAAATTAGGCCTGATAAAGACACTTTTGCTGTGCATAGCACTACTGGACCCTGCCAGGTGCACTTCTTTTTTGGGGCATCCCATTCTGTGACTACAGCAGCCTCTATTTAAGACCATATAACCATTTGCACTTTTTGTAATTGAAATTAGGCCTGATAAAGACACTTTTGCTGTGCATAGCACTACTGGACCCTGCCAGGTGCACTCCTTTTTGGGGCATCCCATTCTGTGACTACACCAGCCTCTATTTAAGACCATATAACCATTTGCACTTATTCTAATTGAAATTAGGCCTGATAAAGACACTTTTGCTGTGCATATTCTTACTGCTGCCTGCCAGGTGCACTTCTTTTTTGGGGCATCCCATTCTGTGACTACACCAGCCTCTGTTTAAGACCATATAACCATTTGCACTTATTCTAATTGAAATTAGGCCTGATAAAGACACTTTTGCTGTGCATAGACTTACTGCTGCCTGCCAGGTGCACTTCTGTTGGGGCATCCCATTCTGTAACATACCATACCCTTCTTTATTTACACTAAGCAGCTCTCTTATTTACACTAAGCAGGCCTGTTGGATGCTGAGTGTTACTGCTCACTTTTGGTGTGCATTATATTCTGTTTCATATAGACCCACCGCTGCCTGGGGGTTCTTAAAATATCACCTACTACCACGCCAGTTAGACTATGTCGGGCAGACAAGTGCCTGGAAGTGAAAAGAGGAGTGGCAGAGGCCAAGATTCCGCAGGCAGAGCTCGCATCAGACTGGGGGCCAGTAGCAGCAGGAGTCACGCTGAGAGACCTAATCTGCCAGTATCTGCTAGCGGTCGGGTCTCCACCAGTAACGCATCTGCCGTGGTAGATTGGTTGACGCGCTCATCAACAACATCATCACAACTTACGTCTGAGACCCCCAGTCTAGGGTCGGTAGGTTCCTCTGACACAACCCTGAGTTGGCATGCCCCGAGAGCAGTCCCTGTCCTCCCATTGCCTCTGGCCTACGCTGTTCCCTCCCCCAGCGACGTATCCTATGCTTTGGGTTCAGCTACACTCTTTAGTGAGGAGGACCATCAGATAGAGGACAGTCAGCAGCTACTGCCCAGCCAAGAAATGGGGGTGGCTTCTCTAGCTAGGCAGACAAATAGTGATGTGGACAGTGTCGTGGGTGCTGCGAGCGTTCCAGCTCCTGCGCCAGACACTGTTGACGAATCCACGAACATCAGTGACGTACAGCCACAACTCGGTGATGATGATGATGACGATGAAGCCGATCGCACTTGGGAGCCGGGTGATGAAGGGGCTTCATCGTCATCATCAGGAGAAGAGGGGCGCAGGTTGCCCCGGAGTCAGCAGCTGAGGCAGCAAGGTGGTAGCAGTCAGCATGGGGGCACAATTCCAAAGGCTGGAGCCGGCCGGGGCCGGGGCCGGGGTAGAGCACCTGCTGTGCGGCAGTCTACCTTATCGGGAGGTAGTGGAGCAGGGGTTCCTGGAGTTGGCAACAGCAGCAGTGAATCAGTGAGGCCAGGGGGTGGGAAAAGTAGCTACTCGGCAGTGTGGCAGTTTTTCCTGAAGCATCCGCAGGAGGGTAACATGGCCACATGCAAGATATGTAGGCAGAAGGTGAAGCGTGGCCAGGGTCCAAATGTTGGCACCACGGCCCTGCGTCAACATATGATGCGTCACCATAAAGCGACCTGGGAGAACCGAGGCTCCCAAGGGGTGGTCCAGTCTGCTTCCTCACCAAGTGAGCTCCCAATTTCTGCCAGCCAAGGCTCCAGCACCTCAGCCGAAGGCAGCTGTGCGTCATACCCATCCTCTGTTGCTCCTGCTCCTCCTCCTCCAAGTCATGCATCCCGCCAGCAATCCATCAGCGAAGCCATGTCCAAGAGACAGCAGTATGCGCCCACTCATCCTACGGCGCAGAAGCTGAATGTGCTCCTGTCCAAGTTGCTGGTGCTGCAGTCGCTCCCTTTTCAGGTGGTGGAATCTGCACCTTTCAGAGAACTGATGGCTTGTGCCGAGCCGAGGTGGAGAGTCCCAAGCCGTCATTTCTTTGCCAAGAAGGCAGTACCAGCGTTGCACACTTTTGTTGAACAGAAGGTGGGCCAGTCCTTGAGCCTGTTGGTGTGTAGCAAAGTGCATGGCAGCGCCGACATCTGGAGCTGTAACTACGGTCAGGGACAGTACATGTCGTTTACGGCCCACTGGGTGAATGTGGTCCCTTTGCAGCAGCAGCAGCAACTTGGACAGGTCCCGCCGCTTCGGCCTCCGCGCTCCCTGCCCGTTGGGCCTGTGACACCGTGCGACTCGGCCTCCTCATCCTCCGCCATCTCCTCACCCTCCACTGTAGGCTCAAGTCTCAGTGCCCCTCCAGTCTACCATGTGTGCAGGGCACGGAGGTGTCACGCAGTGCTTCACATGGTTTGTCTTGGCGAACGGAGTCACACAGGGGAGGAACTGCTTAAATGTATTCATCAGGAAATCCAAACATGGCTTACTCCAAGAAAACTTAAAATGGGAATCATGGTTACCGACAATGGGAAGAACATTTTGTCTGCACTGCGCCAAGGAAGCCTGACCCATGCCCCCTGCATGGCTCACGTCTTCAATCTGGTTGTCAAGTGGTTTCTGAAGTGTTCCCCCCATCTGCAAGACATCCTAACAACTTCAAGGAAACTTTGCATGCACTTCAGCCACTCCTACACCGCCAAACACACCCTTCTTGAGCTACAGCGTCAGAATGGTATCCCCCAACATAGTCTGATTTGCGATGTTTCCACCCGTTGGAATTCCACCCTTCACATGTTGGACCGATTATATGAACAGAGAAAAGCCATCACGGATTTCCTGATGATCCAAGCAGATAGGGGGACTCCCCTGTGTAACTTCAATGTCAACCAGTGGCAGCTCATACGTGACACCTGCCGTTTGCTCAGGCCCTTTGAGGAAGCCACTTTATTTGTCAGTCGGCAGGATTACGGGATGAACGACGTGATTCCACTGCTTCATGTACTACAGCACATGTTGGAAACCATGGCTGGTCAGGGCACTGGAGACATGGCGTTTACATCTTACGGCCACATGAACCCCGTTGGAGCTGAACTGGAGGAGGAGGAGGAGGAGGAGGAGGAGTTGCCCAGCGAAACACAGTTTAGGCTTGGCGAAATGGCTGGTTTATCTAGTCAGCGGACAGGAGAGGAGGAGCAGGAGCAGCCAGAGGAGCTAGAGGTTTTTGAGGAAGGCGAGACAGAGAACCCGGGCACACCGTGGCAGTATGCAGTGGAGATGGAGACAGGTAGTCCATCCGAGTCACTTGCGCAAATGGCACGAAGCGTGCTCACGTGCTTGCGTAGTGACCCCAGAATTGTTTCCATCTGTCAGCGGGATGACTTCTGGCTGTCCACCTTATTGGACCCTCGCTTCCGGCACAAAATGGGGGCATTTTTTAAACCCACCGAGAGGGAGGACAAACTCAACTACTACAAAGACATTCTACGTAGGCAGTTGGCCGATGCCTATCTGCGCCATGGTCCATACTCTCGCAGGTCTGACTCGAGGGGACCTCTGCGCTCACCTTCCACTGCCATGGCCGCTGGGGGGGTTGGCAGGAGCAGCAGCAGCAGCTCCATCAGCAGCAGCAGCCTCAGTCTTCAGTCGCTAATGAGTAGCTTTCTACACCCGCATAGTGAGGCTACTCATGAGCAGCAGGAAGACCTGGAGCAGGACCTCAACCAGCAGGTCATGTCATACTTTGACATGACCATGCCAACACACCTTGAGGATCCGCTGGACTTCTGGGCAGCCAAACTTGATTTGTGGCCGCAACTAGCAGAGTTTGCCCTGGAAAAGCTGTCCTGCCCGGCAAGTAGCGTGCCATCTGAGCGGGTGTTTAGTGCGGCGGGGGCCATAGTTACGGCGAGGAGAACTCGTCTGTCAACTAAAAATGTGGAGAGACTCACCTTTGTCAAAATGAATCAGGGATGGATCAGCCAGGATTTCCACCCACCAATGCCTGATGCATGCGACTAGATTCAGCATGGTGCCATGTTTTACACTTTCCAAATGGTGCAAAACATATTTATGTCTTTAGGCCAATTTTTGGGCTCCTGCTGCTGCCAACTTCTGCCAACTCCAGGGCGTGATTCATCCAATTTTTGGGCTCCTGAAGCCAACTCCAGTGTATATTTGGGCTCCTGCTGCTGCTGCTGCCAACTCCAGGGTGTGATTCATCCAGTTTTTGGGCTCCTGAAGCCAACCCCAGTGTCTCTTTAAAGTAATATTTGGGCTCCTGCTGCTGCTGCTGCCAACTCCAGGGTGTGATTCATCCAATTTTTGGGCTCCTGAAGCCAACCCCAGGGTCTCTTTAAAGTAATATTTGGGCTCCTGCTGCTGCTGCTGTCAACTCCTGCCAACTCCAGGGTGTGATTCATCCAATTTTTGGGCTCCTGAAGCCAACCCCAGGGTCTCTTTGAAGTAATGTTTGGGCTCCTGCTGCTGCTGCTGCCAACTTCTGCCAACTCCAGGGTGTGATTCATCCAATTTTTGGGCTCCTGAAGCCAACTCCAGTGTATATTTGGGCTCCTGCTGCTGCTGCTGCCAACTCCAGGGTGTGATTCATCCAATTTTTGGGCTCCTGAAGCCAACCCCAGTGTCTCTTTAAAGTAATGTTTGGGCTCCTGCTGCTGCTGCTGCCAACTTCTGCCAACTCCAGGGTGTGATTCATCCAATTTTTGGGCTCCTGAAGCCAACCCCAGGGTCTCTTTGAAGTAATGTTTGGGTTCCTGCTGCTGCTGCTGCCAACTTCTGCCAACTCCAGGGTGTGATTCATCCAATTTTTGGGCTCCTGAAGCCAACTCCAGTGTATATTTGGGCTCCTGCTGCTGCTGCTGCCAACTCCAGGGTGTGATTCATCCAATTTTTGGCCTCCTGAAGCCAACCCCAGTGTCTCTTTAAATTAATATTTGGGCTCCTGCTGCTGCCCACTCCAGGGTGTGATTCATCCAATTTTTGGCCTCCTGAAGCCAACCCCAGTGTCTCTTTAAAGTAATATTTGGGCTCCTGCTGCTGCTGCTGCCAACTCCAGGGTGTGATTCATCCAATTTTTGGGCTCCTGAAGCCAACCCCAGTGTCTCTTTAAAGTAATATTTGGGCTCCTGCTGCTGCCAACTCCAGGGTGTGATTCATCCAATTTTTGGGCTCCTGAAGCCAACTCCAGTGTCTCTATAAAGTAATCTTTGGGCTCCTGCTGCTGCTGCCAACTCCAGGGTGTGATTCATCCAATTTTTGGGCTCCTGAAGCCAACTCCAGTGTCTCTTTAAAGTAATATTTGGGCTCCTGCTGCTGCTTGCAACTCCAGGGTGTGATTCATCCAATTTTTGGGCTCCTGAAGCCAACCCCAGTGTCTCTTTAAAGTAATGTTTGGGCTCCTGCTGCTGCTGCCAACTCCAGGGTGTGATTCATCCAATTTTTGGGCTCCTGCTGCTGCCAACTCCAGTGTCTCTTTAAAGAAATGTTTGGGCTCCTGCCCCTCATAGTGATGCCACTTCAACTCTCTGCAATTGTGCCGCTCTGCGATTCTATTAGCGATGCCTCTGATCTGCATGTGATATTTCTTCAAAGTATTATTTAACTAACCCAGCACGCATCCTGTGCGTGTTACAGCAAGGCAGAATGGTTTACAACCCTATTGAGGCTCTAGGAGGCTCAGAAATAGCCGTTTTTAATAGCGATTCGTCACGAGTTTATTCGCGTCGAAACGATTTTTGTCGGAAAATTCGTCGAATCAGTCGAATCGAATTTTTCAAAAGTTCGCTCATCTCTATATAACATATTACAATTTGGTATAGGAATATAAAGACATTTAAAACATTTAAATATTGAAACCACACATTTACAAACAAAATAACAAAATGTTTATGAGCCTAGTTTTTTCTAATGTGTGCTTTACATGTGCCCCCAAACTGTCTTTTGTTTATGGATTAAACAAAAGACCCTCATGCCAAGTCATGTAGGCATTTAAAAAATGTTTGGGTTTAATTTGGGGAACAATAATCTATACTCAGACCTAGCATTGTCTCTGAATTATATTTGCCTAACCAGGTAAACTCCATAGTAACCTACAATCATGTTTTAACCAGTCGGAACCACATGTGTGTGTTTCATGTTGGCTTTCTTATTAGGAGTCTTGGACATGTTTGACATTGTGAAAATGTAGTTCAAATAGACTTATTGTAATAGGCTGCTTCTGATCTGTTGATAGAGGAACTACCTCCTCCTCCTCCACCACCTCAGTTGGGGCCTGGGATGCCTTTTCATCAGGATCATCGTCATCTATTAAAAGAAAAAAAAAAGCCTCAATGGAAATCAATTCATCTTGCCCGAACAACTTAGAATTTACCAAACTGTCTTTAGGCACCTACAACTGTATTGTGCCTGGACATAGCTATCTCTAATTGTAGACCTAGTTTATTGGAGGAGCCTCCAGCGTGAAGTCTCGTTTTCAAAACAGTGAACTCGCCAGTATAATTTCTCACAAATTCGATTGATTAATAGTAACATAGTATGTAAGGCTGAATAAAGACTTTAGTCCATCCAGTTCAGCCTGTTTAACTCCTTCCAGTGGTCTAGTAGCCATATCTGGAAATGTTATTACATGCCAGGAAGGCATCAAGGTCACTTTTGAACGTTTTTACTGTAGCCATCATTACTATCTCCTCTGGCAGCGAGTTCCATAGTCTCACTGCTCTTACAGAGAAGAATCCCCTCCTATGTCGGTGGAGAAATCACCTTTCCTCTAACCTTAGTGGATGCCCTCGGGTTATGGTTACACTCCGGGGTATAAATAGATTGTGGGACAGATCTTTGTATTGACCCCGAATATATTTATACATAGTTATTAGATCACCCCTCAATCGTCTTTTTTCTAGACAAAATAAACCTAACTTGGACAATCGTTCAGGGTACTCTAGCCCCCGCACTCCTATTATTAACTTTGTTGCCCTTCTTTGAACGCGCTCCAGTTCTGATATGTCCTTCTGAAAGCACAGGTGCCCAGAACTGTACACAGTGTTCCATATGGGGTCTGACCAGTGACTTGTACAGGGGTAAAATGATGCTCTGGTCATGAGCACCTATGCCCCTCCTGATGCACCCCATGATCCTATTTGCTTTGGCAGCAGCTGCCTGGCATTGATTACCACAGTTGAGCTTATTGTCAACTAAAACCCCTAGGTCCTTTTCCATTGTTGTTTTACCAAGTGTTTCTTTATTTAGTGTGTAATCATGACACAGATTTCTCCTTCCCATGTGCATAACCTTACATTTATCTGTGTTAAACTTCATTTGCCATTTAACTGCCCATGCTTCCAATTTATCTAAATCTGTTTGTAGCTGCCTGCTGTCCTCTTTTGTTTTAATTACTTTACTCGGCTTAGTATCATCTGCAAAGATTGAGACTTTACTGTTTAATCCATACCCAATGTCATTTATATATATATATTGAAGAGAATTGGTCCCAGAACTGACCCTTGTGGTACTCCACTAGTAACAGTGACCCAATCTGAGTGTTTACCATTGATAACCACCCTCTGCTTCCGATCATAAAGCCAATTTCCCACCCATCTGCACACGTTTTCCCCCAGTCCAAGCATTCTCATCTTTTGTACCAGCCTTTTATGTGGTACAGTATCAAATGCTTTAGAAAAGTCAAGATATATGATATCCAATGACTCTCCCTGATCCAATCTTGAACCTACCTCCTCATAAAAGCTGATTAGGTTTGTCTGGCAGGAGCAATTCCTCATAAATCCATGCTGATATGGAGTAATAAGGTCATTTTCCCCAAGGTGCTCCAGGATAGTATCCCTTAAGAAACCTTCAAACAGCTTGCCCACCACAGATGTTAAGCTTACCGGTCTGTAGTTCCCCGGTTCCCCCCTAGATCTTTTTTTGAATATTGGCACCACATTTGCCAAGCGCCAATCCCTCGGAACAGACCCTGTAGTTATGGAATCCACAAATATTAGAAATAACGGCTTGTCTATTACTGTACATAACTCCCTTAAAACATGAGGATGTATGTCATCTGGTCCCGGTGATTTATGGATTTTTATCTGCTTGAGACGGTGCTGGACTTCTTCCTTGGTTAGACCAGTGACATTTAATGGAGGGTTTCGGTTATTCCCCTGCATTTCACTCGGCATGTCAACTTCTTTTGTGAATATAGAAGCAAAGAATTTGTTAAGCAAATTTGCTTTCTCCTCATTTCCCTCTATAGGGGTCCCCTCCTTGCTTTTCAGGGGGCCCACACCCTCAGGTTTGTACCTTTTACAGTTTATGTAGCTAAAGAATAATTTGGGGTTAGTTTTACTCTCTTTCGCGACCAGTCTTTCTGTCTCCAGCTTAGCTGCCCTTATCTGTTGTTTACATTGTGTATTTTCTTTTTCATAATTTTTTAACGCTTCCGCTGTCCCTTCCTGAACATACTTAGTGCCAGTTGGATTGTAATCAATTGGCTACCACGTGACCCGAGCGTGCGCACAGTTCACAGGAGGATGTAGGACCTACAGGAAGTAATTAAACCAGGAGGCACGGGGGGCGTGACGCCCACATACACAGGTATTTAGGGATTGGACCCCCGGGGGGGGACAAATTGGACAACACCCTGAGGAAGTGATCTCTCACGCAACGCGTCGGTGTTGGTGAACGGGCGCTTAGAGGGGACCTGGACCTGCTATTTTTGGTGACAGTATAGTGTCTTACTTATCTTTATTTCGTGTTAGGTAATAATTGCCTTGTATATGCCATGGTATATTAGTTTTACTGCTAGCACACCACTGTATCACTTTTTTCACCATGCATCACCGTGCACCCCTCACCCCAGCATTTTACTGGGGTTTTGTTTATTTTTTTCCCACATTCACAGCTCTTTCACTCATTATCTTATTTTTTTCTTTTGCACTCACTACCCTAGTGGTCATCTCTTTTCTCTGCTTATATATACCCTACAGGTATATATACACATGCACTGTTTATTTTCATGCAGTTGATTCTCATATGCCTGGCATATTATAAGGTAAAATTTATTATATTCAACAGTATACTTATGGATAGCCCTTAATAGTCCTTTATGGTCCAACCATAGCGCCCGGTTAGTGGATCTTTGGAAACCTTTTTAATCATGTGTGATGTTGTTATTGCATGTTATGTGTCCATGAATTTATATTGATATAAAATAAAATCAAATTATTAGTTGAATACAGTGAGCGCGGCTTAATTAATCATGAGAACACAGCGATCTTGACTGGTAGATTGCAACTCAAGTTAGTCCCTTCCTGCTTTAACCTGCTTTATTCCTGTAAGGTATGTATCTGTCACAATGAAAATTAAGTATCCCATTTAGCGTCCATGCTTTTGTTTTTAAGGACATTTTCCCAGTCAATGCAGTGTAGGGCATCTCTAAGTTGGTCAAACTTTGCCTTTTTGAAGTCCCGCGTTTTTGTGGCTCCTTGATAAGGCACCCTAGTGATTGCTAATTGGAAATTAATGATATTATGATCACTGCTTCCAAGGTGTTCCCCAACCTGTACCTTTATTACTTTGTCTGGTACATTGGTTAGTATTAGGTCCAATATGGCTTTCCCCCTTGTTGGAGCTTGTACTTGTTGGGAAAGGTAGCCATGTTTTGTTTTAGATAAAAAAAACTATTACTTTTATGAGAAATGTAATGAAATGAAAAGAGACTGCACCACCCCAACAAATAAATCTACCTGTAGTGTGCACACACAGAGGTAATACCACTGTATAAGCCAAAAACGCAGGAGGTCCCACTCCCCCCACAAAACCCCAAAAATGTGGCACCGCTACCAATTATTGTTCAATAAAACTTGATTAGTCATTTTTATTAATCAACTTGAATGTCACACTAAACTACATAAACTACATACATGACACACTAATTAAAAAACATTAAAGACACAACAATGTCAGTAAGGAAGGGGACAACAAAACCCCCACGATGAAGGGGCAGGGGGCGGGTGGAGGATTAATCACATATAACAATTTTTTTTTTTTATATATATATATAATAATTATAATAGTAAATAAACATAAATGATCCCTAAAGTTAATAAATATAGTGCTTAAGTGCAGATTAGCTTAAATAACAATCATATTCCCTTATTATTCCTCACTGAAAGTACAAGTGCCATGTACAAGGACATGTCCTGAGGAAGTGACGCTTGTGACATCACGTAACGCGTAGACAAGGGGCAGTGGGCTGGTGGTCGTATGTTCATGTAAATTCATCTGTGTTTGCTCTCACGTTTCTGCATTTGTGTTTATTTGTCACCCCCTGCTTGTTCTTGCATTATATGGGGAGGTACTAGTATGGTTAGGTTAGCATCATGTTTTTCAGGGAGCACTTGTACTTTCAGTGAGGAATAATAAGGGAATATGATTGTTATTTAAGCTAATCTGTACTTAAGCACTTTATTTATTAACTTTAGGGATCATTTATGTTTATTTACTATTATAATTAGTATATATATAAAAAAATTTTGTTATATGTGATTAATCCTCCGCCCGCCCCCTGCCCCTTCATCGTGGGGGTTTTGTTGTCCCCTTCCTTACTGACATTGTTGTGTCTTTAATGTTTTTTAATTAGTGTGTCATGTATGTAGTTTATGTAGTTTAGTGTGACATTCAAGTTGATTAATAAAAATGACTAATCAAGTTTTATTGAACAATAGTTGGTAGTGGTGCCACATTTTTGGGGTTTTGTGGGGGAGTGGGACCTCCTGCGTTTTTGGCTTATACTTTTATGAGAAACACATGTTTCAGCATCCCAGTCTATATCTGGGTAGTTAAAGTCCCCCATAATCACTACCTCATTTAGTTTAGCGGCTATATCTATTTGCCTTAGCATCATATTTTCTATGGATTCGGATATATCTGGAGGTTTATAGCAAACCCCCATCAGTATTTTATTTTTGTTTCTCCCTCCATGTATTTCTACCCATACAGACTCCACATGGTCATTCCCCTCACATATATCCTCCCGCAGAGCAGGCTGTAGAGAGGATTTTACAATTAAGCAGACTCCACCCCCTTTGCGTTTGTTACGGTCCCTCCTAAACACACAGTATCCCTGTAAATTTACTGCCCAGTCATAGCTTTCATCCAGCCAGGTCTCTGTTACCCCCACTTTATCATATTGTTCTTCTGTTATTATCAGTTCTAGTTCATCCATTTTATTAGTCAAGCTTCTAGCATTTGTAAGCATGCATTTCAAATGCTTATGACAATTTTGATAATTTTGTATATTGCCCTTATTCCTGCTAGATGTGCTAACCCCTCCCCCCTCTCCACCCCCAGTTTCATGTCTACACCCACTGTCACTTTCTTTCCTAACTTCCCCTTTGTAATAGCTTTTACCCTCCCCCCAGTGCTTAGTTTAAACACTCCTCTAACCTTTTAGCCATCCTCTCCCCCATAACAGATGCACCCTCCTCATTGAGGTGCAACCCATCCCTGCCAAAGAACCTGTAGCCCATTGTGAAGTCAGCCCAGTTCTCTCAGAACCCAAACCCCTCCTTTTTACTCTAATTTTTGAGCCACCTGTTTACCTCTCTAAACTCCCGCTGCCTCTCTGGTGTGGCTCTTGGTACTGGTAGTATTTCTGAGAATACTACAGTTGAGGTCCTTGCCTTAAGCTTACGGCCTAAGTCCCTGAAATCATTTTTAAGGACCTTCCACCTACTTCTTCCTATGTCATTTGTGCCAATATGCACCATGACCGCTGGGTTCACGCCAGCCCCTCCCAACAATCTGTCAGCCCGCTCCGCTACATGCCGTACTCTTGCCCCAGGAAGGCAACACACTGTTCGGCAAGCCCGGTCTTTGTGACAGATTGCCCTGTCTGTTCCCCTAATAATAGAGTCACCCACTACCAGCACCTATCTTGCCTGCCCTGTTCTCCCATTTACCCTCCCTTTCTTACTGGAGCCGACAGATGTGTCTTGCTGCAGCTGTGCCATCCCTGAGCTAACATCCTCCTCATCTGCCAACCGGGCAAACTTGTTTGGAGGTGCTTGTTCAGGGCTAGCCTCCCTGTAACTTTTACCCCTACCCTGCCTTCTAACTGTTATCCAGCTAGCTGCCTTATTTTCCTGCTTTTCCTCTCCCCCCATACTACCACCCTCCCCTGACCCATTGAGTTCCAGCTCAGTGAGATCCAGACTCTTTTGCATGATAACAATGTTTCTCAGTGTTGCCAATTGCTTATTTAGATCATGAATGACGGCTTCCAAATCAGCGATTCGCAGACATCCGGGGCATATATATCCACCATCGACCGATTGATCAAAAAGTGCATACATAGCACAAGATGTACACTGGACATTCAAAGCCCCCTCTGAGATTAGTTTGAGCATAATAGATGGGAGAACTGATGTGTGAATTTTCCTTTCCATATGTGATTTTACAACTCGCATGACAGTTGAATTAATTGAGTCAGCGATTGATAAGTTTTTTCGTTGTTATAAGCCATGCAGCTATTGCCGGCGTTGCTTTTAGGACAGGAACCTGACAGCAGGGTTTCAAAAAGAAAAAATGTTAACTTTTTTGACATTTTCATTAGATACAATTTTTATCTTATGAAAAGTTGCCTGTCTTTTCTTTATTATTATTTTTAAAGTTTTCGGTGATAAAATGAATGCTGATTTAACCGACATTAATTTTATCATTAAAACTGACAGCGGGGCTGTTTATTTTTTACTTTAAATGTATTTTTTATTAAATGCGTGGGGCCCCTTTCCTGAAAGTTACCAGCCTGGGCACCAGGCATAAGGGCTTGTAAGCCAGGGCTTATAGGCTGTGCCATGTGTGCCCTCTGTACCTGCAAGCTACCAGACCTTATGCTCTTTTGTATAAGCTGGTCTCTTCCAGGGGGCTGTGGCCACCCCTGGACATCATCAGAGCCCATTTTGATTATTGGATTGTGATGTTTTCTATGCAAAGGAGTTGAGTGATACCTGGTATCAGGCATCTCTCATATAACAATAGTGAGAATAGGCTGGCTTCTCGTAGGGAGTGTAACTGCACCAGGGCCCAGAAGGTCAGAGGCCCCAGCATTGTTACTCCTCCACGTTATGTATCAGATTTGTGCTCACTTGGCATCATTTAGATGAAGGAAGCTGTCTCAGCTGTTTCAGTGTTTAGTTGTCTAGCTGCATCTGAGTTAAAAGTGTATGAGCTGTGAAAGGGCCCCATTTAATGTTCGCAACAGGGCCCCATCACAATTAGTTATGCCACTGGCCTCACTATATAGCTTACACAGTGTACCAAATAAATAATTTACAATTTTGGGGCTATTCCAGTAACTGAACCTTTGATATTGAGGAGCAGAATCTGATCATATGAACCTTTTATAGCACAGGATGTCTGTATTTGTGTAAGACTTTCTAAAATCTAGTGGGAGGGCTGGCTGCTCCAGGGCTGCTAAAAGCAACCAAGGGAATGTACACTTAGGCCCTTATTTATGAAGGAATAGCGACAGGTAGCGACTGGTGAGCGCCCGGTAATGACGGGCCCCGCCACGAGAACGCCAGCTCCCCACTACAATCACACATTTATCAAGCCAATCCTGCTTAGCGACTGAGATAGCGCCATATAGCAACTCATTCATCATTATTCCAGCCTCAGCCCACAGCGCCAGGGTCCGACCTTGAACAGCGACAGGTAGGACCTCTCGCTACCTGGCGCGCTCCAATGCATTTCAATGGAACAATCTTTAAATATTAATAATTAATTGTTATTAATTTTTTTTTTTTTTAAATGTGAAAAATTCTGTGACCACTTCTGCCATTTTAGATTATTTTTTTAAGGGATTTTTTTTTTTTTTTAATTGTACAGAATTGATATTACAGGTCTGATATTAATGTATTCATATTACTAAATAATTTACATTTTTTTTTTGGGGGGTTTCCAAAAATATGGTGGTTTGGGGGTTAACTACTTTTAACACATCGCCTCCAGCGCTCTGGGGTTTAAACATGCATTTCACAGCGCTTGAATTTTTTGAGCGTGATTTTTTGATGAATATGGTGGAAGCCGGTCGCTCTGACCAGTCGCTATCATGCGCACCCCTACATCGCGGAACCTGTCAAATAGCGACTCGTAACCTTGTATTCAACATTACGCCACACCGACTGAGTCGCTGTCAACAACCGAACAACGGGCAAGCACAGCGACTACTAGCGGGCGCTGTGAAAATACCGCTACAGTCGTTCAACTATCGCTACATGTTGCTATTAATAAAACAGCCTCTTAGAGCTCAGTTGTGGTGTGGAGGAGTGGCTGGCTCAGACACGGTGCACTGCGTTCCAGGTTGAGACCCATCTAGTGTCCTTGTCTGGGATATGGCCCATGGCTCCTCTTTCCTCCTTCCCCATATATGGTGCTATGATGCGCCCAGATGTTGTGGAATCTTCGAGGGTGGGCTGCTTGGTGGTGATTGGAGCATAGGGGGGAAAGTAGTTATTTTCCCATAAGTTTGAGCCTTGTTCTACATGCCCTCGCTTTGAAAAAATCTTGTTTATTACTTTTACTTGTCATTATTGAACTTCGCACTTGGGATTAATGGTACCGAATATTGTCAATAGCACTTTATTAGCATAGCGGGTACCGAGGCATTCATAAGAGGGATCACAATAATACTAATGTAGATTAAAATTATTTGGGTCCGGGTCTGTTACCGGTTTTTAGCAGGCAGCCCACTCTCCTTGGGAGTTGTTATTTGTGTGTGTATATGTTTTTAATAGTTTTTAATGAGTCTATTGTGTTAGTGTGGAGATTCAATAAAGCAATATTTTTTTTATTATATTAATGGTGCAACTCATTTCTCTGGGTATTTTGGAGTGTGGGGGAACCCAATTTGTCTTGCTCTATTTTTTAAATCTTGAAGAATGAATATTTGTAATGTGATGAAATTACAGACAACTGTCTCTGTATAAAAAATAGTCAGGTTAGTACAAATGGAAAAAACGTAATTTTTCATTTCGGATCAAAGTTGTAATCTTTTTGAAGTTTAGCTATTTGATAAAAAGTGTCTTTCTTGCTATGTTAACATGGAGGGACATGGGGAACTTTTATTAAACAGCAAAATGTTATTAATACTTCAGAATTAACTTGAAAGAAATATGTGAAATGACACCGGAAATTAATTAGATTATTTCATCATTCTTTTAAATTATAAACTTTGATATACTTGCATAGATATATAGGTAAATTGATAAAAAGACACAAAGACAAACAGAATTTTAATGAGTACAAACCTTTTATCTACTATCACTTTGTGGCTTAATTTTTTCTGTTTATACTGCATATTGATTGCAGTAGAAACCTGCTGTTTTAATGTTGTTATTGATATTCTCCCTGGGCTTTCTTCTAATTCTACCATTGATATTACCTTGATCGGATTTAGTTTATTTGAATTGCCTGTAGGTTTTGGTCTCCTGAGTTTTCACTGTTTACAGACATGCAACAATAAAACCTTTCCTTTTTTATATCTAAAATCCTTGAGAGACTGTAACACACATTTTAGAACATACAGTGAGATATCAAACAAAGAGTACAGTACTTCTCATCTGCTAAAATAGTTTTATTTCTAAGAAATAGTAGTACTAAGTAAAACAGCAATTATTTGAATATATATTGTTTTCTGTAAATACAGAAAGCTTTAGACTTTGTAATTGATATTGCAGCTCACATCTTACCCCCAATTTACAGTATTATGTGAGGTCATACATTGGGTGAGAATGTAAACAAGTGGCGAATTTCACAATCACATGTATAAAAAGAGTACCACTCCCGGTATGCACTTGCCCACCAGAGGGACATACAAGGCAGTTCCTCTCTTGCCAGGCACTTCCCCAGGGCCACTATCAAGGCAGATTTTATTAAATTGTTCTTTTTTATTTCATAAATAAATGTCAGAGGTTATATATATTTATTGGTTAACTAGTAGTAATGGGACAGTTTCTACAGTCTGATGCACCAATGGCAGACACTTTGGGCTCAATTCGGTGCTGTTTGCTTAGATCTCGGATGGGTGCAAAAACATCCAGAGGCTTACCCGTTTGAAAGTGAAGTGAAGTAATTTGGCTAATAACAATGAGCCAATGTGCTTGAAAATAGACTAACCATGTTTTTGGATGTTTTTGAACTGGCTCACATAAAAGACACATATCTGATGAAAAAAGTGGGTTATAAGTAAAAATAATACAACTAAACAGAAAAACAATAATGTTATTAAAGCTGTGATAGTAATGTGACAGATATAACAGGTGGGAAATAAATTATTATATATTATATAAAAAAGTCGCCATAAACCTCATTGCACCTACTTCTGTGCTCATTTTATGTCCCAAAAGCCACTGATAAAATTTGATCTAAAACACTGAAGTAAATTGGCTAACTAATAACAATGAGACATTTTCTACAGTCTGGTAGCCACTGATAAAATTTGATCTAAAACAAAAATCAAAAACTGATAATATATCATGTGGAAATATTAGCCCATGAAATCCTATTGAAGTAGCAAACTGAAAAGCAGGCTTACAGAAAGAGCTGAATTTCTGTGCACTGATGGATTAGTAAATGCACTAACATGCACTTGCTGTGAAAACTTTGATGAAGGCTCAAATGCAGTTAAACCGGCTTAGTGCTTTTTCTAAATTATGTGGACGTTATATACTGATACCAAGCCTTGGTACGACCGCATCTTTTTGATCTTTGGTGCTGTTATATTTTTAGAATGGCATTGCAGGTCAAAACATCTACTGTTAAAGGGTCAGTCACTAGGGGAGGGTTACAGGGTAGGGTGGATTACAAAAAAGGTAGTCTGGCTGGACTGGCCCTTTAAATAATCAGCTTGAATTGGTGCATTATGTATTGGCCTGGCCTTCAATACCTTAGGAAATGGAAGAGGTTTGGACCAGAAGAAAACTCTAGGGAGCCCATCTCCTTGGTAAGTTTCATCATCTGTACCCCAAAGAATTAGCATTGTTAGCTCTAAGTTTTTATGCATGCACAGGTCCCTGTGGATGCATACATTTGTGGTGAAGTGTGGCTTCCATTGTAATAGGTAGCTGACATCGTCACAGTGTTGTCTGATCAGAAGCTCTTCCTGGTTCTATGTGAATCAGTACTTCTAATTCCTTGTTTAGTCCCAGCCTTGAACTTGACTACTCTTTCAGACTTATCCCTTGGATTGCTTACCTGCTATAATCTTGGCCTGTTTGACTACGCTAATTCTTGGATGGTTTACCCGGTTTTAACTTCAGCTTGACCCTTGCTTGCAATGGCCCTGGCTTATTCACTGATCTGCTACTGTGCTTGTGACTAGGGATGAGCGAATCGATCCGGACGAACCTGGATTCGATCCGATTTTCATGAAAAATTCGATTCGGATCGAATCCGAATTTCCCCATGCTTCGATCGCTCGAAGTTTTCCGTTAACATCCATTCATTTACATTACAGGCATTCTAAGATGGCGGACGGGACATGTCCAGACATCTACCCCGCACCAGTGCAAGCTGGGGCAGTCACATGCAGCCTATCAGCAGCCAGCAAGCCCGGTGACGTCACAGCGCTATTTAAGGCGGCGGACATCTTGCTTTTCCTCATTTCTCTATTGCATTCGTGAGAGACAGGACGCTGCTGTAGTGAGGGAGAGACAGAGAGCCAGGGACAGACAGGGACAGGCAGGAGACAGGCAGGAGACAGGCAGGAGACAGGCAGAAAGTCAGCGAGAAGCAGGGAAAGTTATGAAAAATCGGAGGCAGTCACAGGGAGATTTTTTTTTTTTTTCATCCAGCCTGAGTGTTACTGGCTGGCTGACTGGCTTTTTTAGCGTTTTCAGGCTGCTTATACACTTACTGTGCATATATACTGAACTGATCTCAAGTCTGCTGTGAGGCATCCCATTCTGTGACTTCACCAGCCTCTATTTACTATAACCCTTTGCAGTTATTCTAAAAGTAATTTGGCCTGATAAAGACACTTTTGCTGTGCATAGTAGTACTGCTGCCAGGTGCTCTCTGGTTGGGGCATCCCATTCTGTGACTACAACAGCCTCTATTTACTATAACCCTTTGCACTTATTCTAAAATTAATTTGGCCTAATAAAGACACTTTTGCTGTGCATAGTAGTACTGCTGCCAGGTGCTCTCTGGTTGGGGCATCCCATTCTGTGACTACACCAGCCTCTATTTACTATAACCCTTTGCACTTATTCTAAAAGTAATTTGGCCTGATAAAGACACTTTTGCTGTGCATAGTAGTACTGCTCCCAGGAGCACTCTGGTTGGGGCATCCCATTCTGTGACTACAACAGCCTCTATTTACTATAACCCTTTGCACTTATTCTAAAAGTAATTTGGCCTGATAAAGACACTTTTGCTGTGCATAGTAGTACTGCTCCCAGGTGCTCTCTGGTTGGGGCATCCCATTCTGTGACCACACCAGCCTCTATTTACTATAACCCTTTGCACTTATTCTAAAAGTAATTTGGCCTGATAAAGACACTTTTGCTGTGCATAGTAGTACTGCTCCCAGGTGCACTGCGGTTGGGGCATCCCATTGTGTGACTACAACAGCCTCTATTTAATATAACCCTTTGCACTTATTCTAAAAGTAATTTGGCCTGATAAAGACACTTTTGCTGTGCATAGTAGTACTGCTGCCAGGTGCTCTCTGGTTGGGGCATCCCATTCTGTGACTACACCAGCCTCTAATTACTATAACCCTTTGCACTTATTCTAAAAGTAATTTGGCCTGATAAAGACACTTTTGCTTTGTATAGTACTACTGCTGCCAGGTGCTATCTGGTTGGGGCATCCCATTCTGTGACTACACCAGCCTCTATTTACTATAACCCTTTGCACTTATTCTAAAAGTAATTTGGCCTGATAAAGACACTTTTGCTGTGCATAGTAGTACTGCTCCCAGGTGCTCTCCGGTTGGGGAATCCCATTCTGTGACTACAACAGCCTCTATTTACTATAACCCTTTGCACTTATTCTAAAAGTAATTTGGCCTGATAAAGACACTTTTGCTGTGCATAGTAGTACTGCTGCCAGGTGCTCTCTGGTTGGGGCATCCCATTCTGTGACTACAACAGCCTCTATTTACTATAACCCTTTGCACTTATTCTAAAAGTAATTTGGCCTGATAAAGACACTTTTGCTGTGCATAGTAGTACTGCTCCCAGGTGCTCTCTGGTTTGGGGCATCCCATTCTGTGACTACACCAGCCTCTATTTACTATAACCCTTTGCACTTATTCTAAAAGTAATTTGGCCTGATAAAGACACTTTTGCTGTGCATAGTAGTACTGCTGCCAGGTGCTCTCTGGTTGGGGAATCCCATTCTGTGACTACAACAGCCTCTATTTACTATAACCCTTTGCACTTATTCTAAAAGTAATTTGGCCTGATAAAGACACTTTTGCTATGCATAGTAGTACTGCTCCCAGGAGCACTCTGGTTGGGGCATCCCATTCTGTGACTACAACAGCCTCTATTTACTATAACCCTTTGCACTTATTCTAAAAGTAATTTGGCCTGATAAAGACACTTTTGCTGTGCATAGTAGTACTGCTCCCAGGTGCTCTCTGGTTGGGGCATCCCATTCTGTGACCACACCAGCCTCTATTTACTATAACCCTTTGCACTTATTCTAAAAGTAATTTGGCCTGATAAAGACACTTTTGCTGTGCATAGTAGTACTGCTCCCAGGTGCACTGCGGTTGGGGCATCCCATTGTGTGACTACAACAGCCTCTATTTAATATAACCCTTTGCACTTATTCTAAAAGTAATTTGGCCTGATAAAGACACTTTTGCTGTGCATAGTAGTACTGCTGCCAGGTGCTCTCTGGTTGGGGCATCCCATTCTGTGACTACACCAGCCTCTAATTACTATAACCCTTTGCACTTATTCTAAAAGTAATTTGGCCTGATAAAGACACTTTTGCTTTGTATAGTACTACTGCTGCCAGGTGCTATCTGGTTGGGGCATCCCATTCTGTGACTACACCAGCCTCTATTTACTATAACCCTTTGCACTTATTCTAAAAGTAATTTGGCCTGATAAAGACACTTTTGCTGTGCATAGTAGTACTGCTCCCAGGTGCTCTCCGGTTGGGGAATCCCATTCTGTGACTACAACAGCCTCTATTTACTATAACCCTTTGCACTTATTCTAAAAGTAATTTGGCCTGATAAAGACACTTTTGCTGTGCATAGTAGTACTGCTGCCAGGTGCTCTCTGGTTGGGGCATCCCATTCTGTGACTACAACAGCCTCTATTTACTATAACCCTTTGCACTTATTCTAAAAGTAATTTGGCCTGATAAAGACACTTTTGCTGTGCATAGTAGTACTGCTCCCAGGTGCTCTCTGGTTTGGGGCATCCCATTCTGTGACTACACCAGCCTCTATTTACTATAACCCTTTGCACTTATTCTAAAAGTAATTTGGCCTGATAAAGACACTTTTGCTGTGCATAGTAGTACTGCTGCCAGGTGCTCTCTGGTTGGGGAATCCCATTCTGTGACTACAACAGCCTCTATTTACTATAACCCTTTGCACTTATTCTAAAAGTAATTTGGCCTGATAAAGACACTTTTGCTATGCATAGTAGTACTGCTCCCAGGTGCTCTCTGGTTGGGGCATCCCATTCTGTGACTACAACAGCCTCTATTTACTATAACCCTTTGCACTTATTCTAAAAGTAATTTGGCCTGATAAAGACACTTTTGCTGTGCATAGTAGTACTGCTGCCAGGTGCTCTCTGGTTGGGGCATCCCATTCTGTGACTACACCAGCCTCTATTTACTATAACCCTTTGCACTTATTCTAAAAGTAATTTGGCCTGATAAAGACACTTTTGCTGTGCATAGTAGTACTGCTCCCAGGTGCACTCCGGTTGGGGCATCCCATTCTGTGACTACAACAGCCTCTATTTACTATAACCCTTTGCACTTATTCTAAAAGTAATTTGGCCTGATAAAGACACTTTTGCTGTGCATAGTAGTACTGCTCCCAGGTGCTCTCTGGTTAGGGCATCCCATTCTGTGACCACACCAGCCTCTATTTACTATAACCCTTTGCACTTATTCTAAAAGTAATTTGGCCTGATAAAGACACTTTTGTTGTGCATAGTAGTACTGCTCCCAGGTGCTCTCCGGTTGGGGCATCCCATTCTGTGACTACAACAGCCTCTATTTACTATAACCCTTTGCACTTATTCTAAAAGAAATTTGGCCTGATAAAGACACTTTTGCTGTGCATAGTAGTACTGCTCCCAGGTGCTCTCTGGTTGGGGCATCCCATTCTGTGACCACACCAGCCTCTATTTACTATAACCCTTTGCACTTATTCTAAAAGTAATTTGGACTGATAAAGACACTTTTGCTGTGCATAGTAGTACTGCTCCCAGGTGCACTCCGGTTGGGGCATCCCATTCTGTGACTACAACAGCCTCTATTTAATATAACCATTTGCACTTATTCTAAAAGTCATTTGGCCTGATAAAGACACTTTTGCTGTGCATAGTAGTACTGCTGCCAGGTGCTCTCTGGTTGGGGCATCCCATTCTGTGACTACACCAGCCTCTATTTACTATAACCCTTTGCACTTATTCTAAAAGTAATTTGGCCTGATAAAGACACTTTTGCTTTGCATAGTACTACTGCTGCCAGGTGCTCTCTGGTTGGGGCATCCCATTCTGTGACTACAACAGCCTCTATTTACTATAACCCTTTGCACTTGTTCTAAAAGTCATTTGGCCTGATAAAGACACTTTTGCTGTGCATAGTAGTACTGCTCCCAGGTGCTCTCTGGTTGGGGCATCCCATTCTGTGACTACAACAGCCTCTATTTACTATAACCCTTTGCACTTATTCTAAAAGTAATTTGGCCTGATAAAGACACTTTTGCTGTGCATAGTAGTACTGCTCCCAGGTGCTCTCTGGTTGGGGCATCCCATTCTGTGACTACAACAGCCTCTATTTACTATAACCCTTTGCACTTATTCTAAAAGTAATTTGGCCTGATAAAGACACTTTTGCTGTGCATAATAGTACTGCTCACAGGTGCTCTCTGGTTGGGGCATCCCATTCTGTGACTACACCAGCCTCTATTTACTATAACCCTTTGCACTTATTCTAAAAGTAATTTGGCCTGATAAAGACACTTTTGCTGTGCATAGTAGTACTGCTGCCAGGTGCTCTCTGGTTGGGGCATCCCATTCTGTGACTACAACAGCCTCTATTTACTATAACCCTTTGCACTTATTCTAAAAGTAATTTGGCCTGATAAAGACACTTTTGCTGTGCATAGTAGTACTGCTCCCAGGTGCTCTCCGATTGGGGCATCCCATTCTGTGACTACAACAGCCTCTATTTACTATAACCCTTTGCACTTATTCTAAAAGTAATTTGGCCTGATAAAGACATTTTTGCTGTGCATAGTAGTACTGCTGCCAGGTGCTCTCTGGTTGGGGCATCCCATTCTGTGACTACAAAAGCCTCTATTTACTATAACCCTTTGCACTTATTCTAAAAGTAATTTGGCCTGATAAAGACACGTTTGCTGTGCATAGTAGTACTGCTGCCAGGTGCTCTCTGGTTGGGGCATCCCATTGTGTGACTACAACAGCCTCCATTTACTATAACCCTTTGCACTTTTTCTAAAAGTAATTTGGCCTGATAAAGACACTTTTGCTGTGCAAAGTATTACTGCTCCCAGGTGCTCTCCGGTTGGGGCATCCCATTCTGTGACTACAACAGCCTCTATTTACTATAACCCTTTGCACTTATTCTAAAAGTAATTTGGCCTGATAAAGACACTTTTGCTGTGCATAGTAGTACTGCTGCCAGGTGCTCGCTGGTTGGGGCATCCCATTCTGTGACTACACCAGCCTCTATTTACTATAACCCTTTGAACTTATTCTAAAAGTAATTTGGCCTGATAAAGACACTTTTGCTGTGCATAGTAGTACTGCTCCCAGGTGCACTCGGTTGGGGCATCCCATTCTGTGACTACAACAGCCTCTATTTACTATAACCCTTTGCACTTATTCTAAAAGTAATTTGGCCTGATAAAGACACTTTTGCTGTGCATAGTAGTACTGCTCCCAGGTGCTCTCCGGTTGGGGCATCCCATTCTGTGACTGCACCAGCCTCTATTTACTATAACCCTTTGCACTTATTCTAAAAGTAATTTGGCCTGATAAAGACACTTTTGCTGTGCATAGTAGTACTGCTCCCAGGTGCTCTCCGGTTGGGGCATCCCATTCTGTGACTACAACAGCCTCTATTTACTATAACCCTTTGCACTTATTCTAAAAGTAATTTGGCCTGATAAAGACACGTTTGCTGTGCATAGTAGTACTGCTGCCAGGTGCTCTCTGGTTGGGGCATCCCATTCTGTGACTACACCAGCCTCTATTTACTAAAACCCTTTGAACTTATTCTAAAAGTAATTTGGCCTGATAAAGGCACTTTTGCTGTGCATAGTTTACTGCTCCCAGGTGCTCTCTGGTTGGGGCATCCCATTCTGTGACTACACCATCCTCTATTTACTATAACCCTTTGCACTTATTCTAAAAGCAATTTGGCCTGATAAAGACACTTTTGCTGTGCATAGTAGTACTGCTCCCAGGTGCTCTCTGGTTGGGGCATCCCATTCTGTGACTACACCATCCTCTATTTACTATAACCCTTTGCACTTATTCTAAAAGTAATTTGGCCTGGTAAAGACACTTTGGCTGTGCATAGTAGTACTGCTGCCAGGTGCTCTCTGGTTGGGGCATCCCATTCTGTGACTACAACAGCCTCTATTTATTATAACCCTTTGCACTTATTCTAAAAGTAATTTGGCCTGATAAAGACACTTTTGCTGTGCATAGTAGTACTGCTCCCAGGTGCTCTCCGGTTGGGACATCCCATTCTGTGACTACAACAGCCTCTATTTACTATAACCCTTTGCACTTATTCTAAAAGTAATTTGGCCTGATAAAGACACTTTTGCTGTGCATAGTAGTACTGCTGCCAGGTGCTCTCTGGTTGGGGCATCCCATTCTGTGACTACACCAGCCTCTATTTACTATAACCCTTTGCACTTATTCTAAATGTAATTTGGCCTGACAAAGACACTTTTTCTGTGCATAGTAGTACTGCTCCCAGGTGCTCTCCGGTTGGAGCATCCCATTCTGTGACTACAACAGCCTCTATTTACTATAACCCTTTGCACTTATTCTAAAAGCAATTTGGCCTGATAAAGACACTTTTGCTGTGCATAGTAGTACTGCTCCCAGGTGCTCTCTGGTTGGGGCATCCCATTCTTTGACTACACCATCCTCTATTTACTATAACCCTTTGCACTTATTCTAAAAGTAATTTGGCCTGGTAAAGACACTTTTGCTGTGCAAAGTATTACTGCTCCCAGGTGCTCTCCGGTTGGGGCATCCCATTCTGTGACTACAACAGCCTCTATTTACTATAACCCTTTGCACTTATTCTAAAAGTAATTTGGCCTGATAAAGACACTTTTGCTGTGCATAGTAGTACTGCTGCCAGGTGCTCGCTGGTTGGGGCATCCCATTCTGTGACTACACCAGCCTCTATTTACTATAACCCTTTGAACTTATTCTAAAAGTAATTTGGCCTGATAAAGACACTGTTGCTGTGCATAGTAGTACTGCTCCCAGGTGCACTCGGTAGGGGCATCCCATTCTGTGACTACAACAGCCTCTATTTACTATAACCCTTTGCACTTATTCTAAAAGTAATTTGGCCTGATAAAGACACTTTTGCTGTGCATAGTAGTACTGCTCCCAGGTGCTCTCCGGTTGGGGCATCCCATTCTGTGACTGCACCAGCCTCTATTTACTATAACCCTTTGCACTTATTCTAAAAGTAATTTGGCCTGATAAAGACACTTTTGCTGTGCATAGTAGTACTGCTCCCAGGTGCTCTCCGGTTGGGGCATCCCATTCTGTGACTACAACAGCCTCTATTTACTATAACCCTTTGCACTTATTCTAAAAGTAATTTGGCCTGATAAAGACACGTTT
This sequence comes from Gastrophryne carolinensis, assembly GCA_027917425.1. Lineage (NCBI taxonomy): Eukaryota > Metazoa > Chordata > Amphibia > Anura > Microhylidae > Gastrophryne > Gastrophryne carolinensis. The sequence continues at coordinate 212,568,177 of CM051239.1, forward strand.
GCTGTGCATAGTAGTACTGCTGCCAGGTGCTCTCTGGTTGGGGCATCCCATTCTGTGACTACACCAGCCTCTATTTACTAAAACCCTTTGAACTTATTCTAAAAGTAATTTGGCCTGATAAAGGCACTTTTGCTGTGTATAGTTTACTGCTCCCAGGTGCTCTCTGGTTGGGGCATCCCATTCTGTGACTACACCATCCTCTATTTACTATAACCCTTTGCACTTATTCTAAAAGCAATTTGGCCTGATAAAGACACTTTTGCTGTGCATAGTAGTACTGCTCCCAGGTGCTCTCTGGTTGGGGCATCCCATTCTGTGACTACACCATCCTCTATTTACTATAACCCTTTGCACTTATTCTAAAAGTAATTTGGCCTGGTAAAGACACTTTGGCTGTGCATAGTAGTACTGCTGCCAGGTGCTCTCGGGTTGGGGCATCCCATTCTGTGACTACAACAGCCTCTATTTATTATAACCCTTTGCACTTATTCTAAAAGTAATTTGGCCTGATAAAGACACTTTTGCTGTGCATAGTAGTACTGCTCCCAGGTGCTCTCCGGTTGGGGCATCCCATTCTGTGACTACAACAGCCTCTATTTACTATAACCCTTTGCACTTATTCTAAAAGTAATTTGGCCTGATAAAGACACTTTTGCTGTGCATAGTAGTACTGCTGCCAGGTGCTCTCTGGTTGGGGCATCCCATTCTGTGACTACACCAGCCTCTATTTACTATAACCCTTTGCACTTATTCTAAATGTAATTTGGCCTGACAAAGACACTTTTTCTGTGCATAGTAGTACTGCTCCCAGGTGCTCTCCGGTTGGAGCATCCCATTCTGTGACTACAACAGCCTCTATTTACTATAACCCTTTGCACTTATTCTAAAAGCAATTTGGCCTGATAAAGACACTTTTGCTGTGCATAGTAGTACTGCTCCCAGGTGCTCTCTGGTTGGGGCATCCCATTCTGTGACTACACCATCCTCTATTTACTATAACCCTTTGCACTTATTCTAAAAGTAATTTGGCCTGGTAAAGACACTTTGGCTGTGCATAGTAGTGCTGCCAGGTGCTCTCTGGTTGGGGCATCCCATTCTGTGACTACAACAGCCTCTATTTATTATAACCCTTTGCACTTATTCTAAAAGTAATTTGGCCTGATAAAGACACTTTTGCTGTGCATAGTAGTACTGCTCCCAGGTGCTCTCTGTTTGGGGCATCCCATTCTGTGACTACAACAGCCTCTATTTACTATAACCCTTTGCACTTATTCTAAAAGTAATTTGGCCTGATAAAGACACTTTTGCTGTGCATAGTAATACTGCTCCCAGGTGCTCTCTGGTTGGGGCATCCCATTCTGTGACTACAACAGCCTCTATTTACTATAACCCTTTGCACTTATTCTAAAAGTGATTTGGCCTGATAAAGACACTTTTGCTGTGCATAGTAGTACTGCTCCCAGGTGCTCTCTGGTTGGGGCATCCCATTATGTGACTACAACAGCCTCTATTTACTATAACCCTTTGCACTTATTCTAAAAGTAATTTGGCCTGATAAAGACACTTTTACTGTGCATAGTAGTACTGCTCCCAGGTGCTCTCTGGTTGGGGCATCCCATTCGGTGACTACAACAGCCTCTATTTACTATAACCCTTTGCACTTATTCCAAAAGTAATTTGGCCTGATAAAGACACTTTTGCTGTGCATAGTAGTACTGCTCCCAGGTGCTCTCTGGTTGGGGCATCCCATTCTGTGACTACACCATCCTCTATTTACTATAACCCTTTGCACTTATTCTAAAAGTAATTTGGCCTGGTAAAGACACTTTGGCTGTGCATAGTAGTGCTGCCAGGTGCTCTCTGGTTGGGGCATCCCATTCTGTGACTACAACAGCCTCTATTTATTATAACCCTTTGCACTTATTCTAAAAGTAATTTGGCCTGATAAAGACACTTTTGCTGTGCATAGTAGTACTGCTCCCAGGTGCTCTCTGGTTGGGGCATCCCATTCTGTGACTACAACAGCCTCTATTTACTATAACCCTTTGCACTTATTCTAAAAGTAATTTGGCCTGATAAAGACACTTTTGCTGTGCATAGTAGTACTGCTCCCAGGTGCTCTCTGGTTGGGGCATCCCATTCTGTGACTACAACAGCCTCTATTTACTATAACCCTTTGCACTTATTCTAAAAGTGATTTGGCCTGATAAAGACACTTTTGCTGTGCATAGTAGTACTGCTCCCAGGTGCTCTCTGGTTGGGGCATCCCATTCTGTGACTACACCAGCCTCTATTTACTATAACCCTTTGCACTTATTCTAAAAGTAATTTGGCCTGATAAAAACACTTTTACTGTGCATAGTAGTACTGCTCCCAGGTGCTCTCTGGTTGGGGCATCCCATTCGGTGACTACAACAGCCTCTATTTACTATAACCCTTTGCACTTATTCTAAAAGTAATTTGGCCTGATAAAGACACTTTTGCTGTGCATAGTAGTACTGCTGCCAGGTGCTCTCTGGTTGGGGCATCCCATTCTGTGACTACACCAGCCTCTATTTACTATAAACCTTTGAACTTATTCTAAAAGTAATTTAGCTTGATAAAGACACTTTTGCTGTGCATAGTAGTACTGCTCACAGGTGCACTCCGGTTGGGGCATCCCATTCTGTGACTACAACAGCCTCTATTTACTATAACCCTTTGCACTTATTCTAAAAGTAATTTGGCCTGATAAAGACACTTTTGCTGTGCATAGTAGTACTGCTCCCAGGTGCTCTCCGGTTGGGGAATCCCATTCTGTGACTGCACCAGCCTCTATTTACTATAACCCTTTGCACTTATTCTAAAAGTAATTTGGCATGATAATGACACTTTTGCTGTGCATAGTAGTACTGCTCCCAGGTGCACTCCGGTTGGGGCATCCCATTCTGTGACTACAACAGCCTCTATTTGCTATAACCCTTTGCACTTATTCTAAAAGTAATTTGGCCTTATAAAGACACTTTTGCTGTGCATAGTAGTACTGCTGCCAGGTGCTCTCTGGTTGGGGCATCCCATTCTGTGACTACACCAGCCTCTATTTACTATAACCCTTTGCACTTATTCTAAAAGTAATTTGGCCTGATAAAGACACTTTTGCTGTGCATAGTAGTACTGCTGCCAGGTACTCTCTGGTTGGGGCATCCCATTCTGTGATTACAACAGCCTCTATTTACTATAACCCTTTGCACTTATTCTAAAAGTAATTTGGCCTGATAAAGACACTTTTGCTGTGCATAGTAGTACTGCTCCCAGGTGCTCTCTGGTTGGGGCATCCCATTCTGTGACTACAACAGCCTCTATTTACTATAACCCTTTGCACTTATTCTAAAAGTAATTTGGCCTGATAAAGACACTTTTGCTGTGCATAGTAGTACTGCTCCCAGGTGCTCTCTGGTTGGGGCATCCCATTCTGTGACTACAACAGCCTCTATTTACTATAACCCTTTGCACTTATTCTAAAAGTGATTTGGCCTGATAAAGACACTTTTGCTGTGCATAGTAGTACTGCTCCCAGGTGCTCTCCGGTTGGGGCATCCCATTCTGTGACTACAACAGCCTCTATTTACTATAACCCTTTGCACTTATTCTAAAAGTAATTTGGCCTGATAAAAACACTTTTACTGTGCATAGTAGTACTGCTCCCAGGTGCTCTCTGGTTGGGGCATCCCATTCGGTGACTACAACAGCCTCTATTTACTATAACCCTTTGCACTTATTCCAAAAGTAATTTGGCCTGATAAAGACACTTTTGCTGTGCATAGTAGTACTGCTGCCAGGTGCTTTCTGGTTGGGGCATCCCATTCTGTGACTACACCAGCCTCTATTTACTATAACCCTTTGCACTTATTCTAAAAGTAATTTGGCCTGATAAAGACACTTTTGCTGTGCATAGTAGTACTGCTCCCAGGTGCTCTCCGGTTGGGGCATCCCATTCTGTGACTACAACAGCCTCTATTTACTATAACCCTTTGCACTTATTCTAAAAGTAATTTGGCCTGATAAAGACACTTTTGCTGTGCATAGTAGTACTGCTGCCAGGTGCTCTCTGGTTGGGGCATCCCATTCTGTGACTACACCAGCCTCTATTTACTATAAACCTTTGAACTTATTCTAAAAGTAATTTAGCTTGATAAAGACACTTTTGCTGTGCATAGTAGTACTGCTCACAGGTGCACTCCGGTTGGGGCATCCCATTCTGTGACTACAACAGCCTCTATTTACTATAACCCTTTGCACTTATTCTAAAAGTAATTTGGCCTGATAAAGACACTTTTGCTGTGCATAGTAGTACTGCTCCCAGGTGCTCTCCGGTTGGGGAATCCCATTCTGTGACTGCACCAGCCTCTATTTACTATAACCCTTTGCACTTATTCTAAAAGTAATTTGGCATGATAATGACACTTTTGCTGTGCATAGTAGTACTGCTCCCAGGTGGTCCCCGGTTTGGACATCCCATTCTATGACTACACCAGCCTGTATTTACTATAACCCTTTGCACTTATTCTAAAAGTAATTTGGCCTGATAAAGACACTTTTGCTGTGCATAGTAGTACTGCTCCCAGGTGCACTCCGGTTGGGGCATCCCATTCTGTGACTACAACAGCCTCTATTTGCTATAACCCTTTGCACTTATTCTAAAAGTAATTTGGCCTTATAAAGACACTTTTGCTGTGCATAGTAGTACTGCTGCCAGGTGCTCTCTGGTTGGGGCATCCCATTCTGTGACTACACCAGCCTCTATTTACTATAACCCTTTGCACTTATTCTAAAAGTAATTTGGCCTGATAAAGACACTTTTGCTGTGCATAGTAGTACTGCTGCCAGGTACTCTCTGGTTGGGGCATCCCATTCTGTGATTACAACAGCCTCTATTTACTATAACCCTTTGCACTTATTCTAAAAGTAATTTGGCCTGATAAAGACACTTTTGCTGTGCATAGTAGTACTGCTCCCAGGTGCTCTCCGGTTGGGGCATCCCATTCTGTGACTACAACAGCCTCTATTTACTATAACCCTTTGCACTTATTCTAAAAGCAATTTGGCCTGATAAAGACACTTTTGCTGTGCATAGTAGTAGTTCTGCCAGGTGCTCTCTGGTTGGGGCATCCCATTCTGTGACTACACCAGCTTCTATTTACTATAACCCTTTGCACTTATTCTAAGAGTAATTTGGCCTGATAAAGACACTTTTGCTGTGCATAGTAGTACTGCTGCCAGGTGCCCTCTGGCTGGGGCATCCCATTCTGTGACTACAACAGCCTCTATTTACTATAACCCTTTGCACTTATTCTAAAAGTAATTTGGCCTGATAAAGACACTTTTTCTGTGCATAGTAGTACTGCTCCCAGGTGCTCTCTGGTTGGGGCATCCCATTCTGTGACTACAACAGCCTCTATTTACTATAACCCTTTGCACTTATTCTAAAAGTAATTTGGCCTGATAAAGACACTTTTGCTGTGCATAGTAGTACTGCTGCCAGGTGCTCTCTGGTTGGGGCATCCCATTCTGTGACTACACCAGCCTCTATTTACTATAACCCTTTGCACTTATTCTAAAAGTAATTTGGCCTGATAAAGACACTTTTGCTGTGCATAGTAGTACTGCTGCCAGGTGCTCTCTGGTTGGGGCATCCCATTCTGTGACTACAACAGCCTCTATTTACTATAACCCTTTACACTTATTCTAAAATTAATTTGGCCTGATAAAGACACTTTTGCTGTGCATAGTAGTACTGCTCCCAGGTGCTCTCCGGTTGGGGCATCCCATTCTGTGACTACAACAGCCTCTATTTACTATAACCCTTTGCACTTATTCTAAAAGTAATTTGGCCTGATAAAGACACTTTTGCTGTGCTGAGTAGTACTGCTGCCAGGTGCTCCCTGGTTGGGGCATCCCATTCTGTGACTACAACAGCCTCTATTTACTATAACCCTTTGCACTTATTCTAAAAGTAATTTGGCCTGATAAAGACACTTTTGCTGTGTATAGTAGTACTGCTCCCAGGTGCTCTCTGGTTGGGGCATCCCATTCTGTGACTACACCAGCCTCTATTTACTATAACCCTTTGCACTTATTCTAAAAGTAATTTGGCCTGATAAAGACACTTTTGCTGTGCATAGTAGTACTGCTGCCAGGTGCTCTCTGGTTGGGGCATCCCATTCTGTGACTACAACAGCCTCTATTTACTATAACCCTTTGCACTTATTGTAAAAGTAATTTGGCCTGATAAAGACACTTTTGCTGTGCATAGTAGTACTGCTCCCAGGTGCTCTCTGGTTGGGGCATCCCATTCTGTGACTACAACAGCCTCTATTTACTATAACCCTTTGCACTTATTCTAAAAGTAATTTGGCCTTATAAAGACACTTTTGCTGTGCATAGTAGTACTGCTGCCAGGTGCTCTCTGGTTGGGGCATCCCATTCTGTGACTACACCAGCCTCTATTTACTATAACCCTTTGCACTTATTCTAAAAGTAATTTGGCCTGATAAAGACACTTTTGCTGTGCATAGTAGTAATGCTCCCAGGTGCACTCCGGTTGGGGCATCCCATTCTGTGACTACAACAGCCTCTATTTACTATAACCCTTTGCACTTATTCTAAAAGTAATTTAGCCTGATAAAGACACTTTTGCTGTGCATAGTAGTACTGCTCCCAGGTGCTCTCTGGTTAGGGCATCCCATTCTGTGACCACACCAGCCTCTATTTACTATAACCCTTTGCACTTATTCTAAAAGTAATTTGGCCTGATAAAGACACTTTTGCTGTGCATAGTAGTACTGCTCCCAGGTGCTCTCTGGTTGGGGCATCCCATTCTGTGACTACAACAGCCTCTATTTACTATAACCCTTTGCACTTATTCTAAAAGTAATTTGGCCTGATAAAGACACTTTTGCTGTGCATAGTAGTACTGCTGCCAGGTGCTCTCTGGTTGGGGCATCCCATTCTGTGACTAAACCAGCCTCTATTTACTATAACCCTTTGCACTTATTCTAAAAGTAATTTGGCCTGATAAAGACACTTTTGCTGTGCATAGTAGTAATGCTCCCAGGTGCACTCCGCTTGGGGCATCCCATTCTGTGACTACAACAGCCTCTATTTACTATAACCCTTTGCACTTATTCTAAAAGTAATTTGGCCTGATAAAGACACTTTTGCTGTGCATAGTAGTACTGCTCCCAGGTGCTCTCTGGTTAGGGCATCTCATTCTGTGACCACACCAGCCTCTATTTACTATAACCCTTTGCACTTATTCTAAAAGTAATTTGGCCTGATAAAGACACTTTTGCTGTGCATAGTAGTACTGCTGCCAGGTGCTCTCTGGTTGGGGCATCCCATTCTGTGACTACACCAGCCTCTATTTACTATAACCCTTTGCACTTATTCTAAAAGTAATTTGGCCTGATAAAGACACTTTTGCTGTGCATAGTAGTACTGCTCCCAGGTGCTCTCCGGTTGGGGCATCCCATTCTGTGACTACAACAGCCTCTATTTACTATAACCCTTTGCACTTATTCTAAAAGTAATTTGGCCTGATAAAGACACTTTTGCTGTGCATAGTAGTACTGCTGCCAGGTGCTCTCTGGTTGGGGCATCCCATTCTGTGACTACACCAGCCTCTATTTACTATAACCCGTTGCACTTATTCTAACAGTAATTTGGCCTGATAAAGACATTTTTGCTGTGCATAGTAGTACTGCTGCCAGGTGCTCTCTGGTTGGGGCATCCCATTCTGTGACTACACCAGCCTCTATTTACTATAACCCTTTGCACTTATTCTAAAAGTAATTTGGCCTGATAAAGACACTTTTGCTGTGCATAGTAGTACTGCTCCCAGGTGCACTCCGGTTGGGGCATCCCATTCTGTGACTACAACAGCCTCTATTTACTATAACCCTTTGCACCTATTCTAAAAGTAATTTGGCCTGATAAAGACACTTTTGCTGTGCATAGTAGTACTGCTCCCAGGTGCTCTCTGGTTGGGGCATCCCATTCTGTGACCACACCAGCCTCTATTTACTATAACCCTTTGCACTTATTCTAAAAGTAATTTGGCCTGATAAAGACACTTTTGCTGTGCATAGTAGTACTGCTCCCAGGTGCTCTCTGGTTGGGGCATCCCATTCTGTGACTACAACAGCCTCTATTTACTATAACCCTTTGCACTTATTCTAAAAGTAATTTCGCCTGATAAAGACACTTTTGCTGTGCATAATAGTACTGCTCCCAGGTGCTCTCTGGTTGGGGCATCCCATTCTGTCACTACACCAGCCTCTATTTACTATAACCCTTTGCACTTATTCTAAAAGTAATTTGGCCTGATAAAGACACTTTTACTGTGCATAGTAGTACTGCTCCCAGGTGCTCTCTGGTTGGGGCATCCCATTCTGTGACTACAACAGCCTCCATTTACTATAACCCTTTGCACTTATTCTAAAAGTAATTTGGCCTGATAAAGACACTTTTGCTGTGCATAGTAGTACTGCTGCCAGGTGCTCTCTGGTTGGGGCATCCCATTCTGTGACTACACCAGCCTCTATTTACTATAACCCTTTGAACTTATTCTAAAAGGAATTTGGCCTGATAAAGACACTTTTGCTGTGCATAGTAGTACTGCTCCCAGATGCACTCGGTTGGGGCATCCCATTCTGTGACTACACCAGCCTCTATTTACTATAACCCTTTGAACTTATTCTAAAAATAATTTGGCCTGATAAAGACACTTTTGCTGTGCATAGTAGTACTGCTCCCAGGTGCACTCGGTTGGGGCATCCCATTCTGTGACTACAACAGCCTCTATTTACTATAACCCTTTGCACTTATTCTAAAAGTAATTTGGCCTGATAAAGACACTTTTGCTGTGCATAGTAGTACTGCTCCCAGGTGCTCTCCGGTTGGGGCATCCCATTCTGTGACTGCACCAGCCTCTATTTACTATAACCCTTTGCACTTATTCTAAAAGTAATTTGGCCTGATAAAGACACTTTTGCTGTGCATAGTAATACTGCTCCCAGGTGCTCTCCGGTTGGGGCATCCCATTCTGTGACTACAACAGCCTCTATTTACTATAACCCTTTGCACTTATTCTAAAAAGTATTTGGCCTGATAAAGACACTTTTGCTGTGCATAGTAGTACTGCTCCCAGGTGCTCTCCGGTTGGGGCATCCCATTCTGTGACTACACCATCCTCTATTTACTATAACCCTTTGCACTTATTCTAAAAGTAATTTGGCCTGGTAAAGACACTTTTGCTGTGCATAGTAGTACTGCTGCCAGGTGCTTTCTGGTTGGGGCATCCCATTCTGTGACTACACCAGCCTCTATTTACTATAACCCTTTGAACTTATTCTAAAAGTAATTTGGCCTGATAAAGACACTTTTGCTGTGCATAGTAGTACTGCTCCCAGGTGCACTCGGTTGGGGCATCCCATTCTGTGACTACACCATCCTCTATTTACTATAACCCTTTGCACTTATTCTAAAAGTAATTTGGCCTGGTAAAGACACTTTTGCTGTGCATAGTAGTACTGCTGCCAGGTGCTTTCTGGTTGGGGCATCCCATTCTGTCACTACACCAGCCTCTATTTACTATAACCCTTTGCACTTATTCTAAAAGTAATTTGGCCTGATAAAGACACTTTTGCTGTGCATAGTAGTACTGCTCCCAGGTGCACTCCGGTTGGAGCATCCCATTCTGTGACTACAACAGCCTCTATTTACTATAACCCTTTGCACTTATTCTAAAAGTAATTTGGCCTGATAAAGACACTTTTGCTGTGCATAGTAGTACTGCTCCCAGGTGCTCTCTGGTTGGGGCATCCCATTCTGTGACTACACCATCCTCTATTTACTATAACCCTTTGCACTTATTCTAAAAGTAATTTGGCCTGGTAAAGACACTTTGGCTGTGCATAGTAGTACTGCTGCCAGGTGCTCTCTGGTTGGGGCATCCCATTCTGTGACTACAACAGCCTCTATTTATTATAACCCTTTGCACTTATTCTAAAAGTAATTTGGCCTGATAAAGACACTTTTGCTGTGCATAGTAGTACTGCTCCCAGGTGCTCTCCGGTTGGGACATCCCATTCTGTGACTACAACAGCCTCTATTTACTATAACCCTTTGCACTTATTCTAAAAGTAATTTGGCCTGATAAAGACACTTTTGCTGTGCATAGTAGTACTGCTGCCAGGTGCTCTCTGGTTGGGGCATCCCATTCTGTGACTACACCAGCCTCTATTTACTATAACCCTTTGCACTTATTCTAAATGTAATTTGGCCTGACAAAGACACTTTTTCTGTGCATAGTAGTACTGCTCCCAGGTGCTCTCCGGTTGGAGCATCCCATTCTGTGACTACAACAGCCTCTATTTACTATAACCCTTTGCACTTATTCTAAAAGCAATTTGGCCTGATAAAGACACTTTTGCTGTGCATAGTAGTACTGCTCCCAGGTGCTCTCTGGTTGGGGCATCCCATTCTGTGACTACACCATCCTCTATTTACTATAACCCTTTGCACTTATTCTAAAAGTAATTTGGCCTGGTAAAGACACTTTTGCTGTGCAAAGTATTACTGCTCCCAGGTGCTCTCCGGTTGGGGCATCCCATTCTGTGACTACAACAGCCTCTATTTACTATAACCCTTTGCACTTATTCTAAAAGCAATTTGGCCTGATAAAGACACTTTTGCTGTGCATAGTAGTACTGCTCCCAGGTGCTCTCTGGTTGGGGCATCCCATTCTGTGACTACACCATCCTCTATTTACTATAACCCTTTGCACTTATTCTAAAAGTAATTTGGCCTGATAAAGACACTTTTGCTGTGCATAGTAGTACTGCTCCCAGGTGCTCTCCGGTTGGGGCATCCCATTCTGTGACTACAACAGCCTCTATTTACTATAACCCTTTGCACTTATTCTAAAAGCAATTTGGCCTGATAAAGACACTTTTGCTGTGCATAGTAGTAGTTCTGCCAGGTGCTCTCTGGTTGGGGCATCCCATTCTGTGACTACACCAGCTTCTATTTACTATAACCCTTTGCACTTATTCTAAGAGTAATTTGGCCTGATAAAGACACTTTTGCTGTGCATAGTAGTACTGCTGCCAGGTGCCCTCTGGCTGGGGCATCCCATTCTGTGACTACAACAGCCTCTATTTACTATAACCCTTTGCACTTATTCTAAAAGTAATTTGGCCTGATAAAGACACTTTTTCTGTGCATAGTAGTACTGCTCCCAGGTGCTCTCTGGTTGGGGCATCCCATTCTGTGACTACAACAGCCTCTATTTACTATAACCCTTTGCACTTATTCTAAAAGTAATTTGGCCTGATAAAGACACTTTTGCTGTGCATAGTAGTACTGCTGCCAGGTGCTCTCTGGTTGGGGCATCCCATTCTGTGACTACACCAGCCTCTATTTACTATAACCCTTTGCACTTATTCTAAAAGTAATTTGGCCTGATAAAGACACTTTTGCTGTGCATAGTAGTACTGCTGCCAGGTGCTCTCTGGTTGGGGCATCCCATTCTGTGACTACAACAGCCTCTATTTACTATAACCCTTTACACTTATTCTAAAATTAATTTGGCCTGATAAAGACACTTTTGCTGTGCATAGTAGTACTGCTCCCAGGTGCTCTCCGGTTGGGGCATCCCATTCTGTGACTACAACAGCCTCTATTTACTATAACCCTTTGCACTTATTCTAAAAGTAATTTGGCCTGATAAAGACACTTTTGCTGTGCTGAGTAGTACTGCTGCCAGGTGCTCCCTGGTTGGGGCATCCCATTCTGTGACTACAACAGCCTCTATTTACTATAACCCTTTGCACTTATTGTAAAAGTAATTTGGCCTGATAAAGACACTTTTGCTGTGCATAGTAGTACTGCTCCCAGGTGCTCTCTGGTTGGGGCATCCCATTCTGTGACTACAACAGCCTCTATTTACTATAACCCTTTGCACTTATTCTAAAAGTAATTTGGCCTGATAAAGACACTTTTGCTGTGCATAGTAGTACTGCTGCCAGGTGCTCTCTGGTTGGGGCATCCCATTCTGTGACTACAACAGCCTCTATTTACTATAACCCTTTACACTTATTCTAAAATTAATTTGGCCTGATAAAGACACTTTTGCTGTGCATAGTAGTACTGCTCCCAGGTGCTCTCCGGTTGGGGCATCCCATTCTGTGACTACAACAGCCTCTATTTACTATAACCCTTTGCACTTATTCTAAAAGTAATTTGGCCTGATAAAGACACTTTTGCTGTGCATAGTAGTACTGCTGCCAGGTGCTCTCTGGTTGGGGCATCCCATTCTGTGACTACAACAGCCTCTATTTACTATAACCCTTTGCACTTATTGTAAAAGTAATTTGGCCTGATAAAGACACTTTTGCTGTGCATAGTAGTACTGCTCCCAGGTGCTCTCTGGTTGGGGCATCCCATTCTGTGACTACAACAGCCTCTATTTACTATAACCCTTTGCACTTATTCTAAAAGTAATTTGGCCTTATAAAGACACTTTTGCTGTGCATAGTAGTACTGCTGCCAGGTGCTCTCTGGTTGGGGCATCCCATTCTGTGACTACACCAGCCTCTATTTACTATAACCCTTTGCACTTATTCTAAAAGTAATTTGGCCTGATAAAGACACTTTTGCTGTGCATAGTAGTAATGCTCCCAGGTGCACTCCGGTTGGGGCATCCCATTCTGTGACTACAACAGCCTCTATTTACTATAACCCTTTGCACTTATTCTAAAAGTAATTTAGCCTGATAAAGACACTTTTGCTGTGCATAGTAGTACTGCTCCCAGGTGCTCTCTGGTTAGGGCATCCCATTCTGTGACCACACCAGCCTCTATTTACTATAACCCTTTGCACTTATTCTAAAAGTAATTTGGCCTGATAAAGACACTTTTGCTGTGCATAGTAGTACTGCTCCCAGGTGCTCTCTGGTTGGGGCATCCCATTCTGTGACTACAACAGCCTCTATTTACTATAACCCTTTGCACTTATTCTAAAAGTAATTTGGCCTGATAAAGACACTTTTGCTGTGCATAGTAGTACTGCTGCCAGGTGCTCTCTGGTTGGGGCATCCCATTCTGTGACTAAACCAGCCTCTATTTACTATAACCCTTTGCACTTATTCTAAAAGTAATTTGGCCTGATAAAGACACTTTTGCTGTGCATAGTAGTAATGCTCCCAGGTGCACTCCGCTTGGGGCATCCCATTCTGTGACTACAACAGCCTCTATTTACTATAACCCTTTGCACTTATTCTAAAAGTAATTTGGCCTGATAAAGACACTTTTGCTGTGCATAGTAGTACTGCTCCCAGGTGCTCTCTGGTTAGGGCATCTCATTCTGTGACCACACCAGCCTCTATTTACTATAACCCTTTGCACTTATTCTAAAAGTAATTTGGCCTGATAAAGACACTTTTGCTGTGCATAGTAGTACTGCTGCCAGGTGCTCTCTGGTTGGGGCATCCCATTCTGTGACTACACCAGCCTCTATTTACTATAACCCTTTGCACTTATTCTAAAAGTAATTTGGCCTGATAAAGACACTTTTGCTGTGCATAGTAGTACTGCTCCCAGGTGCTCTCCGGTTGGGGCATCCCATTCTGTGACTACAACAGCCTCTATTTACTATAACCCTTTGCACTTATTCTAAAAGTAATTTGGCCTGATAAAGACACTTTTGCTGTGCATAGTAGTACTGCTGCCAGGTGCTCTCTGGTTGGGGCATCCCATTCTGTGACTACACCAGCCTCTATTTACTATAACCCGTTGCACTTATTCTAACAGTAATTTGGCCTGATAAAGACATTTTTGCTGTGCATAGTAGTACTGCTGCCAGGTGCTCTCTGGTTGGGGCATCCCATTCTGTGACTACACCAGCCTCTATTTACTATAACCCTTTGCACTTATTCTAAAAGTAATTTGGCCTGATAAAGACACTTTTGCTGTGCATAGTAGTACTGCTCCCAGGTGCACTCCGGTTGGGGCATCCCATTCTGTGACTACAACAGCCTCTATTTACTATAACCCTTTGCACCTATTCTAAAAGTAATTTGGCCTGATAAAGACACTTTTGCTGTGCATAGTAGTACTGCTCCCAGGTGCTCTCTGGTTGGGGCATCCCATTCTGTGACCACACCAGCCTCTATTTACTATAACCCTTTGCACTTATTCTAAAAGTAATTTGGCCTGATAAAGACACTTTTGCTGTGCATAGTAGTACTGCTCCCAGGTGCTCTCTGGTTGGGGCATCCCATTCTGTGACTACAACAGCCTCTATTTACTATAACCCTTTGCACTTATTCTAAAAGTAATTTGGCCTGATAAAGACACTTTTACTGTGCATAGTAGTACTGCTCCCAGGTGCTCTCTGGTTGGGGCATCCCATTCTGTGACTACAACAGCCTCCATTTACTATAACCCTTTGCACTTATTCTAAAAGTAATTTGGCCTGATAAAGACACTTTTGCTGTGCATAGTAGTACTGCTGCCAGGTGCTCTCTGGTTGGGGCATCCCATTCTGTGACTACACCAGCCTCTATTTACTATAACCCTTTGAACTTATTCTAAAAGGAATTTGGCCTGATAAAGACACTTTTGCTGTGCATAGTAGTACTGCTCCCAGATGCACTCGGTTGGGGCATCCCATTCTGTGACTACACCAGCCTCTATTTACTATAACCCTTTGAACTTATTCTAAAAATAATTTGGCCTGATAAAGACACTTTTGCTGTGCATAGTAGTACTGCTCCCAGGTGCACTCGGTTGGGGCATCCCATTCTGTGACTACAACAGCCTCTATTTACTATAACCCTTTGCACTTATTCTAAAAGTAATTTGGCCTGATAAAGACACTTTTGCTGTGCATAGTAGTACTGCTCCCAGGTGCTCTCCGGTTGGGGCATCCCATTCTGTGACTGCACCAGCCTCTATTTACTATAACCCTTTGCACTTATTCTAAAAGTAATTTGGCCTGATAAAGACACTTTTGCTGTGCATAGTAATACTGCTCCCAGGTGCTCTCCGGTTGGGGCATCCCATTCTGTGACTACAACAGCCTCTATTTACTATAACCCTTTGCACTTATTCTAAAAAGTATTTGGCCTGATAAAGACACTTTTGCTGTGCATAGTAGTACTGCTCCCAGGTGCTCTCCGGTTGGGGCATCCCATTCTGTGACTACACCATCCTCTATTTACTATAACCCTTTGCACTTATTCTAAAAGTAATTTGGCCTGGTAAAGACACTTTTGCTGTGCATAGTAGTACTGCTGCCAGGTGCTTTCTGGTTGGGGCATCCCATTCTGTGACTACAACAGCCTCTATTTACTATAACCCTTTGCACTTATTCTAAAAAGTATTTGGCCTGATAAAGACACTTTTGCTGTGCATAGTAGTACTGCTCCCAGGTGCTCTCCGGTTGGGGCATCCCATTCTGTGACTACACCATCCTCTATTTACTATAACCCTTTGCACTTATTCTAAAAGTAATTTGGCCTGATAAAGACACTTTTGCTGTGCATAGTAGTACTGCTCCCAGGTGCTCTCCGGTTGGGGCATCCCATTCTGTGACTACAACAGCCTCTATTTACTATAACCCTTTGCACTTATTCTAAAAGCAATTTGGCCTGATAAAGACACTTTTGCTGTGCATAGTAGTAGTTCTGCCAGGTGCTCTCTGGTTGGGGCATCCCATTCTGTGACTACACCAGCTTCTATTTACTATAACCCTTTGCACTTATTCTAAGAGTAATTTGGCCTGATAAAGACACTTTTGCTGTGCATAGTAGTACTGCTGCCAGGTGCCCTCTGGCTGGGGCATCCCATTCTGTGACTACAACAGCCTCTATTTACTATAACCCTTTGCACTTATTCTAAAAGTAATTTGGCCTGATAAAGACACTTTTTCTGTGCATAGTAGTACTGCTCCCAGGTGCTCTCTGGTTGGGGCATCCCATTCTGTGACTACAACAGCCTCTATTTACTATAACCCTTTGCACTTATTCTAAAAGTAATTTGGCCTGATAAAGACACTTTTGCTGTGCATAGTAGTACTGCTGCCAGGTGCTCTCTGGTTGGGGCATCCCATTCTGTGACTACACCAGCCTCTATTTACTATAACCCTTTGCACTTATTCTAAAAGTAATTTGGCCTGATAAAGACACTTTTGCTGTGCATAGTAGTACTGCTGCCAGGTGCTCTCTGGTTGGGGCATCCCATTCTGTGACTACAACAGCCTCTATTTACTATAACCCTTTACACTTATTCTAAAATTAATTTGGCCTGATAAAGACACTTTTGCTGTGCATAGTAGTACTGCTCCCAGGTGCTCTCCGGTTGGGGCATCCCATTCTGTGACTACAACAGCCTCTATTTACTATAACCCTTTGCACTTATTCTAAAAGTAATTTGGCCTGATAAAGACACTTTTGCTGTGCTGAGTAGTACTGCTGCCAGGTGCTCCCTGGTTGGGGCATCCCATTCTGTGACTACAACAGCCTCTATTTACTATAACCCTTTGCACTTATTCTAAAAGTAATTTGGCCTGATAAAGACACTTTTGCTGTGTATAGTAGTACTGCTCCCAGGTGCTCTCTGGTTGGGGCATCCCATTCTGTGACTACACCAGCCTCTATTTACTATAACCCTTTGCACTTATTCTAAAAGTAATTTGGCCTGATAAAGACACTTTTGCTGTGCATAGTAGTACTGCTGCCAGGTGCTCTCTGGTTGGGGCATCCCATTCTGTGACTACAACAGCCTCTATTTACTATAACCCTTTGCACTTATTGTAAAAGTAATTTGGCCTGATAAAGACACTTTTGCTGTGCATAGTAGTACTGCTCCCAGGTGCTCTCTGGTTGGGGCATCCCATTCTGTGACTACAACAGCCTCTATTTACTATAACCCTTTGCACTTATTCTAAAAGTAATTTGGCCTTATAAAGACACTTTTGCTGTGCATAGTAGTACTGCTGCCAGGTGCTCTCTGGTTGGGGCATCCCATTCTGTGACTACACCAGCCTCTATTTACTATAACCCTTTGCACTTATTCTAAAAGTAATTTGGCCTGATAAAGACACTTTTGCTGTGCATAGTAGTAATGCTCCCAGGTGCACTCCGGTTGGGGCATCCCATTCTGTGACTACAACAGCCTCTATTTACTATAACCCTTTGCACTTATTCTAAAAGTAATTTAGCCTGATAAAGACACTTTTGCTGTGCATAGTAGTACTGCTCCCAGGTGCTCTCTGGTTAGGGCATCCCATTCTGTGACCACACCAGCCTCTATTTACTATAACCCTTTGCACTTATTCTAAAAGTAATTTGGCCTGATAAAGACACTTTTGCTGTGCATAGTAGTACTGCTCCCAGGTGCTCTCTGGTTGGGGCATCCCATTCTGTGACTACAACAGCCTCTATTTACTATAACCCTTTGCACTTATTCTAAAAGTAATTTGGCCTGATAAAGACACTTTTGCTGTGCATAGTAGTACTGCTGCCAGGTGCTCTCTGGTTGGGGCATCCCATTCTGTGACTAAACCAGCCTCTATTTACTATAACCCTTTGCACTTATTCTAAAAGTAATTTGGCCTGATAAAGACACTTTTGCTGTGCATAGTAGTAATGCTCCCAGGTGCACTCCGCTTGGGGCATCCCATTCTGTGACTACAACAGCCTCTATTTACTATAACCCTTTGCACTTATTCTAAAAGTAATTTGGCCTGATAAAGACACTTTTGCTGTGCATAGTAGTACTGCTCCCAGGTGCTCTCTGGTTAGGGCATCTCATTCTGTGACCACACCAGCCTCTATTTACTATAACCCTTTGCACTTATTCTAAAAGTAATTTGGCCTGATAAAGACACTTTTGCTGTGCATAGTAGTACTGCTGCCAGGTGCTCTCTGGTTGGGGCATCCCATTCTGTGACTACACCAGCCTCTATTTACTATAACCCTTTGCACTTATTCTAAAAGTAATTTGGCCTGATAAAGACACTTTTGCTGTGCATAGTAGTACTGCTCCCAGGTGCTCTCCGGTTGGGGCATCCCATTCTGTGACTACAACAGCCTCTATTTACTATAACCCTTTGCACTTATTCTAAAAGTAATTTGGCCTGATAAAGACACTTTTGCTGTGCATAGTAGTACTGCTGCCAGGTGCTCTCTGGTTGGGGCATCCCATTCTGTGACTACACCAGCCTCTATTTACTATAACCCGTTGCACTTATTCTAACAGTAATTTGGCCTGATAAAGACATTTTTGCTGTGCATAGTAGTACTGCTGCCAGGTGCTCTCTGGTTGGGGCATCCCATTCTGTGACTACACCAGCCTCTATTTACTATAACCCTTTGCACTTATTCTAAAAGTAATTTGGCCTGATAAAGACACTTTTGCTGTGCATAGTAGTACTGCTCCCAGGTGCACTCCGGTTGGGGCATCCCATTCTGTGACTACAACAGCCTCTATTTACTATAACCCTTTGCACCTATTCTAAAAGTAATTTGGCCTGATAAAGACACTTTTGCTGTGCATAGTAGTACTGCTCCCAGGTGCTCTCTGGTTGGGGCATCCCATTCTGTGACCACACCAGCCTCTATTTACTATAACCCTTTGCACTTATTCTAAAAGTAATTTGGCCTGATAAAGACACTTTTGCTGTGCATAGTAGTACTGCTCCCAGGTGCTCTCTGGTTGGGGCATCCCATTCTGTGACTACAACAGCCTCTATTTACTATAACCCTTTGCACTTATTCTAAAAGTAATTTCGCCTGATAAAGACACTTTTGCTGTGCATAATAGTACTGCTCCCAGGTGCTCTCTGGTTGGGGCATCCCATTCTGTCACTACACCAGCCTCTATTTACTATAACCCTTTGCACTTATTCTAAAAGTAATTTGGCCTGATAAAGACACTTTTACTGTGCATAGTAGTACTGCTCCCAGGTGCTCTCTGGTTGGGGCATCCCATTCTGTGACTACAACAGCCTCCATTTACTATAACCCTTTGCACTTATTCTAAAAGTAATTTGGCCTGATAAAGACACTTTTGCTGTGCATAGTAGTACTGCTGCCAGGTGCTCTCTGGTTGGGGCATCCCATTCTGTGACTACACCAGCCTCTATTTACTATAACCCTTTGAACTTATTCTAAAAGGAATTTGGCCTGATAAAGACACTTTTGCTGTGCATAGTAGTACTGCTCCCAGATGCACTCGGTTGGGGCATCCCATTCTGTGACTACACCAGCCTCTATTTACTATAACCCTTTGAACTTATTCTAAAAATAATTTGGCCTGATAAAGACACTTTTGCTGTGCATAGTAGTACTGCTCCCAGGTGCACTCGGTTGGGGCATCCCATTCTGTGACTACAACAGCCTCTATTTACTATAACCCTTTGCACTTATTCTAAAAGTAATTTGGCCTGATAAAGACACTTTTGCTGTGCATAGTAGTACTGCTCCCAGGTGCTCTCCGGTTGGGGCATCCCATTCTGTGACTGCACCAGCCTCTATTTACTATAACCCTTTGCACTTATTCTAAAAGTAATTTGGCCTGATAAAGACACTTTTGCTGTGCATAGTAATACTGCTCCCAGGTGCTCTCCGGTTGGGGCATCCCATTCTGTGACTACAACAGCCTCTATTTACTATAACCCTTTGCACTTATTCTAAAAAGTATTTGGCCTGATAAAGACACTTTTGCTGTGCATAGTAGTACTGCTCCCAGGTGCTCTCCGGTTGGGGCATCCCATTCTGTGACTACACCATCCTCTATTTACTATAACCCTTTGCACTTATTCTAAAAGTAATTTGGCCTGGTAAAGACACTTTTGCTGTGCATAGTAGTAATGCTGCCAGGTGCTTTCTGGTTGGGGCATCCCATTCTGTGACTACACCAGCCTCTATTTACTATAACCCTTTGAACTTATTCTAAAAGTAATTTGGCCTGATAAAGACACTTTTGCTGTGCATAGTAGTACTGCTCCCAGGTGCACTCGGTTGGGGCATCCCATTCTGTGACTACACCATCCTCTATTTACTATAACCCTTTGCACTTATTCTAAAAGTAATTTGGCCTGGTAAAGACACTTTTGCTGTGCATAGTAGTACTGCTGCCAGGTGCTTTCTGGTTGGGGCATCCCATTCTGTCACTACACCAGCCTCTATTTACTATAACCCTTTGCACTTATTCTAAAAGTAATTTGGCCTGATAAAGACACTTTTGCTGTGCATAGTAGTACTGCTCCCAGGTGCACTCCGGTTGGAGCATCCCATTCTGTGACTACAACAGCCTCTATTTACTATAACCCTTTGCACTTATTCTAAAAGTAATTTGGCCTGATAAAGACACTTTTGCTGTGCATAGTAGTACTGCTCCCAGGTGCTCTCTGGTTGGGGCATCCCATTCTGTGACTACACCATCCTCTATTTACTATAACCCTTTGCACTTATTCTAAAAGTAATTTGGCCTGGTAAAGACACTTTGGCTGTGCATAGTAGTACTGCTGCCAGGTGCTCTCTGGTTGGGGCATCCCATTCTGTGACTACAACAGCCTCTATTTATTATAACCCTTTGCACTTATTCTAAAAGTAATTTGGCCTGATAAAGACACTTTTGCTGTGCATAGTAGTACTGCTCCCAGGTGCTCTCCGGTTGGGACATCCCATTCTGTGACTACAACAGCCTCTATTTACTATAACCCTTTGCACTTATTCTAAAAGTAATTTGGCCTGATAAAGACACTTTTGCTGTGCATAGTAGTACTGCTGCCAGGTGCTCTCTGGTTGGGGCATCCCATTCTGTGACTACACCAGCCTCTATTTACTATAACCCTTTGCACTTATTCTAAAAGTAATTTGGCCTGATAAAGACACTTTTGCTGTGCATAGTAGTACTGCTGCCAGGTGCTCTCTGGTTGGGGCATCCCATTCTGTGACTACAACAGCCTCTATTTACTATAACCCTTTACACTTATTCTAAAATTAATTTGGCCTGATAAAGACACTTTTGCTGTGCATAGTAGTACTGCTCCCAGGTGCTCTCCGGTTGGGGCATCCCATTCTGTGACTACAACAGCCTCTATTTACTATAACCCTTTGCACTTATTCTAAAAGTAATTTGGCCTGATAAAGACACTTTTGCTGTGCTGAGTAGTACTGCTGCCAGGTGCTCCCTGGTTGGGGCATCCCATTCTGTGACTACAACAGCCTCTATTTACTATAACCCTTTGCACTTATTCTAAAAGTAATTTGGCCTGATAAAGACACTTTTGCTGTGTATAGTAGTACTGCTCCCAGGTGCTCTCTGGTTGGGGCATCCCATTCTGTGACTACACCAGCCTCTATTTACTATAACCCTTTGCACTTATTCTAAAAGTAATTTGGCCTGATAAAGACACTTTTGCTGTGCATAGTAGTACTGCTGCCAGGTGCTCTCTGGTTGGGGCATCCCATTCTGTGACTACAACAGCCTCTATTTACTATAACCCTTTGCACTTATTGTAAAAGTAATTTGGCCTGATAAAGACACTTTTGCTGTGCATAGTAGTACTGCTCCCAGGTGCTCTCTGGTTGGGGCATCCCATTCTGTGACTACAACAGCCTCTATTTACTATAACCCTTTGCACTTATTCTAAAAGTAATTTGGCCTTATAAAGACACTTTTGCTGTGCATAGTAGTACTGCTGCCAGGTGCTCTCTGGTTGGGGCATCCCATTCTGTGACTACACCAGCCTCTATTTACTATAACCCTTTGCACTTATTCTAAAAGTAATTTGGCCTGATAAAGACACTTTTGCTGTGCATAGTAGTAATGCTCCCAGGTGCACTCCGGTTGGGGCATCCCATTCTGTGACTACAACAGCCTCTATTTACTATAACCCTTTGCACTTATTCTAAAAGTAATTTAGCCTGATAAAGACACTTTTGCTGTGCATAGTAGTACTGCTCCCAGGTGCTCTCTGGTTAGGGCATCCCATTCTGTGACCACACCAGCCTCTATTTACTATAACCCTTTGCACTTATTCTAAAAGTAATTTGGCCTGATAAAGACACTTTTGCTGTGCATAGTAGTACTGCTCCCAGGTGCTCTCTGGTTGGGGCATCCCATTCTGTGACTACAACAGCCTCTATTTACTATAACCCTTTGCACTTATTCTAAAAGTAATTTGGCCTGATAAAGACACTTTTGCTGTGCATAGTAGTACTGCTGCCAGGTGCTCTCTGGTTGGGGCATCCCATTCTGTGACTAAACCAGCCTCTATTTACTATAACCCTTTGCACTTATTCTAAAAGTAATTTGGCCTGATAAAGACACTTTTGCTGTGCATAGTAGTAATGCTCCCAGGTGCACTCCGCTTGGGGCATCCCATTCTGTGACTACAACAGCCTCTATTTACTATAACCCTTTGCACTTATTCTAAAAGTAATTTGGCCTGATAAAGACACTTTTGCTGTGCATAGTAGTACTGCTCCCAGGTGCTCTCTGGTTAGGGCATCTCATTCTGTGACCACACCAGCCTCTATTTACTATAACCCTTTGCACTTATTCTAAAAGTAATTTGGCCTGATAAAGACACTTTTGCTGTGCATAGTAGTACTGCTGCCAGGTGCTCTCTGGTTGGGGCATCCCATTCTGTGACTACACCAGCCTCTATTTACTATAACCCTTTGCACTTATTCTAAAAGTAATTTGGCCTGATAAAGACACTTTTGCTGTGCATAGTAGTACTGCTCCCAGGTGCTCTCCGGTTGGGGCATCCCATTCTGTGACTACAACAGCCTCTATTTACTATAACCCTTTGCACTTATTCTAAAAGTAATTTGGCCTGATAAAGACACTTTTGCTGTGCATAGTAGTACTGCTGCCAGGTGCTCTCTGGTTGGGGCATCCCATTCTGTGACTACACCAGCCTCTATTTACTATAACCCGTTGCACTTATTCTAACAGTAATTTGGCCTGATAAAGACATTTTTGCTGTGCATAGTAGTACTGCTGCCAGGTGCTCTCTGGTTGGGGCATCCCATTCTGTGACTACACCAGCCTCTATTTACTATAACCCTTTGCACTTATTCTAAAAGTAATTTGGCCTGATAAAGACACTTTTGCTGTGCATAGTAGTACTGCTCCCAGGTGCACTCCGGTTGGGGCATCCCATTCTGTGACTACAACAGCCTCTATTTACTATAACCCTTTGCACCTATTCTAAAAGTAATTTGGCCTGATAAAGACACTTTTGCTGTGCATAGTAGTACTGCTCCCAGGTGCTCTCTGGTTGGGGCATCCCATTCTGTGACCACACCAGCCTCTATTTACTATAACCCTTTGCACTTATTCTAAAAGTAATTTGGCCTGATAAAGACACTTTTGCTGTGCATAGTAGTACTGCTCCCAGGTGCTCTCTGGTTGGGGCATCCCATTCTGTGACTACAACAGCCTCTATTTACTATAACCCTTTGCACTTATTCTAAAAGTAATTTCGCCTGATAAAGACACTTTTGCTGTGCATAATAGTACTGCTCCCAGGTGCTCTCTGGTTGGGGCATCCCATTCTGTCACTACACCAGCCTCTATTTACTATAACCCTTTGCACTTATTCTAAAAGTAATTTGGCCTGATAAAGACACTTTTACTGTGCATAGTAGTACTGCTCCCAGGTGCTCTCTGGTTGGGGCATCCCATTCTGTGACTACAACAGCCTCCATTTACTATAACCCTTTGCACTTATTCTAAAAGTAATTTGGCCTGATAAAGACACTTTTGCTGTGCATAGTAGTACTGCTGCCAGGTGCTCTCTGGTTGGGGCATCCCATTCTGTGACTACACCAGCCTCTATTTACTATAACCCTTTGAACTTATTCTAAAAGGAATTTGGCCTGATAAAGACACTTTTGCTGTGCATAGTAGTACTGCTCCCAGATGCACTCGGTTGGGGCATCCCATTCTGTGACTACACCAGCCTCTATTTACTATAACCCTTTGAACTTATTCTAAAAATAATTTGGCCTGATAAAGACACTTTTGCTGTGCATAGTAGTACTGCTCCCAGGTGCACTCGGTTGGGGCATCCCATTCTGTGACTACAACAGCCTCTATTTACTATAACCCTTTGCACTTATTCTAAAAGTAATTTGGCCTGATAAAGACACTTTTGCTGTGCATAGTAGTACTGCTCCCAGGTGCTCTCCGGTTGGGGCATCCCATTCTGTGACTGCACCAGCCTCTATTTACTATAACCCTTTGCACTTATTCTAAAAGTAATTTGGCCTGATAAAGACACTTTTGCTGTGCATAGTAATACTGCTCCCAGGTGCTCTCCGGTTGGGGCATCCCATTCTGTGACTACAACAGCCTCTATTTACTATAACCCTTTGCACTTATTCTAAAAAGTATTTGGCCTGATAAAGACACTTTTGCTGTGCATAGTAGTACTGCTCCCAGGTGCTCTCCGGTTGGGGCATCCCATTCTGTGACTACACCATCCTCTATTTACTATAACCCTTTGCACTTATTCTAAAAGTAATTTGGCCTGGTAAAGACACTTTTGCTGTGCATAGTAGTAATGCTGCCAGGTGCTTTCTGGTTGGGGCATCCCATTCTGTGACTACACCAGCCTCTATTTACTATAACCCTTTGAACTTATTCTAAAAGTAATTTGGCCTGATAAAGACACTTTTGCTGTGCATAGTAGTACTGCTCCCAGGTGCACTCGGTTGGGGCATCCCATTCTGTGACTACACCATCCTCTATTTACTATAACCCTTTGCACTTATTCTAAAAGTAATTTGGCCTGGTAAAGACACTTTTGCTGTGCATAGTAGTACTGCTGCCAGGTGCTTTCTGGTTGGGGCATCCCATTCTGTCACTACACCAGCCTCTATTTACTATAACCCTTTGCACTTATTCTAAAAGTAATTTGGCCTGATAAAGACACTTTTGCTGTGCATAGTAGTACTGCTCCCAGGTGCACTCCGGTTGGAGCATCCCATTCTGTGACTACAACAGCCTCTATTTACTATAACCCTTTGCACTTATTCTAAAAGTAATTTGGCCTGATAAAGACACTTTTGCTGTGCATAGTAGTACTGCTCCCAGGTGCTCTCTGGTTGGGGCATCCCATTCTGTGACTACACCATCCTCTATTTACTATAACCCTTTGCACTTATTCTAAAAGTAATTTGGCCTGGTAAAGACACTTTGGCTGTGCATAGTAGTACTGCTGCCAGGTGCTCTCTGGTTGGGGCATCCCATTCTGTGACTACAACAGCCTCTATTTATTATAACCCTTTGCACTTATTCTAAAAGTAATTTGGCCTGATAAAGACACTTTTGCTGTGCATAGTAGTACTGCTCCCAGGTGCTCTCCGGTTGGGACATCCCATTCTGTGACTACAACAGCCTCTATTTACTATAACCCTTTGCACTTATTCTAAAAGTAATTTGGCCTGATAAAGACACTTTTGCTGTGCATAGTAGTACTGCTGCCAGGTGCTCTCTGGTTGGGGCATCCCATTCTGTGACTACACCAGCCTCTATTTACTATAACCCTTTGCACTTATTCTAAATGTAATTTGGCCTGACAAAGACACTTTTTCTGTGCATAGTAGTACTGCTCCCAGGTGCTCTCCGGTTGGAGCATCCCATTCTGTGACTACAACAGCCTCTATTTACTATAACCCTTTGCACTTATTCTAAAAGCAATTTGGCCTGATAAAGACACTTTTGCTGTGCATAGTAGTACTGCTCCCAGGTGCTCTCTGGTTGGGGCATCCCATTCTGTGACTACACCAGCCTCTATTTACTATAACCCTTTGCACTTATTCTAAAAGTAATTTGGCCTGGTAAAGACACTTTTGCTGTGCAAAGTATTACTGCTCCCAGGTGCTCTCCGGTTGGGGCATCCCATTCTGTGACTACAACAGCCTCTATTTACTATAACCCTTTGCACTTATTCTAAAAGTAATTTGGCCTGATAAAGACACTTTTGCTGTGCATAGTAGTACTGCTGCCAGGTGCTCGCTGGTTGGGGCATCCCATTCTGTGACTACACCAGCCTCTATTTACTATAACCCTTTGAACTTATTCTAAAAGTAATTTGGCCTGATAAAGACACTTTTGCTGTGCATAGTAGTACTGCTCCCAGGTGCACTCGGTAGGGGCATCCCATTCTGTGACTACAACAGCCTCTATTTACTATAACCCTTTGCACTTATTCTAAAAGAAATTTGGCCTGATAAAGACACTTTTGCTGTGCATAGTAGTACTGCTCCCAGGTGCTCTCCGGTTGGGGCATCCCATTCTGTGACTGCACCAGCCTCTATTTACTATAACCCTTTGCACTTATTCTAAAAGTAATTTGGCCTGATAAAGACACTTTTGCTGTGCATAGTAGTACTGCTCCCAGGTGCTCTCCGGTTGGGGCATCCCATTCTGTGACTACAACAGCCTCTATTTACTATAACCCTTTGCACTTATTCTAAAAGTAATTTGGCCTGATAAAGACACGTTTGCTGTGCATAGTAGTACTGCTGCCAGGTGCTCTCTGGTTGGGGCATCCCATTCTGTGACTACACCAGCCTCTATTTACTAAAACCCTTTGAACTTATTCTAAAAGTAATTTGGCCTGATAAAGGCACTTTTGCTGTGCATAGTTTACTGCTCCCAGGTGCTCTCTGGTTGGGGCATCCCATTCTGTGACTACACCATCCTCTATTTACTATAACCCTTTGCACTTATTCTAAAAGCAATTTGGCCTGATAAAGACACTTTTGCTGTGCATAGTAGTACTGCTCCCAGGTGCTCTCTGGTTGGGGCATCCCATTCTGTGACTACACCATCCTCTATTTACTATAACCCTTTGCACTTATTCTAAAAGTAATTTGGCCTGGTAAAGACACTTTGGCTGTGCATAGTAGTACTGCTGCCAGGTGCTCTCTGGTTGGGGCATCCCATTCTGTGACTACAACAGCCTCTATTTATTATAACCCTTTGCACTTATTCTAAAAGTAATTTGGCCTGATAAAGACACTTTTGCTGTGCATAGTAGTACTGCTCCCAGGTGCTCTCCGGTTGGGGCATCCCATTCTGTGACTACAACAGCCTCTATTTACTATAACCCTTTGCACTTATTCTAAAAGTAATTTGGCCTGATAAAGACACTTTTGCTGTGCATAGTAGTACTGCTGCCAGGTGCTCTCTGGTTGGGGCATCCCATTCTGTGACTACACCAGCCTCTATTTACTATAACCCTTTGCACTTATTCTAAATGTAATTTGGCCTGACAAAGACACTTTTTCTGTGCATAGTAGTACTGCTCCCAGGTGCTCTCCGGTTGGAGCATCCCATTCTGTGACTACAACAGCCTCTATTTACTATAACCCTTTGCACTTATTCTAAAAGCAATTTGGCCTGATAAAGACACTTTTGCTGTGCATAGTAGTACTGCTCCCAGGTGCTCTCTGGTTGGGGCATCCCATTCTGTGACTACACCATCCTCTATTTACTATAACCCTTTGCACTTATTCTAAAAGTAATTTGGCCTGGTAAAGACACTTTGGCTGTGCATAGTAGTGCTGCCAGGTGCTCTCTGGTTGGGGCATCCCATTCTGTGACTACAACAGCCTCTATTTATTATAACCCTTTGCACTTATTCTAAAAGTAATTTGGCCTGATAAAGACACTTTTGCTGTGCATAGTAGTACTGCTCCCAGGTGCTCTCTGTTTGGGGCATCCCATTCTGTGACTACAACAGCCTCTATTTACTATAACCCTTTGCACTTATTCTAAAAGTAATTTGGCCTGATAAAGACACTTTTGCTGTGCATAGTAATACTGCTCCCAGGTGCTCTCCGGTTGGGGCATCCCATTCTGTGACTACAACAGCCTCTATTTACTATAACCCTTTGCACTTATTCTAAAAGTGATTTGGCCTGATAAAGACACTTTTGCTGTGCATAGTAGTACTGCTCCCAGGTGCTCTCTGGTTGGGGCATCCCATTATGTGACTACAACAGCCTCTATTTACTATAACCCTTTGCACTTATTCTAAAAGTAATTTGGCCTGATAAAGACACTTTTACTGTGCATAGTAGTACTGCTCCCAGGTGCTCTCTGGTTGGGGCATCCCATTCGGTGACTACAACAGCCTCTATTTACTATAACCCTTTGCACTTATTCCAAAAGTAATTTGGCCTGATAAAGACACTTTTGCTGTGCATAGTAGTACTGCTCCCAGGTGCTCTCTGGTTGGGGCATCCCATTCTGTGACTACACCATCCTCTATTTACTATAACCCTTTGCACTTATTCTAAAAGTAATTTGGCCTGGTAAAGACACTTTGGCTGTGCATAGTAGTGCTGCCAGGTGCTCTCTGGTTGGGGCATCCCATTCTGTGACTACAACAGCCTCTATTTATTATAACCCTTTGCACTTATTCTAAAAGTAATTTGGCCTGATAAAGACACTTTTGCTGTGCATAGTAGTACTGCTCCCAGGTGCTCTCTGGTTGGGGCATCCCATTCTGTGACTACAACAGCCTCTATTTACTATAACCCTTTGCACTTATTCTAAAAGTAATTTGGCCTGATAAAGACACTTTTGCTGTGCATAGTAGTACTGCTCCCAGGTGCTCTCTGGTTGGGGCATCCCATTCTGTGACTACAACAGCCTCTATTTACTATAACCCTTTGCACTTATTCTAAAAGTGATTTGGCCTGATAAAGACACTTTTGCTGTGCATAGTAGTACTGCTCCCAGGTGCTCTCTGGTTGGGGCATCCCATTCTGTGACTACACCAGCCTCTATTTACTATAACCCTTTGCACTTATTCTAAAAGTAATTTGGCCTGATAAAAACACTTTTACTGTGCATAGTAGTACTGCTCCCAGGTGCTCTCTGGTTGGGGCATCCCATTCGGTGACTACAACAGCCTCTATTTACTATAACCCTTTGCACTTATTCCAAAAGTAATTTGGCCTGATAAAGACACTTTTGCTGTGCATAGTAGTACTGCTGCCAGGTGCTTTCTGGTTGGGGCATCCCATTCTGTGACTACACCAGCCTCTATTTACTATAACCCTTTGCACTTATTCTAAAAGTAATTTGGCCTGATAAAGACACTTTTGCTGTGCATAGTAGTACTGCTCCCAGGTGCTCTCCGGTTGGGGCATCCCATTCTGTGACTACAACAGCCTCTATTTACTATAACCCTTTGCACTTATTCTAAAAGTAATTTGGCCTGATAAAGACACTTTTGCTGTGCATAGTAGTACTGCTGCCAGGTGCTCTCTGGTTGGGGCATCCCATTCTGTGACTACACCAGCCTCTATTTACTATAAACCTTTGAACTTATTCTAAAAGTAATTTAGCTTGATAAAGACACTTTTGCTGTGCATAGTAGTACTGCTCACAGGTGCACTCCGGTTGGGGCATCCCATTCTGTGACTACAACAGCCTCTATTTACTATAACCCTTTGCACTTATTCTAAAAGTAATTTGGCCTGATAAAGACACTTTTGCTGTGCATAGTAGTACTGCTCCCAGGTGCTCTCCGGTTGGGGAATCCCATTCTGTGACTGCACCAGCCTCTATTTACTATAACCCTTTGCACTTATTCTAAAAGTAATTTGGCATGATAATGACACTTTTGCTGTGCATAGTAGTACTGCTCCCAGGTGGTCCCCGGTTTGGACATCCCATTCTATGACTACACCAGCCTGTATTTACTATAACCCTTTGCACTTATTCTAAAAGTAATTTGGCCTGATAAAGACACTTTTGCTGTGCATAGTAGTACTGCTCCCAGGTGCACTCCGGTTGGGGCATCCCATTCTGTGACTACAACAGCCTCTATTTGCTATAACCCTTTGCACTTATTCTAAAAGTAATTTGGCCTTATAAAGACACTTTTGCTGTGCATAGTAGTACTGCTGCCAGGTGCTCTCTGGTTGGGGCATCCCATTCTGTGACTACACCAGCCTCTATTTACTATAACCCTTTGCACTTATTCTAAAAGTAATTTGGCCTGATAAAGACACTTTTGCTGTGCATAGTAGTACTGCTGCCAGGTACTCTCTGGTTGGGGCATCCCATTCTGTGATTACAACAGCCTCTATTTACTATAACCCTTTGCACTTATTCTAAAAGTAATTTGGCCTGATAAAGACACTTTTGCTGTGCATAGTAGTACTGCTCCCAGGTGCTCTCCGGTTGGGGCATCCCATTCTGTGACTACAACAGCCTCTATTTACTATAACCCTTTGCACTTATTCTAAAAGCAATTTGGCCTGATAAAGACACTTTTGCTGTGCATAGTAGTAGTTCTGCCAGGTGCTCTCTGGTTGGGGCATCCCATTCTGTGACTACACCAGCTTCTATTTACTATAACCCTTTGCACTTATTCTAAGAGTAATTTGGCCTGATAAAGACACTTTTGCTTTGCATAGTAGTACTGCTGCCAGGTGCCCTCTGGCTGGGGCATCCCATTCTGTGACTACAACAGCCTCTATTTACTATAACTCTTTGCACTTATTCTAAAAGTAATTTGGCCTGATAAAGACACTTTTTCTGTGCATAGTAGTACTGCTCCCAGGTGCTCTCTGGTTGGGGCATCCCATTCTGTGACTACAACAGCCTCTATTTACTATAACCCTTTGCACTTATTCTAAAAGTAATTTGGCCTGATAAAGACACTTTTGCTGTGCATAGTAGTACTGCTGCCAGGTGCTCTCTGGTTGGGGCATCCCATTCTGTGACTACACCAGCCTCTATTTACTATAACCCTTTGCACTTATTCTAAAAGTAATTTGGCCTGATAAAGACACTTTTGCTGTGCATAGTAGTACTGCTGCCAGGTGCTCTCTGGTTGGGGCATCCCATTCTGTGACTACAACAGCCTCTATTTACTATAACCCTTTACACTTATTCTAAAATTAATTTGGCCTGATAAAGACACTTTTGCTGTGCATAGTAGTACTGCTCCCAGGTGCTCTCCGGTTGGGGCATCCCATTCTGTGACTACAACAGCCTCTATTTACTATAACCCTTTGCACTTATTCTAAAAGTAATTTGGCCTGATAAAGACACTTTTGCTGTGCTGAGTAGTACTGCTGCCAGGTGCTCCCTGGTTGGGGCATCCCATTCTGTGACTACAACAGCCTCTATTTACTATAACCCTTTGCACTTATTCTAAAAGTAATTTGGCCTGATAAAGACACTTTTGCTGTGTATAGTAGTACTGCTCCCAGGTGCTCTCTGGTTGGGGCATCCCATTCTGTGACTACACCAGCCTCTATTTACTATAACCCTTTGCACTTATTCTAAAAGTAATTTGGCCTGATAAAGACACTTTTGCTGTGCATAGTAGTACTGCTGCCAGGTGCTCTCTGGTTGGGGCATCCCATTCTGTGACTACAACAGCCTCTATTTACTATAACCCTTTGCACTTATTGTAAAAGTAATTTGGCCGGATAAAGACACTTTTGCTGTGCATAGTAGTACTGCTCCCAGGTGCTCTCTGGTTGGGGCATCCCATTCTGTGACTACAACAGCCTCTATTTACTATAACCCTTTGCACTTATTCTAAAAGTAATTTGGCCTTATAAAGACACTTTTGCTGTGCATAGTAGTACTGCTGCCAGGTGCTCTCTGGTTGGGGCATCCCATTCTGTGACTACACCAGCCTCTATTTACTATAACCCTTTGCACTTATTCTAAAAGTAATTTGGCCTGATAAAGACACTTTTGCTGTGCATAGTAGTAATGCTCCCAGGTGCACTCCGGTTGGGGCATCCCATTCTGTGACTACAACATCCTCTATTTACTATAACCCTTTGCACTTATTCTAAAAGTAATTTAGCCTGATAAAGACACTTTTGCTGTGCATAGTAGTACTGCTCCCAGGTGCTCTCTGGTTAGGGCATCCCATTCTGTGACCACACCAGCCTCTATTTACTATAACCCTTTGCACTTATTCTAAAAGTAATTTGGCCTGATAAAGACACTTTTGCTGTGCATAGTAGTACTGCTCCCAGGTGCTCTCTGGTTGGGGCATCCCATTCTGTGACTACAACAGCCTCTATTTACTATAACCCTTTGCACTTATTCTAAAAGTAATTTGGCCTGATAAAGACACTTTTGCTGTGCATAGTAGTACTGCTGCCAGGTGCTCTCTGGTTGGGGCATCCCATTCTGTGACTAAACCAGCCTCTATTTACTATAACCCTTTGCACTTATTCTAAAAGTAATTTGGCCTGATAAAGACACTTTTGCTGTGCATAGTAGTAATGCTCCCAGGTGCACTCCGCTTGGGGCATCCCATTCTGTGACTACAACAGCCTCTATTTACTATAACCCTTTGCACTTATTCTAAAAGTAATTTGGCCTGATAAAGACACTTTTGCTGTGCATAGTAGTACTGCTCCCAGGTGCTCTCTGGTTAGGGCATCTCATTCTGTGACCACACCAGCCTCTATTTACTATAACCCTTTGCACTTATTCTAAAAGTAATTTGGCCTGATAAAGACACTTTTGCTGTGCATAGTAGTACTGCTGCCAGGTGCTCTCTGGTTGGGGCATCCCATTCTGTGACTACACCAGCCTCTATTTACTATAACCCTTTGCACTTATTCTAAAAGTAATTTGGCCTGATAAAGACACTTTTGCTGTGCATAGAAGTACTGCTCCCAGGTGCTCTCCGGTTGGGGCATCCCATTCTGTGACTACAACAGCCTCTATTTACTATAACCCTTTGCACTTATTCTAAAAGTAATTTGGCCTGATAAAGACACTTTTGCTGTGCATAGTAGTACTGCTGCCAGGTGCTCTCTGGTTGGGGCATCCCATTCTGTGACTACACCAGCCTCTATTTACTATAACCCGTTGCACTTATTCTAAAAGTAATTTGGCCTGATAAAGACATTTTTGCTGTGCATAGTAGTACTGCTGCCAGGTGCTCTCTGGTTGGGGCATCCCATTCTGTGACTACAACAGCCTCTATTTACTATAACCCTTTGCACTTATTCCAAAAGTAATTTGGCCTGATAAAGACACTTTTGCTGTGCATAGTAGTACTGCTGCCAGGTGCTCTCTGGTTGGGGCATCCCATTCTGTGACTACACCAGCCTCTATTTACTATAACCCTTTGCACTTATTCTAAAAGTAATTTGGCCTGATAAAGACACTTTTGCTGTGCATAGTAGTACTGCTCCCAGGTGCACTCCGGTTGGGGCATCCCATTCTGTGACTACAACAGCCTCTATTTACTATAACCCTTTGCACCTATTCTAAAAGTAATTTGGCCTGATAAAGACACTTTTGCTGTGCATAGTAGTACTGCTCCCAGGTACTCTCTGGTTGGGGCATCCCATTCTGTGACCACACCAGCCTCTATTTACTATAACCCTTTGCACTTATTCTAAAAGTAATTTGGCCTGATAAAGACACTTTTGCTGTGCATAGTAGTACTGCTCCCAGGTGCTCTCTGGTTGGGGCATCCCATTCTGTGACTACAACAGCCTCTATTTACTATAACCCTTTGCACTTATTCTAAAAGTAATTTCGCCTGATAAAGACACTTTTGCTGTGCATAATAGTACTGCTCCCAGGTGCTCTCTGGTTGGGGCATCCCATTCTGTCACTACACCAGCCTCTATTTACTATAACCCTTTGCACTTATTCTAAAAGTAATTTGGCCTGATAAAGACACTTTTACTGTGCATAGTAGTACTGCTCCCAGGTGCTCTCTGGTTGGGGCATCCCATTCTGTGACTACAACAGCCTCCATTTACTATAACCCTTTGCACTTATTCTAAAAGTAATTTGGCCTGATAAAGACACTTTTGCTGTGCATAGTAGTACTGCTGCCAGGTGCTCTCTGGTTGGGGTATCACATTCTGTGACTACACCAGCCTCTATTTACTATAACCCTTTGAACTTATTCTAAAAGGAATTTGGCCTGATAAAGACACTTTTGCTGTGCATAGTAGTACTGCTCCCAGATGCACTCGGTTGGGGCATCCCATTCTGTGACTACACCAGCCTCTATTTACTATAACCCTTTGAACTTATTCTAAAAATGATTTGGCCTGATAAAGACACTTTTGCTGTGCATAGTAGTACTGCTCCCAGGTGCACTCGGTTGGGGCATCCCATTCTGTGACTACAACAGCCTCTATTTACTATAACCCTTTGCACTTATTCTAAAAGTAATTTGGCCTGATAAAGACACTTTTGCTGTGCATAGTAGTACTGCTCCCAGGTGCTCTCCGGTTGGGGCATCCCATTCTGTGACTGCACCAGCCTCTATTTACTATAACCCTTTGCACTTATTCTAAAAGTAATTTGGCCTGATAAAGACACTTTTGCTGTGCATAGTAATACTGCTCCCAGGTGCTCTCCGGTTGGGGCATCCCATTCTGTGACTACAACAGCCTCTATTTACTATAACCCTTTGCACTTATTCTAAAAAGTATTTGGCCTGATAAAGACACTTTTGCTGTGCATAGTAGTACTGCTCCCAGGTGCTCTCCGGTTGGGGCATCCCATTCTGTGACTACACCATCCTCTATTTACTATAACCCTTTGCACTTATTCTAAAAGTAATTTGGCCTGGTAAAGACACTTTTGCTGTGCATAGTAGTACTGCTGCCAGGTGCTTTCTGGTTGGGGCATCCCATTCTGTGACTACACCAGCCTCTATTTACTATAACCCTTTGAACTTATTCTAAAAGTAATTTGGCCTGATAAAGACACTTTTGCTGTGCATAGTAGTACTGCTCCCAGGTGCACTCGGTTGGGGCATCCCATTCTGTGACTACACCATCCTCTATTTACTATAACCCTTTGCACTTATTCTAAAAGTAATTTGGCCTGGTAAAGACACTTTTGCTGTGCATAGTAGTACTGCTGCCAGGTGCTTTCTGGTTGGGGCATCCCATTCTGTGACTACACCAGCCTCTATTTACTATAACCCTGTGCACTTATTCTAAAAGTAATTTGGCCTGATAAAGACACTTTTGCTGTGCATAGTAGTACTGCTCCCAGGTGCACTCCGGTTGGAGCATCCCATTCTGTGACTACAACAGCCTCTATTTACTATAACCCTTTGCACTTATTCTAAAAGTAATTTGGCCTGATAAAGACACTTTTGCTGTGCATAGTAGTACTGCTCCCATGTGCTCTCCGGTTGGGGCATCCCATTCTGTGACTACACCAGCCTCTATTTACTATAACCCTTTGCACTTATTCTAAAAGTAATTTGGCCTGATAAAAAACACTTTTGCTGTGCATAGTAGTACTGCTGCCAGGTGCTCTCTGGTTGGGGCATCCCATTGTGTGACTACAACAGCCTCTATTTACTATAACTCTTTGCACTTATTCTAAAAGTAATTTGGCCTGATAAAGACACTTTTGCTGTGCATAGTAGTACTGCTCCCAGGTGCTCTCCGATTGGGGCATCCCATTCTGTGACTACAACAGCCTCTATTTACTATAACCCTTTGCACTTATTCTAAAAGTAATTTGGCCTGATAAAGACACTTTTGCTGTGCATAGTAGTACTGCTGCCAGGTGCTCTCTGGTTAGGGCATCCCATTCTGTGACTACAACAGCCTCTATTTACTATAACCCTTTGCACTTATTCTAAAAGTAATTTGGCCTGATAAAGACACTTTTGCTGTGCATAGTAGTACTGCTCCCAGGTGCTCTCCAGTTGGGGCATCCCATTCTGTGACTACAACAGCCTCTATTTACTATAACCCTTTGCACTTATTCTAAAAGTAATTTGGCCTGGTAAAGACACTTTTGCTGTGCATAGTAGTACTGCTGCCAGGTGCTTTCTGGTTGGGGCATCCCATTCTGTGACTACACCAGCCTCTATTCACTATAACCCTTTGAACTTATTCTAAAAGTAATTTGGCCTGATAAAGACACTTTTGCTGTGCATAGTAGTACTGCTCCCAGGTGCACTCGGTTGGGGCATCCCATTCTGTGACTACACCATCCTCTATTTACTATAACCCTTTGCACTTATTCTAAAAGTAATTTGGCCTGGTAAAGACACTTTTGCTGTGCATAGTAGTACTGCTGCCAGGTGCTTTCTGGTTGGGGCATCCCATTCTGTGACTACACCAGCCTCTATTTACTATAACCCTTTGCACTTATTCTAAAAGTAATTTGGCCTGATAAAGACACTTTTGCTGTGCATAGTAGTACTGCTCCCAGGTGCACTCCGGTTGGAGCATCCCATTCTGTGACTACAACAGCCTCTATTTACTATAACCCTTTGCACTTATTCTAAAAGTAATTTGGCCTGATAAAGACACTTTTGCTGTGCATAGTAGTACTGCTCCCATGTGCTCTCCGGTTGGGGCATCCCATTCTGTGACTACACCAGCCTCTGTTTACTATAACCCTTTGCACTTATTCTAAAAGTAATTTGGCCTGATAAAAACACTTTTGCTGTGCATAGTAGTACTGCTGCCAGGTGCTCTCTGGTTGGGGCATCCCATTGTGTGACTACAACAGCCTCTATTTACTATAACTCTTTGCACTTATTCTAAAAGTAATTTGGCCTGATAAAGACACTTTTGCTGTGCATAGTAGTACTGCTCCCAGGTGCTCTC
The DNA here is from genome assembly GCA_027917425.1 of Gastrophryne carolinensis. Taxonomy (NCBI): domain Eukaryota; kingdom Metazoa; phylum Chordata; class Amphibia; order Anura; family Microhylidae; genus Gastrophryne; species Gastrophryne carolinensis. The sequence continues at coordinate 212,604,862 of CM051239.1, forward strand.
CGATTGGGGCATCCCATTCTGTGACTACAACAGCCTCTATTTACTATAACCCTTTGCACTTATTCTAAAAGTAATTTGGCCTGATAAAGACACTTTTGCTGTGCATAGTAGTACTGCTGCCAGGTGCTCTCTGGTTGGGGCATCCCATTCTGTGACTACAACAGCCTCTATTTACTATAACCCTTTGCACTTATTCTAAAAGTAATTTGGCCTGATAAAGACACTTTTGCTGTGCATAGTAGTACTGCTCCCAGGTGCTCTCCGGTTGGGGCATCCCATTCTGTGACTACAACAGCCTCTATTTACTATAACCCTTTGCACTTATTCTAAAAGTAATTTGGCCTGATAAAGACACTTTTGCTGTGCATAGTAGTACTGCTGCCAGGTGCTCTCTGGTTGGGGCATCCCATTCTGTGACCACACCAGCCTCTATTTACTATAAACCTTTGAACTTATTCTAAAAGTAATTTGGCCTGATAAAGACACTTTTGCTGTGCATAGTAGTACTGCTCACAGGTGCACTCCGGTTGGGGCATCCCATTCTGTGACTACAACAGCCTCTATTTACTATAACCCTTTGCACTTATTCTAAAAGTAATTTGGCCTGATAAAGACACTTTTGCTGTGCATAGTAGTACTGCTCCCAGGTGCTCTCCGGTTGGGGAATCCCATTCTGTGACTGCACCAGCCTCTATTTACTATAACCCTTTGCACTTATTTGGCCTGATAATGACACTTTTGCTGTGCATAGTAGTACTGCTCCCAGGTGGTCCCCGGTTTGGACATCCCATTCTATGACTACACCAGCCTGTATTTACTATAACCCTTTGCACTTATTCTAAAAGTAATTTGGCCTGATAAAGACACTTTTGCTGTGCATAGTAGTACTGCTCCCAGGTGCACTCCGGTTGGGGCATCCCATTCTGTGACTACAACCGCCTCTATTTGCTATAACCCTTTGCACTTATTCTAAAAGTAATTTGGCCTTATAAAGACACTTTTGCTGTGCATAGTAGTACTGCTGCCAGGTGCTCTCTGGTTGGGGCATCCCATTCTGTGACTACACCAGCCTCTATTTACTATAACCCTTTGCACTTATTCTAAAAGTAATTTGGCCTGATAAAGACACTTTTGCTGTGCATAGTAGTACTGCTCCCATGTGCTCTCCGGTTGGGGCATCCCATTCTGTGACTACACCAGCCTCTGTTTACTATAACCCTTTGCACTTATTCTAAAAGTAATTTGGCCTGATAAAGACACTTTTGCTGTGCATAGTAGTACTGCTCCCAGGTGCTCTCCGGTTGGGGAATCCCATTCTGTGACTGCACCAGCCTCTATTTACTATAACCCTTTGCACTTATTTGGCCTGATAATGACACTTTTGCTGTGCATAGTAGTACTGCTCCCAGGTGGTCCCCGGTTTGGACATCCCATTCTATGACTACACCAGCCTGTATTTACTATAACCCTTTGCACTTATTCTAAAAGTAATTTGGCCTGATAAAGACACTTTTGCTGTGCATAGTAGTACTGCTCCCAGGTGCACTCCGGTTGGGGCATCCCATTCTGTGACTACAACCGCCTCTATTTGCTATAACCCTTTGCACTTATTCTAAAAGTAATTTGGCCTTATAAAGACACTTTTGCTGTGCATAGTAGTACTGCTGCCAGGTGCTCTCTGGTTGGGGCATCCCATTCTGTGACTACACCAGCCTCTATTTACTATAACCCTTTGCACTTATTCTAAAAGTAATTTGGCCTGATAAAGACACTTTTGCTGTGCATAGTAGTACTGCTCCCATGTGCTCTCCGGTTGGGGCATCCCATTCTGTGACTACACCAGCCTCTGTTTACTATAACCCTTTGCACTTATTCTAAAAGTAATTTGGTCTGATAAAAACACTTTTGCTGTGCATAGTAGTACTGCTGCCAGGTGCTCTCTGGTTGGGGCATCCCATTGTGTGACTACAACAGCCTCTATTTACTATAACTCTTTGCACTTATTCTAAAAGTAATTTGGCCTGATAAAGACACTTTTGCTGTGCATAGTAGTACTGCTCCCAGGTGCTCTCCGATTGGGGCATCCCATTCTATGACTACACCAGCCTGTATTTACTATAACCCTTTGCACTTATTCTAAAAGTAATTTGGCCTGATAAAGACACTTTTGCTGTGCATAGTAGTACTGCTCCCAGGTGCACTCCGGTTGGAGCATCCCATTCTGTGACTACAACAGCCTCTATTTACTATAACCCTTTGCACTTATTCTAAAAGTAATTTGGCCTGATAAAGACACTTTTGCTGTGCATAGTAGTACTGCTCCCATGTGCTCTCCGGTTGGGGCATCCCATTCTGTGACTACACCAGCCTCTGTTTACTATAACCCTTTGCACTTATTCTAAAAGTAATTTGGCCTGATAAAAACACTTTTGCTGTGCATAGTAGTACTGCTGCCAGGTGCTCTCTGGTTGGGGCATCCCATTGTGTGACTACAACAGCCTCTATTTACTATAACTCTTTGCACTTATTCTAAAAGTAATTTGGCCTGATAAAGACACTTTTGCTGTGCATAGTAGTACTGCTCCCAGGTGCTCTCCGGTTGGGGCATCCCATTCTGTGACTACAACAGCCTCTATTTACTATAACCCTTTGCACTTATTCTAAAAGTAATTTGGCCTGATAAAGACACTTTTGCTGTGCATAGTAGTACTGCTGCCAGGTGCTCTCTGGTTGGGGCATCCCATTCTGTGACTACAACAGCCTCTATTTACTATAACCCTTTGCACTTATTCTAAAAGTAATTTGGCCTGATAAAGACACTTTTGCTGTGCATAGTAGTACTGCTCCCAGGTGCTCTCCGGTTGGGGCATCCCATTCTGTGACTACAACAGCCTCTATTTACTATAACCCTTTGCACTTATTCTAAAAGTAATTTGGCCTGATAAAGACACTTTTGCTGTGCATAGTAGTACTGCTGCCAGGTGCTCTCTGGTTGGGGCATCCCATTCTGTGACTACACCAGCCTCTATTTACTATAAACCTTTGAACTTATTCTAAAAGTAATTTGGCCTGATAAAGACACTTTTGCTGTGCATAGTAGTACTGCTCACAGGTGCACTCCGGTTGGGGCATCCCATTCTGTGACTACAACAGCCTCTATTTACTATAACCCTTTGCACTTATTCTAAAAGTAATTTGGCCTGATAAAGACACTTTTGCTGTGCATAGTAGTACTGCTCCCAGGTGCTCTCCGGTTGGGGAATCCCATTCTGTGACTGCACCAGCCTCTATTTACTATAACCCTTTGCACTTATTCTAAAAGTAATTTGGCCTGATAATGACACTTTTGCTGTGCATAGTAGTACTGCTCCCAGGTGGTCCCCGGTTTGGACATCCCATTCTATGACTACACCAGCCTGTATTTACTATAACCCTTTGCACTTATTCTAAAAGTAATTTGGCCTGATAAAGACACTTTTGCTGTGCATAGTAGTACTGCTCCCAGGTGCACTCCAGTTGGGGCATCCCATTCTGTGACTACAACAGCCTCTATTTGCTATAACCCTTTGCACTTATTCTAAAAGTAATTTGGCCTTATAAAGACACTTTTGCTGTGCATAGTAGTACTGCTGCCAGGTGCTCTCTGGTTGGGGCATCCCATTCTGTGACTACACCAGCCTCTATTTACTATAACCCTTTGCACTTATTCTAAAAGTAATTTGGCCTGATAAAGACACTTTTGCTGTGCATAGTAGTACTGCTGCCAGGTGCTCTCTGGTTGGGGCATCCCATTCTGTGACTACACCATCCTCTATTTACTATAACCCTTTGCACTTATTCTAAAAGTAATTTGGCCTGATAAAGACACTTTTGCTGTGCATAGTAGTACTGCTCACAGGTGCACTCCGGTTGGGGCATCCCATTCTGTGACTACAACAGCCTCTATTTACTATAACCCTTTGCACTTATTCTAAAAGTAATTTGGCCTGATAAAGACACTTTTGCTGTGCATAGTAGTACTGCTCCCAGGTGCTCTCCGGTTGGGGAATCCCATTCTGTGACTGCACCAGCCTCTATTTACTATAACCCTTTGCACTTATTCTAAAAGTAATTTGGCCTGATAATGACACTTTTGCTGTGCATAGTAGTACTGCTCCCAGGTGGTCCCCGGTTTGGACATCCCATTCTATGACTACACCAGCCTGTATTTACTATAACCCTTTGCACTTATTCTAAAAGTAATTTGGCCTGATAAAGACACTTTTGCTGTGCATAGTAGTACTGCTCCCAGGTGCACTCCGGTTGGGGCATCCCATTCTGTGACTACAACAGCCTCTATTTGCTATAACCCTTTGCACTTATTCTAAAAGTAATTTGGCCTTATAAAGACACTTTTGCTGTGCATAGTAGTACTGCTGCCAGGTGCTCTCTGGTTGGGGCATCCCATTCTGTGACTACACCAGCCTCTATTTACTATAACCCTTTGCACATATTCTAAAAGTAATTTGGCCTGATAAAGACACTTTTGCTGTGCATAGTAGTACTGCTGCCAGGTGCTCTCTGGTTGGGGCATCCCATTCTGTGACTACACCAGCCTCTATTTACTATAACCCTTTGCACTTATTCTAAAAGTAATTTGGCCTGATAAAGACACTTTTGCTGTGCATAGTAGTACTGCTCCCAGGTGCACTCCGGTTGGGGCATCCCATTCTGTGACTACAACAGCCTCTATTTACTATAACCCTTTGCACCTATTCTAAAAGTAATTTGGCCTGATAAAGACACTTTTGCTGTGCATAGTAGTACTGCTCCCAGGTGCTCTCTGGTTGGGGCATCCCATTCTGTGACCACACCAGCCTCTATTTACTATAACCCTTTGCACTTATTCTAAAAGTAATTTGGCCTGATAAAGACACTTTTGCTGTGCATAGTAGTACTGCTCCCAGGTGCTCTCTGGTTGGGGCATCCCATTCTGTGACTACAACAGCCTCTATTTACTATAACCCTTTGCACTTATTCTAAAAGTAATTTGGCCTGATAAAGACACTTTTGCTGTGCATAATAGTACTGCTCCCAGGTGCTCTCTGGTTGGGGCATCCCATTCTGTCACTACACCAGCCTCTATTTACTATAACCCTTTGCACTTATTCTAAAAGTAAAATGGCCTGATAAAGACACTTTTACTGTGCATAGTAGTAATGCTCCCAGGTGCTCTCTGGTTGGGGCATCCCATTCTGTGACTACAACAGCCTCCATTTACTATAACCCTTTGCACTTATTCTAAAAGTAATTTGGCCTGATAAAGACACTTTTGCTGTGCATAGTAGTACTGCTGCCAGGTGCTCTCTGGTTGGGGCATCCCATTCTGTGACTACACCAGCCTCTATTTACTATAACCCTTTGAACTTATTCTAAAAGTAATTTGGCCTGATAAAGACACTTTTGCTGTGCATAGTAGTACTGCTCCCAGGTGCACTCGGTTGGGGCATCCCATTCTGTGACTACAACAGCCTCTATTTACTATAACCCTTTGCACTTATTCTAAAAGTAATTTGGCCTGATAAAGACACTTTTGCTGTGCATAGTAGTACTGCTCCCAGGTGCTCTCCGGTTGGGGCATCCCATTCTGTGACTGCACCAGCCTCTATTTACTATAACCCTTTGCACTTATTCTAAAAGTAATTTGGCCTGATAAAGACACTTTTGCTGTGCATAGTAATACTGCTCCCAGGTGCTCTCCGGTTGGGGCATCCCATTCTGTGACTACAACAGCCTCTATTTACTATAACCCTTTGCACTTATTCTAAAAAGTATTTGGCCTGATAAAGACACTTTTGCTGTGCATAGTAGTACTGCTCCCAGGTGCTCTCCGGTTGGGGCATCCCATTCTGTGACTACACCATCCTCTATTTACTATAACCCTTTGCACTTATTCTAAAAGTAATTTGGCCTGGTAAAGACACTTTTGCTGTGCATAGTAGTACTGCTGCCAGGTGCTTTCTGGTTGGGGCATCCCATTCTGTGACTACACCAGCCTCTATTTACTATGACCCTTTGAACTTATTCTAAAAGTAATTTGGCCTGATAAAGACACTTTTGCTGTGCATAGTAGTACTGCTCCCAGGTGCACTCGTTTGGGGCATCCCATTCTGTGACTACACCATCCTCTATTTACTATAACCCTTTGCACTTATTCTAAAAGTAATTTGGCCTGGTAAAGACACTTTTGCTGTGCATAGTAGTACTGCTGCCAGGTGCTTTCTGGTTGGGGCATCCCATTCTGTGACTACACCAGCCTCTATTTACTATAACCCTTTGCACTTATTCTAAAAGTAATTTGGCCTGATAAAGACACTTTTGCTGTGCATAGTAGTACTGCTCCCAGGTGCACTCCGGTTGGAGCATCCCATTCTGTGACTACAACAGCCTCTATTTACTATAACCCTTTGCACTTATTCTAAAAGTAATTTGGCCTGATAAAGACACTTTTGCTGTGCATAGTAGTACTGCTCCCATGTGCTCTCCGGTTGGGGCATCCCATTCTGTGACTACACCAGCCTCTGTTTACTATAACCCTTTGCACTTACTCTAAAAGTAATTTGGCCTGATAAAAACACTTTTGCTGTGCATAGTAGTACTGCTGCCAGGTGCTCTCTGGTTGGGGCATCCCATTGTGTGACTACAACAGCCTCTATTTACTATAACTCTTTGCACTGATTCTAAAAGTAATTTGGCCTGATAAAGACACTTTTGCTGTGCATAGTAGTACTGCTCCCAGGTGCTCTCCGATTGGGGCATCCCATTCTGTGACTACAACAGCCTCTATTTACTATAACCCTTTGCACTTATTCTAAAAGTAATTTGGCCTGATAAAGACACTTTTGCTGTGCATAGTAGTACTGCTCCCAGGTGCTCTCCGGTTGGGGCATCCCATTCTGTGACTACAACAGCCTCTATTTACTATAACCCTTTGCACTTATTCTAAAAGTAATTTGGCCTGATAAAGACACTTTTGCTGTGCATAGTAGTACTGCTGCCAGGTGCTCTCTGGTTGGGGCATCCCATTCTGTGACTACACCAGCCTCTATTTACTATAAACCTTTGAACTTATTCTAAAAGTAATTTGGCCTGATAAAGACACTTTTGCTGTGCATAGTAGTACTGCTCACAGGTGCACTCTGGTTGGGGCATCCCATTCTGTGACTACAACAGCCTCTATTTACTATAACCCTTTGCACTTATTCTAAAAGTAATTTGGCCTGATAAAGACACTTTTGCTGTGCATAGTAGTACTGCTCCCAGGTGCTCTCCGGTTGGGGAATCCCATTCTGTGACTGCACCAGCCTCTATTTACTATAACCCTTTGCACTTATTTGGCCTGATAATGACACTTTTGCTGTGCATAGTAGTACTGCTCCCAGGTGGTCCCCGGTTTGGACATCCCATTCTATGACTACACCAGCCTGTATTTACTATAACCCTTTGCACTTATTCTAAAAGTAATTTGGCCTGATAAAGACACTTTTGCTGTGCATAGTAGTACTGCTCCCAGGTGCACTCCGGTTGGGGCATCCCATTCTGTGACTACAACAGCCTCTATTTGCTATAACCCTTTGCACTTATTCTAAAAGTAATTTGGCCTTATAAAGACACTTTTGCTGTGCATAGTAGTACTGCTGCCAGGTGCTCTCTGGTTGAGGCATCCCATTCTGTGACTACACCAGCCTCTATTTACTATAACACTTTGCACTTATACTAAAAGTAATTTGGCCTGATAAAGACACTTTTGCTGTGCATAGTAGTACTGCTGCCAGGTACTCTCTGGTTGGGGCATCCCATTCTGTGATTACAACAGCCTCTATTTACTATAACCCTTTGCACTTATTCTAAAAGTAATTTGGCCTGATAAAGACACTTTTGCTGTGCATAGTAGTACTGCTCCCATGTGCTCTCCGGTTGGGGCATCCCATTCTGTGACTACACCAGCCTCTGTTTACTATAACCCTTTGCACTTATTCTAAAAGTAATTTGGCCTGATAAAAACACTTTTGCTGTGCATAGTAGTACTGCTGCCAGGTGCTCTCTGGTTGGGGCATCCCATTGTGTGACTACAACAGCCTCTATTTACTATAACTCTTTGCACTTATTCTAAAAGTAATTTGGCCTGATAAAGACACTTTTGCTGTGCATAGTAGTACTGCTCCCAGGTGCTCTCCGATTGGGGCATCCCATTCTGTGAGTACAACAGCCTCTATTTACTATAACCCTTTGCACTTATTCTAAAAGTAATTTGGCCTGATAAAGACACTTTTGCTGTGCATAGTAGTACTGCTGCCAGGTGCTCTCTGGTTGGGGCATCCCATTCTGTGACTACAACAGCCTCTATTTACTATAACCCTTTGCACTTATTCTAAAAGTAATTTGGCCTGATAAAGACACTTTTGCTGTGCATAGTAGTACTGCTCCCAGGTGCTCTCCGGTTGGGGCATCCCATTCTGTGACTACAACAGCCTCTATTTACTATAACCCTTTGCACTTATTCTAAAAGTAATTTGGCCTGATAAAGACACTTTTGCTGTGCATAGTAGTACTGCTGCCAGGTGCTCTCTGGTTGGGGCATCCCATTCTGTGACTACACCAGCCTCTATTTACTATAAACCTTTGCACTTATTCTAAAAGTAATTTGGCCTGATAAAGACACTTTTGCTGTGCATAGTAGTACTGCTCACAGGTGCACTCCGGTTGGGGCATCCCATTCTGTGACTACAACAGCCTCTATTTACTATAACCCTTTGCACTTATTCTAAAAGTAATTTGGCCTGATAAAGACACTTTTGCTGTGCATAGTAGTACTGCTCCCAGGTGCTCTCCGGTTGGGGAATCCCATTCTGTGACTGCACCAGCCTCTATTTACTATAACCCTTTGCACTTATTTGGCCTGATAATGACACTTTTGCTGTGCATAGTAGTACTGCTCCCAGGTGCTCTCTGGTTGGGGCATCCCATTCTGTGACTACACCATCCTCTATTTACTATAACCCTTTGCACTTATTCTAAAAGTAATTTGGCCTGATAAAGACACTTTTGCTGTGCATAGTAGTACTGCTCCCAGGTGCTCTCCGGTTGGGGAATCCCATTCTGTGACTGCACCAGCCTCTATTTACTATAACCCTTTGCACTTATTCTAAAAGTAATTTGGCCTGATAATGACACTTTTGCTGTGCATAGTAGTACTGCTCCCAGGTGGTCCCCGGTTTGGACATCCCATTCTATGACTACACCAGCCTGTATTTACTATAACCCTTTGCACTTATTCTAAAAGTAATTTGGCCTGATAAAGACACTTTTGCTGTGCATAGTAGTACTGCTCCCAGGTGCACTCCGGTTGGGGCATCCCATTCTGTGACTACAACAGCCTCTATTTGCTATAACCCTTTGCACTTATTCTAAAAGTAATTTGGCCTTATAAAGACACTTTTGCTGTGCATAGTAGTACTGCTGCCAGGTGCTCTCTGGTTGAGGCATCCCATTCTGTGACTACACCAGCCTCTATTTACTATAACACTTTGCACTTATACTAAAAGTAATTTGGCCTGATAAAGACACTTTTGCTGTGCATAGTAGTACTGCTGCCAGGTACTCTCTGGTTGGGGCATCCCATTCTGTGATTACAACAGCCTCTATTTACTATAACCCTTTGCACTTATTCTAAAAGTAATTTGGCCTGATAAAGACACTTTTGCTGTGCATAGTAGTACTGCTCCCATGTGCTCTCCGGTTGGGGCATCCCATTCTGTGACTACACCAGCCTCTGTTTACTATAACCCTTTGCACTTACTCTAAAAGTAATTTGGCCTGATAAAAACACTTTTGCTGTGCATAGTAGTACTGCTGCCAGGTGCTCTCTGGTTGGGGCATCCCATTGTGTGACTACAACAGCCTCTATTTACTATAACTCTTTGCACTGATTCTAAAAGTAATTTGGCCTGATAAAGACACTTTTGCTGTGCATAGTAGTACTGCTCCCAGGTGCTCTCCGATTGGGGCATCCCATTCTGTGACTACAACAGCCTCTATTTACTATAACCCTTTGCACTTATTCTAAAAGTAATTTGGCCTGATAAAGACACTTTTGCTGTGCATAGTAGTACTGCTCCCAGGTGCTCTCCGGTTGGGGCATCCCATTCTGTGACTACAACAGCCTCTATTTACTATAACCCTTTGCACTTATTCTAAAAGTAATTTGGCCTGATAAAGACACTTTTGCTGTGCATAGTAGTACTGCTGCCAGGTGCTCTCTGGTTGGGGCATCCCATTCTGTGACTACACCAGCCTCTATTTACTATAAACCTTTGAACTTATTCTAAAAGTAATTTGGCCTGATAAAGACACTTTTGCTGTGCATAGTAGTACTGCTCACAGGTGCACTCTGGTTGGGGCATCCCATTCTGTGACTACAACAGCCTCTATTTACTATAACCCTTTGCACTTATTCTAAAAGTAATTTGGCCTGATAAAGACACTTTTGCTGTGCATAGTAGTACTGCTCCCAGGTGCTCTCCGGTTGGGGAATCCCATTCTGTGACTGCACCAGCCTCTATTTACTATAACCCTTTGCACTTATTTGGCCTGATAATGACACTTTTGCTGTGCATAGTAGTACTGCTCCCAGGTGGTCCCCGGTTTGGACATCCCATTCTATGACTACACCAGCCTGTATTTACTATAACCCTTTGCACTTATTCTAAAAGTAATTTGGCCTGATAAAGACACTTTTGCTGTGCATAGTAGTACTGCTCCCAGGTGCACTCCGGTTGGGGCATCCCATTCTGTGACTACAACAGCCTCTATTTGCTATAACCCTTTGCACTTATTCTAAAAGTAATTTGGCCTGATAAAGACACTTTTGCTGTGCATAGTAGTACTGCTCCCATGTGCTCTCCGGTTGGGGCATCCCATTCTGTGACTACACCAGCCTCTGTTTACTATAACCCTTTGCACTTACTCTAAAAGTAATTTGGCCTGATAAAAACACTTTTGCTGTGCATAGTAGTACTGCTGCCAGGTGCTCTCTGGTTGGGGCATCCCATTGTGTGACTACAACAGCCTCTATTTACTATAACTCTTTGCACTGATTCTAAAAGTAATTTGGCCTGATAAAGACACTTTTGCTGTGCATAGTAGTACTGCTCCCAGGTGCTCTCCGATTGGGGCATCCCATTCTGTGACTACAACAGCCTCTATTTACTATAACCCTTTGCACTTATTCTAAAAGTAATTTGGCCTGATAAAGACACTTTTGCTGTGCATAGTAGTACTGCTCCCAGGTGCTCTCCGGTTGGGGCATCCCATTCTGTGACTACAACAGCCTCTATTTACTATAACCCTTTGCACTTATTCTAAAAGTAATTTGGCCTGATAAAGACACTTTTGCTGTGCATAGTAGTACTGCTGCCAGGTGCTCTCTGGTTGGGGCATCCCATTCTGTGACTACACCAGCCTCTATTTACTATAAACCTTTGAACTTATTCTAAAAGTAATTTGGCCTGATAAAGACACTTTTGCTGTGCATAGTAGTACTGCTCACAGGTGCACTCTGGTTGGGGCATCCCATTCTGTGACTACAACAGCCTCTATTTACTATAACCCTTTGCACTTATTCTAAAAGTAATTTGGCCTGATAAAGACACTTTTGCTGTGCATAGTAGTACTGCTCCCAGGTGCTCTCCGGTTGGGGAATCCCATTCTGTGACTGCACCAGCCTCTATTTACTATAACCCTTTGCACTTATTTGGCCTGATAATGACACTTTTGCTGTGCATAGTAGTACTGCTCCCAGGTGGTCCCCGGTTTGGACATCCCATTCTATGACTACACCAGCCTGTATTTACTATAACCCTTTGCACTTATTCTAAAAGTAATTTGGCCTGATAAAGACACTTTTGCTGTGCATAGTAGTACTGCTCCCAGGTGCACTCCGGTTGGGGCATCCCATTCTGTGACTACAACAGCCTCTATTTGCTATAACCCTTTGCACTTATTCTAAAAGTAATTTGGCCTTATAAAGACACTTTTGCTGTGCATAGTAGTACTGCTGCCAGGTGCTCTCTGGTTGAGGCATCCCATTCTGTGACTACACCAGCCTCTATTTACTATAACACTTTGCACTTATACTAAAAGTAATTTGGCCTGATAAAGACACTTTTGCTGTGCATAGTAGTACTGCTGCCAGGTACTCTCTGGTTGGGGCATCCCATTCTGTGATTACAACAGCCTCTATTTACTATAACCCTTTGCACTTATTCTAAAAGTAATTTGGCCTGATAAAGACACTTTTGCTGTGCATAGTAGTACTGCTCCCATGTGCTCTCCGGTTGGGGCATCCCATTCTGTGACTACACCAGCCTCTGTTTACTATAACCCTTTGCACTTATTCTAAAAGTAATTTGGCCTGATAAAAACACTTTTGCTGTGCATAGTAGTACTGCTGCCAGGTGCTCTCTGGTTGGGGCATCCCATTGTGTGACTACAACAGCCTCTATTTACTATAACTCTTTGCACTTATTCTAAAAGTAATTTGGCCTGATAAAGACACTTTTGCTGTGCATAGTAGTACTGCTCCCAGGTGCTCTCCGATTGGGGCATCCCATTCTGTGAGTACAACAGCCTCTATTTACTATAACCCTTTGCACTTATTCTAAAAGTAATTTGGCCTGATAAAGACACTTTTGCTGTGCATAGTAGTACTGCTGCCAGGTGCTCTCTGGTTGGGGCATCCCATTCTGTGACTACAACAGCCTCTATTTACTATAACCCTTTGCACTTATTCTAAAAGTAATTTGGCCTGATAAAGACACTTTTGCTGTGCATAGTAGTACTGCTCCCAGGTGCTCTCCGGTTGGGGCATCCCATTCTGTGACTACAACAGCCTCTATTTACTATAACCCTTTGCACTTATTCTAAAAGTAATTTGGCCTGATAAAGACACTTTTGCTGTGCATAGTAGTACTGCTGCCAGGTGCTCTCTGGTTGGGGCATCCCATTCTGTGACTACACCAGCCTCTATTTACTATAAACCTTTGCACTTATTCTAAAAGTAATTTGGCCTGATAAAGACACTTTTGCTGTGCATAGTAGTACTGCTCACAGGTGCACTCCGGTTGGGGCATCCCATTCTGTGACTACAACAGCCTCTATTTACTATAACCCTTTGCACTTATTCTAAAAGTAATTTGGCCTGATAAAGACACTTTTGCTGTGCATAGTAGTACTGCTCCCAGGTGCTCTCCGGTTGGGGAATCCCATTCTGTGACTGCACCAGCCTCTATTTACTATAACCCTTTGCACTTATTTGGCCTGATAATGACACTTTTGCTGTGCATAGTAGTACTGCTCCCAGGTGGTCCTCGGTTTGGACATCCCATTCTATGACTACACCAGCCTGTATTTACTATAACCCTTTGCACTTATTCTAAAAGTAATTTGGCCTGATAAAGACACTTTTGCTGTGCATAGTAGTACTGCTCCCAGGTGCACTCCGGTTGGGGCATCCCATTCTGTGACTACAACAGCCTCTATTTGCTATAACCCTTTGCACTTATTCTAAAAGTAATTTGGCCTTATAAAGACACTTTTGCTGTGCATAGTAGTACTGCTGCCAGGTGCTCTCTGGTTGGGGCATCCCATTCTGTGACTACACCAGCCTCTATTTACTATAACCCTTTGCACTTATACTAAAAGTAATTTGGCCTGATAAAGACACTTTTGCTGTGCATAGTAGTACTGCTGCCAGGTACTCTCTGGTTGGGGCATCCCATTCTGTGATTACAACAGCCTCTATTTACTATAACCCTTTGCACTTATTCTAAAAGTAATTTGGCCTGATAAAGACACTTTTGCTGTGCATAGTAGTACTGCTCCCATGTGCTCTCCGGTTGGGGCATCCCATTCTGTGACTACACCAGCCTCTGTTTACTATAACCCTTTGCACTTATTCTAAAAGTAATTTGGCCTGATAAAAACACTTTTGCTGTGCATAGTAGTACTGCTGCCAGGTGCTCTCTGGTTGGGGCATCCCATTGTGTGACTACAACAGCCTCTATTTACTGTAACTCTTTGCACTTATTCTAAAAGTAATTTGGCCTGATAAAGACACTTTTGCTGTGCATAGTAGTACTGCTCCCAGGTGCTCTCCGATTGGGGCATCCCATTCTATGACTACACCAGCCTGTATTTACTATAACCCTTTGCACTTATTCTAAAAGTAATTTGGCCTGATAAAGACACTTTTGCCGTGCATAGTAGTACTGCTCCCAGGTGCACTCGGTTGGGGCATCCCATTCTGTGACTACACCATCCTCTATTTACTATAACCCTTTGCACTTATTCTAAAAGTAATTTGGCCTGGTAAAGACACTTTTGCTGTGCATAGTAGTACTGCTGCCAGGTGCTTTCTGGTTGGGGCATCCCATTCTGTGACTACACCAGCCTCTATTTACTATAACCCTTTGCACTTATTCTAAAAGTAATTTGGCCTGATAAAGACACTTTTGCTGTGCATAGTAGTACTGCTCCCAGGTGCACTCCGGTTGGAGCATCCCATTCTGTGACTACAACAGCCTCTATTTACTATAACCCTTTGCACTTATTCTAAAAGTAATTTGGCCTGATAAAGACACTTTTGCTGTGCATAGTAGTACTGCTCCCATGTGCTCTCCGGTTGGGGCATCCCATTCTGTGACTACACCAGCCTCTGTTTACTATAACCCTTTGCACTTATTCTAAAAGTAATTTGGCCTGATAAAAACACTTTTGCTGTGCATAGTAGTACTGCTGCCAGGTGCTCTCTGGTTGGAGCATCCCATTGTGTGACTACAACAGCCTCTATTTACTATAACTCTTTGCACTGATTCTAAAAGTAATTTGGCCTGATAAAGACACTTTTGCTGTGCATAGTAGTACTGCTCCCAGGTGCTCTCCGATTGGGGCATCCCATTCTGTGACTACAACAGCCTCTATTTACTATAACCCTTTGCACTTATTCTAAAAGTAATTTGGCCTGATAAAGACACTTTTGCTGTGCATAGTAGTACTGCTGCCAGGTGCTCTCTGGTTGGGGCATCCCATTCTGTGACTACAACAGCCTCTATTTACTATAACCCTTTGCACTTATTCTAAAAGTAATTTGGCGTGATAAAGACACTTTTGCTGTGCATAGTAGTACTGCTCCCAGGTGCTCTCCGGTTGGGGCATCCCATTCTGTGACTACAACAGCCTCTATTTACTATAACCCTTTGCACTTATTCTAAAAGTAATTTGGCCTGATAAAGACACTTTTGCTGTGCATAGTAGTACTGCTCCCAGGTGCTCTCCGGTTGGGGAATCCCATTCTGTGACTGCACCAGCCTCTATTTACTATAACCCTTTGCACTTATTCTAAAAGTAATTTGGCCTGATAAAGACACTTTTACTGTGCATAGTAGTACTGCTCCCAGGTGCTCTCTGGTTGGGGCATCCCATTCTGTGACTACAACAGCCTCTATTTACTATAACCCTTTGCACCTATTCTAAAAGTAATTTGGCCTGATAAAGACACTTTTGCTGTGCATAGTAGTACTGCTGCCAGGTGCTCTCTGGTTGGGGCATCCCATTCTGTGACTACACCAGCCTCTATTTACTATAACCCTTTGCACTTATTCTAAAAGTAATTTGGCCTGATAAAGACACTTTTGCTGTGCATAGTAGTACTGCTGCCAGGTGCTCTCTGGTTGGGGCATCCCATTCTGTGACTACAACAGCCTCTATTTACTATAACCCTTTACACTTATTCTAAAATTAATTAGGCCTGATAAAGACACTTTTGCTGTGCATAGTAGTACTGCTCCCAGGTGCTCTCCGGTTGGGGCATCCCATTCTGTGACTACAACAGCCTCTATTTACTATAACCCTTTGCACTTATTCTAAAAGTAATTTGGCCTGATAAAGACACTTTTGCTGTGCATAATAGTACTGCTCCCAGGTGCTCTCCGGTTGGGGAATCCCATTCTGTGACTGCACCAGCCTCTATTTACTATAACCCTTTGCACTTATTTGGCCTGATAATGACACTTTTGCTGTGCATAGTAGTACTGCTCCCAGGTGGTCCCCGGTTTGGACATCCCATTCTATGACTACACCAGCCTGTATTTACTATAACCCTTTGCACTTATTCTAAAAATAATTTGGCCTGATAAAGACACTTTTGCTGTGCATAGTAGTACTGCTCCCAGGTGCACTCCGGTTGGGGCATCCCATTCTGTGACTACAACAGCCTCTACTTGCTATAACCCTTTGCACTTATTCTAAAATTAATTTGGCCTTATAAAGACACTTTTGCTTTTAATAGTAGTACTGCTGCCAGGTGCTCTCTGGTTGGGGCATCCCATTCTGTGACTACACCAGCCTCTATTTACTATAACCCTTTGCACTTATTCTAAAGTAATTTGGCCTGATAAAGACACTTTTGCTGTGCATAGTAGTACTGCTGCCAGGTACTCTCTGGTTGGGGTATCCCATTCTGTGATTACTACAGCCTCTATTTACTATAACCCTTTGCACTTATTCTAAAAGTAATTTGGCCTGATAAAGACACTTTTGCTGTGCATAGTAGTACTGCTCCCATGTGCTCTCCGGTTGGGGCATCCCATTCTGTGACTACACCAGCCTCTGTTTACTATAACCCTTTGCACTTATTCTAAAAGTAATTTGGCCTGATAAAAACACTTTTGCTGTGCATAGTAGTACTGCTGCCAGGTGCTCTCTGGTTGGGGCATCCCATTGTGTGACTACAACAGCCTCTATTTACTATAACTCTTTGCACTTATTCTAAAAGTAATTTGGCCTGATAAAGACACTTTTGCTGTGCATAGTAGTACTGCTCCCAGGTGCTCTCCGATTGGGGCATCCCATTCTATGACTACACCAGCCTGTATTTACTATAACCCTTTGCACTTATTCTAAAAGTAATTTGGCCTGATAAAGACACTTTTGCTGTGCATAGTAGTACTGCTCCCAGGTGCACTCGGTTGGGGCATCCTATTCTGTGACTACACCATCCTCTATTTACTATAACCCTTTGCACTTATTCTAAAAGTAATTTGGGCTGGTAAAGACACTTTTGCTGTGCATAATAGTACTGCTGCCAGGTGCACTCCGGTTGGAGCATCCCATTCTGTGACTACAACAGCCTCTATTTACTATAACCCTTTGCACTTATTCTAAAAGTAATTTGGGCTGGTAAAGACACTTTTGCTGTGCATAATAGTACTGCTGCCAGGTGCACTCCGGTTGGGGAATCCCATTCTGTGACTACACCAGCCTCTATTTACTATAACCCTTTGCACTTATTCTAAAAGTAATTTGGCCTGATAAAGACACTTTTGCTGTGCATAGTAGTACTGCTCCCAGGTGCACTCCGGTTGGAGCATCCCATTCTGTGACTACAACAGCCTCTATTTACTATAACCCTTTGCACTTATTCTAAAAGTAATTTGGCCTGATAAAGACACTTTTGCTGTGCATAGTAGTACTGCTCCCATGTGCTCTCCGGTTGGGGCATCCCGTTCTGTGACTACACCAGCCTCTGTTTACTATAACCCTTTGCACTTATTCTAAAAGTAATTTGGCCTGATAAAAACACTTTTGCTGTGCATAGTAGTACTGCTGCCAGGTGCTCTCTGGTTGGGGCATCCCATTGTGTGACTACAACAGCCTCTATTTACTATAACTCTTTGCACTTATTCTAAAAGTAATTTGGCCTGATAAAGACACTTTTGCTGTGCATAGTAGTACTGCTCCCAGGTGCTCTCCGATTGGGGCATCCCATTCTGTGACTACAACAGCCTCTATTTACTATAACCCTTTGCACTTATTCTAAAAGTAATTTGGCCTGATAAAGACACTTTTGCTGTGCATAGTAGTACTGCTGCCAGGTGCTCTCTGGTTGGGGCATCCCATTCTGTGACTACAACAGCCTCTATTTACTATAACCCTTTGCACTTATTCTAAAAGTAATTTGGCCTGATAAAGACACTTTTGCTGTGCATAGTAGTACTGCTCCCAGGTGCTCTCCGGTTGGGGAATCCCATTCTGTGACTGCACCAGCCTCTATTTACTATAACCCTTTGCACTTATTCTAAAAGTAATTTGGCCTGATAATGACACTTTTGCTGTGCATAGTAGTACTGCTCCCAGGTGGTCCCCGGTTTGGACATCCCATTCTATGACTACACCAGCCTGTATTTACTATAACCCTTTGCACTTATTCTAAAAGTAATTTGGCCTGATAAAGACACTTTTGCTGTGCATAGTAGTACTGCTCCCAGGTGCACTCCGGTTGGGGCATCCCATTCTGTGACTACAACAGCCTCTATTTGCTATAACCCTTTGCACTTATTCTAAAAGTAATTTGGCCTTATAAAGACACTTTTGCTGTGCATAGTAGTACTGCTGCCAGGTGCTCTCTGGTTGGGGCATCCCATTCTGTGACTACACCAGCCTCTATTTACTATAACCCTTTGCACTTATTCTAAAAGTAATTTGGCCTGATAAAGACACTTTTGCTGTGCATAGTAGTACTGCTGCCAGGTGCTCTCTGGTTGGGGCATCCCATTCTGTGACTACACCAGCCTCTATTTACTATAACCCTTTGCAATTATTCTAAAAGTAATTTGGCCTGATAAAGACACTTTTGCTGTGCATAGTAGTACTGCTCCCAGGTGCACTCCGGTTGGGGCATCCCATTCTGTGACTACAACAGCCTCTATTTACTATAACCCTTTGCACCTATTCTAAAAGTAATTTGGCCTGATAAAGACACTTTTGCTGTGCATAGTAGTACTGCTCCCAGGTGCTCTCTGGTTGGGGCATCCCATTCTGTGACCACACCAGCCTCTATTTACTATAACCCTTTGCACTTATTCTAAAAGTAATTTGGCCTGATAAAGACACTTTTGCTGTGCATAGTAGTACTGCTCCCAGGTGCTCTCTGGTTGGGGCATCCCATTCTGTGACTACAACAGCCTCTATTTACTATAACCCTTTGCACTTATTCTAAAAGTAATTTGGCCTGATAAAGACACTTTTGCTGTGCATAATAGTACTGCTCCCAGGTGCTCTCTGGTTGGGGCATCCCATTCTGTCACTACACCAGCCTCTATTTACTATAACCCTTTGCACTTATTCTAAAAGTAATTTGGCCAGATAAAGACACTTTTACTGTGCATAGTAGTACTGCTCCCAGGTGCTCTCTGGTTGGGGCATCCCATTCTGTGACTACAACAGCCTCCATTTACTATAACCCTTTGCACTTATTCTAAAAGTAATTTGGCCTGATAAAGACACTTTTGCTGTGCATAGTAGTACTGCTGCCAGGTGCTCTCTGGTTGGGGCATCCCATTCTGTGACTACACCAGCCTCTATTTACTATAACCCTTTGCACTTATTCTAAAAGTAATTTGGCCTGATAAAGACACTTTTGCTGTGCATAGTAGTACTGCTCCCAGGTGCACTCGGTTGGGGCATCCCATTCTGTGACTACACCAGCCTCTATTTACTATAACCCTTTGAACTTATTCTAAAAGTAATTTGGCCTGATAAAGACACTTTTGCTGTGCATAGTAGTACTGCTGCCAGGTGCACTCGGTTGGGGCATCCCATTCTGTGACTACAACAGCCTCTATTTACTATAACCCTTTGCACTTATTCTAAAAGTAATTTGGCCTGATAAAGACACTTTTGCTGTGCATAGTAGTACTGCTCCCAGGTGCTCTCCGATTGGGGCATCCCATTCTGTGACTGCACCAGCCTCTATTTACTATAACCCTTTGCACTTATTCTAAAAGTAATTTGGCCTGATAAAGACACTTTTGCTGTGCATAGTAATACTGCTCCCAGGTGCTCTCCGGTTGGGGCATCCCATTCTGTGACTACAACAGCCTCTATTTACTATAACCCTTTGCACTTATTCTAAAAAGTATTTGGCCTGATAAAGACACTTTTGCTGTGCATAGTAGTACTGCTCCCAGGTGCTCTCCGGTTGGGGCATCCCATTCTGTGACTACACCATCCTCTATTTACTATAACCCTTTGCACTTATTCTAAAAGTAATTTGGCCTGGTAAAGACACTTTTGCTGTGCATAGTAGTACTGCTGCCAGGTGCTTTCTGGTTGGGGCATCCCATTCTGTGACTACACCAGCCTCTATTTACTATAACCCTTTGAACTTATTCTAAAAGTAATTTGGCCTGATAAAGACACTTTTGCTGTGCATAGTAGTACTGCTCCCAGGTGCACTCGGTTGGGGCATCCCATTCTGTGACTACACCATCCTCTATTTACTATAACCCTTTGCACTTATTCTAAAAGTAATTTGGCCTGGTAAAGACACTTTTGCTGTGCATAGTAGTACTGCTGCCAGGTGCTTTCTGGTTGGGGCATCCCATTCTGTGACTACACCAGCCTCTATTTACTATAACCCTTTGCACTTATTCTAAAAGTAATTTGGCCTGATAAAGACACTTTTGCTGTGCATAGTAGTACTGCTCCCAGGTGCACTCCGGTTGGAGCATCCCATTCTGTGACTACAACAGCCTCTATTTACTATAACCCTTTGCACTTATTCTAAAAGTAATTTGGCCTGATAAAGACACTTTTGCTGTGCATAGTAGTACTGCTCCCATGTGCTCTCCGGTTGGGGCATCCCATTCTGTGACTACACCAGCCTCTGTTTACTATAACCCTTTGCACTTATTCTAAAAGTAATTTGGCCTGATAAAAACACTTTTGCTGTGCATAGTAGTACTGCTGCCAGGTGCTCTCTGGTTGGGGCATCCCATTGTGTGACTACAACAGCCTCTATTTACTATAACTCTTTGCACTTATTCTAAAAGTAATTTGGCCTGATAAAGACACTTTTGCTGTGCATAGTAGTACTGCTCCCAGGTGCTCTCCGATTGGGGCATCCCATTCTGTGACTACAACAGCCTCTATTTACTATAACCCTTTGCACTTATTCTAAAAGTAATTTGGCCTGATAAAGACACTTTTGCTGTGCATAGTAGTACTGCTGCCAGGTGCTCTCTGGTTGGGGCATCCCATTCTGTGACTACAACAGCCTCTATTTACTATAACCCTTTGCACTTATTCTAAAAGTAATTTGGCCTGATAAAGACACTTTTGCTGTGCATAGTAGTACTGCTCCCAGGTGCTCTCCGGTTGGGGCATCCCATTCTGTGACTACAACAGCCTCTATTTACTATAACCCTTTGCACTTATTCTAAAAGTAATTTGGCCTGATAAAGACACTTTTGCTGTGCATAGTAGTACTGCTGCCAGGTGCTCTCTGGTTGGGGCATCCCATTCTGTGACTACACCAGCCTCTATTTACTATAAACCTTTGAACTTATTCTAAAAGTAATTTGGCCTGATAAAGACACTTTTGCTGTGCATAGTAGTACTGCTCACAGGTGCACTCCGGTTGGGGCATCCCATTCTGTGACTACAACAGCCTCTATTTACTATAACCCTTTGCACTTATTCTAAAAGTAATTTGGCCTGATAAAGACACTTTTGCTGTGCATAGTAGTACTGCTCCCAGGTGCTCTCCGGTTGGGGAATCCCATTCTGTGACTGCACCAGCCTCTATTTACTATAACCCTTTGCACTTATTTGGCCTGATAATGACACTTTTGCTGTGCATAGTAGTACTGCTCCCAGGTGGTCCCCGGTTTGGACATCCCATTCTATGACTACACCAGCCTGTATTTACTATAACCCTTTGCACTTATTCTAAAAGTAATTTGGCCTGATAAAGACACTTTTGCTGTGCATAGTAGTACTGCTCCCAGGTGCACTCCGGTTGGGGCATCCCATTCTGTGACTACAACAGCCTCTATTTGCTATAACGCTTTGCACTTATTCTAAAAGTAATTTGGCCTTATAAAGACACTTTTGCTGTGCATAGTAGTACTGCTGCCAGGTGCTCTCTGGTTGGGGCATCCCATTCTGTGACTACACCAGCCTCTATTTACTATAACCCTTTGCACTTATTCTAAAAGTAATTTGGCCTGATAAAGACACTTTTGCTGTGCATAGTAGTACTGCTGCCAGGTACTCTCTGGTTGGGGCATCCCATTCTGTGATTACAACAGCCTCTATTTACTATAACCCTTTGCACTTATTCTAAAAGTAATTTGGCCTGATAAAGACACTTTTGCTGTGCATAGTAGTACTGCTCCCATGTGCTCTCCGGTTGGGGCATCCCATTCTGTGACTACACCAGCCTCTGTTTACTATAACCCTTTGCACTTATTCTAAAAGTAATTTGGCCTGATAAAAACACTTTTGCTGTGCATAGTAGTACTGCTGCCAGGTGCTCTCTGGTTGGGGCATCCCATTGTGTGACTTCAACAGCCTCTATTTACTATAACTCTTTGCACTTATTCTAAAAGTAATTTGGCCTGATAAAGACACTTTTGCTGTGCATAGTAGTACTGCTCCCAGGTGCTCTCCGATTGGGGCATCCCATTCTATGACTACACCAGCCTGTATTTACTATAACCCTTTGCACTTATTCTAAAAGTAATTTGGCCTGATAAAGACACTTTTGCTGTGCATAGTAGTACTGCTCCCAGGTGCACTCGGTTGGGGCATCCCATTCTGTGACTACACCATCCTCTATTTACTATAACCCTTTGCACTTATTCTAAAAGTAATTTGGCCTGATAAAGACACTTTTGCTGTGCATAGTAATACTGCTCCCAGGTGCTCTCCGGTTGGGGCATCCCATTCTGTGACTACAACAGCCTCTATTTACTATAACCCTTTGCACTTATTCTAAAAAGTATTTGGCCTGATAAAGACACTTTTGCTGTGCATAGTAGTACTGCTCCCAGGTGCTCTCCGGTTGGGGCATCCCATTCTGTGACTACACCATCCTCTATTTACTATAACCCTTTGCACTTATTCTAAAAGTAATTTGGCCTGGTAAAGACACTTTTGCTGTGCATAGTAGTACTGCTGCCAGGTGCTTTCTGGTTGGGGCATCCCATTCTGTGACTACACCAGCCTCTATTTACTATAACCCTTTGAACTTATTCTAAAAGTAATTTGGCCTGATAAAGACACTTTTGCTGTGCATAGTAGTACTGCTCCCAGGTGCACTCGGTTGGGGCATCCCATTCTGTGACTACACCATCCTCTATTTACTATAACCCTTTGCACTTATTCTAAAAGTAATTTGGCCTGGTAAAGACACTTTTGCTGTGCATAGTAGTACTGCTGCCAGGTGCTTTCTGGTTGGGGCATCCCATTCTGTGACTACACCAGCCTCTATTTACTATAACCCTTTGCACTTATTCTAAAAGTAATTTGGCCTGATAAAGACACTTTTGCTGTGCATAGTAGTACTGCTCCCAGGTGCACTCCGGTTGGAGCATCCCATTCTGTGACTACAACAGCCTCTATTTACTATAACCCTTTGCACTTATTCTAAAAGTAATTTGGCCTGATAAAGACACTTTTGCTGTGCATAGTAGTACTGCTCCCATGTGCTCTCCGGTTGGGGCATCCCATTCTGTGACTACACCAGCCTCTGTTTACTATAACCCTTTGCACTTATTCTAAAAGTAATTTGGCCTGATAAAAACACTTTTGCTGTGCATAGTAGTACTGCTGCCAGGTGCTCTCTGGTTGGGGCATCCCATTGTGTGACTACAACAGCCTCTATTTACTATAACTCTTTGCACTTATTCTAAAAGTAATTTGGCCTGATAAAGACACTTTTGCTGTGCATAGTAGTACTGCTCCCAGGTGCTCTCCGATTGGGGCATCCCATTCTGTGACTACAACAGCCTCTATTTACTATAACCCTTTGCACTTATTCTAAAAGTAATTTGGCCTGATAAAGACACTTTTGCTGTGCATAGTAGTACTGCTGCCAGGTGCTCTCTGGTTGGGGCATCCCATTCTGTGACTACAACAGCCTCTATTTACTATAACCCTTTGCACTTATTCTAAAAGTAATTTGGCCTGATAAAGACACTTTTGCTGTGCATAGTAGTACTGCTCCCAGGTGCTCTCCGGTTGGGGCATCCCATTCTGTGACTACAACAGCCTCTATTTACTATAACCCTTTGCACTTATTCTAAAAGTAATTTGGCCTGATAAAGACACTTTTGCTGTGCATAGTAGTACTGCTGCCAGGTGCTCTCTGGTTGGGGCATCCCATTCTGTGACTACACCAGCCTCTATTTACTATAAACCTTTGAACTTATTCTAAAAGTAATTTGGCCTGATAAAGACACTTTTGCTGTGCATAGTAGTACTGCTCACAGGTGCACTCCGGTTGGGGCATCCCATTCTGTGACTACAACAGCCTCTATTTACTATAACCCTTTGCACTTATTCTAAAAGTAATTTGGCCTGATAAAGACACTTTTGCTGTGCATAGTAGTACTGCTCCCAGGTGCTCTCCGGTTGGGGAATCCCATTCTGTGACTGCACCAGCCTCTATTTACTATAACCCTTTGCACTTATTTGGCCTGATAATGACACTTTTGCTGTGCATAGTAGTACTGCTCCCAGGTGGTCCCCGGTTTGGACATCCCATTCTATGACTACACCAGCCTGTATTTACTATAACCCTTTGCACTTATTCTAAAAGTAATTTGGCCTGATAAAGACACTTTTGCTGTGCATAGTAGTACTGCTCCCAGGTGCACTCCGGTTGGGGCATCCCATTCTGTGACTACAACAGCCTCTATTTGCTATAACGCTTTGCACTTATTCTAAAAGTAATTTGGCCTTATAAAGACACTTTTGCTGTGCATAGTAGTACTGCTGCCAGGTGCTCTCTGGTTGGGGCATCCCATTCTGTGACTACACCAGCCTCTATTTACTATAACCCTTTGAACTTATTCTAAAAGTAATTTGGCCTGATAAAGACACTTTTGCTGTGCATAGTAGTACTGCTGCCAGGTACTCTCTGGTTGGGGCATCCCATTCTGTGATTACAACAGCCTCTATTTACTATAACCCTTTGCACTTATTCTAAAAGTAATTTGGCCTGATAAAGACACTTTTGCTGTGCATAGTAGTACTGCTCCCATGTGCTCTCCGGTTGGGGCATCCCATTCTGTGACTACACCAGCCTCTGTTTACTATAACCCTTTGCACTTATTCTAAAAGTAATTTGGCCTGATAAAAACACTTTTGCTGTGCATAGTAGTACTGCTGCCAGGTGCTCTCTGGTTGGGGCATCCCATTGTGTGACTTCAACAGCCTCTATTTACTATAACTCTTTGCATTTATTCTAAAACTAATTTGGCCTGATAAAGACACTTTTGCTGTGCATAGTAGTACTGCTCCCAGGTGCTCTCCGATTGGGGCATCCCATTCTATGACTACACCAGCCTGTATTTACTATAACCCTTTGCACTTATTCTAAAAGTAATTTGGCCTGATAAAGACACTTTTGCTGTGCATAGTAGTACTGCTCCCAGGTGCACTCGGTTGGGGCATCCCATTCTGTGACTACACCATCCTCTATTTACTATAACCCTTTGCACTTATTCTAAAAGTAATTTGGCCTGGTAAAGACACTTTTGCTGTGCATAGTAGTACTGCTGCCAGGTGCTTTCTGGTTGGGGCATCCCATTCTGTGACTACACCAGCCTCTATTTACTATAACCCTTTGCACTTATTCTAAAAGTAATTTGGCCTGATAAAGACACTTTTGCTGTGCATAGTAGTACTGCTGCCAGGTGCTCTCTGGTTTGGACATCCCATTCTATGACTACACCAGCCTGTATTTACTATAACCCTTTGCACTTATTCTAAAAGTAATTTGGCCTGATAAAGACACTTTTGCTGTGCATAGTAGTACTGCTCCCAGGTGCACTCCGGTTGGGGCATCCCATTCTGTGACTACAACAGCCTCTATTTGCTATAACGCTTTGCACTTATTCTAAAAGTAATTTGGCCTTATAAAGACACTTTTGCTGTGCATAGTAGTACTTCTGCCAGGTGCTCTCTGGTTGGGGCATCCCATTCTGTGACTACACCAGCCTCTATTTACTATAACCCTTTGCACTTATTCTAAAAGTAATTTGGCCTGATAAAGACACTTTTGCTGTGCATAGTAGTACTGCTGCCAGGTACTCTCTGGTTGGGGCATCCCATTCTGTGATTACAACAGCCTCTATTTACTATAACCCTTTGCACTTATTCTAAAAGTAATTTGGCCTGATAAAGACACTTTTGCTGTGCATAGTAGTACTGCTCCCATGTGCTCTCCGGTTGGGGCATCCCATTCTGTGACTACACCAGCCTCTGTTTACTATAACCCTTTGCACTTATTCTAAAAGTAATTTGGCCTGATAAAAACACTTTTGCTGTGCATAGTAGTACTGCTGCCAGGTGCTCTCTGGTTGGGGCATCCCATTGTGTGACTTCAACAGCCTCTATTTACTATAACTCTTTGCACTTATTCTAAAAGTAATTTGGCCTGATAAAGACACTTTTGCTGTGCATAGTAGTACTGCTCCCAGGTGCTCTCCGATTGGGGCATCCCATTCTATGACTACACCAGCCTGTATTTACTATAACCCTTTGCACTTATTCTAAAAGTAATTTGGCCTGATAAAGACACTTTTGCTGTGCATAGTAGTACTGCTCCCAGGTGCACTCGGTTGGGGCATCCCATTCTGTGACTACACCATCCTCTATTTACTATAACCCTTTGCACTTATTCTAAAAGTAATTTGGCCTGGTAAAGACACTTTTGCTGTGCATAGTAGTACTGCTGCCAGGTGCTTTCTGGTTGGGGCATCCCATTCTGTGACTACACCAGCCTCTATTTACTATAACCCTTTGCACTTATTCTAAAAGTAATTTGGCCTGATAAAGACACTTTTGCTGTGCATAGTAGTACTGCTCCCAGGTGCACTCCGGTTGGAGCATCCCATTCTGTGACTACAACAGCCTCTATTTACTATAACCCTTTGCACTTATTCTAAAAGTAATTTGGCCTGATAAAGACACTTTTGCTGTGCATAGTAGTACTGCTCCCATGTGCTCTCCGGTTGGGGCATCCCATTCTGTGACTACACCAGCCTCTGTTTACTATAACCCTTTGCACTTATTCTAAAAGTAATTTTGCCTGATAAAAACACTTTTGCTGTGCATAGTAGTACTGCTGCCAGGTGCTCTCTGGTTGGGGCATCCCATTGTGTGACTACAAAAGCCTCTATTTACTATAACTCTTTGCACTTATTCTAAAAGTAATTTGGCCTGATAAAGACACTTTTGCTGTGCATAGTAGTACTGCTCCCAGGTGCTCTCCGATTGGGGCATCCCATTCTGTGACTACAACAGCCTCTATTTACTATAACCCTTTGCACTTATTCTAAAAGTAATTTGGCCTGATAAAGACACTTTTGCTGTGCATAGTAGTACTGCTGCCAGGTGCTCTCTGGTTGGGGCATCCCATTCTGTGACTACAACAGCCTCTATTTACTATAACCCTTTGCACTTATTCTAAAAGTAATTTGGCCTGATAAAGACACTTTTGCTGTGCATAGTAGTACTGCTCCCAGGTGCTCTCCGGTTGGGGCATCCCATTCTGTGACTACAACAGCCTCTATTTACTATAACCCTTTGCACTTATTCTAAAAGTAATTTGGCCTGATAAAGACACTTTTGCTGTGCATAGTAGTACTGCTGCCAGGTGCTCTCTGGTTGGGGCATCCCATTCTGTGACTACACCAGCCTCTATTTACTATAAACCTTTGAACTTATTCTAAAAGTAATTTGGCCTGATAAAGACACTTTTGCTGTGCATAGTAGTACTGCTCACAGGTGCACTCCGGTTGGGGCATCCCATTCTGTGACTACAACAGCCTCTATTTACTATAACCCTTTGCACTTATTCTAAAAGTAATTTGGCCTGATAAAGACACTTTTGCTGTGCATAGTAGTACTGCTCCCAGGTGCTCTCCGGTTGGGGAATCCCATTCTGTGACGGCACCAGCCTCTATTTACTATAACCCTTTGCACTTATTCTAAAAGTAATTTGGCCTGATAATGACACTTTTGCTGTGCATAGTAGTACTGCTCCCAGGTGGTCCCCGGTTTGGACATCCCATTCTATGACTACACCAGCCTGTATTTACTATAACCCTTTGCACTTATTCTAAAAGTAATTTGGCCTTATAAAGACACTTTTGCTGTGCATAGTAGTACTGCTCCCAGGTGCACTCCGGTTGGGGCATCCCATTCTGTGACTACAACAGCCTCTATTTGCTATAACCCTTTGCACTTATTCTAAAAGTAATTTGGCCTTATAAAGACACTTTTGCTGTGCATAGTAGTACTGCTGCCAGGTGCTCTCTGGTTGGGGCATCCCATTCTGTGACTACACCAGCCTCTATTTACTATAACCCTTTGCACTTATTCTAAAAGTAATTTGGCCTGATAAAGACACTTTTGCTGTGCATAGTAGTACTGCTGCCAGGTACTCTCTGGTTGGGGCATCCCATTCTGTGATTACAACAGCCTCTATTTACTATAACCCTTTGCACTTATTCTAAAAGTAATTTGGCCTGATAAAGACACTTTTGCTGTGCATAGTAGTACTGCTCCCAGGTGCTCTCCGGTTGGGGCATCCCATTCTGTGACTACAACAGCCTCTATTTACTATAACCCTTTGCACTTATTCTAAAAGTAATTTGGCCTGATAAAGACACTTTTGCTGTGCATAGTAGTACTGCTGCCAGGTGCTCTCTGGTTGGGGCATCCCATTCTGTGACTACACCAGCCTCTATTTACTATAACCCTTTGCACTTATTCTAAGAGTAATTTGGCCTGATAAAGACACTTTTGTTGTGCATAGTAGTACTGCTGCCAGGTGCCCTCTGGCTGGGGCATCCCATTCTGTCACTGCAACAGCCTCTATTTACTATAACCCTTTGCACTTATTCTAAAAGTAATTTGGCCTGATAAAGACACTTTTACTGTGCATAGTAGTACTGCTCCCAGGTGCTCTCTGGTTGGGGCATCCCATTCTGTGACTACAACAGCCTCTATTTACTATAACCCTTTGCACCTATTCTAAAAGTAATTTGGCCTGATAAAGACACTTTTGCTGTGCATAGTAGTACTGCTGCCAGGTGCTCTCTGGTTGGGGCATCCCATTCTGTGACTACACCAGCCTCTATTTACTATAACCCTTTGCACTTATTCTAAAAGTAATTTGGCCTGATAAAGACACTTTTGCTGTGCATAGTAGTACTGCTGCCAGGTGCTCTCTGGTTGGGGCATCCCATTCTGTGACTACAACAGCCTCTATTTACTATAACCCTTTACACTTATTCTAAAATTAATTAGGCCTGATAAAGACACTTTTGCTGTGCATAGTAGTACTGCTCCCAGGTGCTCTCCGGTTGGGGCATCCCATTCTGTGACTACAACAGCCTCTATTTACTATAACCCTTTGCACTTATTCTAAAAGTAATTTGGCCTGATAAAGACACTTTTCCTGTGCATAGTAGTACTGCTGCCAGGTGCTCCCTGGTTGGGGCATCCCATTCTGTGACTACAACAGCCTCTATTTACTATAACCCTTTGCACTTATTCTAAAAGTAATTTGGCCTGATAAAGACACTTTTGCTGTGTATAGTAGTACTGCTCCCAGGTGCACTCGGTTGGGGCATCCCATTCTGTGACTACACCATCCTCTATTTACTATAACCCTTTGCACTTATTCTAAAAGTAATTTGGCCTGGTAAAGACACTTTTGCTGTGCATAGTAGTACTGCTGCCAGGTGCTTTCTGGTTGGGGCATCCCATTCTGTGACTACACCAGCCTCTATTTACTATAACCCTTTGCACTTATTCTAAAATTAATTTGGCCTGATAAAGACACGTTTGCTGTGCATAGTAGTACTGCTCCCAGGTGCACTCCGGTTGGAGCATCCCATTCTGTGACTACAACAGCCTCTATTTACTATAACCCTTTGCACTTATTCTAAAAGTAATTTGGCCTGATAAAGACACTTTTGCTGTGCATAGTAGTACTGCTCCCATGTGCTCTCCGGTTGGGGCATCCCATTCTGTGACTACACCAGCCTCTGTTTACTATAACCCTTTGCACTTATTCTAAAAGTAATTTGGCCTGATAAAAACACTTTTGCTGTGCATAGTAGTACTGCTGCCAGGTGCTCTCTGGTTGGGGCATCCCATTGTGTGACTACAACAGCCTCTATTTACTATAACTCTTTGCACTTATTCTAAAAGTAATTTGGCCTGATAAAGACACTTTTGCTGTGCATAGTAGTACTGCTCCCAGGTGCTCTCCGATTGGGGCATCCCATTCTGTGACTACAACAGCCTCTATTTACTATAACCCTTTGCACTTATTCTAAAAGTAATTTGGCCTGATAAAGACACTTTTGCTGTGCATAGTAGTACTGCTGCCAGGTGCTCTCTGGTTGGGGCATCCCATTCTGTGACTACAACAGCCTCTATTTACTATAACCCTTTGCACTTATTCTAAAAGTAATTTGGCCTGATAAAGACACTTTTGCTGTGCATAGTAGTACTGCTCCCAGGTGCTCTCCGGTTGGGGCATCCCATTCTGTGACTACAACAGCCTCTATTTACTATAACCCTTTGCACTTATTCTAAAAGTAATTTGGCCTGATAAAGACACTTTTGCTGTGCATAGTAGTACTGCTCCCAGGTGCTCTCTGGTTGGGGCATCCCATTCTGTGACTACACCAGCCTCTATTTACTATAAACCTTTGAACTTATTCTAAAAGTAATTTGGCCTGATAAAGACACTTTTGCTGTGCATAGTAGTACTGCTCACAGGTGCACTCCGGTTGGGGCATCCCATTCTGTGACTACAACAGCCTCTATTTACTATAACCCTTTGCACTTATTCTAAAAGTAATTTGGCCTGATAAAGACACTTTTGCTGTGCATAGTAGTACTGCTCCCAGGTGCTCTCCGGTTGGGGAATCCCATTCTGTGACTGCACCAGCCTCTATTTACTATAACCCTTTGCACTTATTCTAAAAGTAATTTGGCCTGATAATGACACTTTTGCTGTGCATAGTAGTACTGCTCCCAGGTGGTCCCCGGTTTGGACATCCCATTCTATGACTACACCAGCCTGTATTTACTATAACCCTTTGCACTTATTCTAAAAGTAATTTGGCCTGATAAAGACACTTTTGCTGGGCATAGTAGTACTGCTCCCAGGTGCTCTCTGGTTGGGGCATCCCATTCTGTGACTACACCAGCCTCTATTTACTATAACCCTTTGCACCTATTCTAAAAGTAATTTGGCCTGATAAAGACACTTTTGCTGTGCATAGTAGTACTGCTGCCAGGTACTCTCTGGTTGGGGCATCCCATTCTGTGATTACAACAGCCTCTATTTACTATAACCCTTTGCACTTATTCTAAAAGTAATTTGGCCTGATAAAGACACTTTTGCTGTGCATAGTAGTACTGCTCCCAGGTGCTCTCCGGTTGGGGCATCCCATTCTGTGACTACAACAGCCTCTATTTACTATAACCCTTTGCACCTATTCTAAAAGTAATTTGGCCTGATAAAGACACTTTTGCTGTGCATAGTAGTACTGCTGCCAGGTGCTCTCTGGTTGGGGCATCCCATTCTGTGACTACACCAGCCTCTATTTACTATAACCCTTTGCACTTATTCTAAGAGTAATTTGGCCTGATAAAGACACTTTTGTTGTGCATAGTAGTACTGCTGCCAGGTGCCCTCTGGCTGGGGCATCCCATTCTGTGACTGCAACAGCCTCTATTTACTATAACCCTTTGCACTTATTCTAAAAGTAATTTGGCCTGATAAAGACACTTTTACTGTGCATAGTAGTACTGCTCCCAGGTGCTCTCTGGTTGGGGCATCCCATTCTGTGACTACAACAGCCTCTATTTACTATAACCCTTTGCACCTATTCTAAAAGTAATTTGGCCTGATAAAGACACTTTTGCTGTGCATAGTAGTACTGCTGCCAGGTGCTCTCTGGTTGGGGCATCCCATTCTGTGACTACACCAGCCTCTATTTACTATAACCCTTTGCACTTATTCTAAAAGTAATTTGGCCTGATAAAGACACTTTTGCTGTGCATAGTAGTACTGCTGCCAGGTGCTCTCTGGTTGGGGCATCCCATTCTGTGACTACAACAGCCTCTATTTACTATAACCCTTTACACTTATTCTAAAATTAATTAACCCTGATAAAGACACTTTTGCTGTGCATAGTAGTACTGCTCCCAGGTGCTCTCCGGTTGGGGCATCCCATTCTGTGACTACAACAGCCTCTATTTACTATAACCCTTTGCACTTATTCTAAAAGTAATTTGGCCTGATAAAGACACTTTTCCTGTGCATAGTAGTACTGCTGCCAGGTGGTCCCTGGTTGGGGCATCCCATTCTGTGACTACAACAGCCTCTATTTACTATAACCCTTTGCACTTATTCTAAAAGTAATTTGGCCTGATAAAGACACTTTTGCTGTGTATAGTAGTACTGCTCCCGGGTGCTCTCTGGTTGGGGCATCCCATTC
The DNA here is from genome assembly GCA_027917425.1 of Gastrophryne carolinensis. NCBI lineage: Eukaryota > Metazoa > Chordata > Amphibia > Anura > Microhylidae > Gastrophryne > Gastrophryne carolinensis. The sequence goes on from CM051239.1 coordinate 212,637,498, forward strand.
TGTGACTACACCAGCCTCTATTTACTATAACCCTTTGCACTTATTCTAAAAGTAATTTGGCCTGATAAAGACACTTTTGCTGTGCATAGTAGTACTGCTGCCAGGTGCTCTCTGGTTGGGGCATCCCATTCTGTGACTACAACAGCCTCTATTTACTATAACCCTTTGCACTTATTCTAAAAGTAATTTGGCCTTATAAAGACACTTTTGCTGTGCATAGTAGTACTGCTGCCAGGTGCTCTCTGGTTGGGGCATCCCGTTCTGTGACTACACCAGCCTCTATTTACTATAACCCTTTGCACTTATTCTAAAAGTAATTTGGCCTGATAAAGACACTTTTGCTGTGCATAGTAGTAATGCTCCCAGGTGCACTCCGGTTGGGGCATCCCATTCTGTGACTACAACAGCCTCTATTTACTATAACCCTTTGCACTTATTCTAAAAGTAATTTAGCCTGATAAAGACACTTTTGCTGTGCATAGTAGTACTGCTCCCAGGTGCTCTCTGGTTAGGGCATCCCATTCTGTGACCACACCAGCCTTTATTTACTATAACCCTTTGCACTTATTCTAAAAGTAATTTGGCCTGATAAAGACACTTTTGCTGTGCATAGTAGTACTGCTCCCAGGTGCTCTCTGGTTGGGGCATCCCATTCTGTGACTACAACAGCCTCTATTTACTATAACCCTTTGCACTTATTCTAATAGTAATTTGGCCTGATAAAGACACTTTTGCTGTGCATAGTAGTACTGCTGCCAGGTGCTCTCTGGTTGGGGCATCCCATTCTGTGACTACACCAGCCTCTATTTACTATAACCCTTTGCACTTATTCTAAAAGTAATTTGGCCTGATAAAGACACTTTTGCTGTGCATAGTAGTAATGCTCCCAGGTGCACTCCGGTTGGGGAATCCCATTCTGTGACTACAACAGCCTCTATTTACTATAACCCTTTGCACTTATTCTAAAAGTAATTTGGCCTGATAAAGACACTTTTGCTGTGCATAGTAGTACTGCTCCCAGGTGCTCTCTGGTTAGGGCATCCCATTCTGTGACCACACCAGCCTCTATTTACTATAACCCTTTGCACTTATTCTAAAAGTAATTTGGCCTGATAAAGACACTTTTGCTGTGCATAGTAGTACTGCTGCCAGGTGCTCTCTGGTTGGGGCATCCCATTCTGTGACTACACCAGCCTCTATTTACTATAACCCTTTGCACCTATTCTAAAAGTAATTTGGCCTGATAAAGACACTTTTGCTGTGCATAGCAGTACTGCTCCCAGGTGCTCTCCGGTTGGGGCATCCCATTCTGTGACTACAACAGCCTCTATTTACTATAACCCTTTGCACTTATTCTAAAAGTAATTTGGCCTGATAAAGACACTTTTGCTGTGCATAGTAGTACTGCTCCCAGGTGCTCTCTGGTTAGGGCATCCCATTCTGTGACCACACCAGCCTCTATTTACTATAACCCTTTGCACTTATTCTAAAAGTAATTTGGCCTGATAAAGACACTTTTGCTGTGCATAGTAGTACTGCTGCCAGGTGCTCTCTGGTTGGGGCATCCCATTCTGTGACTACAACAGCCTCCATTTACAATAACCCTTTGCACTTATTCTAAAAGTAATTTGGCCTGATAAAGACACTTTTGCTGTGCATAGTAGTACTGCTGCCAGGTGCTCTCTGGTTGGGGCATCCCATTCTGTGACTACACCAGCCTCTATTTACTATAACCCTTTGAACTTATTCTAAAAGTAATTTGGCCTGATAAAGACACTTTTGCTGTGCATAGTAGTACTGCTCCCAGGTGCACTCGGTTGGGGCATCCCATTCTGTGACTACACCAGCCTCCATTTACTATAACCCTTTGAACTTATTCTAAAAGTAATTTGGCCTGATAAAGACACTTTTGCTGTGCATAGTAGTACTGCTCCCAGGTGCACTCGGTTGGGGCATCCCATTCTGTGACTACAACAGCCTCTATTTACTATAACCCTTTGCACTTATTCTAAAAGTAATTTGGCCTGATAAAGACACTTTTGCTGTGCATAGTAGTACTGCTCCCAGGTGCTCTCCGGTTGGGGCATCCCATTCTGTGACTGCACCAGCCTCTATTTACTATAACCCTTTGCACTTATTCTAAAAGTAATTTGGCCTGATAAAGACACTTTTGCTGTTCATAGTAATACTGCTCCCAGGTGCTCTCCGGTTGGGGCATCCCATTCTGTGACTACAACAGCCTCTATTTACTATAACCCTTTGCACTTATTCTAAAAAGTATTTGGCCTGATAAAGACACTTTTGCTGTGCATAGTAGTAGTGCTCCTAGGTGCTCTCCGGTTGGGGCATCCCATTCTGTGACTACACCATCCTCTATTTACTATAACCCTTTGCACTTATTCTAAAAGTAATTTGGCCTGGTAAAGACACTTTTGCTGTGCATAGTAGTACTGCTGCCAGGTGCTTTCTGGTTGGGGCATCCCATTCTGTGACTACACCAGCCTCTATTTACTATAACCCTTTGCACTTATTCTAAAAGTAATTTGGCCTGGTAAAGACACTTTTGCTGTGCATAGTAGTACTGCTGCCAGGTGCTTTCTGGTTGGGGCATCCCATTCTGTGACTACACCAGCCTCTATTTACTATAACCCTTTGCACTTATTCTAAAAGTAATTTGGCCTGATAAAGACACTTTTGCTGTGCATAGCAGTACTGCTCCCAGGTGCTCTCCGGTTGGGGCATCCCATTCTGTGACTACAACAGCCTCTATTTACTATAACCCTTTGCACTTATTCTAAAAGTAATTTGGCCTGATAAAGACACTTTTGCTGTGCATAGTAGTACTGCTCCCAGGTGCTCTCTGGTTAGGGCATCCCATTCTGTGACCACACCAGCCTCTATTTACTATAACCCTTTGCACTTATTCTAAAAGTAATTTGGCCTGATAAAGACACTTTTGCTGTGCATAGTAGTACTGCTGCCAGGTGCTCTCTGGTTGGGGCATCCCATTCTGTGACTACACCAGCCTCTATTTACTATAACCCTTTGAACTTATTCTAAAAGTAATTTGGCCTGATAAAGACACTTTTGCTGTGCATAGTAGTACTGCTCCCAGGTGCACTCGGTTGGGGCATCCCATTCTGTGACTACAACAGCCTCTATTTACTATAACCCTTTGCACTTATTCTAAAAGTAATTTGGCCTTATAAAGACACTTTTGCTGTGCATAGTAGTACTGCTCCCAGGTGCTCTCCGGTTGGGGCATCCCATTCTGTGACTGCACCAGCCTCTATTTACTATAACCCTTTGCACTTATTCTAAAAGTAATTTGGCCTGATAAAGACACTTTTGCTGTGCATAGTTATACTGCTCCCAGTTGCTCTCCGGTTGGGGCATCCCATTCTGTGACTACAACAGCCTCTATTTACTATAACCCTTTGCACTTATTCTAAAAAGAATTTGGCCTGATAAAGACACTTTTGCTGTGCATAGTAGTACTGCCTCCAGGCGCTCTCTGGTTGGGGCATCCCATTCTGTGACTACACCAGCCTCTATTTACTATAACCCTTTGAACTTATTATAAAAGTAATTTGGCCTGATAAAGGCACTTTTGCTGTGCATAGTAGTACTGCTCCCAGGTGCACTCGGTTGGGGCATCCCATTCTGTGACTACAACAGCCTCTATTTACTATAACCCTTTGCACTTATTCTAAAAGTAATTTGGCCTGATAAAGACACTTTTGCTGTGCATAGTAGTACTGCTCCCAGGTGCTCTCCGGTTGGGGCATCCCATTCTGTGACTACAACAGCCTCTATTTACTATAACCCATTGCACTTATTCTAAAAGCAATTTGGCCTGTTAAAGACACTTTTGCTGTGCATAGTAGTACTGCTGCCAGGTGATTTCTGGTTGGGGCATCCCATTCTGTGACTACACCAGCCTCTATTTACTATAACCCTTTGCACTTATTCTAAAAGTAATTTGGCCTGATAAAGACACTTTTACTGTGCATAGTAGTACTGCTCCCAGGTGCACTCCGGTTGGAGCATCCCATTCTGTGACTACAAAAGCCTCTATTTACTATAACCCTTTGCACTTATTCTAAAAGTAATTTGGCCTGATAAAGACACTTTTGCTGTGCATAGTAGTACTGCTCCCATGTGCTCTCCGGTTGGGGCATCCCATTCTGTGACTACACCAGCCTCTGTTTACTATAACCCTTTGCACTTATTCTAAAAGTAATTTGGCCTGATAAAGACACTTTTGCTGTGCATAGTAGTACTGCTCCCAAGTGCACTCTGGGTTGGGCATCCCATTCTGTGACTACAACAGCCTCTATTTACTATAACCCTTTGCACTTATTCTAAAAGTAATTTGGCCTGATAAAGACACTTTTGCTGTGCATAGTAGTACTGCTGCCAGGTGCTCTCTGGTTGGGGCATCCCATTCTGTGACTACACCAGCCTCTATTTACTATAACCCTTTGAACTTATTCTAAAAGTAATTTAGCCTGATAAAGACACTTTTGCTGTGCATAGTAGTACTGTTGCCAGGTGCTCTCTGGTTGGGGCATCCCATTCTGTGACTACAACAGCCTCTATTTACTATAACCCTTTGCACCTATTCTAAAAGTAATTTCGCCTGATAAAGACACTTTTGCTGTGCATAGTAGTACTGCTCCCAGGTGCTCTCCGGTTGGGGCATCCCATTCTGTGACTACAACAGCCTCTATTTACTATAACACTTTGCACTTATTCTAAAAGTAATTGGGCCTGATAAAGACACTTTTGCTGTGCATAGTAGTACTGCTCCCAGGTGCTCTCTGGTTGGGGCATCCCATTCTGTAACATACCATACCCCTCTTTATTTACACTAAGCAGCTCTCTTATTTACACTAAGCAGGCCTGTTGGAGGCTGAGTGTTACTGCTCACTTTTGGTGTGCATTATATTCTGTTTCATATAGACCCACCGCTGCCTGGGGGATCTTAAAATATCACCTACTACCACGCCAGTTAGACTATGTCGGGCAGACAAGTGCCTGGAAGTGAAAAGAGGAGTGGCAGAGGCCAAGATTCCGCAGGCAGAGGTCGCAGCAGACTGGGGGCCAGTAGCAGCAGGAGTCATGCTGAGAGACCTAATCTGCCAGTATCTGCTAGTAACGCATCTGCCGTGGTAGATTGGTTAACGTGCTCATCAACATCATCACAACTTACGTCTGAGACTCCCAGTCTAGGGTCAGTAGGTTCCTCTGACACAACCCTGAGTTGGCATGCCCCGAGAGCAGTCCCTGTCCTCCCATTGCCTCTGTCCTACGCCGTTCCCTCCCCCAGCGACGTATCCTATGCTTTGGGTTCAGCTCAACTCTTTAGTGAGGAGGACGATCAGATAGAGGACAGTCAGCAGCTACTGCCCAGCCAAGAAATGGAGGTGGCTTCTTTAGCTAGGCAGACAAATAGTGATGTGGACAGTGTCGTGGGTGCTGCGAGCGTTCCAGCTCCTGCGCCAGACACTGTTGACGAATCCACAAACATCAGTGACGTACAGCCACAACTCGGTGATAATGATGATGACGATGAAGCCGATCGCACTTGGGAGCCGGGTGATGAAGGGGCTTCATCGTCATCATCAGGAGAAGAGGGGCGCAGGGTCAGCAGCTGAGGCAGCAAGGTGGTAGCAGTCAGCATGGGGGCACAATTCCAAAGGCTGGAGCCGGCCGGGGCCGGGGTAGAGCACCTGCTGTGCGGCAGTCTACCTTATCGGGAGGTAGTGGAGCAGGGGTTCCTGGAGTTGGCAACAGCAGCAGTGAATCAGTGAGGCCAGGGGGTGGGAAAAGTAGCTACTCGGCAGTGTGGCAGTTTTTCCTGAAGCATCCGCAGGAGGGTAACATGGCCACATGCAAGATATGTAGGCAGAAGGTGAAGCGTGGCCAGGGTCCAAATGTTGGCACCACGGCCCTGCGTCAACATATGCAGCGTCACCATAAAGCGGCCAGGGAGAACCTAGGCTCCGGAGAGGTGGGCCAGACTGCTTCCTCACCGAGTGGCACGCCGCTCCCAATTTCTGCCAGCCAAGGCTCCAGCACCTCAGCCGAAGGCAGCTGTGCGTCATACCCATCCTCTGTCGCTCCTGCTCCTCCTCCTCCGCCTCCAAGTCATGCATCCCGCCAGCAATCTATCAGCGAAGCCATGTCCAAGAGACAGCAGTATGCGCCCACTCATCCTACGGCGCAGAAGCTGAATGTGCTCCTGTCCAAGTTGCTGGTGCTGCAGTCGCTCCCTTTTCAGGTGGTGGACTCTGCACCTTTCAGAGAACTGATGGCTTGTGCCGAGCCGAGGTGGAGAGTCCCAAGCCGTCATTTCTTTGCCAAGAAGGCAGTACCAGCGCTGCACACTTTTGTTGAACAGAAGGTGGGCCAGTCCTTGAGCTTGTCGGTGTGTAGCAAAGTGCATGGCAGTGCCGACGTCTGGAGCTGTAACTACGGTCAGGGACAGTACATGTCGTTTACGGCCCACTGGGTGAATGTGGTCCCTTTGCAGCAGCAGCAGCAACTTGGACAGGTCCCGCCGCTTCGGCCTCCGCGCTCCCTGCCCGTTGGGCCTGTGACACCGTGCGACTCGGCCTCCTCATCCTCCGCCATCTCCTCACCCTCCACAGTAGGCTCAAGTCTCAGTGCCCCTCCAGTCTACCATGTGTGCAGGGCACGGAGGTGTCACGCAGTGCTTCACATGGTTTGTCTTGGCGAACGGAGTCACACAGGGGAGGAACTGCTTAAATGTATTCATCAGGAAATCCAAACATGGCTTACTCCAAGAAAACTTAAAATGGGAATCATGGTTACCGACAATGGGAAGAACATTTTGTCTGCGCTGCGCCAAGGAAGCCTGACCCATGCCCCCTGCATGGCTCACGTCTTCAATCTGGTTGTCAAGCGGTTTCTGAAGTGTTCCCCCCATCTGCAAGACATCCTAACAACTTCAAGGAAACTTTGCATGCACTTCAGCCACTCCTACACCGCCAAACACACCCTTCTTGAGCTACAGTGTCAGAATGGTATCCCCCAACATAGTCTGATTTGCGATGTTTCCACCCGTTGGAATTCCACCCTTCACATGTTGGACCGATTATATGAACAGAGAAAAGCCATCACGGATTTCCTGATGATCCAAGCAGATAGGGGGACTCCCCTGTGTAACTTCAATGTCAACCAGTGGCAGCTCATACGTGACACCTGCCGTTTGCTCAGGCCCTTTGAGGATGCCACTTTATTTGTCAGTCGGCAGGATTACGGGATGAACGACGTGATTCCACTGCTTCATGTACTACAGCACATGTTGGAAACCATGGCTGGTCAGGGCACTGGAGACATGGCGTTTACATCTTACGGCCACATGAACCCCGTTGGAGCTGAACTGGAGGAGGAGGAGGAAGAGGAGGAGGAGGAGTTGCCCAGCGAAACACAGTTTAGGCTTGGCGAAATGGCTGGTTTATCTAGTCAGCGGACAGGAGAGGAGGAGCAGGAGCAGCCAGAGGAGCTAGAGGTTTTTGAGGAAGGCGAGACAGAGGACCCGGGCACACCGTGGCAGTATGCAGTGGAGATGGAGACAGGTAGTCCATCCGAGTCACTTGCGCAAATGGCACAAAGCATGCTCACGTGCTTGCGTAGTGACCCCAGAATTGTTTCCATCTGTCGGCGGGATGACTTCTGGCTGTCCACCTTATTGGACCCTCGCTTCCGGCACAAAATGGGGGCATTTTTTAAACCCACCGAGAGGGAGGACAAACTCAACTACTACAAAGACATTCTACGTAGGCAGTTGGCCGATGCCTATCTGCACCATGGTCCATACTCTCGCAGGTCTGACTCGAGGGGACCTCTGCACTCACCTTCCACTGCCATGGCCGCTGGGGGGGTTGGCAGGAGCAGCAGCAGCAGCTCCATCAGCAGCAGCAGCCTCAGTCTTCAGTCGCTAATGAGTAGCTTTCTACACCCGCATAGTGAGGCTACTCATGAGCAGCAGGAAGACCTGGAGCAGGACCTCAACCAGCAGGTCATGTCATACTTTGACATGACCATGCCAACACACCTTGAGGATCCGCTGGACTTCTGGGCAGCCAAACTTGATTTGTGGCCGCAACTAGCAGAGTTTGCCCTGGAAAAGCTGTCCTGCCCGGCAAGTAGCGTGCCATCTGAGCGGGTGTTTAGTGCGGCGGGGGCCATAGTTACGGCGAGGAGAACTCGTCTGTCAACTAAAAATGTGGAGAGACTCACCTTTGTCAAAATGAATCAGGGATGGATCAGCCAGGATTTCCACCCACCAATGCCTGATGCATGCGACTAGATTCAGCATGGTGCCACGTTTTACACTTTCCAAATGGTGCAAAACATATTTATGTCTTGAGGCCATTTTTTGGGCTCCTGCTGCTGCTGCTGCCAACTTCTGCCAACTCCAGGGTGTGATTAATCCAATTTTTGGGCTCCTGAAGCCAACTCCAGTGTATATTTGGGCTCCTGCTGCTGCTGCTGCCAACTCCAGGGTGTGAATCATCCAATTTTTGGGCTCCTGAAGCCAACCCCAGTGTCTCTTTAAAGTAATATTTGGGCTCCTGCTGCTGCTGCTGCCAACTCCAGGGTGTGATTCATCCAATTTTTGGGCTCCTGAAGCCAACCCCAGGGTCTCTTTAAAGTAATATTTGGGCTCCTGCTGCTGCTGCTGCCAACTCCAGGGTGTGATTCATCCAATTTTTGGGCTCCTGAAGCCAACCCCAGGGTCTCTTTAAAGTAATATTTGGGCTCCTGCTGCTGCCAACTCCAGGGTGTGATTCATCCAATTTTTGGGCTCCTGAAGCCTACACCAGGGTCTCTTTAAAGTAATATTTGGGCTCCTGCTGCTGCTGCCAACTCCAGGGTGTGATTCATCCAATTTTTGGGCTCCTGAAGCCAACTCCAGTGTACATTTGGGCTCCTGCTGCTGCTGCTGCCAACTCCAGGGTGTGAATCATCCAATTTTGGTCTCCTGAAGCCAACCCCAGTGTCTCTTTAAAGTAATATTTGGGCTCCTGCTGCTGCTGCTGCAAACTCCAGGGTGTGAATCATCCAATTTTTGGGCTCCTGAAGCCAACCCCAGTGTCTCTTTAAAGTAATGTTTGGGCTCCTGTTGCTGCTGCTGCCAACTCCTGCCAACTCCAGGGTGTGATTCTTCCAATTTTTGGGCTCCTGAAGCCAACCCCAGGGTCTCTTTAAAGTAATATTTGGGCTCCTGCTGCTGCTGCTGTCAACTCCTGCCAACTCCAGGGTGTGATTCATCCAATTTTTGGGCTCCTGAAGCCAACCCCAGGGTCTCTTTAAAGTTATGTTTGGGCTCCTGCTGCTGCTGCTGCCAACTCCAGGGTGTGATTCATCCAATTTTTGGGCTCCTAAAGCCAACTCCAGTGTATATTTGTGCTCCTGCTGCTGCCAACTCCAGGGTGTGAATCATCCAATTTTTGGGCTCCTGAAGCCAACCCCAGGGTCTCTTTAAAGTAATATTTGGGCTCCTGCTGCTGCCAACTCCAGGGTGTGATTCATCCAATTTTTGGGCTCCTGAAGCCAACCCCAGTGTCTCTTTAAAGTAATGTTTGGGCTCCTGCTGCTGCTGCTGCCAACTCCAGGGTGTGATTCATCCAATTTTTGGGCTCCTGAAGCCAACTCCAGTGTATATTTGGGCTCCTGCTGCTGCTGCTGCTGCTGCTGCCAACTCCAGGGTGTGAATCATCCAATTTTTGGGCTCCTGAAGCCAACACCAGGGTCTCTTTAAAGTAATATTTGGGCTCCTGCTGCTGCTGCTGCAAACTCCAGGGTGTGATTCATCCAATTTTTGGGCTCCTGAAGCCAACTCCAGTGTCTATTTGGGCTCCTGCTGCTGCTGCTGCCAACTCCAGGGTGTGAATCATCCAATTTTGGTCTCCTGAAGCCAACCCCAGTGTCTCTTTAAAGTAATATTTGGGCTCCTGCTGCTGCTGCTGCTGCAAACTCCAGGGTGTGAATCATCCAATTTTTGGGCTCCTGAAGCCAACCCCAGGGTCTCTTTAAAGTAATATTTGGGCTCCTGCTGCTGCTGCTGTCAACTCCTGCCAACTCCAGGGTGTGATTCATCCAATTTTTGGGCTCCTGAAGCCAACCCCAGGGTCTCTTTAAAGTAATATTTGGGCTCCTGCTGCTGCTACTGCCAACTTCTGCCAACTCCAGGGTGTGATTCATCCAATTTTTGGGCTCCTGAAGCCAACCCCAGTGTCTCTTTAAAGTTATGTTTGGGCTCCTGCTGCTGCTGCTGCCAACTCCAGGGTGTGATTCATCCAATTTTTGGGCTCCTGAAGCCAACTCCAGTGTATATTTGGGCTCCTGCTGCTGCCAACTCCAGGGTGTGAATCATCCAATTTTTGGGCTCCTGAAGCCAACCCCAGGGTCTTTTTAAAGTAATATTTGGGCTCCTGCTGCTGCCAACTCCAGGGTGTGATTCATCCAATTTTTGGGCTCCTGAAGCCAACCCCAGTGTCTCTTTAAAGTAATGTTTGGGCTCCTGCTGCTGCTGCTGCCAACTCCAGGGTGTGATTCATCCAATTTTTGGGCTCCTGAAGCCAACTCCAGTGTATATTTGGGCTCCTGCTGCTGCTGCTGCTGCCAACTCCAGGGTGTGAATCATCCAATTTTTGGGCTCCTGAAGCCAACACCAGGGTCTCTTTAAAGTAATATTTGGGCTCCTGCTGCTGCTGCCAACTCCAGGGTGTGATTCATCCAATTTTTGGGCTCCTGAAGCCAACCCCAGTGTCTCTTTAAAGTAATGTTTGGGCTCCTGCTGCTGCTGCTGCCAACTCCAGGGTGTGATTCATCCAATTTTTGGGCTCCTGAAGCCAACTCCAGTGTATATTTGGGCTCCTGCTGCTGCTGCTGCTGCTGCTGCCAACTCCAGGGTGTGAATCATCCAATTTTTGGGCTCCTGAAGCCAACACCAGGGTCTCTTTAAAGTAATATTTGGGCTCCTGCTGCTGCTGCTGCAAACTCCAGGGTGTGATTCATCCAATTTTTGGGCTCCTGAAGCCAACTCCAGTGTCTATTTGGGCTCCTGCTGCTGCTGCTGCCAACTCCAGGGTGTGAATCATCCAATTTTGGTCTCCTGAAGCCAACCCCAGTGTCTCTTTAAAGTAATATTTGGGCTCCTGCTGCTGCTGCTGCTGCAAACTCCAGGGTGTGAATCATCCAATTTTTGGGCTCCTGAAGCCAACCCCAGGGTATCTTTAAAGTAATATTTGGGCTCCTGCTGCTGTCAACTCCTGCCAACTCCAGGGTGTGATTCATCCAATTTTTGGGCTCCTGAAGCCAACCCCAGGGTCTCTTTAAAGTAATATTTGGGCTCCTGCTGCTGCTACTGCCAACTTCTGCCAACTCCAGGGTGTGATTCATCCAATTTTTGGGCTCCTGAAGCCAACCCCAGTGTCTCTTTAAAGTTATGTTTGGGCTCCTGCTGCTGCTGCTGCCAACTCCAGGGTGTGATTCATCCAATTTTTGGGCTCCTGAAGCCAACTCCAGTGTATATTTGGGCTCCTGCTGCTGCCAACTCCAGGGTGTGAATCATCCAATTTTTGGGCTCCTGAAGCCAACCCCAGGGTCTCTTTAAAGTAATATTTGGGCTCCTGCTGCTGCCAACTCCAGGGTGTGATTCATCCAATTTTTGGGCTCCTGAAGCCAACCCCAGTGTCTCTTTAAAGTAATGTTTGGGCTCCTGCTGCTGCTGCTGCCAACTCCAGGGTGTGATTCATCCAATTTTTGGGCTCCTGAAGCCAACTCCAGTGTATATTTGGGCTCCTGCTGCTGCTGCTGCTGCCAACTCCAGGGTGTGAATCATCCAATTTTTGGGCTCCTGAAGCCAACACCAGGGTCTCTTTAAAGTAATATTTGGGCTCCTGCTGCTGCTGCCAACTCCAGGGTGTGATTCATCCAATTTTTGGGCTCCTGAAGCCAACTCCAGTGTATATTTGGGCTCCTGCTGCTGCTGCTGCCAACTCCAGGGTGTGAATCATCCAATTTTGGTCTCCTGAAGCCAACCCCAGTGTCTCTTTAAAGTAATATTTGGGCTCCTGCTGCTGCTGCTGCTGCAAACTCCAGGGTGTGAATCATCCAATTTTTGGGCTCCTGAAGCCAACCCCAGTGTCTCTTTAAAGTAATGTTTGGGCTCCTGTTGCTGCTGCTGCCAACTCCTGCCAACTCCAGGGTTTGATTCTTTCAATTTTTGGGCTCCTGAAGCCAACCCCAGGGTCTCTTTAAAGTAATATTTGGGCTCCTGCTGCTGTCAACTCCTGCCAACTCCAGGGTGTGATTCATCCAATTTTTGGGCTCCTGAAGCCAACCCCAGGGTCTCTTTAAAGTAATATTTGGGCTCCTGCTGCTGCTACTGCCAACTTCTGCCAACTCCAGGGTGTGATTCATCCAATTTTTGGGCTCCTGAAGCCAACCCCAGTGTCTCTTTAAAGTTATGTTTGGGCTCCTGCTGCTGCTGCCAACTTCAGGGTGTGATTCATCCAATTTTTGGGCTCCTGAAGCCAACTCCAGTGTATATTTGGGCTCCTGCTGCTGCCAACTCCAGGGTGTGAATCATCCAATTTTTGGGCTCCTGAAGCCAACCCCAGGGTCTCTTTAAAGTAATATTTGGGCTCCTGCTGCTGCCAACTCCAGGGTGTGATTCATCCAATTTTTGGGCTCCTGAAGCCAACCCCAGTGTCTCTTTAAAGTAATGTTTGGGCTCCTGCTGCTGCTGCTGCCAACTCCAGGGTGTGATTCATCCAATTTTTGGGCTCCTGAAGCCAACTCCAGTGTATATTTGGGCTCCTGCTGCTGCTGCTGCTGCCAACTCCAGGGTGTGAATCATCCAATTTTTGGGCTCCTGAAGCCAACCCCAGGGTCTCTTTAAAGTAATATTTGGGCTCCTGCTGCTGCCAACTCCAGGGTGTGATTCATCCAATTTTTGGGCTCCTGAAGCCAACCCCAGTGTCTCTTTAAAGTAATGTTTGGGCTCCTGCTGCTGCTGCTGCCAACTCCAGGGTGTGATTCATCCAATTTTTGGGCTCCTGAAGCCAACTCCAGTGTATATTTGGGCTCCTGCTGCTGCTGCTGCCAACTCCAGGGTGTGATTCATCCAATTTTTGGGCTCCTGAAGCCAACCCCAGTGTCTCTTTAAAGTAATATTTGGGCTCCTGCTGCTGGCAACTCCAGGGTGGGATTCATCCAATTTTTGGGCTCCTGTAGCCAACCCCAGTGTCTCTTTAAAGTAATGTTTGGGCTCCTGCTGCTGCTGCCAACTCCAGGGTGTGATTCATCCAATTTTTGGGCTCCTGAAGCCAACCCCAGGGTCTCTTTAAAGTAATATTTGGGCTCCTGCTGCTGCTACTGCCAACTTCTGCCAACTCCAGGGTGTGATTTATCCAATTTTTGGGCTCCTGAAGCCAACCCCAGGGTCTCTTTAAAGTGATATTTGGGCTCCTGCTGCTGCCAACTCCAGGGTTTGATTCATCCAATTTTTGGGCTCCTGAAGCCAACTCCAGTGTATATTTGGGCTCCTGATGCTGCTGCTGCCAACTCCAGGGTGTGAATCATCCAATTTTTGGGCTCCTGAAGCCAACCCCAGTGTCTCTTTAAAGTAATATTTGGGCTCCTGCTGCTGCTGCTGCCAACTCCAGGGTGTGAATCATCCAATTTTTGGGCTCCTGACGCCAACCCCAGTGTCTCTTTAAAGTAATGTTTGGGCTCCTGTTGCTGCTGCTGCCAACTCCTGCCAACTCCAGGGTGTGATTCATCCAATTTTTGGGCTCCTGAAGCCAACCCCAGGGTCTCTTTAAAGTAATATTTGGGCTCCTGCTGCTGCTGCTGCTGCTGTCAACTCCTGCCAACTCCAGGGTGTGATTCATCCAATTTTTGGGCTCCTGAAGCCAACCCCAGGGTCTCTTTAAAGTAATATTTGGGCTCCTGCTGCTGCTGCTGCTGCTGCTACTGCCAACTCCAGGGTGTGATTCATCCAATTTTTGGGCTCCTGAAGCCAACCCCAGGGTCTCTTTAAAGTAATATTTGGGCTCCTGCTGCTGCTACTGCCAACTTCTGCCAACTCCAGGGTGTGATTCATCCAATTTTTGGGCTCCTGAAGCCAACCCCAGGGTCTCTTTAAAGTAATATTTGGGCTCCTGCTGCTGCTGCTGCCAACTCCAGGGTGTGATTCATCCAATTTTTGGGCTCCTGAAGCCAACTCCAGTGTATATATGGGCTCCTGCTGCTGCTGCTGCCAACTCCAGGGTGTGAATCATCCAATTTTTGGACTCCTGAAGCCAACCCCAGGGTCTCTTTAAAGTAATATTTGGGCTCCTGCTGCTGCCAACTCCAGGGTGTGATTCATCCAATTTTGGGCTCCTGAAGCCAACCCCAGTGTCTCTTTAAAGTAATTTTTGGGCTCCTGCTGCTGCTGCTGCCAACTCCAGGGTGTGATTCATCCAATTTTTGGGCTCCTGAAGCCAACTCCAGTGTATATTTGGGCTCCTGCTGCTGCTGCCAACTCCAGGGTGTGAATCATCCAATTTTTGGGCTCCTGAAGCCAACCCCAGGGTCTCTTTAAAGTAATATTTGGGCTCCTGCTGCTGCCAACTCCAGGGTGTGATTCATCCAATTTTTGGGCTCCTGAAGCCAACCCCAGTGTCTCTTTAAAGTAATGTTTGGGCTCCTGCTGCTGCTGCTGCCAACTCCAGGGTGTGATTCATCCAATTTTTGGGCTCCTGAAGCCAACTCCAGTGTATATTTGGGCTCCTGCTGCTGCTGCCAACTCCAGGGTGTGAATCATCCAATTTTTGGGCTCCTGAAGCCAACCCCAGGGTCTCTTTAAAGTAATATTTGGGCTCCTGCTGCTGCCAACTCCAGGGTGTGATTCATCCAATTTTTGGGCTCCTGAAGCCAACCCCAGTGTCTCTTTAAAGTAATGTTTGGGCTCCTGCTGCTGCTGCTGCCAACTCCAGGGTGTGATTCATCCAATTTTTGGGCTCCTGAAGCCAACCCCAGGGTCTCTTTAAAGTAATGTTTGGGATCCTGCTGCTGCTGCCAACTCCAGGGTGTGATTCATCCAATTTTTGGGCTCCTGCTGCTGCCAACTCCAGTGTCTCTTTAAACCAATGTTTGGGCTCCTGCCCCTCATAGTGATGCCACTTCAACTCTCTTGAATTCAATTGTGCTGCTCTGCGATTCTATTAGCGATGCCTCTGATCTGCATGTGATATTTATTCAAAGTATTATTTAACTAACCCAGCACGCATCCTGTGCGTGTTACAGCAAGGCAGAATGGTTTACAACCCTATTGAGGCTCTAGGAGGCTCAGAAATAGCCGTTTTTAATAGCGATTCGTCGCAAATTTATTCGGGCCAAAACGATTTTTGTCGGAAAATTCGGCGAATCAGTCGAATCGAATTTTTCAAAAGTTCGCTCATCTCTAGTTGATATACCAATTTGACGTTTGTTGTTACATATATTTTGTTTCAAAATTGGAGTGAGCAGCAACTCCAAGTTTGTGATGTTAATGTTTTAAATTAAACAGTTAAAGACACCTGTGGCTCAGGAATTTGTTTGTTTCTTTTTTGGGTGCCCCAAAGAAAAATTTACTTGTAAATTCACACAGTTCACACATCCCAAAAATAGAGTCGTAAAGCATTATGGCTGTGGTGAGTAATTACTTCATTACTTATTTTTACACAACAAACAAAAAGAAACATACACAAAGGGTAACAAAACAAAAACAACAACACAATGTTAAACAAAGGCAAATCAAGGTTAAATTAAGCAAAATGGGTCGCAATCAAATTAGTCCGCACACTTTGTCCGGACACACTACTGTGTGTGCCCAGAAATGAGTCCTCCTGGTCTTCGCTGGGTGGGGAGGGAGCCAAATCTACATACCGGGGGACCCGTTGGGAAATAGCAAAATTGTGCAGAACCGCACAGTCCATTATTATGTCTATGACCTTTTTGGGATCATATTGCAGGGCGCCCCCGGTATGATCCAAACAACGAAACCTAGTCTTCAAAAGACTAAAGGCCCTCTCCACCACAGCCCTGGTCTTGCGGTGTGCACGGTTGTAGGCATCCTGGGAGGCATTCTGGGGCTGGAGTACTGGCGTCAAGAGCCACGGCAGCAGCGGGTATCCTGAATCACCTTATAAATAAGATTAAAATAAAATAAGTGTAAGACCATAAACGCACCAGCAACATCAATATGAGGCTATTTGTCAATTGTTTGATCAAGATGAGAAAACATTTGCCACTGTCCCAGTCCCTAACTAAACATATGTCATAGATGTTTTAAAAAGTTCACCATACAAATATTGAGGATGATGGCCAATCATACATAAGGATACCAGCTCTGGGTTTCAAAGTGTGCTTAGGATGTAGGTTTGGATGCCCCCTTATATGCTTTGTGTGAGACCAAAACAGCAGAAACACGCCACATGCACTTTATCCCGCTATCCTCTCCCCTGGAAGTGCAAACCATCTAAGCAAAGATGGGTCAGACACTATGCTAAAGTTAAGTGCACTATTCCACACGAGGGTGGTGGAAGAGGGATTCTTAAATCAGACAAACAGATAATTTATAATGTGGCTAATGCAGGACAAACTTGGCCAAACGCTTGGTTGGTTAATAACTAACATTCAAGTGTGGTTTCACATGGCAAGAAGGTTGTTGAAGCTGAAATATTTTGAGACATTACATCAAAATGCTAATTCCACCAAAACATCCACAACTAAATTATGTTGTTTCTGTTAACTTACCAAGAAGCCATGCCCCGGAAAATTCCCCAGACTCAAACCGTCGGTACAATCCTGATCGTCTAAGGATGTACGCATCATGGGCTGAGCCTGGGTAGCCGGCGAGTACGCTAAGGAACCGCATGTCCGGGGCCCCCACTGCCTGGACATTCAATGAGTGGCCCATTTTGCGGTTCCTGGTGAAAAAGTTAAAAAAAAAGCATCAGCAAGGCTTTGTCTAAAAGTTACACACACATTTCAAAACAGGAGGGATCAATTAATCCTATGTAAACTACACAATGATTTCAGATAGTGTATGAGGGAACCTTAAAAGGAGGGTGCCTTACAAGGAGGGAGCATTACAAGGAGGGAGCAATACAAGGAGGGAGCATTAAAAGGAGGGAGCATTACAAGGAGGGAGCATTACAAGGTGGGAGCATTACAAGGAGGGATCTTTACAAGGAGGGAGCATTAACAGGAGGGATCTTTACAAGGAGGGAGCATTACAAGCAGGGAGCATTACAAGCAGGGGTCTTTAAAATGAGGGATCTTTACAAGGAGGAATCTTTACAAGGAGGGAGCATTACAAGGAGGGAACATTACAAGGAGGGGTCTTTACAAGGAGGGATCTTTACAAGGAGGGTGTCTTACAAGGAGGGATCTTTACAAGGAGGGGGCATTACAAGCAGGGATCTTTAAAAGGAGGGATCTTTACAAGGAGGGATCTTTACAAGGAGGGAGCATTACAAGGAGGGTGCCTTACAAGCAGGGTTCTTTAAAAGGAGAGATCTTTACAAGGAGGGATCTTTACAAGGAGGGTGCCTTACAAGGAGGGATCTTTACAAGGAGGGAGCATTACAAAGAGGGAGCATTACAAGGTGGGAGCATTACAAGGTGGGATCATTACAAGGATGGATCTTTACAAGGAGGGATCTTTACAAGGAGGGTTTTCCAAAAATGTAAAAACATTTTAAAAATAAATACTTACCTGTATATGTACTCGTCGGCAGCCGGAGGCACCAGGGCGACGTGGGTACAGTCAATGGCACCCATGACATTGGGCATGTCGGCGATATTATAAAAACCAAGCTTAATGGCGTTTCTGGCTACCATATCATCTGGGAAAAAAATATATTTGTTGGTTAGGGTAGCCATGCCTTCCAAAAACTGGGATAGGGCGCGGCTCAGCGTAGGCTGTGACATCCCCATGGAGAGGGCACCCAGCCTCTGGAACGAGCTGTTCGCCAAAAATTGCATGCAGCCAAGCATCTTGGTCATACCTGAAATTGCTTGCCCCTTCCTTGTGGTGCGGGCTAACCATGACCGCAACTCACTATACAATTTATGGAGGGAAGCGCCATTAAGCCTGGTCAGCTCGAACAACTCAACGTCATGCATGCCATTGATGTTCATGCGTCGCCGCCGGTGCAATCTGGCCTCTGACCTCAGGATCCCATCAATGCCAAACAGAAGAAGAGCTTGATGCTCTTCAAAGTCACTCTCCATCACGCTTGGCTGCCTAGTCCCGAGGTAAAAAAGGTGCCGTAAGACGCTCAACAAGGAAATGATTATATGGGCTTTGGAATACTTGGCAATCAGCTCTCTAAATTAATCGCCAGCCCATTGCAATGATTAGGGATGAGCGAATCAATCCGGACAAACCCGGATTCAATCCGAATTTCATGAAAAATTTGATTCTGAACGAATCCGAATTTCCCGGCGATTCGATCGATCGAAGTGTTCCTTTAAACTCAATGACAGGCATTCTAAGATGGTGGACGGACATGTTCAGACATGTCCCCAGGGGCAAGTGACGATGGGACAGTCACATGCAGCCTATCAGCAGCCAGGAAGCCCGGTGACGTCACCGTGCTATATAAAGCGGTGGCCATCTTGCTTGTGCGCATTTCAGACTTGCATTCGTGAGACAGCGGTGGTTGCTGCAGACAGGGACAGACAGTTAGTCATAGTTAGGTGAGAGTTAGCGATAGCTAGAGACAGTTACAGATAGGTAAAGAGAGAGAAGGATAGTAAGGGAGATTTAGAGTGGTAGACAGAGGTAGGGAAAGAAACAATCCAGAAGCATACAAGTCACATGAGTGACAGGGTGCCTAGTGCTGCCTATGATTCATATCTCATAATTACTGGGTTACTGTTAATATATTTGGTTTGGTTTAAATACAGCTGCACACTGTGCATGCAATGCACATGCTATTTAACCCTTTCTGCTATTTAGCCCTGAACGCTATTTTAACCCTATCTGTTAAACAAAAGCATTTCTCATACTTGGATGAGTGTAAAAAGTTTCTGCTCAGCTTAAAATACATTACGCCACACTGGCATCCCAAGGCACATGCTATTTAACCCTATCTGATAAACAAAAGCATTTCCCATACTTGGATTAGTGTTAAAAGTTTCTGCTCAGCTTAAAATACATTACGCCACACTGGCATCCCAAGGCATATGCAATTTAACCCTATCTGTTAAACAAAAGCATTTCTCAAACTTGGGTTATTGTTAATACTTTTTGTTGACCTTAAAATACATTACGCCACACTGGCATCCCAAGGCACATGCTATTTAACCCTATCTGTTAAACAAAAGCATTTCTCATACACTTGGATTAGTGTTAAAAGTTTCTGCTCAGCTTAAAATACACTTCCCCACACTGGCATCCCAAGGCACATGCTATTTAACCCTATCTGTTAAACAAAAGCATTTCTCATACTTGGATTAGTGTTACTACTTTTTGTTCAGCTTAAAATACATTACGCCACACTGGCATTCCAAGGCACATGCTATTTAACCCTATCTGTTAAACAAAAGCATTTCTCATACTTGGGTTGTTGTTAATACTTTTTGTTGACCTTAAAATACATTACGCCACACTGGCATCCCAAGGCACATGCTATTTAACCCTATCTGTTAAACAAAAGCATTTCTCATACACTTGGATTAGTGTTAAAAGTTTCTGCTCAGCTTAAAATACACTTCCCCACACTGGCATCCCAAGGCACATGCTATGTAACCCTATCTGTTAAACAAAAGCATTTCTCATACTTGGATTATTGTTAATAATTTTGTTCATCTTAAAATACATTACGCCACACTGGCATCCCAAGGCACATGCTATTTAACCCTATCTGTTAAACAAAAGCATTTCTCATGCTTAGATTATTGTTAATACTTTTTGTTCAGCTTAAAATACGTTACGCCACACTGGCATCCCAAGGCACATGCTATTTAACCCTATCTGTTAAACAAAAGCATTTTCCATACTTGGATTAGTGTTAAAAGTTTCTGCTCAGCTTAAAATACATTACGCCACACTGGCATCCCAAGGCATATGCTATTTAACCCTATCTGTTAAACAAAAGCATTTCTCATACTTGGATTATTGTTAATACTTTTTGTTCAGCTTAAAATACATTATGCCACACTGGCATCCCAAGGCACATGCTATTTAACCCTATCTGTTAAACAAAAGCATTTATCATACTTGGATTATTGTTAATACTTTTTGTTCAGCTTAAAATACATTACGCCACACTGGCATCCCAAGGCACATGCTATTTAACCCTATCTGTTAAACAAAAGCTTTTCTAATACTTGGATTATTGTTAATACTTTTTGTTCAGCTTAAAATACATTACGCCACACTGGCATCCCAAGGCACATGCTATTTAACCCTATCTGTTAAACAAAAGCATTTCTCATACTTGGATTAGTGTTAAAAGTTTCTGCTCAGCTTAAAATACATTACTCCACACTGGCATCCCAAGGCACATGTTATTTAACCCTATCTGTTAAACAAAAGCATTTCTCATACTTGGATTAGTGTTAAAAGTTTCTGCTCAGCTTAAAATACATTACTCCACACTGGCATCCCAAGGCACATGTTATTTAACCCTATCTGTTAAACAAAAGCATTTCTCATACTTGGATTAGTGTTAAAAGTTTCTGCTCAGCTTAAAATACATTACGCCACACTGGCATCCCAAGGCACATGCTATTTAACCCTATCTGTTAAACAAAAGCATTTCTCATACACTTGGATTAGTGTTAATAGTTTCTGCTCAGCTTAAAATACACTTCCCCACACTGGCATCCCAAGGCACATGCTATTTAACCCTATCTGTTAAACAAAAGCATTTATCATACTTGGATTATTGTTAATACTTTTTGTTCAGCTTAAAATACATTACGCCACACTGGCATCCCAAGGCACATGCTATTTAACCCTATCTGTTAAACAAAAGCTTTTCTAATACTTGGATTATTGTTAATACTTTTTGTTCAGCTTAAAATACATTACGCCACACTGGCATCCCAAGGCACATGCTATTTAACCCTATCTGTTAAACAAAAGCATTTCTCATACTTGGATTAGTGTTAAAAGTTTCTGCTCAGCTTAAAATACATTACTCCACACTGGCATCCCAAGGCACATGTTATTTAACCCTATCTGTTAAACAAAAGCATTTCTCATACTTGGATTAGTGTTAAAAGTTTCTGCTCAGCTTAAAATACATTACTCCACACTGGCATCCCAAGGCACATGTTATTTAACCCTATCTGTTAAACAAAAGCATTTCTCATACTTGGATTAGTGTTAAAAGTTTCTGCTCAGCTTAAAATACATTACGCCACACTGGCATCCCAAGGCACATGCTATTTAACCCTATCTGTTAAACAAAAGCATTTCTCATACACTTGGATTAGTGTTAATAGTTTCTGCTCAGCTTAAAATACACTTCCCCACACTGGCATCCCAAGGCACATGCTATTTAACCCTATCTGTTAAACAAAAGCATTTCTCATACTTGGATTATTGTTAATAATTTTGTTCATCTTAAAATACATTACGCCACACTGGCATCCCAAGGCACATGCTATTTAACCCTATCTGTTAAACAAAAGCATTTCTCATGCTTAGATTATTGTTAATACTTTTTGTTCAGCTTAAAATACATTACGCCACACTGGCATCCCAAGGCACATGCTATTTAACCCTATCTGTTAAACAAAAGCATTTCCCATACTTGGATTAGTGTTAAAAGTTTCTGCTCAGCTTAAAATACATTACGCCACACTGGCATCCCAAGGCATATGCTATTTAACCCTATCTGTTAAACAAAAGCATTTCTCATACTTGGATTAGTGATAATACTTTTTGTTCAGCTTAAAATACATTACGCCACACTGGCATTCCAAGGCACATGCTATTTAACCCTATCTGTTAAACAAAAGCATTTCTCATACTTGGATTAGTGTTAAAAGTTCCTGCTCAGCTTAAAATACATTACGCCACACTGGCATCCCAAGGCACATGCTATTTAACCCTATCTGTTAAACAAAAGCATTTCTCATACTTGGATTAGTGTTAAAAGTTTCTGCTCAGCTTAAAATACATTACGCCACAATGGCATCCCAAGGCACATGCTATTTAACCCTATCTGTTAAACAAAAGCATTTCTCATACTTGGATTAGTGTTAAAAGTTCCTGCTCAGCTTAAAATACATTACGCCACACTGGCATCCCAAGGCACATGCTATTTAACCCTATCTGTTAAACAAAAGCATTTCTCATACTTGGATTAGTGTTAAAAGTTTCTGCTCAGCTTAAAATACATTACGCCACACTGGCATCCCAAGGCACATGCTATTTAACCCTATCTGTTAAACAAAAGCATTTCTCATACTTGGATTAGTGTTAAAAGTTTCTGCTCAGCTTAAAATACATTACGCCACACTGGCATCCCAAGGCACATGCTATTTAACCCTATCTGTTAAACAAAAGCATTTCTCATACACTTGGATTAGTGTTAAAAGTTTCTGCTCAGCTTAAAATACACTTCCCCACACTGGCATCCCAAGGCACATGCTATTTAACCCTATCTGTTAAACAAAAGCATTTCTCATACTTGGATTATTGTTAATAATTTTGTTCATCTTAAAATACATTACGCCACACTGGCATCCCAAGGCACATGCTAGTTAACCCTATCTGTTAAACAAAAGCATTTCTCATGCTTAGATTATTGTTAATACTTTTTGTTCAGCTTAAAATACATTACGCCACACTGGCATCCCAAGGCACATGCTATTTAACCCTATCTGTTAAACAAAAGCATTTCCCATACTTGGATTAGTGTTAAAAGTTTCTGCTCAGCTTAAAATACATTACGCCACACTGGCATCCCAAGGCATATGCTATTTAACCCTATCTGTTAAACAAAAGCATTTCTCATACTTGGATTAGTGTTAATACTTTTTGTTCAGCTTAAAATACATTACGCCACACTGGCATTCCAAGGCACATGCTATTTAACCCTATCTGTTAAACAAAAGCATTTCTCATACTTGGATTATTGTTAATAATTTTGTTCATCTTAAAATACATTACGCCACACTGGCATCCCAAGGCACATGCTATTTAACCCTATCTGTTAAACAAAAGCATTTCTCATACTTGGATTATTGTTAATAATTTTGTTCATCTTAAAATACATTACGCCACACTGGCATCCCAAGGCACATGCTATTTAACCCTATCTGTTAAACAAAAGCATTTCTCATGCTTAGATTATTGTTAATAATTTTGTTCATCTTAAAATACATTACGCCACACTGGCATCCCAAGGCACATGCTATTTAACCCTATCTGTTAAACAAAAGCATTTCTCATGCTTAGATTATTGTTAATACTTTTTGTTCAGCTTAAAATACGTTACGCCACACTGGCATCCCAAGGCACATGCTATTTAACCCTATCTGTTAAACAAAAGCATTTTCCATACTTGGATTAGTGTTAAAAGTTTCTGCTCAGCTTAAAATACATTACGCCACACTGGCATCCCAAGGCACATGCTATTTAACCCTATCTGTTAAACAAAAGCATTTCCCATACTTGGATTAGTGTTAAAAGTTTCTGCTCAGCTTAAAATACTTTACGCCACACTGGCATCCCAAGGCATATGCAATTTAACCCTATCTTTTAAACAAAAGCATTTCTCATACTTGGGTTATTGTTAATACTTTTTGTTGACCTTAAAATACATTACGCCACACTGGCATCCCAAGGCACATGCTATTTAACCCTATCTGTTAAACAAAAGCATTTCTCATACACTTGGATTAGTGTTAAAAGTTTCTGCTCAGCTTAAAATACACTTCCCCACACTGGCATCCCAAGGCACATGCTATTTAACCCTATCTGTTAAACAAAAGCATTTCTCATACTTGGATTAGTGTTACTACTTTTTGTTCAGCTTAAAATACATTACGCCACACTGGCATTCCAAGGCACATGCTATTTAACCCTATCTGTTAAACAAAAGCATTTCTCATACTTGGGTTGTTGTTAATACTTTTTGTTGACCTTAAAATACATTACACCACACTGGCATCCCAAGGCACATGCTATTTAACCCTATCTGTTAAACAAAAGCATTTCTCATACACTTGGATTAGTGTTAAAAGTTTCTGCTCAGCTTAAAATACACTTCCCCACACTGGCATCCCAAGGCACATGCTATTTAACCCTATCTGTTAAACAAAAGCATTTCTCATACTTGGATTATTGTTAATAATTTTGTTCATCTTAAAATACATTACGCCACACTGGCATCCCAAGGCACATGCTATTTAACCCTATCTGTTAAACAAAAGCATTTCTCATGCTTAGATTATTGTTAATACTTTTTGTTCAGCTTAAAATACGTTACGCCACACTGGCATCCCAAGGCACATGCTATTTAACCCTATCTGTTAAACAAAAGCATTTTCCATACTTGGATTAGTGTTAAAAGTTTCTGCTCAGCTTAAAATACATTACGCCACACTGGCATCCCAAGGCATATGCTATTTAACCCTATCTGTTAAACAAAAGCATTTCTCATACTTGGATTATTGTTAATACTTTTTGTTCAGCTTAAAATACATTATGCCACACTGGCATCCCAAGGCACATGCTATTTAACCCTATCTGTTAAACAAAAGCATTTATCATACTTGGATTATTGTTAATACTTTTTGTTCAGCTTAAAATACATTACGCCACACTGGCATCCCAAGGCACATGCTATTTAACCCTATCTGTTAAACAAAAGCTTTTCTAATACTTGGATTATTGTTAATACTTTTTGTTCAGCTTAAAATACATTACGCCACACTGGCATCCCAAGGCACATGCTATTTAACCCTATCTGTTAAACAAAAGCATTTCTCATACTTGGATTAGTGTTAAAAGTTTCTGCTCAGCTTAAAATACATTACGCCACACTGGCATCCCAAGGCACATGCTATTTAACCCTATCTGTTAAACAAAAGCATTTCTCATACACTTGGATTAGTGTTAATAGTTTCTGCTCAGCTTAAAATACACTTCCCCACACTGGCATCCCAAGGCACATGCTATTTAACCCTATCTGTTAAACAAAAGCATTTCTCATACTTGGATTATTGTTAATAATTTTGTTCATCTTAAAATACATTACGCCACACTGGCATCCCAAGGCACATGCTATTTAACCCTATCTGTTAAACAAAAGCATTTCTCATGCTTAGATTATTGTTAATACTTTTTGTTCAGCTTAAAATACATTACGCCACACTGGCATCCCAAGGCACATGCTATTTAACCCTATCTGTTAAACAAAAGCATTTCCCATACTTGGATTAGTGTTAAAAGTTTCTGCTCAGCTTAAAATACATTACGCCACACTGGCATCCCAAGGCATATGCTATTTAACCCTATCTGTTAAACAAAAGCATTTCTCATACTTGGATTAGTGTTAATACTTTTTGTTCAGCTTAAAATACATTACGCCACACTGGCATTCCAAGGCACATGCTATTTAACCCTATCTGTTAAACAAAAGCATTTCTCATACTTGGATTATTGTTAATAATTTTGTTCATCTTAAAATACATTACGCCACACTGGCATCCCAAGGCACATGCTATTTAACCCTATCTGTTAAACAAAAGCATTTCTCATACTTGGATTATTGTTAATAATTTTGTTCATCTTAAAATACATTACGCCACACTGGCATCCCAAGGCACATGCTATTTAACCCTATCTGTTAAACAAAAGCATTTCTCATGCTTAGATTATTGTTAATAATTTTGTTCATCTTAAAATACATTACGCCACACTGGCATCCCAAGGCACATGCTATTTAACCCTATCTGTTAAACAAAAGCATTTCTCATGCTTAGATTATTGTTAATACTTTTTGTTCAGCTTAAAATACGTTACGCCACACTGGCATCCCAAGGCACATGCTATTTAACCCTATCTGTTAAACAAAAGCATTTTCCATACTTGGATTAGTGTTAAAAGTTTCTGCTCAGCTTAAAATACATTACGCCACACTGGCATCCCAAGGCACATGCTATTTAACCCTATCTGTTAAACAAAAGCATTTCCCATACTTGGATTAGTGTTAAAAGTTTCTGCTCAGCTTAAAATACATTACGCCACACTGGCATCCCAAGGCATATGCAATTTAACCCTATCTGTTAAACAAAAGCATTTCTCATACTTGGGTTATTGTTAATACTTTTTGTTGACCTTAAAATACATTACGCCACACTGGCATCCCAAGGCACATGCTATTTAACCCTATCTGTTAAACAAAAGCATTTCTCATACACTTGGATTAGTGTTAAAAGTTTCTGCTCAGCTTAAAATACACTTCCCCACACTGGCATCCCAAGGCACATGCTATTTAACCCTATCTGTTAAACAAAAGCATTTCTCATGCTTAGATTATTGTTAATACTTTTTGTTCAGCTTAAAATACGTTACGCCACACTGGCATCCCAAGGCACATGCTATTTAACCCTATCTGTTAAACAAAAGCATTTTCCATACTTGGATTAGTGTTAAAAGTTTCTGCTCAGCTTAAAATACATTACGCCACACTGGCATCCCAAGGCATATGCTATTTAACCCTATCTGTTAAACAAAAGCATTTCTCATACTTGGATTATTGTTAATACTTTTTGTTCAGCTTAAAATACATTATGCCACACTGGCATCCCAAGGCACATGCTATTTAACCCTATCTGTTAAACAAAAGCATTTATCATACTTGGATTATTGTTAATACTTTTTGTTCAGCTTAAAATACATTACGCCACACTGGCATCCCAAGGCACATGCTATTTAACCCTATCTGTTAAACAAAAGCTTTTCTAATACTTGGATTATTGTTAATACTTTTTGTTCAGCTTAAAATACATTACGCCACACTGGCATCCCAAGGCACATGCTATTTAACCCTATCTGTTAAACAAAAGCATTTCTCATACTTGGATTAGTGTTAAAAGTTTCTGCTCAGCTTAAAATACATTACGCCACACTGGCATCCCAAGGCACATGCTATTTAACCCTATCTGTTAAACAAAAGCATTTCTCATACACTTGGATTAGTGTTAATAGTTTCTGCTCAGCTTAAAATACACTTCCCCACACTGGCATCCCAAGGCACATGCTATTTAACCCTATCTGTTAAACAAAAGCATTTCTCATACTTGGATTATTGTTAATAATTTTGTTCATCTTAAAATACATTACGCCACACTGGCATCCCAAGGCACATGCTATTTAACCCTATCTGTTAAACAAAAGCATTTCTCATGCTTAGATTATTGTTAATACTTTTTGTTCAGCTTAAAATACATTACGCCACACTGGCATCCCAAGGCACATGCTATTTAACCCTATCTGTTAAACAAAAGCATTTCCCATACTTGGATTAGTGTTAAAAGTTTCTGCTCAGCTTAAAATACATTACGCCACACTGGCATCCCAAGGCATATGCTATTTAACCCTATCTGTTAAACAAAAGCATTTCTCATACTTGGATTAGTGTTAATACTTTTTGTTCAGCTTAAAATACATTACGCCACACTGGCATTCCAAGGCACATGCTATTTAACCCTATCTGTTAAACAAAAGCATTTCTCATACTTGGATTATTGTTAATAATTTTGTTCATCTTAAAATACATTACGCCACACTGGCATCCCAAGGCACATGCTATTTAACCCTATCTGTTAAACAAAAGCATTTCTCATACTTGGATTATTGTTAATAATTTTGTTCATCTTAAAATACATTACGCCACACTGGCATCCCAAGGCACATGCTATTTAACCCTATCTGTTAAACAAAAGCATTTCTCATGCTTAGATTATTGTTAATAATTTTGTTCATCTTAAAATACATTACGCCACACTGGCATCCCAAGGCACATGCTATTTAACCCTATCTGTTAAACAAAAGCATTTCTCATGCTTAGATTATTGTTAATACTTTTTGTTCAGCTTAAAATACGTTACGCCACACTGGCATCCCAAGGCACATGCTATTTAACCCTATCTGTTAAACAAAAGCATTTTCCATACTTGGATTAGTGTTAAAAGTTTCTGCTCAGCTTAAAATACATTACGCCACACTGGCATCCCAAGGCACATGCTATTTAACCCTATCTGTTAAACAAAAGCATTTCCCATACTTGGATTAGTGTTAAAAGTTTCTGCTCAGCTTAAAATACATTACGCCACACTGGCATCCCAAGGCATATGCAATTTAACCCTATCTGTTAAACAAAAGCATTTCTCATACTTGGGTTATTGTTAATACTTTTTGTTGACCTTAAAATACATTACGCCACACTGGCATCCCAAGGCACATGCTATTTAACCCTATCTGTTAAACAAAAGCATTTCTCATACACTTGGATTAGTGTTAAAAGTTTCTGCTCAGCTTAAAATACACTTCCCCACACTGGCATCCCAAGGCACATGCTATTTAACCCTATCTGTTAAACAAAAGCATTTCTCATACTTGGATTAGTGTTACTACTTTTTGTTCAGCTTAAAATACATTACGCCACACTGGCATTCCAAGGCACATGCTATTTAACCCTATCTGTTAAACAAAAGCATTTCTCATACTTGGGTTGTTGTTAATACTTTTTGTTGACCTTAAAATACATTACACCACACTGGCATCCCAAGGCACATGCTATTTAACCCTATCTGTTAAACAAAAGCATTTCTCATACACTTGGATTAGTGTTAAAAGTTTCTGCTCAGCTTAAAATACACTTCCCCACATTGGCATCCCAAGGCACATGCTATTTAACCCTATCTGTTAAACAAAAGCATTTCTCATACTTGGATTATTGTTAATAATTTTGTTCATCTTAAAATACATTACGCCACACTGGCATCCCAAGGCACATGCTATTTAACCCTATCTGTTAAACAAAAGCATTTCTCATGCTTAGATTATTGTTAATACTTTTTGTTCAGCTTAAAATACGTTACGCCACACTGGCATCCCAAGGCACATGCTATTTAACCCTATCTGTTAAACAAAAGCATTTTCCATACTTGGATTAGTGTTAAAAGTTTCTGCTCAGCTTAAAATACATTACGCCACACTGGCATCCCAAGGCATATGCTATTTAACCCTATCTGTTAAACAAAAGCATTTCTCATACTTGGATTATTGTTAATACTTTTTGTTCAGCTTAAAATACATTATGCCACACTGGCATCCCAAGGCACATGCTATTTAACCCTATCTGTTAAACAAAAGCATTTATCATACTTGGATTATTGTTAATACTTTTTGTTCAGCTTAAAATACATTACGCCACACTGGCATCCCAAGGCACATGCTATTTAACCCTATCTGTTAAACAAAAGCTTTTCTAATACTTGGATTATTGTTAATACTTTTTGTTCAGCTTAAAATACATTACGCCACACTGGCATCCCAAGGCACATGCTATTTAACCCTATCTGTTAAACAAAAGCATTTCTCATACTTGGATTAGTGTTAAAAGTTTCTGCTCAGCTTAAAATACATTACTCCACACTGGCATCCCAAGGCACATGTTATTTAACCCTATCTGTTAAACAAAAGCATTTCTCATACTTGGATTAGTGTTAAAAGTTTCTGCTCAGCTTAAAATACATTACGCCACACTGGCATCCCAAGGCACATGCTATTTAACCCTATCTGTTAAACAAAAGCATTTCTCATACACTTGGATTAGTGTTAATAGTTTCTGCTCAGCTTAAAATACACTTCCCCACAC
This sequence comes from Gastrophryne carolinensis, assembly GCA_027917425.1. NCBI lineage: Eukaryota > Metazoa > Chordata > Amphibia > Anura > Microhylidae > Gastrophryne > Gastrophryne carolinensis. The sequence continues at coordinate 212,667,428 of CM051239.1, forward strand.
TGGCATCCCAAGGCACATGCTATTTAACCCTATCTGTTAAACAAAAGCATTTCTCATACTTGGATTATTGTTAATAATTTTGTTCATCTTAAAATACATTACGCCACACTGGCATCCCAAGGCACATGCTATTTAACCCTATCTGTTAAACAAAAGCATTTCTCATGCTTAGATTATTGTTAATACTTTTTGTTCAGCTTAAAATACATTACGCCACACTGGCATCCCAAGGCACATGCTATTTAACCCTATCTGTTAAACAAAAGCATTTCCCATACTTGGATTAGTGTTAAAAGTTTCTGCTCAGCTTAAAATACATTACGCCACACTGGCATCCCAAGGCATATGCTATTTAACCCTATCTGTTAAACAAAAGCATTTCTCATACTTGGATTAGTGTTAATACTTTTTGTTCAGCTTAAAATACATTACGCCACACTGGCATTCCAAGGCACATGCTATTTAACCCTATCTGTTAAACAAAAGCATTTCTCATACTTGGATTAGTGTTAAAAGTTCCTGCTCAGCTTAAAATACATTACGCCACACTGGCATCCCAAGGCACATGCTATTTAACCCTATCTGTTAAACAAAAGCATTTCTCATACTTGGATTAGTGTTAAAAGTTTCTGCTCAGCTTAAAATACATTACGCCACAATGGCATCCCAAGGCACATGCTATTTAACCCTATCTGTTAAACAAAAGCATTTCTCATACTTGGATTAGTGTTAAAAGTTCCTGCTCAGCTTAAAATACATTACACCACACTGGCATCCCAAGGCATATGCTATTTAACCCTATCTGTTAAACAAAAGCATTTCTCCTACTTGGATTAGTGTTAATACTTTTTGTTCAGCTTAAAATACATTACGCCACACTGGCATTCCAAGGCACATGCTATTTAACCCTATCTGTTAAACAAAAGCATTTCTCATACACTTGGATTAGTGTTAAAAGTTTCTGCTCAGCTTAAAATACACTTCCCCACACTGGCATCCCAAGGCACATGCTATTTAACCCTATCTGTTAAACAAAAGCATTTCTCATACTTGGATTATTGTTAATAATTTTGTTCATCTTAAAATACATTACGCCACACTGGCATCCCAAGGCACATGCTAGTTAACCCTATCTGTTAAACAAAAGCATTTCTCATGCTTAGATTATTGTTAATACTTTTTGTTCATCTTAAAATACATTACGCCACACTGGCATCCCAAGGCACATGCTATTTAACCCTATCTGTTAAACAAAAGCATTTCCCATACTTGGATTAGTGTTAAAAGTTTCTGCTCAGCTTAAAATACATTACGCCACACTGGCATCCCAAGGCATATGCTATTTAACCCTATCTGTTAAACAAAAGCATTTCTCATACTTGGATTAGTGTTAATACTTTTTGTTCAGCTTAAAATACATTACGCCACACTGGCATTCCAAGGCACATGCTATTTAACCCTATCTGTTAAACAAAAGCATTTCTCATACTTGGATTATTGTTAATAATTTTGTTCATCTTAAAATACATTACGCCACACTGGCATCCCAAGGCACATGCTATTTAACCCTATCTGTTAAACAAAAGCATTTCTCATACTTGGATTAGTGTTAATACTTTTTGTTCAGCTTAAAATACATTACGCCACACTGGCATCCCAAGGCACATGCTATTTAACCCTATCTGTTAAACAAAAGCATTTCTCATACTTGGATTATTGTTAATACTTTTTGTTCAGCTTAAAATACATTACGCCACACTGGCATCCCAAGGCACATGCTATTTAACCCTATCTGTTAAACAAAAGCATTTCCCATACTTGGATTAGTGTTAAAAGTTTCTGCTCAGCTTAAAATACATTACGCCACACTGGCATCCCAAGGCATATGCTATTTAACCCTATCTGTTAAACAAAAGCATTTCTCATACTTGGATTAGTGTTAATACTTTTTGTTCAGCTTAAAATACATTACGCCACACTGGCATTCCAAAGCACATGCTATTTAACCCTATCTGTTAAACAAAAGCATTTCTCATACTTGGATTAGTTTTAAAAGTTTCTGCTCAGCTTAAAATACATTACGCCACACTGGCATCCCAAGGCACATGCTATTTAACCCTATCTGTTAAACAAAAGCATTTCTCATACTTGGATTATTGTTAATACTTTTTGTTCAGCTTAAAATACATTACGCCACACTGGCATCCCAAGGCACATGCTATTTAACCCTATCTGTTAAACAAAAGCATTTCTCATACTTGGATTAGTGTTAATACTTTTTGTTCAGCTTAAAATACATTACGCCACACTGGCATCCCAAGGCATATGCTATTTAACCCTATCTGTTAAACAAAAGCATTTCTCATACTTGGATTAGTGTTAAAAGTTTCTGCTCAGCTTAAAATACATTACGCCACACTGGCATCCCAAGGCACATGCTATTTAACCATATCTGTTAAACAAAAGCATTTCTCATACTTGGATTAGTGTTAATACTTTTTGTTCAGCTTAAAATACATTACGCCACACTGGCATTCCAAGGCACATGCTATTTAACCCTATCTGTTAAACAAAAGCATTTCTCATACTTGGATTAGTGTTAAAAGTTTCTGCTCAGCTTAAAATACATTACGCCACACTGGCATCCCAAGGCACATGCTATTTAACCATATCTGTTAAACAAAAGCATTTCTCATACTTGGATTAGTGTTAATACTTTTTGTTCAGCTTAAAATACATTACGCCACACTGGCATCCCAAGGCACATGCTATTTAACCCTATCTGTTAAACAAAAGCATTTCTCATACTTGGATTATTGTTAATACTTTTTGTTCAGCTTAAAATACATTACGCCACACTGGCATCCCAAGGCACATGCTATTTAACCCTATCTGTTAAACAAAAGCATTTCCCATACTTGGATTAGTGTTAAATTTTCTGCTCAGCTTAAAATACATTACGCCACACTGGCATCCCAAGGCATATGCTATTTAACCCTATCTGTTAAACAAAAGCATTTCTCATACTTGGATTATTGTTAATACTTTTTGTTCAGCTTAAAATACATTACGCCACACTGGCATCCCAAGGCACATGCTATTTAACCCTATCTGTTAAACAAAAGCATTTCTCATACTTGGATTATTGTTAATACTTTTTGTTCAGCTTAAAATACATTACGCCACACTGGCATCCCAAGGCACATGCTATTTAACCCTATCTGTTAAACAAAAGCATTTCTCATACTTGGATCAGTGTAAAAAGTTTCTGCTCAGCTTAAAATACAGTACGCCACACTGGCATCCCAAGGCACATGCTATTTAACCCTATCTGTTAAAGAAAAGCATTTCTCATACTTGGATTAGTGTTAAAAGTTTCTGCTCAGCTTAAAATACATTACGCCACACTGGCATCCCAAGGCACATGCTATTTAACCCTATCTGTTAAACAAAAGCATTTCTCATACTTGGATTAGTGTTAAAAGTTTCTGCTCAGCTTAAAATACATTACGCCACACTGGCATCCCAAGGCACATGCTATTTAACCATATCTGTTAAACAAAAGCATTTCTCATACTTGGATTAGTGTTAATACTTTTTGTTCAGCTTAAAATACATTACGCCACTCTGGCATTCCAAGGCACATGCTATTTAACCCTATCTGTTAAACAAAAGCATTTCTCATACTTGGATTAGTGTTAAAAGTTTCTGCTCAGCTTAAAATACATTACGCCACACTGGCATCCCAAGGCACATGCTATTTAACCATATCTGTTAAACAAAAGCATTTCTCATACTTGGATTAGTGTTAATACTTTTTGTTCAGCTTAAAATACATTACGCCACACTGGCATCCCAAGGCACATGCTATTTAACCCTATCTGTTAAACAAAAGCATTTCTCATACTTGGATTATTGTTAATACTTTTTGTTCAGCTTAAAATACATTACGTTACACTGGCATCCCAAGGCACATGCTATTTAACCCTATCTGTTAAACAAAAGCATTTCCCATACTTGGATTAGTGTTAAATTTTCTGCTCAGCTTAAAATACATTACGCCACACTGGCATCCCAAGGCATATGCTATTTAACCCTATCTGTTAAACAAAAGCATTTCTCATACTTGGATTATTGTTAATACTTTTTGTTCAGCTTAAAATACATTACGCCACACTGGCATCCCAAGGCACATGCTATTTAACCCTATCTGTTAAACAAAAGCATTTCTCATACTTGGATTAGTGTTAATACTTTTTGTTCAGCTTAAAATACATTACGCCACACTGGCATCCCAAGGCACATGCTATTTAACCCTATCTGTTAAACAAAAGCATTTCTCATGCTTAGATTATTGTTAATACTTTTTGTTCAGCTTAAAATACGTTACGCCACACTGGCATCCCAAGGCACATGCTATTTAACCCTATCTGTTAAACAAAAGCATTTTCCATACTTGGATTAGTGTTAAAAGTTTCTGCTCAGCTTAAAATACATTACGCCACACTGGCATCCCAAGGCATATGCTATTTAACCCTATCTGTTAAACAAAAGCATTTCTCATACTTGGATTATTGTTAATACTTTTTGTTCAGCTTAAAATACATTATGCCACACTGGCATCCCAAGGCACATGCTATTTAACCCTATCTGTTAAACAAAAGCATTTATCATACTTGGATTATTGTTAATACTTTTTGTTCAGCTTAAAATACATTACGCCACACTGGCATCCCAAGGCACATGCTATTTAACCCTATCTGTTAAACAAAAGCTTTTCTAATACTTGGATTATTGTTAATACTTTTTGTTCAGCTTAAAATACATTACGCCACACTGGCATCCCAAGGCACATGCTATTTAACCCTATCTGTTAAACAAAAGCATTTCTCATACTTGGATTAGTGTTAAAAGTTTCTGCTCAGCTTAAAATACATTACTCCACACTGGCATCCCAAGGCACATGTTATTTAACCCTATCTGTTAAACAAAAGCATTTCTCATACTTGGATTAGTGTTAAAAGTTTCTGCTCAGCTTAAAATACATTACGCCACACTGGCATCCCAAGGCACATGCTATTTAACCCTATCTGTTAAACAAAAGCATTTCTCATACACTTGGATTAGTGTTAATAGTTTCTGCTCAGCTTAAAATACACTTCCCCACACTGGCATCCCAAGGCACATGCTATTTAACCCTATCTGTTAAACAAAAGCATTTCTCATACTTGGATTATTGTTAATAATTTTGTTCATCTTAAAATACATTACGCCACACTGGCATCCCAAGGCACATGCTATTTAACCCTATCTGTTAAACAAAAGCATTTCTCATGCTTAGATTATTGTTAATACTTTTTGTTCAGCTTAAAATACATTACGCCACACTGGCATCCCAAGGCACATGCTATTTAACCCTATCTGTTAAACAAAAGCATTTCCCATACTTGGATTAGTGTTAAAAGTTTCTGCTCAGCTTAAAATACATTACGCCACACTGGCATCCCAAGGCATATGCTATTTAACCCTATCTGTTAAACAAAAGCATTTCTCATACTTGGATTAGTGTTAATACTTTTTGTTCAGCTTAAAATACATTACGCCACACTGGCATTCCAAGGCACATGCTATTTAACCCTATCTGTTAAACAAAAGCATTTCTCATACTTGGATTATTGTTAATAATTTTGTTCATCTTAAAATACATTACGCCACACTGGCATCCCAAGGCACATGCTATTTAACCCTATCTGTTAAACAAAAGCATTTCTCATACTTGGATTATTGTTAATAATTTTGTTCATCTTAAAATACATTACGCCACACTGGCATCCCAAGGCACATGCTATTTAACCCTATCTGTTAAACAAAAGCATTTCTCATGCTTAGATTATTGTTAATAATATTGTTCATCTTAAAATACATTACGCCACACTGGCATCCCAAGGCACATGCTATTTAACCCTATCTGTTAAACAAAAGCATTTCTCATGCTTAGATTATTGTTAATACTTTTTGTTCAGCTTAAAATACGTTACGCCACACTGGCATCCCAAGGCACATGCTATTTAACCCTATCTGTTAAACAAAAGCATTTTCCATACTTGGATTAGTGTTAAAAGTTTCTGCTCAGCTTAAAATACATTACGCCACACTGGCATCCCAAGGCACATGCTATTTAACCCTATCTGTTAAACAAAAGCATTTCCCATACTTGGATTAGTGTTAAAAGTTTCTGCTCAGCTTAAAATACATTACGCCACACTGGCATCCCAAGGCATATGCAATTTAACTCTATCTGTTAAACAAAAGCATTTCTCATACTTGGGTTATTGTTAATACTTTTTGTTGACCTTAAAATACATTACGCCACACTGGCATCCCAAGGCACATGCTATTTAACCCTATCTGTTAAACAAAAGCATTTCTCATACACTTGGATTAGTGTTAAAAGTTTCTGCTCAGCTTAAAATACACTTCCCCACACTGGCATCCCAAGGCACATGCTATTTAACCCTATCTGTTAAACAAAAGCATTTCTCATACTTGGATTAGTGTTACTACTTTTTGTTCAGCTTAAAATACATTACGCCACACTGGCATTCCAAGGCACATGCTATTTAACCCTATCTGTTAAACAAAAGCATTTCTCATACTTGGGTTGTTGTTAATACTTTTTGTTGACCTTAAAATACATTACACCACACTGGCATCCCAAGGCACATGCTATTTAACCCTATCTGTTAAACAAAAGCATTTCTCATACACTTGGATTAGTGTTAAAAGTTTCTGCTCAGCTTAAAATACACTTCCCCACACTGGCATCCCAAGGCACATGCTATTTAACCCTATCTGTTAAACAAAAGCATTTCTCATACTTGGATTATTGTTAATAATTTTGTTCATCTTAAAATACATTACGCCACACTGGCATCCCAAGGCACATGCTATTTAACCCTATCTGTTAAACAAAAGCATTTCTCATGCTTAGATTATTGTTAATACTTTTTGTTCAGCTTAAAATACGTTACGCCACACTGGCATCCCAAGGCACATGCTATTTAACCCTATCTGTTAAACAAAAGCATTTTCCATACTTGGATTAGTGTTAAAAGTTTCTGCTCAGCTTAAAATACATTACGCCACACTGGCATCCCAAGGCATATGCTATTTAACCCTATCTGTTAAACAAAAGCATTTCTCATACTTGGATTATTGTTAATACTTTTTGTTCAGCTTAAAATACATTATGCCAAACTGGCATCCCAAGGCACATGCTATTTAACCCTATCTGTTAAACAAAAGCATTTATCATACTTGGATTATTGTTAATACTTTTTGTTCAGCTTAAAATACATTACGCCACACTGGCATCCCAAGGCACATGCTATTTAACCCTATCTGTTAAACAAAAGCTTTTCTAATACTTGGATTATTGTTAATACTTTTTGTTCAGCTTAAAATACATTACGCCACACTGGCATCCCAAGGCACATGCTATTTAACCCTATCTGTTAAACAAAAGCATTTCTCATACTTGGATTAGTGTTAAAAGTTTCTGCTCAGCTTAAAATACATTACTCCACACTGGCATCCCAAGGCACATGTTATTTAACCCTATCTGTTAAACAAAAGCATTTCTCATACTTGGATTAGTGTTAAAAGTTTCTGCTCAGCTTAAAATACATTACACCACACTGGCATCCCAAGGCACATGCTATTTAACCCTATCTGTTAAACAAAAGCATTTCTCATACACTTGGATTAGTGTTAATAGTTTCTGCTCAGCTTAAAATACACTTCCCCACACTGGCATCCCAAGGCACATGCTATTTAACCCTATCTGTTAAACAAAAGCATTTCTCATACTTGGATTATTGTTAATAATTTTGTTCATCTTAAAATACATTACGCCACACTGGCATCCCAAGGCACATGCTATTTAACCCTATCTGTTAAACAAAAGCATTTCTCATGCTTAGATTATTGTTAATACTTTTTGTTCAGCTTAAAATACATTACGCCACACTGGCATCCCAAGGCACATGCTATTTAACCCTATCTGTTAAACAAAAGCATTTCCCATACTTGGATTAGTGTTAAAAGTTTCTGCTCAGCTTAAAATACATTACGCCACACTGGCATCCCAAGGCATATGCTATTTAACCCTATCTGTTAAACAAAAGCATTTCTCATACTTGGATTAGTGTTAATACTTTTTGTTCAGCTTAAAATACATTACGCCACACTGGCATTCCAAGGCACATGCTATTTAACCCTATCTGTTAAACAAAAGCATTTCTCATACTTGGATTAGTGTTAAAAGTTCCTGCTCAGCTTAAAATACATTACGCCACACTGGCATCCCAAGGCACATGCTATTTAACCCTATCTGTTAAACAAAAGCATTTCTCATACTTGGATTAGTGTTAAAAGTTCCTGCTCAGCTTAAAATACATTACGCCACACTGGCATCCCAAGGCACATGCTATTTAACCCTATCTGTTAAACAAAAGCATTTCTCATACTTGGATTAGTGTTAATACTTTTTGTTCAGCTTAAAATACATTACGCCACACTGGCATTCCAAGGCACATGCTATTTAACCCTATCTGTTAAACAAAAGCATTTCTCATACTTGGATTAGTGTTAAAAGTTCCTGCTCAGCTTAAAATACATTACGCCACACTGGCATCCCAAGGCACATGCTATTTAACCCTATCTGTTAAACAAAAGCATTTCTCATACTTGGATTAGTGTTAAAAGTTCCTGCTCAGCTTAAAATACATTACGCCACACTGGCATCCCAAGGCACATGCTATTTAACCCTATCTGTTAAACAAAAGCATTTCTCCTACTTGGATTAGTGTTAAAAGTTTCTGCTCAGCTTAAAATACATTACGCCACACTGGCATCCCAAGGCACATGCTATTTAACCCTATCTGTTAAACAAAAGCATTTCTCATACACTTGGATTAGTGTTAAAAGTTTCTGCTCAGCTTAAAATACACTTCCCCACACTGGCATCCCAAGGCACATGCTATTTAACCCTATCTGTTAAACAAAAGCATTTCTCATACTTGGATTATTGTTAATAATTTTGTTCATCTTAAAATACATTACGCCACACTGGCATCCCAAGGCACATGCTAGTTAACCCTATCTGTTAAACAAAAGCATTTCTCATGCTTAGATTATTGTTAATACTTTTTGTTCAGCTTAAAATACATTACGCCACACTGGCATCCCAAGGCACATGCTATTTAACCCTATCTGTTAAACAAAAGCATTTCCCATACTTGGATTAGTGTTAAAAGTTTCTGCTCAGCTTAAAATACATTACGCCACACTGGCATCCCAAGGCATATGCTATTTAACCCTATCTGTTAAACAAAAGCATTTCTCATACTTGGATTAGTGTTAATACTTTTTGTTCAGCTTAAAATACATTACGCCACACTGGCATTCCAAGGCACATGCTATTTAACCCTATCTGTTAAACAAAAGCATTTCTCATACTTGGATTATTGTTAATAATTTTGTTCATCTTAAAATACATTACGCCACACTGGCATCCCAAGGCACATGCTATTTAACCCTATCTGTTAAACAAAAGCATTTCTCATACTTGGATTAGTGTTAATACTTTTTGTTCAGCTTAAAATACATTACGCCACACTGGCATCCCAAGGCACATGCTATTTAACCCTATCTGTTAAACAAAAGCATTTCTCATACTTGGATTATTGTTAATACTTTTTGTTCAGCTTAAAATACATTACGCCACACTGGCATCCCAAGGCACATGCTATTTAACCCTATCTGTTAAACAAAAGCATTTCCCATACTTGGATTAGTGTTAAAAGTTTCTGCTCAGCTTAAAATACATTACGCCACACTGGCATCCCAAGGCATATGCTATTTAACCCTATCTGTTAAACAAAAGCATTTCTCATACTTGGATTAGTGTTAATACTTTTTGTTCAGCTTAAAATACATTACGCCACACTGGCATTCCAAAGCACATGCTATTTAACCCTATCTGTTAAACAAAAGCATTTCTCATACTTGGATTAGTTTTAAAAGTTTCTGCTCAGCTTAAAATACATTACGCCACACTGGCATCCCAAGGCACATGCTATTTAACCCTATCTGTTAAACAAAAGCATTTCTCATACTTGGATTATTGTTAATACTTTTTGTTCAGCTTAAAATACATTACGCCACACTGGCATCCCAAGGCACATGCTATTTAACCCTATCTGTTAAACAAAAGCATTTCTCATACTTGGATTAGTGTTAATACTTTTTGTTCAGCTTAAAATACATTACGCCACACTGGCATCCCAAGGCATATGCTATTTAACCCTATCTGTTAAACAAAAGCATTTCTCATACTTGGATTAGTGTTAAAAGTTTCTGCTCAGCTTAAAATACATTACGCCACACTGGCATCCCAAGGCACATGCTATTTAACCATATCTGTTAAACAAAAGCATTTCTCATACTTGGATTAGTGTTAATACTTTTTGTTCAGCTTAAAATACATTACGCCACACTGGCATTCCAAGGCACATGCTATTTAACCCTATCTGTTAAACAAAAGCATTTCTCATACTTGGATTAGTGTTAAAAGTTTCTGCTCAGCTTAAAATACATTACGCCACACTGGCATCCCAAGGCACATGCTATTTAACCATATCTGTTAAACAAAAGCATTTCTCATACTTGGATTAGTGTTAATACTTTTTGTTCAGCTTAAAATACATTACGCCACACTGGCATCCCAAGGCACATGCTATTTAACCCTATCTGTTAAACCAAAAGCATTTCTCATACTTGGATTATTGTTAATACTTTTTGTTCAGCTTAAAATACATTACGCCACACTGGCATCCCAAGGCACATGCTATTTAACCCTATCTGTTAAACAAAAGCATTTCCCATACTTGGATTAGTGTTAAATTTTCTGCTCAGCTTAAAATACATTACGCCACACTGGCATCCCAAGGCATATGCTATTTAACCCTATCTGTTAAACAAAAGCATTTCTCATACTTGGATTATTGTTAATACTTTTTGTTCAGCTTAAAATACATTACGCCACACTGGCATCCCAAGGCACATGCTATTTAACCCTATCTGTTAAACAAAAGCATTTCTCATACTTGGATTATTGTTAATACTTTTTGTTCAGCTTAAAATACATTACGCCACACTGGCATCCCAAGGCACATGCTATTTAACCCTATCTGTTAAACAAAAGCATTTCTCATACTTGGATCAGTGTAAAAAGTTTCTGCTCAGCTTAAAATACAGTACGCCACACTGGCATCCCAAGGCACATGCTATTTAACCCTATCTGTTAAAGAAAAGCATTTCTCATACTTGGATTAGTGTTAAAAGTTTCTGCTCAGCTTAAAATACATTACGCCACACTGGCATCCCAAGGCACATGCTATTTAACCCTATCTGTTAAACAAAAGCATTTCTCATACTTGGATTAGTGTTAAAAGTTTCTGCTCAGCTTAAAATACATTACGCCACACTGGCATCCCAAGGCACATGCTATTTAACCATATCTGTTAAACAAAAGCATTTCTCATACTTGGATTAGTGTTAATACTTTTTGTTCAGCTTAAAATACATTACGCCACACTGGCATTCCAAGGCACATGCTATTTAACCCTATCTGTTAAACAAAAGCATTTCTCATACTTGGATTAGTGTTAAAAGTTTCTGCTCAGCTTAAAATACATTACGCCACACTGGCATCCCAAGGCACATGCTATTTAACCATATCTGTTAAACAAAAGCATTTCTCATACTTGGATTAGTGTTAATACTTTTTGTTCAGCTTAAAATACATTACGCCACACTGGCATCCCAAGGCACATGCTATTTAACCCTATCTGTTAAACAAAAGCATTTCTCATACTTGGATTATTGTTAATACTTTTTGTTCAGCTTAAAATACATTACGCCACACTGGCATCCCAAGGCACATGCTATTTAACCCTATCTGTTAAACAAAAGCATTTCCCATACTTGGATTAGTGTTAAATTTTCTGCTCAGCTTAAAATACATTACGCCACACTGGCATCCCAAGGCATATGCTATTTAACCCTATCTGTTAAACAAAAGCATTTCTCATACTTGGATTATTGTTAATACTTTTTGTTCAGCTTAAAATACATTACGCCACACTGGCATCCCAAGGCACATGCTATTTAACCCTATCTGTTAAACAAAAGCATTTCTCATACTTGGATTATTGTTAATACTTTTTGTTCAGCTTAAAATACATTACGCCACACTGGCATCCCAAGGCACATGCTATTTAACCCTATCTGTTAAACAAAAGCATTTCTCATACTTGGATCAGTGTAAAAAGTTTCTGCTCAGCTTAAAATACAGTACGCCACACTGGCATCCCAGGGCACATGCTATTTAACCCTATCTGTTAAAGAAAAGCATTTCTCATACTTGGATTAGTGTTAAAAGTTTCTGCTCAGCTTAAAATACATTACGCCACACTGGCATCCCAAGGCACATGCTATTTAACCCTATCTGTTAAACAAAAGCATTTCTCATACTTGGATTAGTGTTAAAAGTTCCTGCTCAGCTTAAAATACATTACGCCACACTGGCATCCCAAGGCACATGCTATTTAACCCTATCTGTTAAACAAAAGCATTTCTCATACTTGGATTAGTGTTAAAAGTTTCTGCTCAGCTTAAAATACATTACGCCACACTGGCATCCCAAGGCACATGCTATTTAACCCTATCTGTTAAACAAAAGCATTTCTCATACTTGGATTAGTGTTAAAAGTTTCTGCTCAGCTTAAAATACATTACGCCACACTGGCATCCCAAGGCACATGCTATTTAACCCTATCTGTTAAACAAAAGCATTTCTCATACACTTGGATTATTGTTAATACTTTTTGTTCAGCTTAAAATACATTACGCCACACTGGCATCCCAAGGCACATGCTATTTAACCCTATCTGTTAAACAAAAGCATTTCCCATACTTGGATTAGTGTTAAAAGTTTCTGCTCAGCTTAAAATACATTACGCCACACTGGCATCCCAAGGCATATGCTATTTAACCCTATCTGTTAAACAAAAGCATTTCTCATACTTGGATTATTGTTAATACTTTTTGTTCAGCTTAAAATACATTACGCCACACTGGCATCCCAAGGCACATGCTATTTAACCCTATCTGTTAAACAAAAGCATTTCTCATACTTGGATTATTGTTAATACTTTTTGTTCAGCTTAAAATACATTACGCCACACTGGCATCCCAAGGCACATGCTATTTAACCCTATCTGTTAAACAAAAGCATTTCTCATACTTGGATCAGTGTAAAAAGTTTCTGCTCAGCTTAAAATACAGTACGCCACACTGGCATCCCAAGGCACATGCTATTTAACCCTATCTGTTAAAGAAAAGCATTTCTCATACTTGGATTAGTGTTAAAAGTTTCTGCTCAGCTTAAAATACATTACGCCACACTGGCATCCCAAGGCACATGCTATTTAACCCTATCTGTTAAACAAAAGCATTTCTCATACTTGGATTAGTGTTAAAAGTTTCTGCTCAGCTTAAAATACATTACGCCACACTGGCATCCCAAGGCACATGCTATTTAACCCTATCTGTTAAACAAAAGCATTTCTCATACTTGGATTAGTGTTAAAAGTTCCTGCTCAGCTTAAAATACATTACGCCACACTGGCATCCCAAGGCACATGCTATTTAACCCTATCTGTTAAACAAAAGCATTTCTCATACTTGGATTAGTGTTAAAAGTTTCTGCTCAGCTTAAAATACATTACGCCACACTGGCATCCCAAGGCACATGCTATTTAACCCTATCTGTTAAACAAAAGCATTTCTCATACTTGGATTAGTGTTAAAAGTTTCTGCTCAGCTTAAAATACATTACGCCACACTGGCATCCCAAGGCACATGCTATTTAACCCTATCTGTTAAACAAAAGCATTTCTCATACTTGGATTAGTGTTAAAAGTTTCTGCTCAGCTTAAAATACATTACTCCACACTGGCATCCCAAGGCACATGTTATTTAACCCTATCTGTTAAACAAAAGCATTTCTCATACTTGGATTAGTGTTAAAAGTTTCTGCTCAGCTTAAAATACATTACGCCACACTGGCATCCCAAGGCACATGCTATTTAACCCTATCTGTTAAACAAAAGCATTTCTCATACACTTGGATTAGTGTTAATAGTTTCTGCTCAGCTTAAAATACACTTCCCCACACTGGCATCCCAAGGCACATGCTATTTAACCCTATCTGTTAAACAAAAGCATTTCTCATACTTGGATTATTGTTAATAATTTTGTTCATCTTAAAATACATTACGCCACACTGGCATCCCAAGGCACATGCTATTTAACCCTATCTGTTAAACAAAAGCATTTCTCATGCTTAGATTATTGTTAATACTTTTTGTTCAGCTTAAAATACATTACGCCACACTGGCATCCCAAGGCACATGCTATTTAACCCTATCTGTTAAACAAAAGCATTTCCCATACTTGGATTAGTGTTAAAAGTTTCTGCTCAGCTTAAAATACATTACGCCACACTGGCATCCCAAGGCATATGCTATTTAACCCTATCTGTTAAACAAAAGCATTTCTCATACTTGGATTAGTGTTAATACTTTTTGTTCAGCTTAAAATACATTACGCCACACTGGCATTCCAAGGCACATGCTATTTAACCCTATCTGTTAAACAAAAGCATTTCTCATACTTGGATTATTGTTAATAATTTTGTTCATCTTAAAATACATTACGCCACACTGGCATCCCAAGGCACATGCTATTTAACCCTATCTGTTAAACAAAAGCATTTCTCATACTTGGATTAGTGTTAATACTTTTTGTTCAGCTTAAAATACATTACGCCACACTGGCATCCCAAGGCACATGCTATTTAACCCTATCTGTTAAACAAAAGCATTTCTCATACTTGGATTATTGTTAATACTTTTTGTTCAGCTTAAAATACATTACGCCACACTGGCATCCCAAGGCACATGCTATTTAACCCTATCTGTTAAACAAAAGCATTTCCCATACTTGGATTAGTGTTAAAAGTTTCTGCTCAGCTTAAAATACATTACGCCACACTGGCATCCCAAGGCATATGCTATTTAACCCTATCTGTTAAACAAAAGCATTTCTCATACTTGGATTAGTGTTAATACTTTTTGTTCAGCTTAAAATACATTACGCCACACTGGCATTCCAAGGCACATGCTATTTAACCCTATCTGTTAAACAAAAGCATTTCTCATACTTGGATTAGTTTTAAAAGTTTCTGCTCAGCTTAAAATACATTACGCCACACTGGCATCCCAAGGCACATGCTATTTAACCCTATCTGTTAAACAAAAGCATTTCTCATACTTGGATTAGTGTTAATACTTTTTGTTCAGCTTAAAATACATTACGCCACACTGGCATCCCAAGGCATATGCTATTTAACCCTATCTGTTAAACAAAAGCATTTCTCATACTTGGATTAGTGTTAAAAGTTTCTGCTCAGCTTAAAATACATTACGCCACACTGGCATCCCAAGGCACATGCTATTTAACCATATCTGTTAAACAAAAGCATTTCTCATACTTGGATTAGTGTTAATACTTTTTGTTCAGCTTAAAATACATTACGCCACACTGGCATTCCAAGGCACATGCTATTTAACCCTATCTGTTAAACAAAAGCATTTCTCATACTTGGATTAGTGTTAAAAGTTTCTGCTCAGCTTAAAATACATTACGCCACACTGGCATCCCAAGGCACATGCTATTTAACCATATCTGTTAAACAAAAGCATTTCTCATACTTGGATTAGTGTTAATACTTTTTGTTCAGCTTAAAATACATTACGCCACACTGGCATCCCAAGGCACATGCTATTTAACCCTATCTGTTAAACAAAAGCATTTCTCATACTTGGATTATTGTTAATACTTTTTGTTCAACTTAAAATACATTACGCCACACTGGCATCCCAAGGCACATGCTATTTAACCCTATCTGTTAAACAAAAGCATTTCCCATACTTGGATTAGTGTTAAAAGTTTCTGCTCAGCTTAAAATACATTACGCCACACTGGCATCCCAAGGCATATGCTATTTAACCCTATCTGTTAAACAAAAGCATTTCTCATACTTGGATTATTGTTAATACTTTTTGTTCAGCTTAAAATACATTACGCCACACTGGCATCCCAAGGCACATGCTATTTAACCCTATCTGTTAAACAAAAGCATTTCTCATACTTGGATTATTGTTAATACTTTTTGTTCAGCTTAAAATACATTACGCCACACTGGCATCCCAAGGCACATGCTATTTAACCCTATCTGTTAAACAAAAGCATTTCTCATACACTTGGATTAGTGTTAATAGTTTCTGCTCAGCTTAAAATACACTTCCCCACACTGGCATCCCAAGGCACATGCTATTTAACCCTATCTGTTAAACAAAAGCATTTCTCATACTTGGATTATTGTTAATAATTTTGTTCATCTTAAAATACATTACGCCACACTGGCATCCCAAGGCACATGCTATTTAACCCTATCTGTTAAACAAAAGCATTTCTCATGCTTAGATTATTGTTAATACTTTTTGTTCAGCTTAAAATACATTACGCCACACTAGCATCCCAAGGCACATGCTATTTAACCCTATCTGTTAAACAAAAGCATTTCCCATACTTGGATTAGTGTTAAAAGTTTCTGCTCAGCTTAAAATACATTACGCCACACTGGCATCCCAAGGCATATGCTATTTAACCCTATCTGTTAAACAAAAGCATTTCTCATACTTGGATTAGTGTTAATACTTTTTGTTCAGCTTAAAATACATTACGCCACACTGGCATTCCAAGGCACATGCTATTTAACCCTATCTGTTAAACAAAAGCATTTCTCATACTTGGATTAGTGTTAAAAGTTTCTGCTCAGCTTAAAATACATTACGCCACAATGGCATCCCAAGGCACATGCTATTTAACCCTATCTGTTAAACAAAAGCATTTCTCATACTTGGATTAGTGTTAAAAGTTCCTGCTCAGCTTAAAATACATTACGCCACACTGGCATCCCAAGGCACATGCTATTTAACCCTATCTGTTAAACAAAAGCATTTCTCATACTTGGATTAGTGTTAAAAGTTTCTGCTCAGCTTAAAATACATTACGCCACACTGGCATCCCAAGGCACATGCTATTTAACCCTATCTGTTAAACAAAAGCATTTCTCATACTTGGATTAGTGTTAAAAGTTTCTGCTCAGCTTAAAATACATTACGCCACACTGGCATCCCAAGGCACATGCTATTTAACCCTATCTGTTAAACAAAAGCATTTCTCATACACTTGGATTAGTGTTAATAGTTTCTGCTCAGCTTAAAATACACTTCCCCACACTGGCATCCCAAGGCACATGCTATTTAACCCTATCTGTTAAACAAAAGCATTTCTCATACTTGGATTATTGTTAATACTTTTTGTTCAGCTTAAAATACATTACGCCACACTGGCATCCCAAGGCACATGCTATTTAACCCTATCTGTTAAACAAAAGCATTTCTCATACTTGGATTAGTGTAAAAAGTTTCTGCTCAGCTTAAAATACAGTACGCCACACTGGCATCCCAAGGCACATGCTATTTAACCCTATCTGTTAAACAAAAGCATTTCTCATACTTGGATTAGTGTTAAAAGTTTCTGCTCAGCTTAAAATACATTACGCCACACTGGCATCCCAAGGCACATGCTATTTAACCCTATCTGTTAAACAAAAGCATTTCTCATACTTGGATTAGTGTTAAAAGTTTCTGCTCAGCTTAAAATACATTACGCCACACTGGCATCCCAAGGCACATGCTATTTAACCCTATCTGTTAAACAAAAGCATTTCTCATGCTTAGATTATTGTTAATACTTTTTGTTCAGCTTAAAATACATTACGCCACACTGGCATCCCAAGGCACATGCTATTTAACCCTATCTGTTAAACAAAAGCATTTCTCATACTTGGATCAGTGTAAAAAGTTTCTGCTCAGCTTAAAATACAGTACGCCACACTGGCATCCCAAGGCACATGCTATTTAACCCTATCTGTTAAAGAAAAGCATTTCTCATATTAGGATTAGTGTTAAAAGTTTCTGCTCAGCTTAAAATACATTACGCCACACTGGCATCCCAAGGCACATGCTATTTAACCCTATCTGTTAAACAAAAGCATTTCTCATGCTTAGATTATTGTTAATACTTTTTGTTCAGCTTAAAATACATTACGCCACACTGGCATCCCAAGGCACATGCTATTTAACCCTATCTGTTAAAGAAAAGCATTTCTCATACTTGGATTAGTGTTAAAAGTTCCTGCTCAGCTTAAAATACATTACGCCACACTGGCATCCCAAGGCACATGCTATTTAACCCTATCTGTTAAACAAAAGCATTTCTCATACTTGGATTAGTGTTAAAAGTTTCTGCTCAGCTTAAAATACATTACGCCACACTGGCATCCCAAGGCACATGCTATTTAACCCTATCTGTTAAACAAAAGCATTTCTCATACTTGGATTAGTGTTAAAAGTTTCTGCTCAGCTTAAAATACATTACGCCACACTGGCATCCCAAGGCACATGCTATTTAACCCTATCTGTTAAACAAAAGCATTTCTCATACACTTGGATTAGTGTTAATAGTTTCTGCTCAGCTTAAAATACACTTCCCCACACTGGCATCCCAAGGCACATGCTATTTAACCCTATCTGTTAAACAAAAGCATTTCTCATACTTGGATTATTGGTAATAATTTTGTTCATCTTAAAATACATTACGCCACACTGGCATCCCAAGGCACATGCTATTTAACCCTATCTGTTAAACAAAAGCATTTCTCATGCTTAGATTATTGTTAATACTTTTTGTTCAGCTTAAAATACATTACGCCACACTAGCATCCCAAGGCACATGCTATTTAACCCTATCTGTTAAACAAAAGCATTTCCCATACTTGGATTAGTGTTAAAAGTTTCTGCTCAGCTTAAAATACATTACGCCACACTGGCATCCCAAGGCATATGCTATTTAACCCTATCTGTTAAATAAAAGCATTTCTCATACTTGGATTAGTGTTAATACTTTTTGTTCAGCTTAAAATACATTACGCCACACTGGCATTCCAAGGCACATGCTATTTAACCCTATCTGTTAAACAAAAGCATTTCTCATACTTGGATTAGTGTTAAAAGTTTCTGCTCAGCTTAAAATACATTACGCCACACTGGCATCCCAAGGCACATGCTATTTAACCCTATCTGTTAAACAAAAGCATTTCTCATACTTGGATTAGTGTTAAAAGTTTCTGCTCAGCTTAAAATACATTACGCCACACTGGCATCCCAAGGCACATGCTATTTAACCCTATCTGTTAAACAAAAGCATTTCTCATACTTGGATTAGTGTTAAAAGTTTCTGCTCAGCTTAAAATACATTACGCCACACTGGCATCCCAAGGCACATGCTATTTAACCCTATCTGTTAAACAAAAGCATTTCTCATACACTTGGATTAGTGTTAATAGTTTCTGCTCAGCTTAAAATACACTTCCCCACACTGGCATCCCAAGGCACATGCTATTTAACCCTATCTGTTAAACAAAAGCATTTCTCATACTTGGATTATTGTTAATACTTTTTGTTCAGCTTAAAATACATTACGCCACACTGGCATCCCAAGGCACATGCTATTTAACCCTATCTGTTAAACAAAAGCATTTCTTATACTTGGATTAGTGTAAAAAGTTTCTGCTCAGCTTAAAATACAGTACGCCACACTGGCATCCCAAGGCACATGCTATTTAACCCTATCTGTTAAACAAAAGCATTTCTCATACTTGGATTAGTGTTAAAAGTTTCTGCTCAGCTTAAAATACATTACGCCACACTGGCATCCCAAGGCACATGCTATTTAACCCTATCTGTTAAACAAAAGCATTTCTCATACTTGGATTAGTGTTAAAAGTTTCTGCTCAGCTTAAAATACATTACGCCACACTGGCATCCCAAGGCACATGCTATTTAACCCTATCTGTTAAACAAAAGCATTTCTCATGCTTAGATTATTGTTAATACTTTTTGTTCAGCTTAAAATACATTACGCCACACTGGCATCCCAAGGCACATGCTATTTAACCCTATCTGTTAAACAAAAGCATTTCCCATACTTGGATTAGTGTTAAAAGTTTCTGCTCAGCTTAAAATACATTACGCCACACTGGCATCCCAAGGCATATGCTATTTAACCCTATCTGTTAAACAAAAGCATTTCTCATACTTGGATTAGTGTTAATACTTTTTGTTCAGCTTAAAATACATTACGCCACACTGGCATTCCAAGGCACATGCTATTTAACCCTATCTGTTAAACAAAAGCATTTCTCATACTTGGATTAGTGTTAAAAGTTTCTGCTCAGCTTAAAATACATTACGCCACAATGGCATCCCAAGGCACATGCTATTTAACCCTATCTGTTAAACAAAAGCATTTCTCATACTTGGATTAGTGTTAAAAGTTCCTGCTCAGCTTAAAATACATTACGCCACACTGGCATCCCAAGGCACATGCTATTTAACCCTATCTGTTAAACAAAAGCATTTCTCATACTTGGATTAGTGTTAAAAGTTTCTGCTCAGCTTAAAATACATTACGCCACACTGGCATCCCAAGGCACATGCTATTTAACCCTATCTGTTAAACAAAAGCATTTCTCATACTTGGATTAGTGTTAAAAGTTTCTGCTCAGCTTAAAATACATTACGCCACACTGGCATCCCAAGGCACATGCTATTTAACCCTATCTGTTAAACAAAAGCATTTCTCATACACTTGGATTAGTGTTAAAAGTTTCTGCTCAGCTTAAAATACACTTCCCCACACTGGCATCCCAAGGCACATGCTATTTAACCCTATCTGTTAAACAAAAGCATTTCTCATACTTGGATTATTGTTAATAATTTTGTTCATCTTAAAATACATTACGCCACACTGGCATCCCAAGGCACATGCTATTTAACCCTATCTGTTAAACAAAAGCATTTCTCATGCTTAGATTATTGTTAATACTTTTTGTTCAGCTTAAAATACATTACGCCACACTGGCATCCCAAGGCACATGCTATTTAACCCTATCTGTTAAACAAAAACATTTCCCATACTTGGATTAGTGTTAAAAGTTTCTGCTCAGCTTAAAATACATTACGCCACACTGGCATCCCAAGGCATATGCTATTTAACCCTATCTGTTAAACAAAAGCATTTCTCATACTTGGATTAGTGTTAATACTTTTTGTTCAGCTTAAAATACATTACGCCACACTGGCATTCCAAGGCACATGCTATTTAACCCTATCTGTTAAACAAAAGCATTTCTCATACTTGGATTAGTGTTAAAAGTTTCTGCTCAGCTTAAAATACATTACGCCACACTGGCATCCCAGGGCACATGCTATTTAACCCTATCTGTTAAGCAAAAGCATTTCTCATACTTGGATTATTGTTAATACTTTTTGTTCAGCTTAAAATACATTACGCCACACTGGCATCCCAAGGCACATGCTATTTAACCCTATCTGTTAAACAAAAGCATTTATCATACTTGGATTATTGTTAATACTTTTTGTTCAGCTTAAAATACATTACGCCACACTGGCATCCCAAGGCACATGATATTTAACCCTATCTGTTAAACAAAAGCTTTTCTAATACTTGGATTATTGTTAATACTTTTTGTTCAGCTTAAAATACATTACGCCACACTGGCATCCCAAGGCACATGCTATTTAACCCTATCTGTTAAACAAAAGCATTTCTCATACTTGGATTAGTGTTAAAAATTTCTGCTCAGCTTAAAATACATTACGCCACACTGGCATCCCAAGGCACATGCTATTTAACCCTATCTGTTAAACAAAAGCATTTCTCATACTTGGATTAGTGTTAAAAGTTTCTGCTCAGCTTAAAATACATTACTCCACACTGGCATCCCAAGGCACATGTTATTTAACCCTATCTGTTAAACAAAAGCATTTCTCATACTTGGATTAGTGTTAAAAGTTTCTGCTCAGCTTAAAATACACTTCCCCACACTGGCATCCCAAGGCACATGCTATTTAACCCTATCTGTTAAACAAAATCATTTCTCATACTTGGATTATTGTTAATAATTTTGTTCATCTTAAAATACATTACGCCACAGTGGCATCCCAAGGCACATGCTATTTAACCCTATCTGTTAAACAAAAGCATTTCTCATGCTTAGATTATTGTTAATACTTTTTGTTCAGCTTAAAATACATTACGCCACACTGGCATTCCAAGGCACATGCTATTTAACCCTATCTGTTAAACAAAAGCATTTCTCATACTTGGATTAGTGTTAAAAGTTTCTGCTCAGCTTAAAATACATTACGCCACACTGGCATCCCAAGGCACATGCTATTTAACCCTATCTGTTAAACAAAAGCATTTCTCATGCTTAGATTATTGTTAATACTTTTTGTTCAGCTTAAAATACATTACGCCACACTGGCATTCCAAGGCACATGCTATTTAACCCTATCTGTTAAACAAAAGCATTTCTCATACTTGGATTAGTGTTAAAAGTTTCTGCTCAGCTTAAAATACATTACGCCACACTGGCATCCCAAGGCACATGCTATTTAACCCTATCTGTTAAACAAAAGCATTTCTCATACTTGGATTAGTGTTAATACTTTTTGTTCAGCTTAAAATACATTACGCCACACTGGCATTCCAAGGCACATGCTATTTAACCCTATCTGTTAAACAAAAGCATTTCTCATACTTGGATTAGTGTTAAAAGTTTCTGCTCAGCTTAAAATACATTACGCCACAATGGCATCCCAAGGCACATGCTATTTAACCCTATCTGTTAAACAAAAGCATTTCTCATACTTGGATTAGTGTTAAAAGTTCCTGCTCAGCTTAAAATACATTACGCCACACTGGCATCCCAAGGCACATGCTATTTAACCCTATCTGTTAAACAAAAGCATTTCTCATACTTGGATTAGTGTTAAAAGTTTCTGCTCAGCTTAAAATACATTACGCCACACTGGCATCCCAAGGCACATGCTATTTAACCCTATCTGTTAAACAAAAGCATTTCTCATACTTGGATTAGTGTTAAAAGTTTCTGCTCAGCTTAAAATACATTACGCCACACTGGCATCCCAAGGCACATGCTATTTAACCCTATCTGTTAAACAAAAGCATTTCTCATACACTTGGATTAGTGTTAAAAGTTTCTGCTCAGCTTAAAATACACTTCCCCACACTGGCATCCCAAGGCACATGCTATTTAACCCTATCTGTTAAACAAAAGCATTTCTCATACTTGGATTATTGTTAATAATTTTGTTCATCTTAAAATACATTACGCCACACTGGCATCCCAAGGCACATGCTATTTAACCCTATCTGTTAAACAAAAGCATTTCTCATGCTTAGATTATTGTTAATACTTTTTGTTCAGCTTAAAATACATTACGCCACACTGGCATCCCAAGGCACATGCTATTTAACCCTATCTGTTAAACAAAAACATTTCCCATACTTGGATTAGTGTTAAAAGTTTCTGCTCAGCTTAAAATACATTACGCCACACTGGCATCCCAAGGCATATGCTATTTAACCCTATCTGTTAAACAAAAGCATTTCTCATACTTGGATTAGTGTTAATACTTTTTGTTCAGCTTAAAATACATTACGCCACACTGGCATTCCAAGGCACATGCTATTTAACCCTATCTGTTAAACAAAAGCATTTCTCATACTTGGATTAGTGTTAAAAGTTTCTGCTCAGCTTAAAATACATTACGCCACACTGGCATCCCAGGGCACATGCTATTTAACCCTATCTGTTAAGCAAAAGCATTTCTCATACTTGGATTATTGTTAATACTTTTTGTTCAGCTTAAAATACATTACGCCACACTGGCATCCCAAGGCACATGCTATTTAACCCTATCTGTTAAACAAAAGCATTTATCATACTTGGATTATTGTTAATACTTTTTGTTCAGCTTAAAATACATTACGCCACACTGGCATCCCAAGGCACATGATATTTAACCCTATCTGTTAAACAAAAGCTTTTCTAATACTTGGATTATTGTTAATACTTTTTGTTCAGCTTAAAATACATTACGCCACACTGGCATCCCAAGGCACATGCTATTTAACCCTATCTGTTAAACAAAAGCATTTCTCATACTTGGATTAGTGTTAAAAATTTCTGCTCAGCTTAAAATACATTACGCCACACTGGCATCCCAAGGCACATGCTATTTAACCCTATCTGTTAAACAAAAGCATTTCTCATACTTGGATTAGTGTTAAAAGTTTCTGCTCAGCTTAAAATACATTACTCCACACTGGCATCCCAAGGCACATGTTATTTAACCCTATCTGTTAAACAAAAGCATTTCTCATACTTGGATTAGTGTTAAAAGTTTCTGCTCAGCTTAAAATACACTTCCCCACACTGGCATCCCAAGGCACATGCTATTTAACCCTATCTGTTAAACAAAATCATTTCTCATACTTGGATTATTGTTAATAATTTTGTTCATCTTAAAATACATTACGCCACAGTGGCATCCCAAGGCACATGCTATTTAACCCTATCTGTTAAACAAAAGCATTTCTCATGCTTAGATTATTGTTAATACTTTTTGTTCAGCTTAAAATACATTACGCCACACTGGCATTCCAAGGCACATGCTATTTAACCCTATCTGTTAAACAAAAGCATTTCTCATACTTGGATTAGTGTTAAAAGTTTCTGCTCAGCTTAAAATACATTACGCCACACTGGCATCCCAAGGCACATGCTATTTAACCCTATCTGTTAAACAAAAGCATTTCTCATGCTTAGATTATTGTTAATACTTTTTGTTCAGCTTAAAATACATTACGCCACACTGGCATTCCAAGGCACATGCTATTTAACCCTATCTGTTAAACAAAAGCATTTCTCATACTTGGATTAGTGTTAAAAGTTTCTGCTCAGCTTAAAATACATTACGCCACACTGGCATCCCAAGGCACATGCTATTTAACCCTATCTGTTAAACAAAAGCATTTCTCATACTTGGATTAGTGTTAAAAGTTTCTGCTCAGCTTAAAATACATTACGCCACACTGGCATCCCAAGGCACATGCTATTTAACCCTATCTGTTAAACAAAAGCATTTCTCATACTTGGATTAGTGTTAAAAGTTTCTGCTCAGCTTAAAATACATTACGCCACACTGGCATCCCAAGGCACATGCTATTTAACCCTATCTGTTAAACAAAAGCATTTCTCATACTTGGATTAGTGTTAAAAGTTTCTGCTCAGCTTAAAATACATTACGCCACACTGGCATCCCAAGGCACATGCTATTTAACCCTATCTGTTAAACAAAAGCATTTCTCATACTTGGATTAGTGTTAAAAGTTTCTGCTCAGCTTAAAATACATTACTCCACACTGGCATCCCAAGGCACATGTTATTTAACCCTATCTGTTAAACAAAAGCATTTCTCATACTTGGATTAGTGTTAAAAGTTTCTGCTCAGCTTAAAATACATTACTCCACACTGGCATCCCAAGGCACATGTTATTTAACCCTATCTGTTAAACAAAAGCATTTCTCATACTTGGATTAGTGTTAAAAGTTTCTGCTCAGCTTAAAATACACTTCCCCACACTGGCATCCCAAGGCACATGCTATTTAACCCTATCTGTTAAACAAAAGCATTTCTCATACTTGGATTATTGTTAATAATTTTGTTCATCTTAAAATACATTACGCCACGCTGGCATCCCAAGGCACATGCTATTTAACCCCATCTGTTAAACAAAAGCATTTCCCATACTTGGATTAGTGTTAAAAGTTTCTGCTCAGCTTAAAATACATTACGCCACACTGGCATCCCAAGGCATATGCTATTTAACCCTATCTGTTAAACAAAAGCATTTCTCATACTTGGATTAGTGTTAATACTTTTTGTTCAGCTTAAAATACATTACGCCACACTGGCATCCCAAGGCACATGATATTTAACCCTATCTGTTAAACAAAAGCTTTTCTAATACTTGGATTATTGTTAATACTTTTTGTTCAGCTTAAATTACATTACGCCACACTGGCATTCCAAGGCACATGCTATTTAACCCTATCTGGTAAACAAAAGCATTTCTCATACTTGGATTAGTGTTAATACTTTTTGTTCAGCTTAAAATACATTACGCCACACTGGCATTCCAAGGCACATGCTATTTAACCCTATCTGTTAAACAAAAGCATTTCTCATACTTGGATTAGTGTTAAAAGTTTCTGCTCAGCTTAAAATACACTTCCCCACACTGGCATCCCAAGGCACATGCTATTTAACCCTATCTGTTAAACAAAAGCATTTCTCATACTTGGATTATTGTTAATAATTTTGTTCATCTTAAAATACATTACGCCACGCTGGCATCCCAAGGCACATGCTATTTAACCCCATCTGTTAAACAAAAGCATTTCCCATACTTGGATTAGTGTTAAAAGTTTCTGCTCAGCTTAAAATACATTACGCCACACTGGCATCCCAAGGCATATGCTATTTAACCCTATCTGTTAAACAAAAGCATTTCTCATACTTGGATTAGTGTTAATACTTTTTGTTCAGCTTAAAATACATTACGCCACACTGGCATCCCAAGGCACATGATATTTAACCCTATCTGTTAAACAAAAGCATTTCTCATACTTGGATTAGTGTTAATACTTTTTGTTCAGCTTAAAATACATTACGCCACACTGGCATCCCAAGGCACATGATATTTAACCCTATCTGTTAAACAAAAGCTTTTCTAATACTTGGATTATTGTTAATACTTTTTGTTCAGCTTAAATTACATTACGCCACACTGGCATTCCAAGGCACATGCTATTTAACCCTATCTGGTAAACAAAAGCATTTCTCATACTTGGATTAGTGTTAATACTTTTTGTTCAGCTTAAAATACATTACGCCACACTGGCATTCCAAGGCACATGCTATTTAACCCTATCTGTTAAACAAAAGCATTTCTCATACTTGGATTAGTGTTAAAAGTTTCTACTCAGCTTAAAATACATTACTCCAC
Source organism: Gastrophryne carolinensis (assembly GCA_027917425.1). Lineage (NCBI taxonomy): Eukaryota > Metazoa > Chordata > Amphibia > Anura > Microhylidae > Gastrophryne > Gastrophryne carolinensis. The sequence goes on from CM051239.1 coordinate 212,694,710, forward strand.
ACTGGCATCCCAAGGCACATGTTATTTAACCCTATCTGTTAAACAAAAGCATTTCTCATACTTGGATTAGTGTTAAAAGTTTCTGCTCAGCTTAAAATACACTTCCCCACACTGGCATCCCAAGGCACATGCTATTTAACCCTATCTGTTAAACAAAAGCATTTCCCATACTTGGATTAGTGTTAAAAGTTTCTGCTCAGCTTAAAATACATTACGCCACACTGGCATCCCAAGGCATATGCTATTTAACCCTATCTGTTAAACAAAAGCATTTCTCATACTTGGATTAGTGTTAATACTTTTTGTTCAGCTTAAAATACATTACGCCACACTGGCATTCCAAGGCACATGCTATTTAACCATATCTGTTAAACAAAAGCATTTCTCATACTTGGATTAGTGTTAAAAGTTTCTGCTCAGCTTAAAATACATTACGCCACACTGGCATCCCAAGGCACATGCTATTTAACCCTATCTGTTAAACAAAAGCATTTCTCATACTTGGATTATTGTTAATACTTTTTGTTCAGCTTAAAATACATTATGCCACACTGGCATCCCAAGGCACATGCTATTTAACCCTATCTGTTAAACAAAAGCATTTATCATACTTGGATTATTGTTAATAATTTTTGTTCAGCTTAAAATACATTACTCCACACTGGCATCCCAAGGCACATGCTATTTAACCCTATCTGTTAAACAAAAGCATTTCTCATACTTGGATTATTGTTAATATTTTTGTTCAGCTTAAAATACATTACGCCACACTGGCATCCCAAGGCACATGCTATTTAACCCTATCTGTTAAACAAAAGCATTTCTCATGCTTGGATTATTGTTAATACTTTTTGATCAGCTTAAAATACATTACGCCACACTGGCATCCCAAGGCACATGCTATTTATCCCTATCTGTTAAACAAAAGCATTTATCATACTTGGATTATTGTTAATACTTTTTGTTCAGCTTAAAATACATTACGCCACACTGGCATCCCAAGGCACATGTTATTTAACCCTATCTGTTAAACAAAAGCATTTCTCATACTTGGATTAGTGTTAAAAGTTTCTGCTCAGCTTAAAATACACTTCCCCACACTGGCATCCCAAGGCACATGCTATTTAACCCTATCTGTTAAACAAAAGCATTTCTCATACTTGGATTATTGTTAATAATTTTGTTCATCTTAAAATACATTACGCCACGCTGGCATCCCAAGGCACATGCTATTTAACCCCATCTGTTAAACAAAAGCATTTCCCATACTTGGATTAGTGTTAAAAGTTTCTGCTCAGCTTAAAATACATTACGCCACACTGGCATCCCAAGGCATATGCTATTTAACCCTATCTGTTAAACAAAAGCATTTCTCATACTTGGATTAGTGTTAATACTTTTTGTTCAGCTTAAAATACATTACGCCACACTGGCATCCCAAGGCACATGATATTTAACCCTATCTGTTAAACAAAAGCTTTTCTAATACTTGGATTATTGTTAATACTTTTTGTTCAGCTTAAATTACATTACGCCACACTGGCATTCCAAGGCACATGCTATTTAACCCTATCTGGTAAACAAAAGCATTTCTCATACTTGGATTAGTGTTAATACTTTTTGTTCAGCTTAAAATACATTACGCCACACTGGCATTCCAAGGCACATGTTATTTAACCCTATCTGTTAAACAAAAGCATTTCTCATACTTGGATTAGTGTTAAAAGTTTCTGCTCAGCTTAAAATACACTTCCCCACACTGGCATCCCAAGGCACATGCTATTTAACCCTATCTGTTAAACAAAAGCATTTCCCATACTTGGATTAGTGTTAAAAGTTTCTGCTCAGCTTAAAATACATTACGCCACACTGGCATCCCAAGGCATATGCTATTTAACCCTATCTGTTAAACAAAAGCATTTCTCATACTTGGATTAGTGTTAATACTTTTTGTTCAGCTTAAAATACATTACGCCACACTGGCATTCCAAGGCACATGCTATTTAACCATATCTGTTAAACAAAAGCATTTCTCATACTTGGATTAGTGTTAAAAGTTTCTGCTCAGCTTAAAATACATTACGCCACACTGGCATCCCAAGGCACATGCTATTTAACCCTATCTGTTAAACAAAAGCATTTCTCATACTTGGATTATTGTTAATATTTTTGTTCAGCTTAAAATACATTACGCCACACTGGCATCCCAAGGCACATGCTATTTAACCCTATCTGTTAAACAAAAGCATTTCTCATGCTTGGATTATTGTTAATAATTTTTGATCAGCTTAAAATACATTACGCCACACTGGCATCCCAAGGCACATGCTATTTATCCCTATCTGTTAAACAAAAGCATTTATCATACTTGGATTATTGTTAATACTTTTTGTTCAGCTTAAAATACATTACGCCACACTGGCATCCCAAGGCACATGTTATTTAACCCTATCTGTTAAACAAAAGCATTTCTCATACTTGGATTAGTGTTAAAAGTTTCTGCTCAGCTTAAAATACACTTCCCCACACTGGCATCCCAAGGCACATGCTATTTAACCCTATCTGTTAAACAAAAGCATTTCTCATACTTGGATTATTGTTAATAATTTTGTTCATCTTAAAATACATTACGCCACAGTGGCATCCCAAGGCACATGCTATTTAACCCTATCTGTTAAACAAAAGCATTTCTCATGCTTAGATTATTGTTAATACTTTTTGTTCAGCTTAAAATACATTACGCCACACTGGCATTCCAAGGCACATGCTATTTAACCCTATCTGTTAAACAAAAGCATTTCTCATACTTGGATTAGTGTTAAAAGTTTCTGCTCAGCTTAAAATACATTACGCCACACTGGCATCCCAAGGCACATGCTATTTAACCCTATCTGTTAAACAAAAGCATTTCTCATACTTGGATTATTGTTAATACTTTTTGTTCAGCTTAAAATACATTACGCCACACTGGCATCCCAAGGCACATGCTATTTAACCCTATCTGTTAAACAAAAGCATTTCTCATACTTGGATTAGTGTTAAAAGTTTCTGCTCAGCTTAAAATACATTACGCCACACTGGCATCCCAAGGCACATGCTATTTAACCCTATCTGTTAAACAAAAGCATTTCTCATACTTGGATTAGTGTTAAAAGTTTCTGCTCAGCTTAAAATACATTACGCCACACTGGCATCCCAAGGCACATGCTATTTAACCCTATCTGTTAAACAAAAGCATTTCTCATACTTGGATTAGTGTTAAAAGTTTCTGCTCAGCTTAAAATACATTACTCCACACTGGCATCCCAAGGCACAGGTTATTTAACCCTATCTGTTAAACAAAAGCATTTCTCATACTTGGATTAGTGTTAAAAGTTTCTGCTCAGCTTAAAATACATTACTCCACACTGGCATCCCAAGGCACATGTTATTTAACCCTATCTGTTAAACAAAAGCATTTCTCATACTTGGATTAGTGTTAAAAGTTTCTGCTCAGCTTAAAATACACTTCCCCACACTGGCATCCCAAGGCACATGCTATTTAACCCTATCTGTTAAACAAAAGCATTTCTCATACTTGGATTATTGTTAATAATTTTGTTCATCTTAAAATACATTACGCCACGCTGGCATCCCAAGGCACATGCTATTTAAACCCATCTGTTAAACAAAAGCATTTCCCATACTTGGATTAGTGTTAAAAGTTTCTGCTCAGCTTAAAATACATTACGCCACACTGGCATCCCAAGGCACATGCTATTTAACCCTATCTGTTAAACAAAAGCATTTCTCATACTTGGATTAGTGTTAAAAGTTTCTGCTCAGCTTAAAATACATTACGCCACACTGGCATCCCAAGGCACATGCTATTTAACCCTATCTGTTAAACAAAAGCATTTCTCATACACTTGGATTAGTGTTAAAAGTTTCTGCTCAGCTTAAAATACACTTCCCCACACTGGCATCCCAAGGCACATGCTATTTAACCCTATCTGTTAAACAAAAGCATTTCTCATACTTGGATTATTGTTAATAATTTTGTTCATCTTAAAATACATTACGCCACACTGGCATCCCAAGGCACATGCTATTTAACCCTATCTGTTAAACAAAAGCATTTCTCATGCTTAGATTATTGTTAATACTTTTTGTTCAGCTTAAAATACATTACGCCACACTGGCATCCCAAGGCACATGCTATTTAACCCTATCTGTTAAACAAAAACATTTCCCATACTTGGATTAGTGTTAAAAGTTTCTGCTCAGCTTAAAATACATTACGCCACACTGGCATCCCAAGGCATATGCTATTTAACCCTATCTGTTAAACAAAAGCATTTCTCATACTTGGATTAGTGTTAATACTTTTTGTTCAGCTTAAAATACATTACGCCACACTGGCATTCCAAGGCACATGCTATTTAACCCTATCTGTTAAACAAAAGCATTTCTCATACTTGGATTAGTGTTAAAAGTTTCTGCTCAGCTTAAAATACATTACGCCACACTGGCATCCCAAGGCACATGCTATTTAACCCTATCTGTTAAGCAAAAGCATTTCTCATACTTGGATTATTGTTAATACTTTTTGTTCAGCTTAAAATACATTACGCCACACTGGCATCCCAAGGCACATGCTATTTAACCCTATCTGTTAAACAAAAGCATTTATCATACTTGGATTATTGTTAATACTTTTTGTTCAGCTTAAAATACATTACGCCACACTGGCATCCCAAGGCACATGATATTTAACCCTATCTGTTAAACAAAAGCTTTTCTAATACTTGGATTATTGTTAATACTTTTTGTTCAGCTTAAAATACATTACGCCACACTGGCATCCCAAGGCACATGCTATTTAACCCTATCTGTTAAACAAAAGCATTTCTCATACTTGGATTAGTGTTAAAAATTTCTGCTCAGCTTAAAATACATTACGCCACACTGGCATCCCAAGGCACATGCTATTTAACCCTATCTGTTAAACAAAAGCATTTCTCATACTTGGATTAGTGTTAAAAGTTTCTGCTCAGCTTAAAATACATTACTCCACACTGGCATCCCAAGGCACATGTTATTTAACCCTATCTGTTAAACAAAAGCATTTCTCATACTTGGATTAGTGTTAAAAGTTTCTGCTCAGCTTAAAATACACTTCCCCACACTGGCATCCCAAGGCACATGCTATTTAACCCTATCTGTTAAACAAAAGCATTTCTCATGCTTAGATTATTGTTAATACTTTTTGTTCAGCTTAAAATACATTACGCCACACTGGCATTCCAAGGCACATGCTATTTAACCCTATCTGTTAAACAAAAGCATTTCTCATACTTGGATTAGTGTTAAAAGTTTCTGCTCAGCTTAAAATACATTACGCCACACTGGCATCCCAAGGCACATGCTATTTAACCCTATCTGTTAAACAAAAGCATTTCTCATACTTGGATTATTGTTAATACTTTTTGTTCAGCTTAAAATACATTACGCCACACTGGCATCCCAAGGCACATGCTATTTAACCCTATCTGTTAAACAAAAGCATTTATCATACTTGGATTATTGTTAATACTTTTTGTTCAGCTTAAAATACATTACGCCACACTGGCATCCCAAGGCACATGCTATTTAACCCTATCTGTTAAACAAAAGCATTTCTCATACTTGGATTAGTGTTAAAAGTTTCTGCTCAGCTTAAAATACATTACGCCACACTGGCATCCCAAGGCACATGCTATTTAACCCTATCTGTTAAACAAAAGCATTTCTCATACTTGGATTAGTGTTAAAAGTTTCTGCTCAGCTTAAAATACATTACGCCACACTGGCATCCCAAGGCACATGCTATTTAACCCTATCTGTTAAACAAAAGCATTTCTCATACTTGGATTAGTGTTAAAAGTTTCTGCTCAGCTTAAAATACATTACTCCACACTGGCATCCCAAGGCACATGTTATTTAACCCTATCTGTTAAACAAAAGCATTTCTCATACTTGGATTAGTGTTAAAAGTTTCTGCTCAGCTTAAAATACATTACTCCACACTGGCATCCCAAGGCACATGCTATTTAACCCTATCTGTTAAACAAAAGCATTTCTCATACTTGGATTAGTGTTAAAAGTTTCTGCTCAGCTTAAAATACACTTCCCCACACTGGCATCCCAAGGCACATGCTATTTAACCCTATCTGTTAAACAAAAGCATTTCTCATACTTGGATTATTGTTAATAATTTTGTTCATCTTAAAATACATTACGCCACGCTGGCATCCCAAGGCACATGCTATTTAACCCCATCTGTTAAACAAAAGCATTTCCCATACTTGGATTAGTGTTAAAAGTTTCTGCTCAGCTTAAAATACATTACGCCACACTGGCATCCCAAGGCATATGCTATTTAACCCTATCTGTTAAACAAAAGCATTTCTCATACTTGGATTAGTGTTAATACTTTTTGTTCAGCTTAAAATACATTACGCCACACTGGCATCCCAAGGCACATGATATTTAACCCTATCTGTTAAACAAAAGCTTTTCTAATACTTGGATTATTGTTAATACTTTTTGTTCAGCTTAAATTACATTACGCCACACTGGCATTCCAAGGCACATGCTATTTAACCCTATCTGGTAAACAAAAGCATTTCTCATACTTGGATTAGTGTTAATACTTTTTGTTCAGCTTAAAATACATTACGCCACACTGGCATTCCAAGGCACATGCTATTTAACCCTATCTGTTAAACAAAAGCATTTCTCATACTTGGATTAGTGTTAAAAGTTTCTACTCAGCTTAAAATACATTACTCCACACTGGCATCCCAAGGCACATGTTATTTAACCCTATCTGTCAAACAAAAGCATTTCTCATACTTGGATTAGTGTTAAAAGTTTCTGCTCAGCTTAAAATACACTTCCCCACACTGGCATCCCAAGGCACATGCTATTTAACCCTATCTGTTAAACAAAAGCATTTCCCATACTTGGATTAGTGTTAAAAGTTTCTGCTCAGCTTAAAATACATTACGCCACACTGGCATCCCAAGGCATATGCTATTTAACCCTATCTGTTAAACAAAAGCATTTCTCATACTTGGATTAGTGTTAATACTTTTTGTTCAGCTTAAAATACATTACGCCACACTGGCATTCCAAGGCACATGCTATTTAACCATATCTGTTAAACAAAAGCATTTCTCATACTTGGATTAGTGTTAAAAGTTTCTGCTCAGCTTAAAATACATTACGCCACACTGGCATCCCAAGGCACATGCTATTTAACCCTATCTGTTAAACAAAAGCATTTCTCATACTTGGATTATTGTTAATACTTTTTGTTCAGCTTAAAATACATTATGCCACACTGGCATCCCAAGGCACATGCTATTTAACCCTATCTGTTAAACAAAAGCATTTATCATACTTGGATTATTGTTAATAATTTTTGTTCAGCTTAAAATACATTACTCCACACTGGCATCCCAAGGCACATGCTATTTAACCCTATCTGTTAAACAAAAGCATTTCTCATACTTGGATTATTGTTAATATTTTTGTTCAGCTTAAAATACATTACGCCACACTGGCATCCCAAGGCACATGCTATTTAACCCTATCTGTTAAACAAAAGCATTTCTCATGCTTGGATTATTGTTAATACTTTTTGATCAGCTTAAAATACATTACGCCACACTGGCATCCCAAGGCACATGCTATTTATCCCTATCTGTTAAACAAAAGCATTTATCATACTTGGATTATTGTTAATACTTTTTGTTCTGCTTAAAATACATTACGCCACACTGGCATCCCAAGGCACATGTTATTTAACCCTATCTGTTAAACAAAAGCATTTCTCATACTTGGATTAGTGTTAAAAGTTTCTGCTCAGCTTAAAATACACTTCCCCACACTGGCATCCCAAGGCACATGCTATTTAACCCTATCTGTTAAACAAAAGCATTTCTCATACTTGGATTATTGTTAATAATTTTGTTCATCTTAAAATACATTACGCCACAGTGGCATCCCAAGGCACATGCTATTTAACCCTATCTGTTAAACAAAAGCATTTCTCATGCTTAGATTATTGTTAATACTTTTTGTTCAGCTTAAAATACATTACGCCACACTGGCATTCCAAGGCACATGCTATTTAACCCTATCTGTTAAACAAAAGCATTTCTCATACTTGGATTAGTGTTAAAAGTTTCTGCTCAGCTTAAAATACATTACGCCACACTGGCATCCCAAGGCACATGCTATTTAACCCTATCTGTTAAACAAAAGCATTTCTCATACTTGGATTATTGTTAATACTTTTTGTTCAGCTTAAAATACATTACGCCACACTGGCATCCCAAGGCACATGCTATTTAACCCTATCTGTTAAACAAAAGCATTTATCATACTTGGATTATTGTTAATACTTTTTGTTCAGCTTAAAATACATTACGCCACACTGGCATCCCAAGGCACATGCTATTTAACCCTATCCGTTAAACAAAAGCATTTCTCATACTTGGATTAGTGTTAAAAGTTTCTGCTCAGCTTAAAATACATTACGCCAGACTGGCATCCCAAGGCACATGCTATTTAACCCTATCTGTTAAACAAAAGCATTTCTCATACTTGGATTAGTGTTAAAAGTTTCTGCTCAGCTTAAAATACATTACGCCACACTGGCATCCCAAGGCACATGCTATTTAACCCTATCTGTTAGACAAAAGCATTTCTCATACTTGGATTAGTGTTAAAAGTTTCTGCTCAGCTTAAAATACATTACTCCACACTGGCATCCCAAGGCACATGTTATTTAACCCTATCTGTTAAACAAAAGCATTTCTCATACTTGGATTAGTGTTAAAAGTTTCTGCTCAGCTTAAAATACATTACTCCACACTGGCATCCCAAGGCACATGTTATTTAACCCTATCTGTTAAACAAAAGCATTTCTCATACTTGGATTAGTGTTAAAAGTTTCTGCTCAGCTTAAAATACACTTCCCCACACTGGCATCCCAAGGCACATGCTATTTAACCCTATCTGTTAAACAAAAGCATTTCTCATACTTGGATTATTGTTAATAATTTTGTTCATCTTAAAATACATTACGCCACGCTGGCATCCCAAGGCACATGCTATTTAACCCCATCTGTTAAACAAAAGCATTTCCCATACTTGGATTAGTGTTAAAAGTTTCTGCTCAGCTTAAAATACATTACGCCACACTGGCATCCCAAGGCATATGCTATTTAACCCTATCTGTTAAACAAAAGCATTTCTCATACTTGGATTAGTGTTAATACTTTTTGTTCAGCTTAAAATACATTACGCCACACTGGCATCCCAAGGCACATGATATTTAACCCTATCTGTTAAACAAAAGCTTTTCTAATACTTGGATTATTGTTAATACTTTTTGTTCAGCTTAAATTACATTACGCCACACTGGCATTCCAAGGCACATGCTATTTAACCCTATCTGGTAAACAAAAGCATTTCTCATACTTGGATTAGTGTTAATACTTTTTGTTCAGCTTAAAATACATTACGCCACACTGGCATTCCAAGGCACATGCTATTTAACCCTATCTGTTAAACAAAAGCATTTCTCATACTTGGATTAGTGTTAAAAGTTTCTACTCAGCTTAAAATACATTACTCCACACTGGCATCCCAAGGCACATGTTATTTAACCCTATCTGTTAAACAAAAGCATTTCTCATACTTGGATTAGTGTTAAAAGTTTCTGCTCAGCTTAAAATACACTTCCCCACACTGGCATCCCAAGGCACATGCTATTTAACCCTATCTGTTAAACAAAAGCATTTCCCATACTTGGATTAGTGTTAAAAGTTTCTGCTCAGCTTAAAATACATTACGCCCCACTGGCATCCCAAGGCATATGCTATTTAACCCTATCTGTTAAACAAAAGCATTTCTCATACTTGGATTAGTGTTAATACTTTTTGTTCAGCTTAAAATACATTACGCCACACTGGCATTCCAAGGCACATGCTATTTAACCATATCTGTTAAACAAAAGCATTTCTCATACTTGGATTAGTGTTAAAAGTTTCTGCTCAGCTTAAAATACATTACGCCACACTGGCATCCCAAGGCACATGCTATTTAACCCTATCTGTTAAACAAAAGCATTTCTCATACTTGGATTATTGTTAATACTTTTTGTTCAGCTTAAAATACATTATGCCACACTGGCATCCCAAGGCACATGCTATTTAACCCTATCTGTTAAACAAAAGCATTTATCATACTTGCATTATTGTTAATAATTTTTGTTCAGCTTAAAATACATTACTCCACACTGGCATCCCAAGGCACATGCTATTTAACCCTATCTGTTAAACAAAAGCATTTCTCATACTTGGATTATTGTTAATATTTTTGTTCAGCTTAAAATACATTACGCCACACTGGCATCCCAAGGCACATGATATTTAACCCTATCTGTTAAACAAAAGCTTTTCTAATACTTGGATTATTGTTAATACTTTTTGTTCAGCTTAAAATACATTACGCCACACTGGCATCCCAAGGCACATGCTATTTAACCCTATCTGTTAAACAAAAGCATTTCTCATACTTGGATTAGTGTTAAAAATTTCTGCTCAGCTTAAAATACATTACGCCACACTGGCATCCCAAGGCACATGCTATTTAACCCTATCTGTTAAACAAAAGCATTTCTCATACTTGGATTAGTGTTAAAAGTTTCTGCTCAGCTTAAAATACATTACTCCACACTGGCATCCCAAGGCACATGTTATTTAACCCTATCTGTTAAACAAAAGCATTTCTCATACTTGGATTAGTGTTAAAAGTTTCTGCTCAGCTTAAAATACACTTCCCCACACTGGCATCCCAAGGCACATGCTATTTAACCCTATCTGTTAAAGAAAAGCATTTCTCATGCTTAGATTATTGTTAATACTTTTTGTTCAGCTTAAAATACATTACGCCACACTGGCATTCCAAGGCACATGCTATTTAACCCTATCTGTTAAACAAAAGCATTTCTCATACTTGGATTAGTGTTAAAAGTTTCTGCTCAGCTTAAAATACATTACGCCACACTGGCATCCCAAGGCACATGCTATTTAACCCTATCTGTTAAACAAAAGCATTTCTCATACTTGGATTATTGTTAATACTTTTTGTTCAGCTTAAAATACATTACGCCACACTGGCATCCCAAGGCACATGCTATTTAACCCTATCTGTTAAACAAAAGCATTTATCATACTTGGATTATTGTTAATACTTTTTGTTCAGCTTAAAATACATTACGCCACACTGGCATCCCAAGGCACATGCTATTTAACCCTATCTGTTAAACAAAAGCATTTCTCATACTTGGATTAGTGTTAAAAGTTTCTGCTCAGCTTAAAATACATTACGCCACACTGGCATCCCAAGGCACATGCTATTTAACCCTATCTGTTAAACAAAAGCATTTCTCATACTTGGATTAGTGTTAAAAGTTTCTGCTCAGCTTAAAATACATTACGCCACACTGGCATCCCAAGGCACATGCTATTTAACCCTATCTGTTAAACAAAAGCATTTCTCATACTTGGATTAGTGTTAAAAGTTTCTGCTCAGCTTAAAATACATTACGCCACACTGGCATCCCAAGGCACATGCTATTTAACCCTATCTGTTAAACAAAAGCATTTCTCATACTTGGATTAGTGTTAAAAGTTTCTGCTCAGCTTAAAATACATTACTCCACACTGGCATCCCAAGGCACATGTTATTTAACCCTATCTGTTAAACAAAAGCATTTCTCATACTTGGATTAGTGTTAAAAGTTTCTGCTCAGCTTAAAATACATTACTCCACACTGGCATCCCAAGGCACATGTTATTTAACCCTATCTGTTAAACAAAAGCATTTCTCATACTTGGATTAGTGTTAAAAGTTTCTGCTCAGCTTAAAATACACTTCCCCACACTGGCATCCCAAGGCACATGCTATTTAACCCTATCTGTTAAACAAAAGCATTTCTCATACTTGGATTATTGTTAATAATTTTGTTCATCTTAAAATACATTACGCCACGCTGGCATCCCAAGGCACATGCTATTTAACCCCATCTGTTAAACAAAAGCATTTCCCATACTTGGATTAGTGTTAAAAGTTTCTGCTCAGCTTAAAATACATTACGCCACACTGGCATCCCAAGGCATATGCTATTTAACCCTATCTGATAAACAAAAGCATTTCTCATACTTGGATTAGTGTTAATACTTTTTGTTCAGCTTAAAATACATTACGCCACACTGGCATCCCAAGGCACATGATATTTAACCCTATCTGTTAAACAAAAGCTTTTCTAATACTTGGATTATTGTTAATACTTTTTGTTCAGCTTAAATTACATTACGCCACACTGGCATTCCAAGGCACATGCTATTTAACCCTATCTGGTAAACAAAAGCATTTCTCATACTTGGATTAGTGTTAATACTTTTTGTTCAGCTTAAAATACATTACGCCACACTGGCATTCCAAGGCACATGCTATTTAACCCTATCTGTTAAACAAAAGCATTTCTCATACTTGGATTAGTGTTAAAAGTTTCTACTCAGCTTAAAATACATTACTCCACACTGGCATCCCAAGGCACATGTTATTTAACCCTATCTGTTAAACAAAAGCATTTCTCATACTTGGATTAGTGTTAAAAGTTTCTGCTCAGCTTAAGATACACTTCCCCACACTGGCATCCCAAGGCACATGCTATTTAACCCTATCTGTTAAACAAAAGCATTTCCCATACTTGGATTAGTGTTAAAAGTTTCTGCTCAGCTTAAAATACATTACGCCCCACTGGCATCCCAAGGCATATGCTATTTAACCCTATCTGTTAAACAAAAGCATTTCTCATACTTGGATTAGTGTTAATACTTTTTGTTCAGCTTAAAATACATTACGCCACACTGGCATTCCAAGGCACATGCTATTTAACCATATCTGTTAAACAAAAGCATTTCTCATACTTGGATTAGTGTTAAAAGTTTCTGCTCAGCTTAAAATACATTACGCCACACTGGCATCCCAAGGCACATGCTATTTAACCCTATCTGTTAAACAAAAGCATTTCTCATACTTGGATTATTGTTAATACTTTTTGTTCAGCTTAAAATACATTATGCCACACTGGCATCCCAAGGCACATGCTATTTAACCCTATCTGTTAAACAAAAGCATTTATCATACTTGCATTATTGTTAATAATTTTTGTTCAGCTTAAAATACATTACTCCACACTGGCATCCCAAGGCACATGCTATTTAACCCTATCTGTTAAACAAAAGCATTTCTCATACTTGGATTATTGTTAATATTTTTGTTCAGCTTAAAATACATTACGCCACACTGGCATCCCAAGGCACATGATATTTAACCCTATCTGTTAAACAAAAGCTTTTCTAATACTTGGATTATTGTTAATACTTTTTGTTCAGCTTAAAATACATTACGCCACACTGGCATCCCAAGGCACATGCTATTTAACCCTATCTGTTAAACAAAAGCATTTCTCATACTTGGATTAGTGTTAAAAATTTCTGCTCAGCTTAAAATACATTACGCCACACTGGCATCCCAAGGCACATGCTATTTAACCCTATCTGTTAAACAAAAGCATTTCTCATACTTGGATTAGTGTTAAAAGTTTCTGCTCAGCTTAAAATACATTACTCCACACTGGCATCCCAAGGCACATGTTATTTAACCCTATCTGTTAAACAAAAGCATTTCTCATACTTGGATTAGTGTTAAAAGTTTCTGCTCAGCTTAAAATACACTTCCCCACACTGGCATCCCAAGGCACATGCTATTTAACCCTATCTGTTAAAGAAAAGCATTTCTCATGCTTAGATTATTGTTAATACTTTTTGTTCAGCTTAAAATACATTACGCCACACTGGCATTCCAAGGCACATGCTATTTAACCCTATCTGTTAAACAAAAGCATTTCTCATACTTGGATTAGTGTTAAAAGTTTCTGCTCAGCTTAAAATACATTACGCCACACTGGCATCCCAAGGCACATGCTATTTAACCCTATCTGTTAAACAAAAGCATTTCTCATACTTGGATTATTGTTAATACTTTTTGTTCAGCTTAAAATACATTACGCCACACTGGCATCCCAAGGCACATGCTATTTAACCCTATCTGTTAAACAAAAGCATTTATCATACTTGGATTATTGTTAATACTTTTTGTTCAGCTTAAAATACATTACGCCACACTGGCATCCCAAGGCACATGCTATTTAACCCTATCTGTTAAACAAAAGCATTTCTCATACTTGGATTAGTGTTAAAAGTTTCTGCTCAGCTTAAAATACATTACGCCACACTGGCATCCCAAGGCACATGCTATTTAACCCTATCTGTTAAACAAAAGCATTTCTCATACTTGGATTAGTGTTAAAAGTTTCTGCTCAGCTTAAAATACATTACGCCACACTGGCATCCCAAGGCACATGCTATTTAACCCTATCTGTTAAACAAAAGCATTTCTCATACTTGGATTAGTGTTAAAAGTTTCTGCTCAGCTTAAAATACATTACGCCACACTGGCATCCCAAGGCACATGCTATTTAACCCTATCTGTTAAACAAAAGCATTTCTCATACTTGGATTAGTGTTAAAAGTTTCTGCTCAGCTTAAAATACATTACTCCACACTGGCATCCCAAGGCACATGTTATTTAACCCTATCTGTTAAACAAAAGCATTTCTCATACTTGGATTAGTGTTAAAAGTTTCTGCTCAGCTTAAAATACATTACTCCACACTGGCATCCCAAGGCACATGTTATTTAACCCTATCTGTTAAACAAAAGCATTTCTCATACTTGGATTAGTGTTAAAAGTTTCTGCTCAGCTTAAAATACACTTCCCCACACTGGCATCCCAAGGCACATGCTATTTAACCCTATCTGTTAAACAAAAGCATTTCTCATACTTGGATTATTGTTAATAATTTTGTTCATCTTAAAATACATTACGCCACGCTGGCATCCCAAGGCACATGCTATTTAACCCCATCTGTTAAACAAAAGCATTTCCCATACTTGGATTAGTGTTAAAAGTTTCTGCTCAGCTTAAAATACATTACGCCACACTGGCATCCCAAGGCATATGCTATTTAACCCTATCTGATAAACAAAAGCATTTCTCATACTTGGATTAGTGTTAATACTTTTTGTTCAGCTTAAAATACATTACGCCACACTGGCATCCCAAGGCACATGATATTTAACCCTATCTGTTAAACAAAAGCTTTTCTAATACTTGGATTATTGTTAATACTTTTTGTTCAGCTTAAATTACATTACGCCACACTGGCATTCCAAGGCACATGCTATTTAACCCTATCTGGTAAACAAAAGCATTTCTCATACTTGGATTAGTGTTAATACTTTTTGTTCAGCTTAAAATACATTACGCCACACTGGCATTCCAAGGCACATGCTATTTAACCCTATCTGTTAAACAAAAGCATTTCTCATACTTGGATTAGTGTTAAAAGTTTCTACTCAGCTTAAAATACATTACTCCACACTGGCATCCCAAGGCACATGTTATTTAACCCTATCTGTTAAACAAAAGCATTTCTCATACTTGGATTAGTGTTAAAAGTTTCTGCTCAGCTTAAGATACACTTCCCCACACTGGCATCCCAAGGCACATGCTATTTAACCCTATCTGTTAAACAAAAGCATTTCCCATACTTGGATTAGTGTTAAAAGTTTCTGCTCAGCTTAAAATACATTACGCCACACTGGCATCCCAAGGCATATGCTATTTAACCCTATCTGTTAAACAAAAGCATTTCTCATACTTGGATTAGTGTTAATACTTTTTGTTCAGCTTAAAATACATTATGCCACACTGGCATCCCAAGGCACATGCTATTTAACCCTATCTGTTAAACAAAAGCATTTATCATACTTGGATTATTGTTAATAATTTTTGTTCAGCTTAAAATACATTACTCCACACTGGCATCCCAAGGCACATGCTATTTAACCCTATCTGTTAAACAAAAGCATTTCTCATACTTGGATTATTGTTAATATTTTTGTTCAGCTTAAAATACATTACGCCACACTGGCATCCCAAGGCACATGCTATTTAACCCTATCTGTTAAACAAAAGCATTTCTCATGCTTGGATTATTGTTAATACTTTTTGATCAGCTTAAAATACATTACGCCACACTGGCATCCCAAGGCACATGCTATTTATCCCTATCTGTTAAACAAAAGCATTTATCATACTTGGATTATTGTTAATACTTTTTGTTCAGCTTAAAATACATTACGCCACACTGGCATCCCAAGGCACATGTTATTTAACCCTATCTGTTAAACAAAAGCATTTCTCATACTTGGATTAGTGTTAAAAGTTTCTGCTCAGCTTAAAATACACTTCCCCACACTGGCATCCCAAGGCACATGCTATTTAACCCTATCTGTTAAACAAAAGCATTTCTCATACTTGGATTATTGTTAATAATTTTGTTCATCTTAAAATACATTACGCCACAGTGGCATCCCAAGGCACATGCTATTTAACCCTACCTGTTAAACAAAAGCATTTCTCATGCTTAGATTATTGTTAATACTTTTTGTTCAGCTTAAAATACATTACGCCACACTGGCATTCCAAGGCACATGCTATTTAACCCTATCTGTTAAACAAAAGCATTTCTCATACTTGGATTAGTGTTAAAAGTTTCTGCTCAGCTTAAAATACATTACGCCACACTGGCATCCCAAGGCACATGCTATTTAACCCTATCTGTTAAACAAAAGCATTTCTCATACTTGGATTATTGTTAATACTTTTTGTTCAGCTTAAAATACATTACGCCACACTGGCATCCCAAGGCACATGCTATTTAACCCTATCTGTTAAACAAAAGCATTTATCATACTTGGATTATTGTTAATACTTTTTGTTCAGCTTAAAATACATTACGCCACACTGGCATCCCAAGGCACATGCTATTTAACCCTATCTGTTAAACAAAAGCATTTCTCATACTTGGATTAGTGTTAAAAGTTTCTGCTCAGCTTAAAATACATTACGCCACACTGGCATCCCAAGGCACATGCTATTTAACCCTATCTGTTAAACAAAAGCATTTCTCATACTTGGATTAGTGTTAAAAGTTTCTGCTCAGCTTAAAATACATTACGCCACACTGGCATCCCAAGGCACATGCTATTTAACCCTATCTGTTAAACAAAAGCATTTCTCATACTTGGATTAGTGTTAAAAGTTTCTGCTCAGCTTAAAATACATTACTCCACACTGGCATCCCAAGGCACATGTTATTTAACCCTATCTGTTAAACAAAAGCATTTCTCATACTTGGATTAGTGTTAAAAGTTTCTGCTCAGCTTAAAATACACTTCCCCACACTGGCATCCCAAGGCACATGCTATTTAACCCTATCTGTTAAACAAAAGCATTTCTCATACTTGGATTATTGTTAATAATTTTGTTCATCTTAAAATACATTACGCCACGCTGGCATCCCAAGGCACATGCTATTTAACCCCATCTGTTAAACAAAAGCATTTCCCATACTTGGATTAGTGTTAAAAGTTTCTGCTCAGCTTAAAATACATTACGCCACACTGGCATCCCAAGGCACATGCTATTTAACCCTATCTGTTAAACAAAAGCATTTCTCATACTTGGATTAGTGTTAAAAGTTTCTGCTCAGCTTAAAATACATTACACCACACTGGCATCCCAAGGCACATGCTATTTAACCCTATCTGTTAAACAAAAGCATTTCTCATACACTTGGATTAGTGTTAAAAGTTTCTGCTCAGCTTAAAATACACTTCCCCACACTGGCATCCCAAGGCACATGCTATTTAACCCTATCTGTTAAACAAAAGCATTTCTCATACTTGGATTATTGTTAATAATTTTGTTCATCTTAAAATACATTACGCCACACTGGCATCCCAAGGCACATGCTATTTAACCCTATCTGTTAAACAAAAGCATTTCTCATGCTTAGATTATTGTTAATACTTTTTGTTCAGCTTAAAATACATTACGCCACACTGGCATCCCAAGGCACATGCTATTTAACCCTATCTGTTAAACAAAAACATTTCCCATACTTGGATTAGTGTTAAAAGTTTCTGCTCAGCTTAAAATACATTACGCCACACTGGCATCCCAAGGCATATGCTATTTAACCCTATCTGTTAAACAAAAGCATTTCTCATACTTGGATTAGTGTTAAAAGTTTCTGCTCAGCTTAAAATACATTACGCCACACTGGCATCCCAAGGCACATGCTATTTAACCCTATCTGTTAAGCAAAAGCATTTCTCATACTTGGATTATTGTTAATACTTTTTGTTCAGCTTAAAATACATTACGCCACACTGGCATCCCAAGGCACATGCTATTTAACCCTATCTGTTAAACAAAAGCATTTATCATACTTGGATTATTGTTAATACTTTTTGTTCAGCTTAAAATACATTACGCCACACTGGCATCCCAAGGCACATGATATTTAACCATATCTGTTAAACAAAAGCTTTTCTAATACTTGGATTATTGTTAATACTTTTTGTTCAGCTTAAAATACATTACGCCACACTGGCATCCCAAGGCACATGCTATTTAACCCTATCTGTTAAACAAAAGCATTTCTCATACTTGGATTAGTGTTAAAAATTTCTGCTCAGCTTAAAATACATTACGCCACACTGGCATCCCAAGGCACATGCTATTTAACCCTATCTGTTAAACAAAAGCATTTCTCATACTTGGATTAGTGTTAAAAGTTTCTGCTCAGCTTAAAATACATTACTCCACACTGGCATCCCAAGGCACATGTTATTTAACCCTATCTGTTAAACAAAAGCATTTCTCATACTTGGATTAGTGTTAAAAGTTTCTGCTCAGCTTAAAATACACTTCCCCACACTGGCATCCCAAGGCACATGCTATTTAACCCTATCTGTTAAACAAAATCATTTCTCATACTTGGATTATTGTTAATAATTTTGTTCATCTTAAAATACATTACGCCACAGTGGCATCCCAAGGCACATGCTATTTAACCCTATCTGTTAAACAAAAGCATTTCTCATGCTTAGATTATTGTTAATACTTTTTGTTCAGCTTAAAATACATTACGCCACACTGGCATTCCAAGGCACATGCTATTTAACCCTATCTGTTAAACAAAAGCATTTCTCATACTTGGATTAGTGTTAAAAGTTTCTGCTCAGCTTAAAATACATTACGCCACACTGGCATCCCAAGGCACATGCTATTTAACCCTATCTGTTAAACAAAAGCATTTCTCATACTTGGATTATTGTTAATACTTTTTGTTCAGCTTAAAATACATTACGCCACACTGGCATCCCAAGGCACATGCTATTTAACCCTATCTGTTAAACAAAAGCATTTATCATACTTGGATTATTGTTAATACTTTTTGTTCAGCTTAAAATACATTACGCCACACTGGCATCCCAAGGCACATGCTATTTAACCCTATCCGTTAAACAAAAGCATTTCTCATACTTGGATTAGTGTTAAAAGTTTCTGCTCAGCTTAAAATACATTACGCCACACTGGCATCCCAAGGCACATGCTATTTAACCCTATCTGTTAAACAAAAGCATTTCTCATACTTGGATTAGTGTTAAAAGTTTCTGCTCAGCTTAAAATACATTACGCCACACTGGCATCCCAAGGCACATGCTATTTAACCCTATCTGTTAAACAAAAGCATTTCTCATACTTGGATTAGTGTTAAAAGTTTCTGCTCAGCTTAAAATACATTACTCCACACTGGCATCCCAAGGCACATGTTATTTAACCCTATCTGTTAAACAAAAGCATTTCTCATACTTGGATTAGTGTTAAAAGTTTCTGCTCAGCTTAAAATACATTACTCCACACTGGCATCCCAAGGCACATGTTATTTAACCCTATCTGTTAAACAAAAGCATTTCTCATACTTGGATTAGTGTTAAAAGTTTCTGCTCAGCTTAAAATACACTTCCCCACACTGGCATCCCAAGGCACATGCTATTTAACCCTATCTGTTAAACAAAAGCATTTCTCATACTTGGATTATTGTTAATAATTTTGTTCATCTTAAAATACATTACGCCACGCTGGCATCCCAAGGCACATGCTATTTAACCCCATCTGTTAAACAAAAGCATTTCCCATACTTGGATTAGTGTTAAAAGTTTCTGCTCAGCTTAAAATACATTACGCCACACTGGCATCCCAAGGCATATGCTATTTAACCCTATCTGTTAAACAAAAGCATTTCTCATACTTGGATTAGTGTTAATACTTTTTGTTCAGCTTAAAATACATTACGCCACACTGGCATCCCAAGGCACATGATATTTAACCCTATCTGTTAAACAAAAGCTTTTCTAATACTTGGATTATTGTTAATACTTTTTGTTCAGCTTAAATTACATTACGCCACACTGGCATTCCAAGGCACATGCTATTTAACCCTATCTGGTAAACAAAAGCATTTCTCATACTTGGATTAGTGTTAATACTTTTTGTTCAGCTTAAAATACATTACGCCACACTGGCATTCCAAGGCACATGCTATTTAACCCTATCTGTTAAACAAAAGCATTTCTCATACTTGGATTAGTGTTAAAAGTTTCTACTCAGCTTAAAATACATTACTCCACACTGGCATCCCAAGGCACATGTTATTTAACCCTATCTGTTAAACAAAAGCATTTCTCATACTTGGATTAGTGTTAAAAGTTTCTGCTCAGCTTAAAATACACTTCCCCACACTGGCATCCCAAGGCACATGCTATTTAACCCTATCTGTTAAACAAAAGCATTTCCCATACTTGGATTAGTGTTAAAAGTTTCTGCTCAGCTTAAAATACATTACGCCACACTGGCATCCCAAGGCATATGCTATTTAACCCTATCTGTTAAACAAAAGCATTTCTCATACTTGGATTAGTGTTAAAAGTTTCTGCTCAGCTTAAAATACATTACGCCACACTGGCATCCCAAGGCACATGCTATTTAACCCTATCTGTTAAACAAAAGCATTTCTCATACTTGGATTATTGTTAATACTTTTTGTTCAGCTTAAAATACATTATGCCACACTGGCATCCCAAGGCACATGCTATTTAACCCTATCTGTTAAACAAAAGCATTTATCATACTTGGATTATTGTTAATAATTTTTGTTCAGCTTAAAATACATTACTCCACACTGGCATCCCAAGGCACATGCTATTTAACCCTATCTGTTAAACAAAAGCATTTCTCATACTTGGATTATTGTTAATATTTTTGTTCAGCTTAAAATACATTACGCCACACTGGCATCCCAAGGCACATGCTATTTAACCCTATCTGTTAAACAAAAGCATTTCTCATGCTTGGATTATTGTTAATACTTTTTGATCAGCTTAAAATACATTACGCCACACTGGCATCCCAAGGCACATGCTATTTATCCCTATCTGTTAAACAAAAGCATTTATCATACTTGGATTATTGTTAATACTTTTTGTTCAGCTTAAAATACATTACGCCACACTGGCATCCCAAGGCACATGTTATTTAACCCTATCTGTTAAACAAAAGCATTTCTCATACTTGGATTAGTGTTAAAAGTTTCTGCTCAGCTTAAAATACGCTTCCCCACACTGGCATCCCAAGGCACATGCTATTTAACCCTATCTGTTAAACAAAAGCATTTCTCATACTTGGATTATTGTTAATAATTTTGTTCATCTTAAAATACATTACGCCACAGTGGCATCCCAAGGCACATGCTATTTAACCCTATCTGTTAAACAAAAGCATTTCTCATGCTTAGATTATTGTTAATACTTTTTGTTCAGCTTAAAATACATTACGCCACACTGGCATTCCAAGGCACATGCTATTTAACCCTATCTGTTAAACAAAAGCATTTCCCATACTTGGATTAGTGTTAAAAGTTTCTGCTCAGCTTAAAATACATTACGCCACACTGGCATCCCAAGGCACATGCTATTTAACCCTATCTGTTAAACAAAAGCATTTCTCATACTTGGATTATTGTTAATACTTTTTGTTCAGCTTAAAATACATTACGCCACACTGGCATCCCAAGGCACATGCTATTTAACCCTATCTGTTAAACAAAAGCATTTATCATACTTGGATTATTGTTAATACTTTTTGTTCAGCTTAAAATACATTACGCCACACTGGCATCCCAAGGCACATGCTATTTAACCCTATCTGTTAAACAAAAGCATTTCTCATACTTGGATTAGTGTTAAAAGTTTCTGCTCAGCTTAAAATACATTACGCCACACTGGCATCCCAAGGCACATGCTATTTAACCCTATCTGTTAAACAAAAGCATTTCTCATACTTGGATTAGTGTTAAAAGTTTCTGCTCAGCTTAAAATACATTACGCCACACTGGCATCCCAAGGCACATGCTATTTAACCCTATCTGTTAAACAAAAGCATTTCTCATACTTGGATTAGTGTTAAAAGTTTCTGCTCAGCTTAAAATACATTACTCCACACTGGCATCCCAAGGCACATGTTATTTAACCCTATCTGTTAAACAAAAGCATTTCTCATACTTGGATTAGTGTTAAAAGTTTCTGCTCAGCTTAAAATACATTACTCCACACTGGCATCCCAAGGCACATGCTATTTAACCCTATCTGTTAAACAAAAGCATTTCTCATACTTGGATTATTGTTAATAATTTTGTTCATCTTAAAATACATTACGCCACGCTGGCATCCCAAGGCACATGCTATTTAACCCCATCTGTTAAACAAAAGCATTTCCCATACTTGGATTAGTGTTAAAAGTTTCTGCTCAGCTTAAAATACATTACGCCACACTGGCATCCCAAGGCATATGCTATTTAACCCTATCTGTTAAACAAAAGCATTTCTCATACTTGGATTAGTGTTAATACTTTTTGTTCAGCTTAAAATACATTACGCCACACTGGCATCCCAAGGCACATGATATTTAACCCTATCTTTTAAACAAAAGCTTTTCTAATACTTGGATTATTGTTAATACTTTTTGTTCAGCTTAAATTACATTACGCCACACTGGCATTCCAAGGCACATGCTATTTAACCCTATCTGGTAAACAAAAGCATTTCTCATACTTGGATTAGTGTTAATACTTTTTGTTCAGCTTAAAATACATTACGCCACACTGGCATTCCAAGGCACATGCTATTTAACCCTATCTGTTAAACAAAAGCATTTCTCATACTTGGATTAGTGTTAAAAGTTTCTACTCAGCTTAAAATACATTACTTCACACTGGCATCCCAAGGCACATGTTATTTAACCCTATCTGTTAAACAAAAGCATTTCTCATACTTGGATTAGTGTTAAAAGTTTCTGCTCAGCTTAATATACACTTCCCCACACTGGCATCCCAAGGCACATGCTATTTAACCCTATCTGTTAAACAAAAGCATTTCCCATACTTGGATTAGTGTTAAAAGTTTCTGCTCAGCTTAAAATACATTACGCCACACTGGCATCCCAAGGCATATGCTATTTAACCCTATCTGTTAAACAAAAGCATTTCTCATACTTGGATTAGTGTTAATACTTTTTGTTCAGCTTAAAATACATTACGCCACACTGGCATTCCAAGGCACATGCTATTTAACCATATCTGTTAAACAAAAGCATTTCTCATACTTGGATTAGTGTTAAAAGTTTCTGCTCAGCTTAAAATACATTACGCCACACTGGCATCCCAAGGCACATGCTATTTAACCCTATCTGTTAAACAAAAGCATTTCTCATACTTGGATTATTGTTAATACTTTTTGTTCATCTTAAAATACATTACGCCACACTGGCATTCCAAGGCACATGCTATTTAACCCTATCTGTTAAACAAAAGCATTTCTCATACTTGGATTAGTGTTAAAAGTTTCTACTCAGCTTAAAATACATTACTTCACACTGGCATCCCAAGGCACATGTTATTTAACCCTATCTGTTAAACAAAAGCATTTCTCATACTTGGATTAGTGTTAAAAGTTTCTGCTCAGCTTAAAATACACTTCCCCACACTGGCATCCCAAGGCACATGCTATTTAACCCTATCTGTTAAACAAAAGCATTTCCCATACTTGGATTAGTGTTAAAAGTTTCTGCTCAGCTTAAAATACATTACGCCACACTGGCATCCCAAGGCATATGCTATTTAACCCTATCTGTTAAACAAAAGCATTTCTCATACTTGGATTAGTGTTAATACTTTTTGTTCAGCTTAAAATACATTACGCCACACTGGCATTCCAAGGCACATGCTATTTAACCATATCTGTTAAACAAAAGCATATCTCATACTTGGATTAGTGTTAAAAGTTTCTGCTCAGCTTAAAATACATTACGCCACACTGGCATCCCAAGGCACATGCTATTTAACCCTATCTGTTAAACAAAAGCATTTCTCATACTTGGATTATTGTTAATACTTTTTGTTCAGCTTAAAATACATTATGCCACACTGGCATCCCAAGGCACATGCTATTTAACCCTATCTGTTAAACAAAAGCATTTATCATACTTGGATTATTGTTAATAATTTTTGTTCAGCTTAAAATACATTACTCCACACTGGCATCCCAAGGCACATGCTATTTAACCCTATCTGTTAAACAAAAGCATTTATCATACTTGGATTATTGTTAATACTTTTTGTTCAGCTTAAAATACATTACGCCACACTGGCATCCCAAGGCACATGTTATTTAACCCTATCTGTTAAACAAAAGCATTTCTCATACTTGGATTAGTGTTAAAAGTTTCTGCTCAGCTTAAAATACACTTCCCCACACTGGCATCCCAAGGCACATGCTATTTAACCCTATCTGTTAAACAAAAGCATTTCTCATACTTGGATTATTGTTAATAATTTTTTTCATCTTAAAATACATTACGCCACAGTGGCATCCCAAGGCACATGCTATTTAACCCTATCTGTTAAACAAAAGCATTTCTCATGCTTAGATTATTGTTAATACTTTTTGTTCAGCTTAAAATACATTACGCCACACTGGCATTCCAAGGCACATGCTATTTAACCCTATCTGTTAAACAAAAGCATTTCTCATACTTGGATTAGTGTTAAAAGTTTCTGCTCAGCTTAAAATACATTACGCCACACTGGCATCCCAAGGCACATGCTATTTAACCCTATCTGTTAAACAAAAGCATTTCTCATACTTGGATTATTGTTAATAATTTTGTTCATCTTAAAATACATTACGCCACAGTGGCATCCCAAGGCATATGCTATTTAACCCTATCTGTTAAACAAAAGCATTTCTCATACTTGGATTAGTGTTAATACTTTTTGTTCAGCTTAAAATACATTACGCCACACTGGCATTCCAAGGCACATGCTATTTAACCATATCTGTTAAACAAAAGCATTTCTCATACTTGGATTAGTGTTAAAAGTTTCTGCTCAGCTTAAAATACATTACGCCACACTGGCATCCCAAGGCACATGCTATTTAACCCTATCTGTTAAACAAAAGCATTTCTCATACTTGGATTATTGTTAATACTTTTTGTTCAGCTTAAAATACATTATGCCACACTGGCATCCCAAGGCACATGCTATTTAACCCTATCTGTTAAACAAAAGCATTTATCATACTTGGATTATTGTTAATAATTTTTGTTCAGCTTAAAATACATTACTCCACACTGGCATCCGAAGGCACATGCTATTTAACCCTATCTGTTAAACAAAAGCATTTCTCATACTTGGATTATTGTTAATATTTTTGTTCAGCTTAAAATACATTACGCCACACTGGCATCCCAAGGCACATGCTATTTATCCCTATCTGTTAAACAAAAGCATTTATCATACTTGGATTATTGTTAATACTTTTTGTTCAGCTTAAAATACATTACGCCACACTGGCATCCCAAGGCACATGTTATTTAACCCTATCTGTTAAACAAAAGCATTTCTCATACTTGGATTAGTGTTAAAAGTTTCTGCTCAGCTTAAAAAACATTACGCCACACTGACATCCCAAGGCACATGCTATTTAACCCTATCTGTTAAACAAAAGCATTTCTCATACTTGGATTATTGTTAATACTTTTTGTTCATCTTAAAATACATTACGCCACACTGGCATCCCAAGGCACATGCTATTTAACCCTATCTGTTAAACAAAAGCATTTCTCATACTTGGATTAGTGTTAAAAGTTTCTGCTCAGCTTAAAATACATTACGCCACACTGGCATCCCAAGGCACATGCTATTTTAACCCTTTCTGCTATTTTGCCCTGAACGCTATTTTAACCCTATCTGTTAAACAAAAGCATTTCTCATACTTGGATTAGTGTTAAAAGTTTCTGCTCAGCTTAAAATACATTACGCCACACTGGCATCCCAAGGCACATGCTATTTAACCCTATCTGTTAAATAAAAGCATTTCTTATACTTGGATTAGTGTTAAAAGTTTCTGCTCAGCTTAAAATACACTTCCCCACACTGGCATCCCAAGGCACATGCTATTTAACCCTATCTGTTAAACAAAAGCATTTCTCATACTTGGATTATTGTTAATAATTTTGTTCATCTTAAAATACATTACGCCACACTTGCATCCCAAGGCACATGCTATTTAACCCTATCTGTTAAACAAAAGCATTTCTCATGCTTAGATTATTGTTAACACTTATTGTTCAGCTTAAAATACATTACGCCACACTGACATCCCAAGGCACATGCTATTTAACCCTATCTGTTAAACAAAAGCATTTCCCATACTTGGATTAGTGTTAAAAGTTTCTGCTCAGCTTAAAACACATTACGCCATTCTGGCATCCCAAGGCACATGCTATTTAACCCTATCTGTTAAACAAAAGCATTTCTCATACACTTGGATTAGTGTTAAAAGTTTCTGCTCAGCTTAAAATACACTTCCCCACACTGGCATCCCAAGGCACATGCTATTTAACCCTATCTGTTAAACAAAAGCATTTCTCATACTTGGATTATTGTTAATAAATTTGTTCATCTTAAAATACATTACGCCACACTGGCATCCCAAGGCACATGCTATTTAACCCTATCTGTTAAACAAAAGCATTTCTCATGCTTAGATTATTGTTAATACTTTTTGTTCAGCTTAAAATACATTACGCCACACTGGCATACCAAGGCACATGCTATTTAACCCTATCTGTTAAACAAAAGCATTTCCCATACTTGGATTAGTGTTAAAAGTTTCTGCTCAGCTTAAAATACATTACGTCACACTGGCATCCCAAGGCATATGCTATTTAACCCTATCTGTTAAACAAAAGCATTTCTCATACTTGGATTAGTGTTAATACTTTTTGTTCATCTTAAAATACATTACGCCACACTGGCATTCCAAGGCACATGCTATTTAACCCTATCTGTTAAACAAAAGCATTTCTCATACTTGGATTAGTGTTAAAAGTTTCTGCTCAGCTTAAAATACATTACGCCACACTGGCATCCCAAGGCACATGCTATTTAACCCTATCTGTTAAACAAAAGCATTTCTCATACTTGGATTATTGTTAATACTTTTTGTTCAGCTTAAAATACATTACGCCACACTGGCATCCCAAGGCACATGCTATTTAACCCTATCTGTTAAACAAAAGCATTTATCATACTTGGATTATTGTTAATACTTTTTGTTCAGCTTAAAATACATTACGCCACACTGGCATCCCAAGGCACATGATATTTAACCCTATCTGTTAAACAAAAGCATTTCTCATACTTGGATTAGTGTTAATACTTTTTGTTCAGCTTAAAATACATTACGCCACACTGGCATCCCAAGGCATATGCTATTTAACCCTATCTGTTAAACAAAAGCATTTCTCATACTTGGATCAGTGTTAAAAGTTTCTGCTCAGCTTAAAATACATTACGCCACACTGGCATCCCAAGGCACATGCTATTTAACCATATCTGTTAAACAAAAGCATTTCTCATACTTGGATTAGTGTTAATACTTTTTGTTCAGCTTAAAATACATTACGCCACACTGGCATTCCAAGGCACATGCTATTTAACCCTATCTGTTAAACAAAAGCATTTCTCATACTTGGATTAGTGTTAAAAGTTTCTGCTCAGCTTAAAATACATTACGCCACACTGGCATCCCAAGGCACATGCTATTTAACCATATCTGTTAAACAAATGCATTTCTCATACTTGGATTATTGTTAATACTTTTTGTTCAGCTTAAAATACATTACGCCACACTGGCATCCCAAGGCACATGCTATTTAACCCTATCTGTTAAACAAAAGCATTTCTCATACTTGGATTATTGTTAATACTTTTTGTTCAGCTTAAAATACATTACGCCACACTGGCATCCCAAGGCACATGCTATTTAACCCTATCTGTTAAACAAAAGCATTTCTCATACTTGGATTAGTGTAAAAAGTATCTGCTCAGCTTAAAATACAGTACGCCACACTGGCATCCCAAGGCACATGCTATTTAACCCTATCTGTTAAACAAAAGCATTTCTCATACTTGGATTAGTGTTAAAAGTTTCTGCTCAGCTTAAAATACATTACGCCACACTGGCA
Organism: Gastrophryne carolinensis; assembly: GCA_027917425.1. Taxonomy (NCBI): domain Eukaryota; kingdom Metazoa; phylum Chordata; class Amphibia; order Anura; family Microhylidae; genus Gastrophryne; species Gastrophryne carolinensis. Next base: position 212,723,441 of record CM051239.1, read on the forward strand.
TCCCAAGGCACATGCTATTTAACCCTATCTGTTAAACAAAAGCATTTCTCATACTTGGATTAGTGTTAAAAGTTCCTGTTTAGCTTAAAATACATTACGCCACACTGGCATCCCAAGGCACATGCTATTTAACCCTATCTGTTAAACAAAAGCATTTCTCATACTTGGATTAGTGTTAAAATTTTCTGCTCAGCTTAAAATACATTACGCCACACTGGCATCCCAAGGCACATGCTATTTAACCCTATCTGTTAAACAAAAGCATTTCTCATACTTGGATTAGTGTTAAAAGTTCCTGCTCAGCTTAAAATACATTACGCCACACTGGCATCCCAAGGCACATGCTATTTAACCCTATCTGTTAAACAAAAGCATTTCTCATACTTGGATTAGTGTTAAAAGTTTCTGCTCAGCTTAAAATACATTACGCCACACTGGCATCCCAAGGCACATGCTATTTAACCCTATCTGTTAAACAAAAGCATTTCTCATACTTGGATTAGTGTTAAAAGTTTCTGCTCAGCTTAAAATACATTACGCCACACTGGCATCCCAAGGCACATGCTATTTAACCCTATCTGTTAAACAAAAGCATTTCTCATACACTTGGATTAGTGTTAATAGTTTCTGCTCAGCTTAAAATACACTTCCCCACACTGGCATCCCAAGGCACATGCTATTTAACCCTATCTGTTAAACAAAAGCATTTCTCATACTTGGATTATTGGTAATAATTTTGTTCATCTTAAAATACATTACGCCACACTGGCATCCCAAGGCACATGCTATTTAACCCTATCTGTTAAACAAAAGCATTTCTCATGCTTAGATTATTGTTAATACTTTTTGTTCAGCTTAAAATACATTACGCCACACTGGCATCCCAAGGCACATGCTATTTAACCCTATCTGTTAAACAAAAGCATTTCCCATACTTGGATTAGTGTTAAAAGTTTCTGCTCAGCTTAAAATACATTACGCCACACTGGCATCCCAAGGCATATGCTATTTAACCCTATCTGTTAAACAAAAGCATTTCTCATACTTGGATTAGTGTTAATACTTTTTGTTCAGCTTAAAATACATTACGCCACACTGGCATTCCAAGGCACATGCTATTTAACCCTATCTGTTAAACAAAAGCATTTCTCATACTTGGATTAGTGTTAAAAGTTTCTGCTCAGCTTAAAATACATTACGCCACAATGGCATCCCAAGGCACATGCTATTTAACCCTATCTGTTAAACAAAAGCATTTCTCATACTTGGATTAGTGTTAAAAGTTCCTGCTCAGCTTAAAATACATTACGCCACACTGGCATCCCAAGGCACATGCTATTTAACCCTATCTGTTAAACAAAAGCATTTCTCATACTTGGATTAGTGTTAAAAGTTTCTGCTCAGCTTAAAATACATTACGCCACACTGGCATCCCAAGGCACATGCTATTTAACCCTATCTGTTAAACAAAAGCATTTCTCATACTTGGATTAGTGTTAAAAGTTTCTGCTCAGCTTAAAATACATTACGCCACACTGGCATCCCAAGGCACATGCTATTTAACCCTATCTGTTAAACAAAAGCATTTCTCATACACTTGGATTAGTGTTAATAGTTTCTGCTCAGCTTAAAATACACTTCCCCACACTGGCATCCCAAGGCACATGCTATTTAACCCTATCTGTTAAACAAAAGCATTTCTCATACTTGGATTATTGTTAATACTTTTTGTTCAGCTTAAAATACATTACGCCACACTGGCATCCCAAGGCACATGCTATTTAACCCTATCTGTTAAACAAAAGCATTTCTCATACTTGGATTAGTGTAAAAAGTTTCTGCTCAGCTTAAAATACAGTACACCACACTGGCATCCCAAGGCACATGCTGTTTAACCCTATCTGTTAAACAAAAGCATTTCTCATACTTGGATTAGTGTTAAAAGTTTCTGCTCAGCTTAAAATACATTACGCCACACTGGCATCCCAAGGCACATGCTATTTAACCCTATCTGTTAAACAAAAGCATTTCTCATACTTGGATTAGTGTTAAAAGTTCCTGCTCAGCTTAAAATACATTACGCCACACTGGCATTCCAAGGCACATGCTATTTAACCCTATCTGTTAAACAAAAGCATTTCTCATACTTGGATTAGTGTTAAAAGTTTCTGCTCAGCTTAAAATACATTACGCCACACTGGCATCCCAAGGCACATGCTATTTAACCCTATCTGTTAAACAAAAGCATTTCTCATACTTGGATTAGTGTTAAAAGTTTCTGCTCAGCTTAAAATACATTACGCCACACTGGCATCCCAAGGCACATGCTATTTAACCCTATCTGGTAAACAAAAGCATTTCTCATACACTTGGATTATTGTTAATAATTTTGTTCATCTTAAAATACATTACGCCACACTGGCATCCCAAGGCACATGCTATTTAACCCTATCTGTTAAACAAAAGCATTTCTCATACTTAGATTATTGTTAATACTTTTTGTTCAGCTTAAAATACATTACGCCACACTGGCATCCCAAGGCACATGCTATTTAACCCTATCTGTTAAACAAAAGCATTTCCCATACTTGGATTAGTGTTAAAAGTTTCTGCTCAGCTTAAAATACATTACGCCACACTGGCATCCCAAGGCATATGCTATTTAACCCTATCTGTTAAACAAAAGCATTTCTCATACTTGGATTAGTGTTAATACTTTTTGTTCAGCTTAAAATACATTACGCCACACTGGCATCCCAAGGCACATGCTATTTAACCCTATCTGTTAAACAAAAGCATTTCTCATACTTGGATTATTGTTAATACTTTTTGTTCAGCTTAAAATACATTACGCCACACTGGCATCCCAAGGCACATGATATTTAACCCTATCTGTTAAACAAAAGCATTTCTCATACTTAGATTATTGTTAATACTTTTTGTTCAGCTTAAAATACATTACGCCACACTGGCATCCCAAGGCACATGCTATTTAACCCTATCTGTTAAACAAAAGCATTCTTGGATTAGTGTTAAAAGTTTCTGCTCAGCTTAAAATACATTACGCCACACTGGCATCCCAAGGCACATGCTATTTAACCATATCTGTTAAACAAAAGCATTTCTCATACTTGGATTAGTGTTAATACTTTTTGTTCAGCTTAAAATACATTACGCCACACTGGCATTCCAAGGCACATGCTATTTAACCCTATCTGTTAAACAAAAGCATTTCTCATACTTGGATTAGTGTTAAAAGTTTCTGCTCAGCTTAAAATACATTACGCCACACTGGCATCCCAAGGCACATGCTATTTAACCATATCTGTTAAACAAAAGCATTTCTCATACTTGGATTATTGTTAATACTTTTTGTTCAGCTTAAAATACATTACGCCACACTGGCATCCCAAGGCACATGCTATTTAACCCTATCTGTTAAACAAAAGCATTTCTCATACTTGGATTATTGTTAATACTTTTTGTTCAGCTTAAAATACATTACGCCACACTGGCATCCCAAGGCACATGCTATTTAACCCTATCTGTTAAACAAAAGCATTTCTCATACTTGGATTAGTGTAAAAAGTTTCTGCTCAGCTTAAAATACAGTACGCCACACTGGCATCCCAAGGCACATGCTATTTAACCCTATCTGTTAAACAAAAGCATTTCTCATACTTGGATTAGTGTTAAAAGTTTCTGCTCAGATTAAAATACATTACGCCACACTGGCATCCCAAGGCACATGCTATTTAACCCTATCTGTTAAACAAAAGCATTTCTCATACTTGGATTAGTGTTAAAAGTTCCTGCTCAGCTTAAAATACATTACGCCACACTGGCATCCCAAGGCACATGCTATTTAACCCTATCTGTTAAACAAAAGCATTTCTCATACTTGGATTAGTGTTAAAAGTTTCTGCTCAGCTTAAAATACATTACGCCACACTGGCATCCCAAGGCACATGCTATTTAACCCTATCTGTTAAACAAAAGCATTTCTCATACTTGGATTAGTGTTAAAAGTTCCTGCTCAGCTTAAAATACATTACGCCACACTGGCATCCCAAGGCACATGCTATTTAACCCTATCTGTTAACCCTTTTGTTGCCAAGCACGTAACACCTACGTGCTGGCTTGGCTGGGCCTTAAGTGCCAAGCACGTAGGTGTTACGTGCTTGACTTTCCTCGCTTGTAGTTTAAAAAGTAAAAACAACAAATACTCACCTGACCCCTTGTTGGATCCGGCCGGGTCTCCTCTTTAATTTGGTGCCATCCGATCCCCCGTGGGGGGTCGGATGGCTCCAGGAGAGCCCCCGGAATAGGCCGCCCCCCCTCCCGCTTCTGCAGCAGCAGCTTCTAAATGTAAAAAAAAAAAAAAATAAAAATGACATTCACTTACCTGTGTGTGCGCTGGCTCCCGCTGTCCCTCCTCTTCACCTGGGGGGCCTCCGATCCCCCCCCAGGACTTACCGATCTTCAGGAGAGAGCCTGGGAGGCTCTCTCCTCTCTTCTGCACGATGGCGGCCACCATCATGCCTCTAAGCCCCGCCCCCTTGGGGGCGGGGCTTATGAAGTCATCCCGGCCCCGATCTCAGGCTTCAGCCTTCTCAGCTTCTCAGATGCCGGTGATCGGCACAGGGGAAGGAGGTGACAGGAGATCCTCTGATCTCCTGCCTTCTCCTTCTCTGGATGCCGATCACCGGCATCTGTCAGCTGAGCGGCGAGGGACAAGAGCTTGCAATCGAAGGTAAGTACAGTAAAAAAAATTTTTTTTTTTTCTAACAAAATACTTTTTATTATTGTGTGGTGTTTTTTTTTCACATTAACCCTTTGTGAGCTGGTAAGGGGTCCATGAGACCCCTTATACCAGTTCACAAGGCTGGGGGGGTGGCAAGTCACCTGCCCTAGCGGGTGGCTTGCCATTAACCCCCGCACCCCCATTACCTGCCTCCCCAAAGGCCAGGGGGGGGCAGAAGAGCCCGGGCCCACATAGGCTATGTGGGCTCGTAGGCTGCAGGGTGGGGGGGCCACCAAAGCTGGCCCCCCCACTCTGTGCCTACAAGCCCCCATAGCTGGTCCCGGGCTGGTTACTTTGGGTAAGGGGGACCCCACGTCATTTTTTTTTGGGATTTTGAAGGGTTTTTAACCCTTCAAAATCCAAAAAAAAATGGGGTCCCCCTCCCCGGGAAGGGGGACCCTATGTCATTTTTTTTTTTAATTAACCATTTGTCATCCAGCAGCTATAAAAGGCTTCTGGGCAGGAAAGGGTGTCTACCTATACATATGTGGTATCGCTGTAACCGGGAGAAATTGGGGTTTCTCACGCAATAAGATTTTATTGACAAACTTACATTTTTTATTACAAAAAAACTCTACAAATTGTAAAAAAATGTTTTTTTTTTGTTTTTTTTCACACATTTCACCCAAAAAAATTGAGAATACACCTAAAAAATACAAACAAGACATTTCATGTTAAAGCCCAGACTCTGTTGAAAAAAACAATATATAATTTTCCTGGGAAATCCCTGGAAATCCCTTCAAAAATGACAGTTGAATATGTGTAGCGCAAAATGGTGAAACATCGTCTGGCAACAGGGAGTGGCAAATGCTGCAGGTAGGCTGGCAGCGAAAGGGTTAAACAAAAGCATTTCTCATACTTGGATTAGTGTTAAAAGTTTCTGCTCAGCTTAAAATATATTACGCCACACTGGCATCCCAAGGCACATGCTATTTAACCCTATCTGTTAAACAAAAGCATTTCTCATACATGGATTAGTGTTAAAAGTTTCTGCTCAGCTTAAAATACATTACGCCACACTGGCATCCCAAGGCACATGCTATTTAACCCTATCTGTTAAACAAAAGCATTTCTCATACACTTGGATTAGTGTTAATAGTTTCTGCTCAGCTTAAAATACACTTCCCCACACTGGCATCCCAAGGCACATGCTATTTAACCCTATCTGTTAAACAAAAGCATTTCTCATACTTGGATTATTGTTAATAATTTTGTTCATCTTAAAATACATTACGCCACACTGGCATCCCAAGGCACATGCTATTTAACCCTATCTGTTAAACAAAAGCATTTCTCATGCTTAGATTATTGTTAATACTTTTTGTTCAGCTTAAAATACATTACGCCACACTGGCATCCCAAGGCACATGCTATTTAACCCTATCTGTTAAACAAAAGCATTTCCCATACTTGGATTAGTGTTAAAAGTTTCTGCTCAGCTTAAAATACATTACGCCACACTGGCATCCCAAGGCATATGCTATTTAACCCTATCTGTTAAACAAAAGCATTTCTCATACTTGGATTAGTGTTAATACTTTTTGTTCAGCTTAAAATACATTACGCCACACTGGCATTCCAAGGCACATGCTATTTAACCCTATCTGTTAAACAAAAGCATTTCTCATACTTGGATTAGTGTTAAAAGTTTCTGCTCAGCTTAAAATACATTACGCCACAATGGCATCCCAAGGCACATGCTATTTAACCCTATCTGTTAAACAAAAGCATTTCTCATACTTGGATTAGTGTTAAAAGTTCCTGCTCAGCTTAAAATACATTACGCCACACTGGCATCCCAAGGCACATGCTATTTAACCCTATCTGTTAAACAAAAGCATTTCTCATACACTTGGATTAGTGTTAATAGTTTCTGCTCAGCTTAAAATACACTTCCCCACACTGGCATCCCAAGGCACATGCTATTTAACCCTATCTGTTAAACAAAAGCATTTCTCATACTTGGATTATTGTTAATAATTTTGTTCATCTTAAAATACATTACGCCACACTGGCATCCCAAGGCACATGCTATTTAACCCTATCTGTTAAACAAAAGCATTTCTCATGCTTAGATTATTGTTAATACTTTTTGTTCAGCTTAAAATACATTACGCCACACTGGCATCCCAAGGCACATGCTATTTAACCCTATCTGTTAAACAAAAGCATTTCCCATACTTGGATTAGTGTTAAAAGTTTCTGCTCAGCTTAAAATACATTACGCCACACTGGCATCCCAAGGCATATGCTATTTAACCCTATCTGTTAAACAAAAGCATTTCTCATACTTGGATTAGTGTTAATACTTTTTGTTCAGCTTAAAATACATTACGCCACACTGGCATTCCAAGGCACATGCTATTTAACCCTATCTGTTAAACAAAAGCATTTCTCATACTTGGATTAGTGTTAAAAGTTTCTGCTCAGCTTAAAATACATTACGCCACAATGGCATCCCAAGGCACATGCTATTTAACCCTATCTGTTAAACAAAAGCATTTCTCATACTTGGATTAGTGTTAAAAGTTCCTGCTCAGCTTAAAATACATTACGCCACACTGGCATCCCAAGGCACATGCTATTTAACCCTATCTGTTAAACAAAAGCATTTCTCATACTTGGATTAGTGTTAAAAGTTTCTGCTCAGCTTAAAATACATTACGCCACACTGGCATCCCAAGGCACATGCTATTTAACCCTATCTGTTAAACAAAAGCATTTCTCATACTTGGATTAGTGTTAAAAGTTTCTGCTCAGCTTAAAATACATTACGCCACACTGGTATCCCAAGGCACATGCTATTTAACCCTATCTGTTAAACAAAAGCATTTCTCATACACTTGGATTAGTGTTAATAGTTTCTGCTCAGCTTAAAATACACTTCCCCACACTGGCATCCCAAGGCACATGCTATTTAACCCTATCTGTTAAACAAAAGCATTTCTCATACTTGGATTATTGTTAATACTTTTTGTTCAGCTTAAAATACATTACGCCACACTGGCATCCCAAGGCACATGCTATTTAACCCTATCTGTTAAACAAAAGCATTTCTCATACTTGGATTAGTGTAAAAAGTTTCTGCTCAGCTTAAAATACAGTACGCCACACTGGCATCCCAAGGCACATGCTATTTAACCCTATCTGTTAAACAAAAGCATTTCTCATACTTGGATTATTGTTAATACTTTTTGTTCAGCTTAAAATACATTACGCCACACTGGCATCCCAAGGCACATGCTATTTAACCCTATCTGTTAAACAAAAGCATTTATCATACTTGGATTATTGTTAATACTTTTTGTTCAGCTTAAAATACATTACGCCACACTGGCATCCCAAGGCACATGCTATTTAACCCTATCTGTTAAACAAAAGCATTTCTCATACTTGGATTAGTGTTAAAAGTTTCTGCTCAGCTTAAAATACATTACGCCACACTGGCATCCCAAGGCACATGCTATTTAACCCTATCTGTTAAACAAAAGCATTTCTCATACTTGGATTAGTGTTAAAAGTTTCTGCTCAGCTTAAAATACATTACGCCACACTGGCATCCCAAGGCACATGCTATTTAACCCTATCTGTTAAACAAAAGCATTTCTCATACTTGGATTAGTGTTAAAAGTTTCTGCTCAGCTTAAAATACATTACTCCACACTGGCATCCCAAGGCACATGTTATTTAACCCTATCTGTTAAACAAAAGCATTTCTCATACTTGGATTAGTGTTAAAAGTTTCTGCTCAGCTTAAAATACATTACTCCACACTGGCATCCCAAGGCACATGTTATTTAACCCTATCTGTTAAACAAAAGCATTTCTCATACTTGGATTAGTGTTAAAAGTTTCTGCTCAGCTTAAAATACACTTCCCCACACTGGCATCCCAAGGCACATGCTATTTAACCCTATCTGTTAAACAAAAGCATTTCTCATACTTGGATTATTGTTAATAATTTTGTTCATCTTAAAATACATTACGCCACGCTGGCATCCCAAGGCACATGCTATTTAACCCCATCTGTTAAACAAAAGCATTTCCCATACTTGGATTAGTGTTAAAAGTTTCTGCTCAGCTTAAAATACATTACGCCACACTGGCATCCCAAGGCATATGCTATTTAACCCTATCTGTTAAACAAAAGCATTTCTCATACTTGGATTAGTGTTAATACTTTTTGTTCAGCTTAAAATACATTACGCCACACTGGCATCCCAAGGCACATGATATTTAACCCTATCTGTTAAACAAAAGCTTTTCTAATACTTGGATTATTGTTAATACTTTTTGTTCAGCTTAAATTACATTACGCCACACTGGCATTCCAAGGCACATGCTATTTAACCCTATCTGGTAAACAAAAGCATTTCTCATACTTGGATTAGTGTTAATACTTTTTGTTCAGCTTAAAATACATTACGCCACACTGGCATTCCAAGGCACATGCTATTTAACCCTATCTGTTAAACAAAAGCATTTCTCATACTTGGATTAGTGTTAAAAGTTTCTACTCAGCTTAAAATACATTACTCCACACTGGCATCCCAAGGCACATGTTATTTAACCCTATCTGTTAAACAAAAGCATTTCTCATACTTGGATTAGTGTTAAAAGTTTCTGCTCAGCTTAAAATACACTTCCCCACACTGACATCCCAAGGCACATGCTATTTAACCCTATCTGTTAAACAAAAGCATTTCCCATACTTGGATTAGTGTTAAAAGTTTCTGCTCAGCTTAAAATACATTACGCCACACTGGCATCCCAAGGCATATGCTATTTAACCCTATCTGTTAAACAAAAGCATTTCTCATACTTGGATTAGTGTTAATACTTTTTGTTCAGCTTAAAATACATTACGCCACACTGGCATTCCAAGGCACATGCTATTTAACCATATCTGTTAAACAAAAGCATTTCTCATACTTGGATTAGTGTTAAAAGTTTCTGCTCAGCTTAAAATACATTACGCCACACTGGCATCCCAAGGCACATGCTATTTAACCCTATCTGTTAAACAAAAGCATTTCTCATACTTGGATTATTGTTAATACTTTTTGTTCAGCTTAAAATACATTATGCCACACTGGCATCCCAAGGCACATGCTATTTAACCCTATCTGTTAAACAAAAGCATTTATCATACTTGGATTATTGTTAATAATTTTTGTTCAGCTTAAAATACATTACTCCACACTGGCATCCGAAGGCACATGCTATTTAACCCTATCTGTTAAACAAAAGCATTTCTCATACTTGGATTATTGTTAATATTTTTGTTCAGCTTAAAATACATTACGCCACACTGGCATCCCAAGGCACATGCTATTTAACCCTATCTGTTAAACAAAAGCATTTCTCATGCTTGGATTATTGTTAATACTTTTTGATCAGCTTAAAATACATTACGCCACACTGGCATCCCAAGGCACATGCTATTTATCCCTATCTGTTAAACAAAAGCATTTATCATACTTGGATTATTGTTAATACTTTTTGTTCAGCTTAAAATACATTACGCCACACTGGCATCCCAAGGCACATGTTATTTAACCCTATCTGTTAAACAAAAGCATTTCTCATACTTGGATTAGTGTTAAAAGTTTCTGCTCAGCTTAAAAAACATTACGCCACACTGACATCCCAAGGCACATGCTATTTAACCCTATCTGTTAAACAAAAGCATTTCTCATACTTGGATTATTGTTAATACTTTTTGTTCATCTTAAAATACATTACGCCACACTGGCATCCCAAGGCACATGCTATTTAACCCTATCTGTTAAACAAAAGCATTTCTCATACTTGGATTAGTGTTAAAAGTTTCTGCTCAGCTTAAAATACATTACGCCACACTGGCATCCCAAGGCACATGCTATTTTAACCCTTTCTGCTATTTTGCCCTGAACGCTATTTTAACCCTATCTGTTAAACAAAAGCATTTCTCATACTTGGATTAGTGTTAAAAGTTTCTGTTCAGCTTAAAATACATTACTCCACACTGGCATCCCAAGGCACATGCTATTTAACCCTATCTGTTAAATAAAAGCATTTCTTATACTTGGATTAGTGTTAAAAGTTTCTGCTCAGCTTAAAATACACTTCCCCACACTGGCATCCCAAGGCACATGCTATTTAACCCTATCTGTTAAACAAAAGCATTTCTCATACTTGGATTATTGTTAATAATTTTGTTCATCTTAAAATACATTACGCCACACTTGCATCCCAAGGCACATGCTATTTAACCCTATCTGTTAAACAAAAGCATTTCTCATGCTTAGATTATTGTTAACACTTATTGTTCAGCTTAAAATACATTACGCCACACTGACATCCCAAGGCACATGCTATTTAACCCTATCTGTTAAACAAAAGCATTTCCCATACTTGGATTAGTGTTAAAAGTTTCTGCTCGGCTTAAAATACATTACGCCATTCTGGCATCCCAAGGCACATGCTATTTAACCCTATCTGTTAAACAAAAGCATTTCTCATACACTTGGATTAGTGTTAAAAGTTTCTGCTCAGCTTAAAATACACTTCCCCACACTGGCATCCCAAGGCACATGCTATTTAACCCTATCTGTTAAACAAAAGCATTTCTCTTACTTGGATTATTGTTAATAAATTTGTTCATCTTAAAATACATTACGCCACACTGGCATCCCAAGGCACATGCTATTTAACCCTATCTGTTAAACAAAAGCATTTCTCATGCTTAGATTATTGTTAATACTTTTTGTTCAGCTTAAAATACATTACGCCACACTGGCATACCAAGGCACATGCTATTTAACCCTATCTGTTAAACAAAAGCATTTCCCATACTTGGATTAGTGTTAAAAGTTTCTGCTCAGCTTAAAATACATTACGCCACACTGGCATCCCAAGGCATATGCTATTTAACCCTATCTGTTAAACAAAAGCATTTCTCATACTTGGATTAGTGTTAATACTTTTTGTTCAGCTTAAAATACATTACGCCACACTGGCATTCCAAGGCACATGCTATTTAACCCTATCTGTTAAACAAAAGCATTTCTCATACTTGGATTAGTGTTAAAAGTTTCTGCTCAGCTTAAAATACATTACGCCACACTGGCATCCCAAGGCACATGCTATTTAACCCTATCTGTTAAACAAAAGCATTTCTCATACTTGGATTATTGTTAATACTTTTTGTTCAGCTTAAAATACATTACGCCACACTGGCATCCCAAGGCACATGCTATTTAACCCTATCTGTTAAACAAAAGCATTTATCATACTTGGATTATTGTTAATACTTTTTGTTCAGCTTAAAATACATTACGCCACACTGGCATCCCAAGGCACATGATATTTAACCCTATCTGTTAAACAAAAGCATTTCTCATACTTGGATTAGTGTTAATACTTTTTGTTCAGCTTAAAATACATTACGCCACACTGGCATCCCAAGGCATATGCTATTTAACCCTATCTGTTAAACAAAAGCATTTCTCATACTTGGATCAGTGTTAAAAGTTTCTGCTCAGCTTAAAATACATTACGCCACACTGGCATCCCAAGGCACATGCTATTTAACCATATCTGTTAAACAAAAGCATTTCTCATACTTGGATTAGTGTTAATACTTTTTGTTCAGCTTAAAATACATTACGCCACACTGGCATTCCAAGGCACATGCTATTTAACCCTATCTGTTAAACAAAAGCATTTCTCATACTTGGATTAGTGTTAAAAGTTTCTGCTCAGCTTAAAATACATTACGCCACACTGGCATCCCAAGGCACATGCTATTTAACCATATCTGTTAAACAAATGCATTTCTCATACTTGGATTATTGTTAATACTTTTTGTTCAGCTTAAAATACATTACGCCACACTGGCATCCCAAGGCACATGCTATTTAACCCTATCTGTTAAACAAAAGCATTTCTCATACTTGGATTATTGTTAATACTTTTTGTTCAGCTTAAAATACATTAAGCCACACTGGCATCCCAAGGCACATGCTATTTAACCCTATCTGTTAAACAAAAGCATTTCTCATACTTGGATTAGTGTAAAAAGTTTCTGCTCAGCTTAAAATACAGTACGCCACACTGGCATCCCAAGGCACATGCTATTTAACCCTATCTGTTAAACAAAAGCATTTCTCATACTTGGATTAGTGTTAAAAGTTTCTGCTCAGCTTAAAATACATTACGCCACACTGGCATCCCAAGGCACATGCTATTTAACCCTATCTGTTAAACAAAAGCATTTCTCATACTTGGATTAGTGTTAAAAGTTCCTGCTCAGCTTAAAATACATTACGCCACACTGGCATCCCAAGGCACATGCTATTTAACCCTATCTGTTAAACAAAAGCATTTCTCATACTTGGATTAGTGTTAAAAGTTTCTGCTCAGCTTAAAATACATTACGCCACACTGGCATCCCAAGGCACATGCTATTTAACCCTATCTGTTAAACAAAAGCATTTCTCATACTTGGATTAGTGTTAAAAGTTCCTGCTCAGCTTAAAATACATTACGCCACACTGGCATCCCAAGGCACATGCTATTTAACCCTATCTGTTAAACAAAAGCATTTCTCATACTTGGATTAGTGTTAAAAGTTTCTGCTCAGCTTAAAATACATTACGCCACACTGGCATCCCAAGGCACATGCTATTTAACCCTATCTGTTAAACAAAAGCATTTCTCATACTTGGATTAGTGTTAAAAGTTTCTGCTCAGCTTAAAATACATTACGCCACACTGGCATCCCAAGGCACATGCTATTTAACCCTATCTGTTAAACAAAAGCATTTCTCATACACTTGGATTAGTGTTAATAGTTTCTGCTCAGCTTAAAATACACTTCCCCACACTGGCATCCCAAGGCACATGCTATTTAACCCTATCTGTTAAACAAAAGCATTTCTCATACTTGGATTATTGTTAATAATTTTGTTCATCTTAAAATACATTACGCCACACTGGCATCCCAAGGCACATGCTATTTAACCCTATCTGTTAAACAAAAGCATTTCTCATGCTTAGATTATTGTTAATACTTTTTGTTCAGCTTAAAATACATTACGCCACACTGGCATCCCAAGGCACATGCTATTTAACCCTATCTGTTAAACAAAAGCATTTCCCATACTTGGATTAGTGTTAAAAGTTTCTGCTCAGCTTAAAATACATTACGCCACAATGGCATCCCAAGGCACATGCTATTTAACCCTATCTGTTAAACAAAAGCATTTCTCATACTTGGATTATTGTTAATACTTTTTGTTCATCTTAAAATACATTACGCCACACTGGCATCCCAAGGCACATGCTATTTAACCCTATCTGTTAAACAAAAGCATTTCTCATACTTGGATTAGTGTTAAAAGTTTCTGCTCAGCTTAAAATACATTACGCCACACTGGCATCCCAAGGCACATGCTATTTTAACCCTTTCTGCTATTTTGCCCTGAACGCTATTTTAACCCTATCTGTTAAACAAAAGCATTTCTCATACTTGGATTAGTGTTAAAAGTTTCTGTTCAGCTTAAAATACATTACTCCACACTGGCATCCCAAGGCACATGCTATTTAACCCTATCTGTTAAATAAAAGCATTTCTTATACTTGGATTAGTGTTAAAAGTTTCTGCTCAGCTTAAAATACACTTCCCCACACTGGCATCCCAAGGCACATGCTATTTAACCCTATCTGTTAAACAAAAGCATTTCTCATACTTGGATTATTGTTAATAATTTTGTTCATCTTAAAATACATTACGCCACACTTGCATCCCAAGGCACATGCTATTTAACCCTATCTGTTAAACAAAAGCATTTCTCATGCTTAGATTATTGTTAACACTTATTGTTCAGCTTAAAATACATTACGCCACACTGACATCCCAAGGCACATGCTATTTAACCCTATCTGTTAAACAAAAGCATTTCCCATACTTGGATTAGTGTTAAAAGTTTCTGCTCGGCTTAAAATACATTACGCCATTCTGGCATCCCAAGGCACATGCTATTTAACCCTATCTGTTAAACAAAAGCATTTCTCATACACTTGGATTAGTGTTAAAAGTTTCTGCTCAGCTTAAAATACACTTCCCCACACTGGCATCCCAAGGCACATGCTATTTAACCCTATCTGTTAAACAAAAGCATTTCTCTTACTTGGATTATTGTTAATAAATTTGTTCATCTTAAAATACATTACGCCACACTGGCATCCCAAGGCACATGCTATTTAACCCTATCTGTTAAACAAAAGCATTTCTCATGCTTAGATTATTGTTAATACTTTTTGTTCAGCTTAAAATACATTACGCCACACTGGCATACCAAGGCACATGCTATTTAACCCTATCTGTTAAACAAAAGCATTTCCCATACTTGGATTAGTGTTAAAAGTTTCTGCTCAGCTTAAAATACATTACGCCACACTGGCATCCCAAGGCATATGCTATTTAACCCTATCTGTTAAACAAAAGCATTTCTCATACTTGGATTAGTGTTAATACTTTTTGTTCAGCTTAAAATACATTACGCCACACTGGCATTCCAAGGCACATGCTATTTAACCCTATCTGTTAAACAAAAGCATTTCTCATACTTGGATTAGTGTTAAAAGTTTCTGCTCAGCTTAAAATACATTACGCCACACTGGCATCCCAAGGCACATGCTATTTAACCCTATCTGTTAAACAAAAGCATTTCTCATACTTGGATTATTGTTAATACTTTTTGTTCAGCTTAAAATACATTACGCCACACTGGCATCCCAAGGCACATGCTATTTAACCCTATCTGTTAAACAAAAGCATTTATCATACTTGGATTATTGTTAATACTTTTTGTTCAGCTTAAAATACATTACGCCACACTGGCATCCCAAGGCACATGATATTTAACCCTATCTGTTAAACAAAAGCATTTCTCATACTTGGATTAGTGTTAATACTTTTTGTTCAGCTTAAAATACATTACGCCACACTGGCATCCCAAGGCATATGCTATTTAACCCTATCTGTTAAACAAAAGCATTTCTCATACTTGGATCAGTGTTAAAAGTTTCTGCTCAGCTTAAAATACATTACGCCACACTGGCATCCCAAGGCACATGCTATTTAACCATATCTGTTAAACAAAAGCATTTCTCATACTTGGATTAGTGTTAATACTTTTTGTTCAGCTTAAAATACATTACGCCACACTGGCATTCCAAGGCACATGCTATTTAACCCTATCTGTTAAACAAAAGCATTTCTCATACTTGGATTAGTGTTAAAAGTTTCTGCTCAGCTTAAAATACATTACGCCACACTGGCATCCCAAGGCACATGCTATTTAACCCTATCTGTTAAACAAATGCATTTCTCATACTTGGATTATTGTTAATACTTTTTGTTCAGCTTAAAATACATTACGCCACACTGGCATCCCAAGGCACATGCTATTTAACCCTATCTGTTAAACAAAAGCATTTCTCATACTTGGATTATTGTTAATACTTTTTGTTCAGCTTAAAATACATTAAGCCACACTGGCATCCCAAGGCACATGCTATTTAACCCTATCTGTTAAACAAAAGCATTTCTCATACTTGGATTAGTGTAAAAAGTTTCTGCTCAGCTTAAAATACAGTACGCCACCCTGGCATCCCAAGGCACATGCTATTTAACCCTATCTGTTAAACAAAAGCATTTCTCATACTTGGATTAGTGTTAAAAGTTTCTGCTCAGCTTAAAATACATTACGCCACACTGGCATCCCAAGGCACATGCTATTTAACCCTATCTGTTAAACAAAAGCATTTCTCATACTTGGATTAGTGTTAAAAGTTCCTGCTCAGCTTAAAATACATTACGCCACACTGGCATCCCAAGGCACATGCTATTTAACCCTATCTGTTAAACAAAAGCATTTCTCATACTTGGATTAGTGTTAAAAGTTTCTGCTCAGCTTAAAATACATTACGCCACACTGGCATCCCAAGGCACATGCTATTTAACCCTATCTGTTAAACAAAAGCATTTCTCATACTTGGATTAGTGTTAAAAGTTCCTGCTCAGCTTAAAATACATTACGCCACACTGGCATCCCAAGGCACATGCTATTTAACCCTATCTGTTAAACAAAAGCATTTCTCATACTTGGATTAGTGTTAAAAGTTTCTGCTCAGCTTAAAATACATTACGCCACACTGGCATCCCAAGGCACATGCTATTTAACCCTATCTGTTAAACAAAAGCATTTCTCATACTTGGATTAGTGTTAAAAGTTTCTGCTCAGCTTAAAATACATTACGCCACACTGGCATCCCAAGGCACATGCTATTTAACCCTATCTGTTAAACAAAAGCATTTCTCATACACTTGGATTAGTGTTAATAGTTTCTGCTCAGCTTAAAATACACTTCCCCACACTGGCATCCCAAGGCACATGCTATTTAACCCTATCTGTTAAACAAAAGCATTTCTCATACTTGGATTATTGTTAATAATTTTGTTCATCTTAAAATACATTACGCCACACTGGCATCCCAAGGCACATGCTATTTAACCCTATCTGTTAAACAAAAGCATTTCTCATGCTTAGATTATTGTTAATACTTTTTGTTCAGCTTAAAATACATTACGCCACACTGGCATCCCAAGGCACATGCTATTTAACCCTATCTGTTAAACAAAAGCATTTCCCATACTTGGATTAGTGTTAAAAGTTTCTGCTCAGCTTAAAATACATTACGCCACAATGGCATCCCAAGGCATATGCTATTTAACCCTATCTGTTAAACAAAAGCATTTCTCATACTTGGATTAGTGTTAATACTTTTTGTTCATCTTAAAATACATTACGCCACACTGGCATTCCAAGGCACATGCTATTTAACCCTATCTGTTAAACAAAAGCATTTCTCATACATGGATTAGTGTTAAAAGTTTCTGCTCAGCTTAAAATACATTACGCCACAATGGCATCCCAAGGCACATGCTATTTAACCCTATCTGTTAAACAAAAGCATTTCTCATACTTGGATTAGTGTTAAAAGTTCCTGCTCAGCTTAAAATACATTACGCCACACTGGCATCCCAAGGCACATGCTATTTAACCCTATCTGTTAAACAAAAGCATTTCTCATACTTGGATTAGTGTTAAAAGTTTCTGCTCAGCTTAAAATACATTACGCCACACTGGCATCCCAAGGCACATGCTATTTAACCCTATCTGTTAAACAAAAGCATTTCTCATACTTGGATTAGTGTTAAAAGTTTCTGCTCAGCTTAAAATACATTACGCCACACTGGCATCCCAAGGCACATGCTATTTAACCCTATCTGTTAAACAAAAGCATTTCTCATACACTTGGATTAGTGTTAATAGTTTCTGCTCAGCTTAAAATACACTTCCCCACACTGGCATCCCAAGGCACATGCTATTTAACCCTATCTGTTAAACAAAAGCATTTCTCATACTTGGATTATTGTTAATACTTTTTGTTCAGCTTAAAATACATTACGCCACACTGGCATCCCAAGGCACATGCTATTTAACCCTATCTGTTAAACAAAAGCATTTCTCATACTTGGATTAGTGTTAAAAGTTTCTGCTCAGCTTAAAATACATTACGCCACAATGGCATCCCAAGGCACATGCTATTTAACCCTATCTGTTAAACAAAAGCATTTCTCATACTTGGATTAGTGTTAAAAGTTCCTGCTCAGCTTAAAATACATTACGCCACACTGGCATCCCAAGGCACATGCTATTTAACCCTATCTGTTAAACAAAAGCATTTCTCATACTTGGATTAGTGTTAAAAGTTTCTGCTCAGCTTAAAATACATTACGCCACACTGGCATCCCAAGGCACATGCTATTTAACCCTATCTGTTAAACAAAAGCATTTCTCATACTTGGATTAGTGTTAAAAGTTTCTGCTCAGCTTAAAATACATTACGCCACACTGGCATCCCAAGGCACATGCTATTTAACCCTATCTGTTAAATAAAAGCATTTCTTATACTTGGATTAGTGTTAAAAGTTTCTGCTCAGCTTAAAATACACTTCCCCACACTGGCATCCCAAGGCACATGCTATTTAACCCTATCTGTTAAACAAAAGCATTTCTCATACTTGGATTATTGTTAATAATTTTGTTCATCTTAAAATACATTACGCCACACTGGCATCCCAAGGCACATGCTATTTAACCCTATCTGTTAAACAAAAGCATTTCTCATGCTTAGATTATTGTTAATACTTTTTGTTCAGCTTAAAATACATTACGCCACACTGGCATCCCAAGGCACATGCTATTTAACCCTATCTGTTAAACAAAAGCATTTCCCATACTTGGATTAGTGTTAAAAGTTTCTGCTCAGCTTAAAATACATTACGCCACAATGGCATCCCAAGGCATATGCTATTTAACCCTATCTGTTAAACAAAAGCATTTCTCATACTTGGATTAGTGTTAATACTTTTTGTTCATCTTAAAATACATTACGCCACACTGGCATTCCAAGGCACATGCTATTTAACCCTATCTGTTAAACAAAAGCATTTCTCATACATGGATTAGTGTTAAAAGTTTCTGCTCAGCTTAAAATACATTACGCCACAATGGCATCCCAAGGCACATGCTGTTTAACCCTATCTGTTAAACAAAAGCATTTCTCATACTTGGATTAGTGTTAAAAGTTCCTGCTCAGCTTAAAATACATTACGCCACACTGGCATCCCAAGGCACATGCTATTTAACCCTATCTGTTAAACAAAAGCATTTCTCATACTTGGATTAGTGTTAAAAGTTTCTGCTCAGCTTAAAATACATTACGCCACACTGGCATCCCAAGGCACATGCTATTTAACCCTATCTGTTAAACAAAAGCATTTCTCATACTTGGATTAGTGTTAAAAGTTTCTGCTCAGCTTAAAATACATTACGCCACACTGGCATCCCAAGGCACATGCTATTTAACCCTATCTGTTAAACAAAAGCATTTCTCATACACTTGGATTAGTGTTAATAGTTTCTGCTCAGCTTAAAATACACTTCCCCACACTGGCATCCCAAGGCACATGCTATTTAACCCTATCTGTTAAACAAAAGCATTTCTCATACTTGGATTATTGTTAATACTTTTTGTTCAGCTTAAAATACATTACGCCACACTGGCATCCCAAGGCACATGCTATTTAACCCTATCTGTTAAACAAAAGCATTTCTCATACTTGGATTAGTGTTAAAAGTTTCTGCTCAGCTTAAAATACATTACGCCACAATGGCATCCCAAGGCACATGCTATTTAACCCTATCTGTTAAACAAAAGCATTTCTCATACTTGGATTAGTGTTAAAAGTTCCTGCTCAGCTTAAAATACATTACGCCACACTGGCATCCCAAGGCACATGCTATTTAACCCTATCTGTTAAACAAAAGCATTTCTCATACTTGGATTAGTGTTAAAAGTTTCTGCTCAGCTTAAAATACATTACGCCACACTGGCATCCCAAGGCACATGCTATTTAACCCTATCTGTTAAACAAAAGCATTTCTCATACTTGGATTAGTGTTAAAAGTTTCTGCTCAGCTTAAAATACATTACGCCACACTGGCATCCCAAGGCACATGCTATTTAACCCTATCTGTTAAATAAAAGCATTTCTTATACTTGGATTAGTGTTAAAAGTTTCTGCTCAGCTTAAAATACACTTCCCCACACTGGCATCCCAAGGCACATGCTATTTAACCCTATCTGTTAAACAAAAGCATTTCTCATACTTGGATTATTGTTAATAATTTTGTTCATCTTAAAATACATTACGCCACACTTGCATCCCAAGGCACATGCTATTTAACCCTATCTGTTAAACAAAAGCATTTCTCATGCTTAGATTATTGTTAACACTTATTGTTCAGCTTAAAATACATTACGCCACACTGACATCCCAAGGCACATGCTATTTAACCCTATCTGTTAAACAAAAGCATTTCTCATACTTGGATTAGTGTTAAAAGTTTCTGCTCAGCTTAAAATACATTACGCCACACTGGCATCCCAAGGCATATGCTATTTAACCCTATCTGTTAAACAAAAGCATTTCTCATACTTGGATTAGTGTTAATACTTTTTGTTCAGCTTAAAATACATTACGCCACACTGGCATTCCAAGGCACATGCTATTTAACCCTATCTGTTAAACAAAAGCATTTCTCATACTTGGATTAGTGTTAAAAGTTTCTGCTCAGCTTAAAATACATTACGCCACACTGGCATCCCAAGGCACATGCTATTTAACCCTATCTGTTAAACAAAAGCATTTCTCATACTTGGATTATTGTTAATACTTTTTGTTCAGCTTAAAATACATTACGCCACACTGGCATCCCAAGGCACATGCTATTTAACCCTATCTGTTAAACAAAAGCATTTATCATACTTGGATTATTGTTAATACTTTTTGTTCAGCTTAAAATACATTACGCCACACTGGCATCCCAAGGCACATGATATTTAACCCTATCTGTTAAACAAAAGCATTTCTCATACTTGGATTAGTGTTAATACTTTTTGTTCAGCTTAAAATACATTACGCCACACTGGCATCCCAAGGCATATGCTATTTAACCCTATCTGTTAAACAAAAGCATTTCTCATACTTGGATCAGTGTTAAAAGTTTCTGCTCAGCTTAAAATACATTACGCCACACTGGCATCCCAAGGCACATGCTATTTAACCATATCTGTTAAACAAAAGCATTTCTCATACTTGGATTAGTGTTAATACTTTTTGTTCAGCTTAAAATACATTACGCCACACTGGCATTCCAAGGCACATGCTATTTAACCCTATCTGTTAAACAAAAGCATTTCTCATACTTGGATTAGTGTTAAAAGTTTCTGCTCAGCTTAAAATACATTACGCCACACTGGCATCCCAAGGCACATGCTATTTAACCATATCTGTTAAACAAATGCATTTCTCATACTTGGATTATTGTTAATACTTTTTGTTCAGCTTAAAATACATTACGCCACACTGGCATCCCAAGGCACATGCTATTTAACCCTATCTGTTAAACAAAAGCATTTCTCATACTTGGATTATTGTTAATACTTTTTGTTCAGCTTAAAATACATTAAGCCACACTGGCATCCCAAGGCACATGCTATTTAACCCTATCTGTTAAACAAAAGCATTTCTCATACTTGGATTAGTGTAAAAAGTTTCTGCTCAGCTTAAAATACAGTACGCCACACTGGCATCCCAAGGCACATGCTATTTAACCCTATCTGTTAAACAAAAGCATTTCTCATACTTGGATTAGTGTTAAAAGTTTCTGCTCAGCTTAAAATACATTACGCCACACTGGCATCCCAAGGCACATGCTATTTAACCCTATCTGTTAAACAAAAGCATTTCTCATACTTGGATTAGTGTTAAAAGTTCCTGCTCAGCTTAAAATACATTACGCCACACTGGCATCCCAAGGCACATGCTATTTAACCCTATCTGTTAAACAAAAGCATTTCTCATACTTGGATTAGTGTTAAAAGTTTCTGCTCAGCTTAAAATACATTACGCCACACTGGCATCCCAAGGCACATGCTATTTAACCCTATCTGTTAAACAAAAGCATTTCTCATACTTGGATTAGTGTTAAAAGTTTCTGCTCAGCTTAAAATACATTACGCCACACTGGCATCCCAAGGCACATGCTATTTAACCCTATCTGTTAAACAAAAGCATTTCTCATACACTTGGATTAGTGTTAATAGTTTCTGCTCAGCTTAAAATACACTTCCCCACACTGGCATCCCAAGGCGCATGCTATTTAACCCTATCTGTTAAACAAAAGCATTTCTCATACTTGGATTATTGTTAATAATTTTGTTCATCTTAAAATACATTACGCCACACTGGCATCCCAAGGCACATGCTATTTAACCCTATCTGTTAAACAAAAGCATTTCTCATGCTTAGATTATTGTTAATACTTTTTGTTCAGCTTAAAATACATTACGCCACACTGGCATCCCAAGGCACATGCTATTTAACCCTATCTGTTAAACAAAAGCATTTCCCATACTTGGATTAGTGTTAAAAGTTTCTGCTCAGCTTAAAATACATTACGCCACAATGGCATCCCAAGGCATATGCTATTTAACCCTATCTGTTAAACAAAAGCATTTCTCATACTTGGATTAGTGTTAATACTTTTTGTTCAGCTTAAAATACATTACGCCACACTGGCATTCCAAGGCACATGCTATTTAACCCTATCTGTTAAACAAAAGCATTTCTCATACTTGGATTAGTGTTAAAAGTTTCTGCTCAGCTTAAAATACATTACGCCACAATGGCATCCCAAGGCACATGCTATTTAACCCTATCTGTTAAACAAAAGCATTTCTCATACTTGGATTAGTGTTAAAAGTTCCTGCTCAGCTTAAAATACATTACGCCACACTGGCATCCCAAGGCACATGCTATTTAACCCTATCTGTTAAACAAAAGCATTTCTCATACTTGGATTAGTGTTAAAAGTTTCTGCTCAGCTTAAAATACATTACGCCACACTGGCATCCCAAGGCACATGCTATTTAACCCTATCTGTTAAACAAAAGCATTTCTCATACTTGGATTAGTGTTAAAAGTTTCTGCTCAGCTTAAAATACATTACGCCACACTGGCATCCCAAGGCACATGCTATTTAACCCTATCTGTTAAACAAAAGCATTTCTCATACACTTGGATTAGTGTTAATAGTTTCTGCTCAGCTTAAAATACACTTCCCCACACTGGCATCCCAAGGCACATGCTATTTAACCCTATCTGTTAAACAAAAGCATTTCTCATACTTGGATTATTGTTAATACTTTTTGTTCAGCTTAAAATACATTACGCCACACTGGCATCCCAAGGCACATGCTATTTAACCCTATCTGTTAAACAAAAGCATTTCTCATACTTGGATTAGTGTTAAAAGTTTCTGCTCAGCTTAAAATACATTACGCCACAATGGCATCCCAAGGCACATGCTATTTAACCCTATCTGTTAAACAAAAGCATTTCTCATACTTGGATTAGTGTTAAAAGTTCCTGCTCAGCTTAAAATACATTACGCCACACTGGCATCCCAAGGCACATGCTATTTAACCCTATCTGTTAAACAAAAGCATTTCTCATACTTGGATTAGTGTTAAAAGTTTCTGCTCAGCTTAAAATACATTACGCCACACTGGCATCCCAAGGCACATGCTATTTAACCCTATCTGTTAAACAAAAGCATTTCTCATACACTTGGATTAGTGTTAATAGTTTCTGCTCAGCTTAAAATACACTTCCCCACACTGGCATCCCAAGGCACATGCTATTTAACCATATCTGTTAAACAAATGCATTTCTCATACTTGGATTATTGTTAATACTTTTTGTTCAGCTTAAAATACATTACGCCACACTGGCATCCCAAGGCACATGCTATTTAACCCTATCTGTTAAACAAAAGCATTTCTCATACTTGGATTATTGTTAATACTTTTTGTTCAGCTTAAAATACATTAAGCCACACTGGCATCCCAAGGCACATGCTATTTAACCCTATCTGTTAAACAAAAGCATTTCTCATACTTGGATTAGTGTAAAAAGTTTCTGCTCAGCTTAAAATACAGTACGCCACACTGGCATCCCAAGGCACATGCTATTTAACCCTATCTGTTAAACAAAAGCATTTCTCATACTTGGATTAGTGTTAAAAGTTTCTGCTCAGCTTAAAATACATTACGCCACACTGGCATCCCAAGGCACATGCTATTTAACCCTATCTGTTAAACAAAAGCATTTCTCATACTTGGATTAGTGTTAAAAGTTCCTGCTCAGCTTAAAATACATTACGCCACACTGGCATCCCAAGGCACATGCTATTTAACCCTATCTGTTAAACAAAAGCATTTCTCATACTTGGATTAGTGTTAAAAGTTTCTGCTCAGCTTAAAATACATTACGCCACACTGGCATCCCAAGGCACATGCTATTTAACCCTATCTGTTAAACAAAAGCATTTCTCATACTTGGATTAGTGTTAAAAGTTCCTGCTCAGCTTAAAATACATTACGCCACACTGGCATCCCAAGGCACATGCTATTTAACCCTATCTGTTAAACAAAAGCATTTCTCATACTTGGATTAGTGTTAAAAGTTTCTGCTCAGCTTAAAATACATTACGCCACACTGGCATCCCAAGGCACATGCTATTTAACCCTATCTGTTAAACAAAAGCATTTCTCATACTTGGATTAGTGTTAAAAGTTTCTGCTCAGCTTAAAATACATTACGCCACACTGGCATCCCAAGGCACATGCTATTTAACCCTATCTGTTAAACAAAAGCATTTCTCATACACTTGGATTAGTGTTAATAGTTTCTGCTCAGCTTAAAATACACTTCCCCACACTGGCATCCCAAGGCACATGCTATTTAACCCTATCTGTTAAACAAAAGCATTTCTCATACTTGGATTATTGTTAATAATTTTGTTCATCTTAAAATACATTACGCCACACTGGCATCCCAAGGCACATGCTATTTAACCCTATCTGTTAAACAAAAGCATTTCTCATACTTGGATTATTGTTAATACTTTTTGTTCAGCTTAAAATACATTAAGCCACACTGGCATCCCAAGGCACATGCTATTTAACCCTATCTGTTAAACAAAAGCATTTCTCATACTTGGATTAGTGTAAAAAGTTTCTGCTCAGCTTAAAATACAGTACGCCACACTGGCATCCCAAGGCACATGCTATTTAACCCTATCTGTTAAACAAAAGCATTTCTCATACTTGGATTAGTGTTAAAAGTTTCTGCTCAGCTTAAAATACATTACGCCACACTGGCATCCCAAGGCACATGCTATTTAACCCTATCTGTTAAACAAAAGCATTTCTCATACTTGGATTAGTGTTAAAAGTTCCTGCTCAGCTTAAAATACATTACGCCACACTGGCATCCCAAGGCACATGCTATTTAACCCTATCTGTTAAACAAAAGCATTTCTCATACTTGGATTAGTGTTAAAAGTTTCTGCTCAGCTTAAAATACATTACGCCACACTGGCATCCCAAGGCACATGCTATTTAACCCTATCTGTTAAACAAAAGCATTTCTCATACTTGGATTAGTGTTAAAAGTTCCTGCTCAGCTTAAAATACATTACGCCACACTGGCATCCCAAGGCACATGCTATTTAACCCTATCTGTTAAACAAAAGCATTTCTCATACTTGGATTAGTGTTAAAAGTTTCTGCTCAGCTTAAAATACATTACGCCACACTGGCATCCCAAGGCACATGCTATTTAACCCTATCTGTTAAACAAAAGCATTTCTCATACTTGGATTAGTGTTAAAAGTTTCTGCTCATCTTAAAATACATTACGCCACACTGGCATCCCAAGGCACATGCTATTTAACCCTATCTGTTAAACAAAAGCATTTCTCATACTTGGATTATTGTTAATACTTTTTGTTCAGCTTAAAATACATTACGCCACACTGGCATCCCAAGGCACATGCTATTTAACCCTATCTGTTAAACAAAAGCATTTATCATACTTGGATTATTGTTAATACTTTTTGTTCAGCTTAAAATACATTACGCCACACTGGCATCCCAAGGCACATGATATTTAACCCTATCTGTTAAACAAAAGCATTTCTCATACTTGGATTAGTGTTAATACTTTTTGTTCAGCTTAAAATACATTACGCCACACTGGCATCCCAAGGCATATGCTATTTAACCCTATCTGTTAAACAAAAGCATTTCTCATACTTGGATCAGTGTTAAAAGTTTCTGCTCAGCTTAAAATACATTACGCCACACTGGCATCCCAAGGCACATGCTATTTAACCATATCTGTTAAACAAAAGCATTTCTCATACTTGGATTAGTGTTAATACTTTTTGTTCAGCTTAAAATACATTACGCCACACTGGCATTCCAAGGCACATGCTATTTAACCCTATCTGTTAAACAAAAGCATTTCTCATACTTGGATTAGTGTTAAAAGTTTCTGCTCAGCTTAAAATACATTACGCCACACTGGCATCCCAAGGCACATGCTATTTAACCATATCTGTTAAACAAATGCATTTCTCATACTTGGATTATTGTTAATACTTTTTGTTCAGCTTAAAATACATTACGCCACACTGGCATCCCAAGGCACATGCTATTTAACCCTATCTGTTAAACAAAAGCATTTCTCATACTTGGATTATTGTTAATACTTTTTGTTCAGCTTAAAATACATTAAGCCACACTGGCATCCCAAGGCACATGCTATTTAACCCTATCTGTTAAACAAAAGCATTTCTCATACTTGGATTAGTGTAAAAAGTTTCTGCTCAGCTTAAAATACAGTACGCCACACTGGCATCCCAAGGCACATGCTATTTAACCCTATCTGTTAAACAAAAGCATTTCTCATACTTGGATTAGTGTTAAAAGTTTCTGCTCAGCTTAAAATACATTACGCCACACTGGCATCCCAAGGCACATGCTATTTAACCCTATCTGTTAAACAAAAGCATTTCTCATACTTGGATTAGTGTTAAAAGTTCCTGCTCAGCTTAAAATACATTACGCCACACTGGCATCCCAAGGCACATGCTATTTAACCCTATCTGTTAAACAAAAGCATTTCTCATACTTGGATTAGTGTTAAAAGTTTCTGCTCAGCTTAAAATACATTACGCCACACTGGCATCCCAAGGCACATGCTATTTAACCCTATCTGTTAAACAAAAGCATTTCTCATACTTGGATTAGTGTTAAAAGTTTCTGCTCAGCTTAAAATACATTACGCCACACTGGCATCCCAAGGCACATGCTATTTAACCCTATCTGTTAAACAAAAGCATTTCTCATACACTTGGATTAGTGTTAATAGTTTCTGCTCAGCTTAAAATACACTTCCCCACACTGGCATCCCAAGGCGCATGCTATTTAACCCTATCTGTTAAACAAAAGCATTTCTCATACTTGGATTATTGTTAATAATTTTGTTCATCTTAAAATACATTACGCCACACTGGCATCCCAAGGCACATGCTATTTAACCCTATCTGTTAAACAAAAGCATTTCTCATGCTTAGATTATTGTTAATACTTTTTGTTCAGCTTAAAATACATTACGCCACACTGGCATCCCAAGGCACATGCTATTTAACCCTATCTGTTAAACAAAAGCATTTCCCATACTTGGATTAGTGTTAAAAGTTTCTGCTCAGCTTAAAATACATTACGCCACAATGGCATCCCAAGGCATATGCTATTTAACCCTATCTGTTAAACAAAAGCATTTCTCATACTTGGATTAGTGTTAATACTTTTTGTTCAGCTTAAAATACATTACGCCACACTGGCATTCCAAGGCACATGCTATTTAACCCTATCTGTTAAACAAAAGCATTTCTCATACTTGGATTAGTGTTAAAAGTTTCTGCTCAGCTTAAAATACATTACGCCACAATGGCATCCCAAGGCACATGCTATTTAACCCTATCTGTTAAACAAAAGCATTTCTCATACTTGGATTAGTGTTAAAAGTTCCTGCTCAGCTTAAAATACATTACGCCACACTGGCATCCCAAGGCACATGCTATTTAACCCTATCTGTTAAACAAAAGCATTTCTCATACTTGGATTAGTGTTAAAAGTTTCTGCTCAGCTTAAAATACATTACGCCACACTGGCATCCCAAGGCACATGCTATTTAACCCTATCTGTTAAACAAAAGCATTTCTCATACTTGGATTAGTGTTAAAAGTTTCTGCTCAGCTTAAAATACATTACGCCACACTGGCATCCCAAGGCACATGCTATTTAACCCTATCTGTTAAACAAAAGCATTTCTCATACACTTGGATTAGTGTTAATAGTTTCTGCTCAGCTTAAAATACACTTCCCCACACTGGCATCCCAAGGCACATGCTATTTAACCCTATCTGTTAAACAAAAGCATTTCTCATACTTGGATTATTGTTAATACTTTTTGTTCAGCTTAAAATACATTACGCCACACTGGCATCCCAAGGCACATGCTATTTAACCCTATCTGTTAAACAAAAGCATTTCTCATACTTGGATTAGTGTTAAAAGTTTCTGCTCAGCTTAAAATACATTACGCCACAATGGCATCCCAAGGCACATGCTATTTAACCCTATCTGTTAAACAAAAGCATTTCTCATACTTGGATTAGTGTTAAAAGTTCCTGCTCAGCTTAAAATACATTACGCCACACTGGCATCCCAAGGCACATGCTATTTAACCCTATCTGTTAAACAAAAGCATTTCTCATACTTGGATTAGTGTTAAAAGTTTCTGCTCAGCTTAAAATACATTACGCCACACTGGCATCCCAAGGCACATGCTATTTAACCCTATCTGTTAAACAAAAGCATTTCTCATACACTTGGATTAGTGTTAATAGTTTCTGCTCAGCTTAAAATACACTTCCCCACACTGGCATCCCAAGGCACATGCTATTTAACCATATCTGTTAAACAAATGCATTTCTCATACTTGGATTATTGTTAATACTTTTTGTTCAGCTTAAAATACATTACGCCACACTGGCATCCCAAGGCACATGCTATTTAACCCTATCTGTTAAACAAAAGCATTTCTCATACTTGGATTATTGTTAATACTTTTTGTTCAGCTTAAAATACATTAAGCCACACTGGCATCCCAAGGCACATGCTATTTAACCCTATCTGTTAAACAAAAGCATTTCTCATACTTGGATTAGTGTAAAAAGTTTCTGCTCAGCTTAAAATACAGTACGCCACACTGGCATCCCAAGGCACATGCTATTTAACCCTATCTGTTAAACAAAAGCATTTCTCATACTTGGATTAGTGTTAAAAGTTTCTGCTCAGCTTAAAATACATTACGCCACACTGGCATCCCAAGGCACATGCTATTTAACCCTATCTGTTAAACAAAAGCATTTCTCATACTTGGATTAGTGTTAAAAGTTCCTGCTCAGCTTAAAATACATTACGCCACACTGGCATCCCAAGGCACATGCTATTTAACCCTATCTGTTAAACAAAAGCATTTCTCATACTTGGATTAGTGTTAAAAGTTTCTGCTCAGCTTAAAATACATTACGCCACACTGGCATCCCAAGGCACATGCTATTTAACCCTATCTGTTAAACAAAAGCATTTCTCATACTTGGATTAGTGTTAAAAGTTCCTGCTCAGCTTAAAATACATTACGCCACACTGGCATCCCAAGGCACATGCTATTTAACCCTATCTGTTAAACAAAAGCATTTCTCATACTTGGATTAGTGTTAAAAGTTTCTGCTCAGCTTAAAATACATTACGCCACACTGGCATCCCAAGGCACATGCTATTTAACCCTATCTGTTAAACAAAAGCATTTCTCATACTTGGATTAGTGTTAAAAGTTTCTGCTCAGCTTAAAATACATTACGCCACACTGGCATCCCAAGGCACATGCTATTTAACCCTATCTGTTAAACAAAAGCATTTCTCATACACTTGGATTAGTGTTAATAGTTTCTGCTCAGCTTAAAATACACTTCCCCACACTGGCATCCCAAGGCACATGCTATTTAACCCTATCTGTTAAACAAAAGCATTTCTCATACTTGGATTATTGTTAATAATTTTGTTCATCTTAAAATACATTACGCCACACTGGCATCCCAAGGCACATGCTATTTAACCCTATCTGTTAAACAAAAGCATTTCTCATACTTGGATTATTGTTAATACTTTTTGTTCAGCTTAAAATACATTAAGCCACACTGGCATCCCAAGGCACATGCTATTTAACCCTATCTGTTAAACAAAAGCATTTCTCATACTTGGATTAGTGTAAAAAGTTTCTGCTCAGCTTAAAATACAGTACGCCACACTGGCATCCCAAGGCACATGCTATTTAACCCTATCTGTTAAACAAAAGCATTTCTCATACTTGGATTAGTGTTAAAAGTTTCTGCTCAGCTTAAAATACATTACGCCACACTGGCATCCCAAGGCACATGCTATTTAACCCTATCTGTTAAACAAAAGCATTTCTCATACTTGGATTAGTGTTAAAAGTTCCTGCTCAGCTTAAAATACATTACGCCACACTGGCATCCCAAGGCACATGCTATTTAACCCTATCTGTTAAACAAAAGCATTTCTCATACTTGGATTAGTGTTAAAAGTTTCTGCTCAGCTTAAAATACATTACGCCACACTGGCATCCCAAGGCACATGCTATTTAACCCTATCTGTTAAACAAAAGCATTTCTCATACTTGGATTAGTGTTAAAAGTTCCTGCTCAGCTTAAAATACATTACGCCACACTGGCATCCCAAGGCACATGCTATTTAACCCTATCTGTTAAACAAAAGCATTTCTCATACTTGGATTAGTGTTAAAAGTTTCTGCTCAGCTTAAAATACATTACGCCACACTGGCATCCCAAGGCACATGCTATTTAACCCTATCTGTTAAACAAAAGCATTTCTCATACTTGGATTAGTGTTAAAAGTTTCTGCTCATCTTAAAATACATTACGCCACACTGGCATCCCAAGGCACATGCTATTTAACCCTATCTGTTAAACAAAAGCATTTCTCATACACTTGGATTAGTGTTAATAGTTTCTGCTCAGCTTAAAATACACTTCCCCACACTGGCATCCCAAGGCACATGCTATTTAACCCTATCTGTTAAACAAAAGCATTTCTCATACTTGGATTATTGTTAATAATTTTGTTCATCTTAAAATACATTACGCCACACTGGCATCCCAAGGCACATGCTATTTAACCCTATCTGTTAAACAAAAGCATTTCTCATGCTTAGATTATTGTTAATACTTTTTGTTCAGCTTAAAATACATTACGCCACAATGGCATCCCAAGGCATATGCTATTTAACCCTATCTGTTAAACAAAAGCATTTCTCATACTTGGATTAGTGTTAATACTTTTTGTTCAGCTTAAAATACATTACGCCACACTGGCATTCCAAGGCACATGCTATTTAACCCTATCTGTTAAACAAAAGCATTTCTCATACTTGGATTAGTGTTAAAAGTTTCTGCTCAGCTTAAAATACATTACGCCACAATGGCATCCCAAGGCACATGCTATTTAACCCTATCTGTTAAACAAAAGCATTTCTCATACTTGGATTAGTGTTAAAAGTTCCTGCTCAGCTTAAAATACATTACGCCACACTGGCATCCCAAGGCACATGCTATTTAACCCTATCTGTTAAACAAAAGCATTTCTCATACTTGGATTAGTGTTAAAAGTTTCTGCTCAGCTTAAAATACATTACGCCACACTGGCATCCCAAGGCACATGCTATTTAACCCTATCTGTTAAACAAAAGCATTTCTCATACACTTGGATTAGTGTTAATAGTTTCTGCTCAGCTTAAAATACACTTCCCCACACTGGCATCCCAAGGCACATGCTATTTAACCCTATCTGTTAAACAAAAGCATTTCTCATACTTGGATTATTGTTAATAATTTTGTTCATCTTAAAATACATTACGCCACACTGGCATCCCAAGGCACATGCTATTTAACCCTATCTGTTAAACAAAAGCATTTCTCATGCTTAGATTATTGTTAATACTTTTTGTTCAGCTTAAAATACATTACGCCACAATGGCATCCCAAGGCATATGCTATTTAACCCTATCTGTTAAACAAAAGCATTTCTCATACTTGGATTAGTGTTAATACTTTTTGTTCAGCTTAAAATACATTACGCCACACTGGCATTCCAAGGCACATGCTATTTAACCCTATCTGTTAAACAAAAGCATTTCTCATACTTGGATTAGTGTTAAAAGTTTCTGCTCAGCTTAAAATACATTACGCCACAATGGCATCCCAAGGCACATGCTATTTAACCCTATCTGTTAAACAAAAGCATTTCTCATACTTGGATTAGTGTTAAAAGTTCCTGCTCAGCTTAAAATACATTACGCCACACTGGCATCCCAAGGCACATGCTATTTAACCCTATCTGTTAAACAAAAGCATTTCTCATACTTGGATTAGTGTTAAAAGTTTCTGCTCAGCTTAAAATACATTACGCCACACTGGCATCCCAAGGCACATGCTATTTAACCCTATCTGTTAAACAAAAGCATTTCTCATACTTGGATTAGTGTTAAAAGTTTCTGCTCAGCTTAAAATACATTACGCCACACTGGCATCCCAAGGCACATGCTATTTAACCCTATCTGTTAAACAAAAGCATTTCTCATACACTTGGATTAGTGTTAATAGTTTCTGCTCAGC
This sequence comes from Gastrophryne carolinensis, assembly GCA_027917425.1. Lineage (NCBI taxonomy): Eukaryota > Metazoa > Chordata > Amphibia > Anura > Microhylidae > Gastrophryne > Gastrophryne carolinensis. Next base: position 212,756,618 of record CM051239.1, read on the forward strand.
TTAAAATACACTTCCCCACACTGGCATCCCAAGGCACATGCTATTTAACCCTATCTGTTAAACAAAAGCATTTCTCATACTTGGATTATTGTTAATACTTTTTGTTCAGCTTAAAATACATTACGCCACACTGGCATCCCAAGGCACATGCTATTTAACCCTATCTGTTAAACAAAAGCATTTCTCATACTTGGATTAGTGTTAAAAGTTTCTGCTCAGCTTAAAATACATTACGCCACAATGGCATCCCAAGGCACATGCTATTTAACCCTATCTGTTAAACAAAAGCATTTCTCATACTTGGATTAGTGTTAAAAGTTTCTACTCAGCTTAAAATACATTACGCCACACTGGCATCCCAAGGCACATGCTATTTAACCCTATCTGTTAAACAAAAGCATTTCTCATACTTGGATTAGTGTTAAAAGTTTCTGCTCAGCTTAAAATACATTACGCCACACTGGCATCCCAAGGCACATGCTATTTAACCCTATCTGTTAAACAAAAGCATTTCTCATACTTGGATTAGTGTTAAAAGTTCCTGCTCAGCTTAAAATACATTACGCCACACTGGCATTCCAAGGCACATGCTATTTAACCCTATCTGTTAAACAAAAGCATTTCTCATACTTGGATTAGTGTTAAAAGTTTCTGCTCAGCTTAAAATACATTACGCCACACTGGCATCCCAAGGCACATGCTATTTAACCCTATCTGTTAAACAAAAGCATTTCTCATACTTGGATTAGTGTTAAAAGTTTCTGCTCAGCTTAAAATACATTACGCCACACTGGCATCCCAAGGCACATGCTATTTAACCCTATCTGTTAAACAAAAGCATTTCTCATACACTTGGATTATTGTTAATAATTTTGTTCATCTTAAAATACATTACGCCACACTGGCATCCCAAGGCACATGCTATTTAACCCTATCTGTTAAACAAAAGCATTTCTCATGCTTAGATTATTGTTAATACTTTTTGTTCAGCTTAAAATACATTACGCCACACTGGCATCCCAAGGCACATGCTATTTAACCCTATCTGTTAAACAAAAGCATTTCCCATACTTGGATTAGTGTTAAAAGTTTCTGCTCAGCTTAAAATACATTACGCCACACTGGCATCCCAAGGCATATGCTATTTAACCCTATCTGTTAAACAAAAGCATTTCTCATACTTGGATTAGTGTTAATACTTTTTGTTCAGCTTAAAATACATTACGCCACACTGGCATTCCAAGGCACATGCTATTTAACCCTATCTGTTAAACAAAAGCATTTCTCATACTTGGATTATTGTTAATAATTTTGTTCATCTTAAAATACATTACGCCACACTGGCATCCCAAGGCACATGCTATTTAACCCTATCTGTTAAACAAAAGCATTTCTCATGCTTAGATTATTGTTAATACTTTTTGTTCAGCTTAAAATACATTACGCCACACTGGCATCCCAAGGCACATGCTATTTAACCCTATCTGTTAAACAAAAGCATTTCCCATACTTGGATTAGTGTTAAAAGTTTCTGCTCAGCTTAAAATACATTACGCCACAATGGCATCCCAAGGCATATGCTATTTAACCCTATCTGTTAAACAAAAGCATTTCTCATACTTGGATTAGTGTTAATACTTTTTGTTCAGCTTAAAATACATTACGCCACACTGGCATTCCAAGGCACATGCTATTTAACCCTATCTGTTAAACAAAAGCATTTCTCATACTTGGATTAGTGTTAAAAGTTTCTGCTCAGCTTAAAATACATTACGCCACAATGGCATCCCAAGGCACATGCTATTTAACCCTATCTGTTAAACAAAAGCATTTCTCATACTTGGATTAGTGTTAAAAGTTCCTGCTCAGCTTAAAATACATTACGCCACACTGGCATCCCAAGGCACATGCTATTTAACCCTATCTGTTAAACAAAAGCATTTCTCATACTTGGATTAGTGTTAAAAGTTTCTGCTCAGCTTAAAATACATTACGCCACACTGGCATCCCAAGGCACATGCTATTTAACCCTATCTGTTAAACAAAAGCATTTCTCATACTTGGATTAGTGTTAAAAGTTTCTGCTCAGCTTAAAATACATTACGCCACACTGGCATCCCAAGGCACATGCTATTTAACCCTATCTGTTAAACAAAAGCATTTCTCATACACTTGGATTAGTGTTAATAGTTTCTGCTCAGCTTAAAATACACTTCCCCACACTGGCATCCCAAGGCACATGCTATTTAACCCTATCTGTTAAACAAAAGCATTTCTCATACTTGGATTATTGTTAATACTTTTTGTTCAGCTTAAAATACATTACGCCACACTGGCATCCCAAGGCACATGCTATTTAACCCTATCTGTTAAACAAAAGCATTTCTCATACTTGGATTAGTGTTAAAAGTTTCTGCTCAGCTTAAAATACATTACGCCACAATGGCATCCCAAGGCACATGCTATTTAACCCTATCTGTTAAACAAAAGCATTTCTCATACTTGGATTAGTGTTAAAAGTTCCTGCTCAGCTTAAAATACATTACGCCACACTGGCATCCCAAGGCACATGCTATTTAACCCTATCTGTTAAACAAAAGCATTTCTCATACTTGGATTAGTGTTAAAAGTTTCTGCTCAGCTTAAAATACATTACGCCACACTGGCATCCCAAGGCACATGCTATTTAACCCTATCTGTTAAACAAAAGCATTTCTCATACTTGGATTAGTGTTAAAAGTTTCTGCTCAGCTTAAAATACATTACGCCACACTGGCATCCCAAGGCACATGCTATTTAACCCTATCTGTTAAACAAAAGCATTTCTCATACACTTGGATTAGTGTTAATAGTTTCTGCTCAGCTTAAAATACACTTCCCCACACTGGCATCCCAAGGCACATGCTATTTAACCATATCTGTTAAACAAATGCATTTCTCATACTTGGATTATTGTTAATACTTTTTGTTCAGCTTAAAATACATTACGCCACACTGGCATCCCAAGGCACATGCTATTTAACCCTATCTGTTAAACAAAAGCATTTCTCATACTTGGATTATTGTTAATACTTTTTGTTCAGCTTAAAATACATTAAGCCACACTGGCATCCCAAGGCACATGCTATTTAACCCTATCTGTTAAACAAAAGCATTTCTCATACTTGGATTAGTGTAAAAAGTTTCTGCTCAGCTTAAAATACAGTACGCCACACTGGCATCCCAAGGCACATGCTATTTAACCCTATCTGTTAAACAAAAGCATTTCTCATACTTGGATTAGTGTTAAAAGTTTCTGCTCAGCTTAAAATACATTACGCCACACTGGCATCCCAAGGCACATGCTATTTAACCCTATCTGTTAAACAAAAGCATTTCTCATACTTGGATTAGTGTTAAAAGTTCCTGCTCAGCTTAAAATACATTACGCCACACTGGCATCCCAAGGCACATGCTATTTAACCCTATCTGTTAAACAAAAGCATTTCTCATACTTGGATTAGTGTTAAAAGTTTCTGCTCAGCTTAAAATACATTACGCCACACTGGCATCCCAAGGCACATGCTATTTAACCCTATCTGTTAAACAAAAGCATTTCTCATACTTGGATTAGTGTTAAAAGTTCCTGCTCAGCTTAAAATACATTACGCCACACTGGCATCCCAAGGCACATGCTATTTAAACCTATCTGTTAAACAAAAGCATTTCTCATACTTGGATTAGTGTTAAAAGTTTCTGCTCAGCTTAAAATACATTACGCCACACTGGCATCCCAAGGCACATGCTATTTAACCCTATCTGTTAAACAAAAGCATTTCTCATACTTGGATTAGTGTTAAAAGTTTCTGCTCAGCTTAAAATACATTACGCCACACTGGCATCCCAAGGCACATGCTATTTAACCCTATCTGTTAAACAAAAGCATTTCTCATACACTTGGATTAGTGTTAATAGTTTCTGCTCAGCTTAAAATACACTTCCCCACACTGGCATCCCAAGGCACATGCTATTTAACCCTATCTGTTAAACAAAAGCATTTCTCATACTTGGATTATTGTTAATAATTTTGTTCATCTTAAAATACATTACGCCACACTGGCATCCCAAGGCACATGCTATTTAACCCTATCTGTTAAACAAAAGCATTTCTCATACTTGGATTATTGTTAATACTTTTTGTTCAGCTTAAAATACATTAAGCCACACTGGCATCCCAAGGCACATGCTATTTAACCCTATCTGTTAAACAAAAGCATTTCTCATACTTGGATTAGTGTAAAAAGTTTCTGCTCAGCTTAAAATACAGTACGCCACACTGGCATCCCAAGGCACATGCTATTTAACCCTATCTGTTAAACAAAAGCATTTCTCATACTTGGATTAGTGTTAAAAGTTTCTGCTCAGCTTAAAATACATTACGCCACACTGGCATCCCAAGGCACATGCTATTTAACCCTATCTGTTAAACAAAAGCATTTCTCATACTTGGATTAGTGTTAAAAGTTCCTGCTCAGCTTAAAATACATTACGCCACACTGGCATCCCAAGGCACATGCTATTTAACCCTATCTGTTAAACAAAAGCATTTCTCATACTTGGATTAGTGTTAAAAGTTTCTGCTCAGCTTAAAATACATTACGCCACACTGGCATCCCAAGGCACATGCTATTTAACCCTATCTGTTAAACAAAAGCATTTCTCATACTTGGATTAGTGTTAAAAGTTCCTGCTCAGCTTAAAATACATTACGCCACACTGGCATCCCAAGGCACATGCTATTTAACCCTATCTGTTAAACAAAAGCATTTCTCATACTTGGATTAGTGTTAAAAGTTTCTGCTCAGCTTAAAATACATTACGCCACACTGGCATCCCAAGGCACATGCTATTTAACCCTATCTGTTAAACAAAAGCATTTCTCATACTTGGATTAGTGTTAAAAGTTTCTGCTCAGCTTAAAATACATTACGCCACACTGGCATCCCAAGGCACATGCTATTTAACCCTATCTGTTAAACAAAAGCATTTCTCATACACTTGGATTAGTGTTAATAGTTTCTGCTCAGCTTAAAATACACTTCCCCACACTGGCATCCCAAGGCACATGCTATTTAACCCTATCTGTTAAACAAAAGCATTTCTCATACTTGGATTATTGTTAATAATTTTGTTCATCTTAAAATACATTACGCCACACTGGCATCCCAAGGCACATGCTATTTAACCCTATCTGTTAAACAAAAGCATTTCTCATGCTTAGATTATTGTTAATACTTTTTGTTCAGCTTAAAATACATTACGCCACAATGGCATCCCAAGGCATATGCTATTTAACCCTATCTGTTAAACAAAAGCATTTCTCATACTTGGATTAGTGTTAATACTTTTTGTTCAGCTTAAAATACATTACGCCACACTGGCATTCCAAGGCACATGCTATTTAACCCTATCTGTTAAACAAAAGCATTTCTCATACTTGGATTAGTGTTAAAAGTTTCTGCTCAGCTTAAAATACATTACGCCACAATGGCATCCCAAGGCACATGCTATTTAACCCTATCTGTTAAACAAAAGCATTTCTCATACTTGGATTAGTGTTAAAAGTTCCTGCTCAGCTTAAAATACATTACGCCACACTGGCATCCCAAGGCACATGCTATTTAACCCTATCTGTTAAACAAAAGCATTTCTCATACTTGGATTAGTGTTAAAAGTTTCTGCTCAGCTTAAAATACATTACGCCACACTGGCATCCCAAGGCACATGCTATTTAACCCTATCTGTTAAACAAAAGCATTTCTCATACACTTGGATTAGTGTTAATAGTTTCTGCTCAGCTTAAAATACACTTCCCCACACTGGCATCCCAAGGCACATGCTATTTAACCCTATCTGTTAAACAAAAGCATTTCTCATACTTGGATTATTGTTAATAATTTTGTTCATCTTAAAATACATTACGCCACACTGGCATCCCAAGGCACATGCTATTTAACCCTATCTGTTAAACAAAAGCATTTCTCATGCTTAGATTATTGTTAATACTTTTTGTTCAGCTTAAAATACATTACGCCACAATGGCATCCCAAGGCATATGCTATTTAACCCTATCTGTTAAACAAAAGCATTTCTCATACTTGGATTAGTGTTAATACTTTTTGTTCAGCTTAAAATACATTACGCCACACTGGCATTCCAAGGCACATGCTATTTAACCCTATCTGTTAAACAAAAGCATTTCTCATACTTGGATTAGTGTTAAAAGTTTCTGCTCAGCTTAAAATACATTACGCCACAATGGCATCCCAAGGCACATGCTATTTAACCCTATCTGTTAAACAAAAGCATTTCTCATACTTGGATTAGTGTTAAAAGTTCCTGCTCAGCTTAAAATACATTACGCCACACTGGCATCCCAAGGCACATGCTATTTAACCCTATCTGTTAAACAAAAGCATTTCTCATACTTGGATTAGTGTTAAAAGTTTCTGCTCAGCTTAAAATACATTACGCCACACTGGCATCCCAAGGCACATGCTATTTAACCCTATCTGTTAAACAAAAGCATTTCTCATACTTGGATTAGTGTTAAAAGTTTCTGCTCAGCTTAAAATACATTACGCCACACTGGCATCCCAAGGCACATGCTATTTAACCCTATCTGTTAAACAAAAGCATTTCTCATACACTTGGATTAGTGTTAATAGTTTCTGCTCAGCTTAAAATACACTTCCCCACACTGGCATCCCAAGGCACATGCTATTTAACCCTATCTGTTAAACAAAAGCATTTCTCATACTTGGATTATTGTTAATACTTTTTGTTCAGCTTAAAATACATTACGCCACACTGGCATCCCAAGGCACATGCTATTTAACCCTATCTGTTAAACAAAAGCATTTCTCATACTTGGATTAGTGTTAAAAGTTTCTGCTCAGCTTAAAATACATTACGCCACAATGGCATCCCAAGGCACATGCTATTTAACCCTATCTGTTAAACAAAAGCATTTCTCATACTTGGATTAGTGTTAAAAGTTTCTACTCAGCTTAAAATACATTACGCCACACTGGCATCCCAAGGCACATGCTATTTAACCCTATCTGTTAAACAAAAGCATTTCTCATACTTGGATTAGTGTTAAAAGTTTCTGCTCAGCTTAAAATACATTACGCCACACTGGCATCCCAAGGCACATGCTATTTAACCCTATCTGTTAAACAAAAGCATTTCTCATACTTGGATTAGTGTTAAAAGTTCCTGCTCAGCTTAAAATACATTACGCCACACTGGCATTCCAAGGCACATGCTATTTAACCCTATCTGTTAAACAAAAGCATTTCTCATACTTGGATTAGTGTTAAAAGTTTCTGCTCAGCTTAAAATACATTACGCCACACTGGCATCCCAAGGCACATGCTATTTAACCCTATCTGTTAAACAAAAGCATTTCTCATACTTGGATTAGTGTTAAAAGTTTCTGCTCAGCTTAAAATACATTACGCCACACTGGCATCCCAAGGCACATGCTATTTAACCCTATCTGTTAAACAAAAGCATTTCTCATACACTTGGATTATTGTTAATAATTTTGTTCATCTTAAAATACATTACGCCACACTGGCATCCCAAGGCACATGCTATTTAACCCTATCTGTTAAACAAAAGCATTTCTCATGCTTAGATTATTGTTAATACTTTTTGTTCAGCTTAAAATACATTACGCCACACTGGCATCCCAAGGCACATGCTATTTAACCCTATCTGTTAAACAAAAGCATTTCCCATACTTGGATTAGTGTTAAAAGTTTCTGCTCAGCTTAAAATACATTACGCCACACTGGCATCCCAAGGCATATGCTATTTAACCCTATCTGTTAAACAAAAGCATTTCTCATACTTGGATTAGTGTTAATACTTTTTGTTCAGCTTAAAATACATTACGCCACACTGGCATTCCAAGGCACATGCTATTTAACCCTATCTGTTAAACAAAAGCATTTCTCATACTTGGATTATTGTTAATACTTTTTGTTCAGCTTAAAATACATTACGCCACACTGGCATCCCAAGGCACATGCTATTTAACCCTATCTGTTAAACAAAAGCATTTATCATACTTGGATTATTGTTAATACTTTTTGTTCAGCTTAAAATACATTACGCCACACTGGCATCCCAAGGCACATGATATTTAACCCTATCTGTTAAACAAAAGCATTTCTCATACTTGGATTAGTGTTAATACTTTTTGTTCAGCTTAAAATACATTACGCCACACTGGCATCCCAAGGCATATGCTATTTAACCCTATCTGTTAAACAAAAGCATTTCTCATACTTGGATTAGTGTTAAAAGTTTCTGCTCAGCTTAAAATACATTACGCCACACTGGCATCCCAAGGCACATGCTATTTAACCATATCTGTTAAACAAAAGCATTTCTCATACTTGGATTATTGTTAATACTTTTTGTTCAGCTTAAAATACATTACGCCACACTGGCATCCCAAGGCACATGCTATTTAACCCTATCTGTTAAACAAAAGCATTTCTCATACTTGGATTATTGTTAATACTTTTTGTTCAGCTTAAAATACATTACGCCACACTGGCATCCCAAGGCACATGCTATTTAACCCTATCTGTTAAACAAAAGCATTTCTCATACTTGGATTAGTGTAAAAAGTTTCTGCTCAGCTTAAAATACAGTACGCCACACTGGCATCCCAAGGCACATGCTATTTAACCCTATCTGTTAAACAAAAGCATTTCTCATACTTGGATTAGTGTTAAAAGTTTCTGCTCAGCTTAAAATACATTACGCCACACTGGCATCCCAAGGCACATGCTATTTAACCCTATCTGTTAAACAAAAGCATTTCTCATACTTGGATTAGTGTTAAAAGTTCCTGCTCAGCTTAAAATACATTACGCCACACTGGCATCCCAAGGCACATGCTATTTAACCCTATCTGTTAAACAAAAGCATTTCTCATACTTGGATTAGTGTTAAAAGTTTCTGCTCAGCTTAAAATACATTACGCCACACTGGCATCCCAAGGCACATGCTATTTAACCCTATCTGTTAAACAAAAGCATTTCTCATACTTGGATTAGTGTTAAAAGTTTCTGCTCAGCTTAAAATACATTACGCCACACTGGCATCCCAAGGCACATGCTATTTAACCCTATCTGTTAAACAAAAGCATTTCTCATACTTGGATTAGTGTTAAAAGTTTCTGCTCAGCTTAAAATATATTACGCCACACTGGCATCCCAAGGCACATGCTATTTAACCCTATCTGTTAAACAAAAGCATTTCTCATACATGGATTAGTGTTAAAAGTTTCTGCTCAGCTTAAAATACATTACGCCACACTGGCATCCCAAGGCACATGCTATTTAACCCTATCTGTTAAACAAAAGCATTTCTCATACTTGGATTATTGTTAATAATTTTGTTCATCTTAAAATACATTACGCCACACTGGCATCCCAAGGCACATGCTATTTAACCCTATCTGTTAAACAAAAGCATTTCTCATGCTTAGATTATTGTTAATACTTTTTGTTCAGCTTAAAATACATTACGCCACACTGGCATCCCAAGGCACATGCTATTTAACCCTATCTGTTAAACAAAAGCATTTCCCATACTTGGATTAGTGTTAAAAGTTTCTGCTCAGCTTAAAATACATTACGCCACACTGGCATCCCAAGGCATATGCTATTTAACCCTATCTGTTAAACAAAAGCATTTCTCATACTTGGATTAGTGTTAATACTTTTTGTTCAGCTTAAAATACATTACGCCACACTGGCATTCCAAGGCACATGCTATTTAACCCTATCTGTTAAACAAAAGCATTTCTCATACACTTGGATTAGTGTTAATAGTTTCTGCTCAGCTTAAAATACACTTCCCCACACTGGCATCCCAAGGCACATGCTATTTAACCCTATCTGTTAAACAAAAGCATTTCTCATACTTGGATTATTGTTAATACTTTTTGTTCAGCTTAAAATACATTACGCCACACTGGCATCCCAAGGCACATGCTATTTAACCCTATCTGTTAAACAAAAGCATTTCTCATACTTGGATTAGTGTAAAAAGTTTCTGCTCAGCTTAAAATACAGTACGCCACACTGGCATCCCAAGGCACATGCTATTTAACCCTATCTGTTAAACAAAAGCATTTCTCATACTTGGATTAGTGTTAAAAGTTTCTGCTCAGCTTAAAATACATTACGCCACACTGGCATCCCAAGGCACATGCTATTTAACCCTATCTGTTAAACAAAAGCATTTCTCATACTTGGATTATTGTTAATACTTTTTGTTCAGCTTAAAATACATTACGCCACACTGGCATCCCAAGGCACATGCTATTTAACCCTATCTGTTAAACAAAAGCATTTATCATACTTGGATTATTGTTAATACTTTTTGTTCAGCTTAAAATACATTACGCCACACTGGCATCCCAAGGCACATGATATTTAACCCTATCTGTTAAACAAAAGCATTTCTCATACTTGGATTAGTGTTAATACTTTTTGTTCAGCTTAAAATACATTACGCCACACTGGCATCCCAAGGCATATGCTATTTAACCCTATCTGTTAAACAAAAGCATTTCTCATACTTGGATCAGTGTTAAAAGTTTCTGCTCAGCTTAAAATACATTACGCCACACTGGCATCCCAAGGCACATGCTATTTAACCATATCTGTTAAACAAAAGCATTTCTCATACTTGGATTAGTGTTAATACTTTTTGTTCATCTTAAAATACATTACGCCACACTGGCATTCCAAGGCACATGCTATTTAACCCTATCTGTTAAACAAAAGCATTTCTCATACTTGGATTAGTGTTAAAAGTTTCTGCTCAGCTTAAAATACATTACGCCACACTGGCATCCCAAGGCACATGCTATTTAACCATATCTGTTAAACAAATGCATTTCTCATACTTGGATTATTGTTAATACTTTTTGTTCAGCTTAAAATACATTACGCCACACTGGCATCCCAAGGCACATGCTATTTAACCCTATCTGTTAAACAAAAGCATTTCTCATACTTGGATTATTGTTAATACTTTTTGTTCAGCTTAAAATACATTAAGCCACACTGGCATCCCAAGGCACATGCTATTTAACCCTATCTGTTAAACAAAAGCATTTCTCATACTTGGATTAGTGTAAAAAGTTTCTGCTCAGCTTAAAATACAGTACGCCACACTGGCATCCCAAGGCACATGCTATTTAACCCTATCTGTTAAACAAAAGCATTTCTCATACTTGGATTAGTGTTAAAAGTTCCTGCTCAGCTTAAAATACATTACGCCACACTGGCATCCCAAGGCACATGCTATTTAACCCTATCTGTTAAACAAAAGCATTTCTCATACTTGGATTAGTGTTAAAAGTTTCTGCTCAGCTTAAAATACATTACGCCACACTGGCATCCCAAGGCACATGCTATTTAACCCTATCTGTTAAACAAAAGCATTTCTCATACTTGGATTAGTGTTAAAAGTTTCTGCTCAGCTTAAAATACATTACGCCACACTGGCATCCCAAGGCACATGCTATTTAACCCTATCTGTTAAACAAAAGCATTTCTCATACACTTGGATTAGTGTTAATAGTTTCTGCTCAGCTTAAAATACACTTCCCCACACTGGCATCCCAAGGCACATGCTATTTAACCCTATCTGTTAAACAAAAGCATTTCTCATACTTGGATTATTGTTAATAATTTTGTTCATCTTAAAATACATTACGCCACACTGGCATCCCAAGGCACATGCTATTTAACCCTATCTGTTAAACAAAAGCATTTCTCATGCTTAGATTATTGTTAATACTTTTTGTTCAGCTTAAAATACATTACGCCACACTGGCATCCCAAGGCACATGCTATTTAACCCTATCTGTTAAACAAAAGCATTTCCCATACTTGGATTAGTGTTAAAAGTTTCTGCTCAGCTTAAAATACATTACGCCACACTGGCATCCCAAGGCATATGCTATTTAACCCTATCTGTTAAACAAAAGCATTTCTCATACTTGGATTAGTGTTAATACTTTTTGTTCAGCTTAAAATACATTACGCCACACTGGCATTCCAAGGCACATGCTATTTAACCCTATCTGTTAAACAAAAACATTTCTCATACTTGGATTAGTGTTAAAAGTTTCTGCTCAGCTTAAAATACATTACGCCACAATGGCATCCCAAGGCACATGCTTTTTAACCCTATCTGTTAAACAAAAGCATTTCCCATACTTGGATTAGTGTTAAAAGTTCCTGCTCAGCTTAAAATACATTACGCCACACTGGCATCCCAAGGCACATGCTATTTAACCCTATCTGTTAAACAAAAGCATTTCTCATACTTGGATTAGTGTTAAAAGTTTCTGCTCAGCTTAAAATACATTACGCCACACTGGCATCCCAAGGCACATGCTATTTAACCCTATCTGTTAAACAAAAGCATTTCTCATACTTGGATTAGTGTTAAAAGTTTCTGCTCAGCTTAAAATACATTACGCCACACTGGCATCCCAAGGCACATGCTATTTAACCCTATCTGTTAAACAAAAGCATTTCTCATACACTTGGATTAGTGTTAATAGTTTCTGCTCAGCTTAAAATACACTTCCCCACACTGGCATCCCAAGGCACATGCTATTTAACCCTATCTGTTAAACAAAAGCATTTCTCATACTTGGATTATTGTTAATACTTTTTGTTCAGCTTAAAATACATTACGCCACACTGGCATCCCAAGGCACATGCTATTTAACCCTATCTGTTAAACAAAAGCATTTCTCATACTTGGATTAGTGTTAAAAGTTTCTGCTCAGCTTAAAATACATTACGCCACAATGGCATCCCAAGGCACATGCTATTTAACCCTATCTGTTAAACAAAAGCATTTCTCATACTTGGATTAGTGTTAAAAGTTTCTGCTCAGCTTAAAATACATTACGCCACACTGGCATCCCAAGGCACATGCTATTTAACCCTATCTGTTAAACAAAAGCATTTCTCATACTTGGATTAGTGTTAAAAGTTCCTGCTCAGCTTAAAATACATTACGCCACACTGGCATTCCAAGGCACATGCTATTTAACCCTATCTGTTAAACAAAAGCATTTCTCATACTTGGATTAGTGTTAAAAGTTTCTGCTCAGCTTAAAATACATTACGCCACACTGGCATCCCAAGGCACATGCTATTTAACCCTATCTGTTAAACAAAAGCATTTCTCATACTTGGATTAGTGTTAAAAGTTTCTGCTCATCTTAAAATACATTACGCCACACTGGCATCCCAAGGCACATGCTATTTAACCCTATCTGTTAAACAAAAGCATTTCTCATACACTTGGATTATTGTTAATAATTTTGTTCATCTTAAAATACATTACGCCACACTGGCATCCCAAGGCACATGCTATTTAACCCTATCTGTTAAACAAAAGCATTTCTCATGCTTAGATTATTGTTAATACTTTTTGTTCAGCTTAAAATACATTACGCCACACTGGCATCCCAAGGCACATGCTATTTAACCCTATCTGTTAAACAAAAGCATTTCCCATACTTGGATTAGTGTTAAAAGTTTCTGCTCAGCTTAAAATACATTACGCCACACTGGCATCCCAAGGCATATGCTATTTAACCCTATCTGTTAAACAAAAGCATTTCTCATACTTGGATTAGTGTTAATACTTTTTGTTCAGCTTAAAATACATTACGCCACACTGGCATTCCAAGGCACATGCTATTTAACCCTATCTGTTAAACAAAAGCATTTCTCATACTTGGATTATTGTTAATACTTTTTGTTCAGCTTAAAATACATTACGCCACACTGGCATCCCAAGGCACATGCTATTTAACCCTATCTGTTAAACAAAAGCATTTATCATACTTGGATTATTGTTAATACTTTTTGTTCAGCTTAAAATACATTACGCCACACTGGCATCCCAAGGCACATGATATTTAACCCTATCTGTTAAACAAAAGCATTTCTCATACTTGGATTAGTGTTAATACTTTTTGTTCAGCTTAAAATACATTACGCCACACTGGCATCCCAAGGCATATGCTATTTAACCCTATCTGTTAAACAAAAGCATTTCTCATACTTGGATTAGTGTTAAAAGTTTCTGCTCAGCTTAAAATACATTACGCCACACTGGCATCCCAAGGCACATGCTATTTAACCATATCTGTTAAACAAAAGCATTTCTCATACTTGGATTAGTGTTAATACTTTTTGTTCAGCTTAAAATACATTACGCCACACTGGCATTCCAAGGCACATGCTATTTAACCCTATCTGTTAAACAAAAGCATTTCTCATACTTGGATTAGTGTTAAAAGTTTCTGCTCAGCTTAAAATACATTACGCCACACTGGCATCCCAAGGCACATGCTATTTAACCATATCTGTTAAACAAAAGCATTTCTCATACTTGGATTATTGTTAATACTTTTTGTTCAGCTTAAAATACATTACGCCACACTGGCATCCCAAGGCACATGCTATTTAACCCTATCTGTTAAACAAAAGCATTTCTCATACTTGGATTATTGTTAATACTTTTTGTTCAGCTTAAAATACATTACGCCACACTGGCATCCCAAGGCACATGCTATTTAACCCTATCTGTTAAACAAAAGCATTTCTCATACTTGGATTAGTGTTAAAAGTTTCTGCTCAGCTTAAAATACATTACGCCACACTGGCATCCCAAGGCACATGCTATTTAACCCTATCTGTTAAACAAAAGCATTTCTCATACTTGGATTAGTGTTAAAAGTTCCTGCTCAGCTTAAAATACATTACGCCACACTGGCATCCCAAGGCACATGCTATTTAACCCTATCTGTTAAACAAAAGCATTTCTCATACTTGGATTAGTGTTAAAAGTTTCTGCTCAGCTTAAAATACATTACGCCACACTGGCATCCCAAGGCACATGCTATTTAACCCTATCTGTTAAACAAAAGCATTTCTCATACTTGGATTAGTGTTAAAAGTTTCTGCTCAGCTTAAAATACATTACGCCACACTGGCATCCCAAGGCACATGCTATTTAACCCTATCTGTTAAACAAAAGCATTTCTCATACTTGGATTAGTGTTAAAAGTTTCTGCTCAGCTTAAAATACATTACGCCACACTGGCATCCCAAGGCACATGCTATTTAACCCTATCTGTTAAACAAAAGCATTTCTCATACTTGGATTATTGTTAATAATTTTGTTCATCTTAAAATACATTACGCCACACTGGCATCCCAAGGCACATGCTATTTAACCCTATCTGTTAAACAAAAGCATTTCTCATGCTTAGATTATTGTTAATACTTTTTGTTCAGCTTAAAATACATTACGCCACACTGGCATCCCAAGGCACATGCTATTTAACCCTATCTGTTAAACAAAAGCATTTCCCATACTTGGATTAGTGTTAAAAGTTTCTGCTCAGCTTAAAATACATTACGCCACACTGGCATCCCAAGGCATATGCTATTTAACCCTATCTGTTAAACAAAAGCATTTCTCATACTTGGATTAGTGTTAATACTTTTTGTTCAGCTTAAAATACATTACGCCACACTGGCATTCCAAGGCACATGCTTTTTAACCCTATCTGTTAAACAAAAGCATTTCTCATACTTGGATTAGTGTTAAAAGTTTCTGCTCAGCTTAAAATACATTACGCCACAATGGCATCCCAAGGCACATGCTATTTAACCCTATCTGTTAAACAAAAGCATTTCTCATACTTGGATTAGTGTTAAAAGTTCCTGCTCAGCTTAAAATACATTACGCCACACTGGCATCCCAAGGCACATGCTATTTAACCCTATCTGTTAAACAAAAGCATTTCTCATACTTGGATTAGTGTTAAAAGTTTCTGCTCAGCTTAAAATACATTACGCCACACTGGCATCCCAAGGCACATGCTATTTAACCCTATCTGTTAAACAAAAGCATTTCTCATACTTGGATTAGTGTTAAAAGTTTCTGCTCAGCTTAAAATACATTACGCCACAATGGCATCCCAAGGCACATGCTATTTAACCCTATCTGTTAAACAAAAGCATTTCTCATACACTTGGATTAGTGTTAATAGTTTCTGCTCAGCTTAAAATACACTTCCCCACACTGGCATCCCAAGGCACATGCTATTTAACCCTATCTGTTAAACAAAAGCATTTCTCATACTTGGATTATTGTTAATACTTTTTGTTCAGCTTAAAATACATTACGCCACACTGGCATCCCAAGGCACATGCTATTTAACCCTATCTGTTAAACAAAAGCATTTCTCATACTTGGATTAGTGTAAAAAGTTTCTGCTCAGCTTAAAATACAGTACGCCACACTGGCATCCCAAGGCACATGCTATTTAACCCTATCTGTTAAACAAAAGCATTTCTCATACTTGGATTAGTGTTAAAAGTTTCTGCTCAGCTTAAAATACATTACGCCACACTGGCATCCCAAGGGACATGCTATTTAACCCTATCTGTTAAACAAAAGCATTTCTCATACTTGGATTAGTGTTAAAAGTTCCTGCTCAGCTTAAAATACATTACGCCACACTGGCATCCCAAGGCACATGCTATTTAACCCTATCTGTTAAACAAAAGCATTTCTCATACTTGGATTAGTGTTAAAAGTTTCTGCTCAGCTTAAAATACATTACGCCACACTGGCATCCCAAGGCACATGCTATTTAACCCTATCTGTTAAACAAAAGCATTTCTCATACTTGGATTAGTGTTAAAAGTTTCTGCTCAGCTTAAAATACATTACGCCACACTGGCATCCCAAGGCACATGCTATTTAACCCTATCTGTTAAACAAAAGCATTTCTCATACACTTGGATTAGTGTTAATAGTTTCTGTTCAGCTTAAAATACACTTCCCCACACTGGCATCCCAAGGCACATGCTATTTAACCCTATCTGTTAAACAAAAGCATTTCTCATACTTGGATTATTGTTAATAATTTTGTTCATCTTAAAATACATTACGCCACACTGGCATCCCAAGGCACATGCTATTTAACCCTATCTGTTAAACAAAAGCATTTCTCATGCTTAGATTATTGTTAATACTTTTTGTTCAGCTTAAAATACATTACGCCACACTGGCATCCCAAGGCACATGCTATTTAACCCTATCTGTTAAACAAAAGCATTTCCCATACTTGGATTAGTGTTAAAAGTTTCTGCTCAGCTTAAAATACATTACGCCACACTGGCATCCCAAGGCATATGCTATTTAACCCTATCTGTTAAACAAAAGCATTTCTCATACTTGGATTAGTGTTAATACTTTTTGTTCAGCTTAAAATACATTACGCCACACTGGCATTCCAAGGCACATGCTATTTAACCCTATCTGTTAAACAAAAGCATTTCTCATACTTGGATTAGTGTTAAAAGTTTCTGCTCAGCTTAAAATACATTACGCCACAATGGCATCCCAAGGCACATGCTATTTAACCCTATCTGTTAAACAAAAGCATTTCTCATACTTGGATTAGTGTTAAAAGTTCCTGCTCAGCTTAAAATACATTACGCCACACTGGCATCCCAAGGCACATGCTATTTAACCCTATCTGTTAAACAAAAGCATTTCTCATACTTGGATTAGTGTTAAAAGTTTCTGCTCAGCTTAAAATACATTACGCCACACTGGCATCCCAAGGCACATGCTATTTAACCCTATCTGTTAAACAAAAGCATTTCTCATACACTTGGATTAGTGTTAATAGTTTCTGCTCAGCTTAAAATACACTTCCCCACACTGGCATCCCAAGGCACATGCTATTTAACCCTATCTGTTAAACAAAAGCATTTCTCATACTTGGATTATTGTTAATACTTTTTGTTCAGCTTAAAATACATTACGCCACACTGGCATCCCAAGGCACATGCTATTTAACCCTATCTGTTAAACAAAAGCATTTCTCATACTTGGATTAGTGTAAAAAGTTTCTGCTCAGCTTAAAATACAGTACGCCACACTGGCATCCCAAGGCACATGCTATTTAACCCTATCTGTTAAACAAAAGCATTTCTCATACTTGGATTAGTGTTAAAAGTTTCTGCTCAGCTTAAAATACATTACGCCACACTGGCATCCCAAGGGACATGCTATTTAACCCTATCTGTTAAACAAAAGCATTTCTCATACTTGGATTAGTGTTAAAAGTTCCTGCTCAGCTTAAAATACATTACGCCACACTGGCATCCCAAGGCACATGCTATTTAACCCTATCTGTTAAACAAAAGCATTTCTCATACTTGGATTAGTGTTAAAAGTTTCTGCTCAGCTTAAAATACATTACGCCACACTGGCATCCCAAGGCACATGCTATTTAACCCTATCTGTTAAACAAAAGCATTTCTCATACTTGGATTAGTGTTAAAAATTTCTGCTCAGCTTAAAATACATTACGCCACACTGGCATCCCAAGGCACATGCTATTTAACCCTATCTGTTAAACAAAAACATTTCTCATACACTTGGATTAGTGTTAAAAGTTTCTGCTCAGCTTAAAATACACTTCCCCACACTGGCATCCCAAGGCACATGCTATTTAACCCTATCTGTTAAACAAAAGCATTTCTCATACTTGGATTATTGTTAATAATTTTGTTCATCTTAAAATACATTACGCCACACTGGCATCCCAAGGCACATGCTATTTAACCCTATCTGTTAAACAAAAGCATTTCTCATGCTTAGATTATTGTTAATACTTTTTGTTCAGCTTAAAATACATTACGCCACACTGGCATTCCAAGGCACATGCTATTTAACCCTGTCTGTTAAACAAAAGCATTTCTCATACTTGGATTAGTGTTAAAAGTTTCTGCTCAGCTTAAAATACATTACGCCACACTGGCATCCCAAGGCACATGCTATTTAACCCTATCTGTTAAGCAAAAGCATTTCTCATACTTGGATTATTGTTAATACTTTTTGTTCAGCTTAAAATACATTACGCCACACTGGCATCCCAAGGCACATGCTATTTAACCCTATCTGTTAAACAAAAGCATTTATCATACTTGGATTATTGTTAATACTTTTTGTTCAGCTTAAAATACATTACGCCACACTGGCATCCCAAGGCACATGATATTTAACCCTATCTGTTAAACAAAAGCTTTTCTAATACTTGGATTATTGTTAATACTTTTTGTTCAGCTTAAAATACATTACGCCACACTGGCATCCCAAGGCACATGCTATTTAACCCTATCTGTTAAACAAAAGCATTTCTCATACTTGGATTAGTGTTAAAAATTTCTGCTCAGCTTAAAATACATTACGCCACACTGGCATCCCAAGGCACATACTATTTAACCCTATCTGTTAAACAAAAGCATTTCTCATACTTGGATTAGTGTTAAAAGTTTCTGCTCAGCTTAAAATACATTACTCCACACTGGCATCCCAAGGCACATGTTATTTAACCCTATCTGTTAAACAAAAGCATTTCTCATACTTGGATTAGTGTTAAAAGTTTCTGCTGAGCTTAAATTACACTTCCCCACACTGGCATCCCAAGGCACATGCTATTTAACCCTATCTGTTAAACAAAAGCATTTCTCATACTTGGATTATTGTTAATAATTTTGTTCATCTTAAAATACATTACGCCACACTGGCATCCCAAGGCACATACTATTTAACCCTATCTGTTAAACAAAAGCATTTCTCATACTTGGATTAGTGTTAAAAGTTTCTGCTCAGCTTAAAATACATTACGCCACACTGGCATCCCAAGGCACATGCTATTTAACCCTATCTGTTAAACAAAAGCATTTCTCATACTTGGATTAGTGTTAAAAGTTCCTGCTCAGCTTAAAATACATTACGCCACACTGGCATCCCAAGGCACATGCTATTTAACCCTATCTGTTAAACAAAAGCATTTCTCATACTTGGATTAGTGTTAAAAGTTTCTGCTCAGCTTAAAATACATTACGCCACACTGGCATCCCAAGGCACATGCTATTTAACCCTATCTGTTAAACAAAAGCATTTCTCATACTTGGATTAGTGTTAAAAGTTTCTGCTCAGCTTAAAATACATTACGCCACACTGGCATCCCAAGGCACATGCTATTTAACCCTATCTGTTAAACAAAAGCATTTCTCATACTTGGATTAGTGTTAAAAGTTTCTGCTCAGCTTAAAATACATTACGCCACACTGGCATCCCAAGGCACATGCTATTTAACCCTATCTGTTAAACAAAAGCATTTCTCATACACTTGGATTAGTGTTAATAGTTTCTGCTCAGCTTAAAATACACTTCCCCACACTGGCATCCCAAGGCACATGCTATTTAACCCTATCTGTTAAACAAAAGCATTTCTCATACTTGGATTATTGTTAATAATTTTGTTCATCTTAAAATACATTACGCCACACTGGCATCCCAAGGCACATGCTATTTAACCCTATCTGTTAAACAAAAGCATTTCTCATGCTTAGATTATTGTTAATACTTTTTGTTCAGCTTAAAATACATTACGCCACACTGGCATCCCAAGGCACATGCTATTTAACCCTATCTGTTAAACAAAAGCATTTCCCATACTTGGATTAGTGTTAATACTTTTTGTTCAGCTTAAAATACATTACGCCACACTGGCATTCCAAGGCACATGCTATTTAACCCTATCTGTTAAACAAAAGCATTTCTCATACTTGGATTAGTGTTAAAAGTTTCTGCTCAGCTTAAAATACATTACGCCACAATGGCATCCCAAGGCACATGCTATTTAACCCTATCTGTTAAACAAAAGCATTTCTCATACTTGGATTAGTGTTAAAAGTTCCTGCTCAGCTTAAAATACATTACGCCACACTGGCATCCCAAGGCACATGCTATTTAACCCTATCTGTTAAACAAAAGCATTTCTCATACTTGGATTAGTGTTAAAAGTTTCTGCTCAGCTTAAAATACATTACGCCACACTGGCATCCCAAGGCACATGCTATTTAACCCTATCTGTTAAACAAAAGCATTTCTCATACACTTGGATTAGTGTTAATAGTTTCTGCTCAGCTTAAAATACACTTCCCCACACTGGCATCCCAAGGCACATGCTATTTAACCCTATCTGTTAAACAAAAGCATTTCTCATACTTGGATTATTGTTAATACTTTTTGTTCAGCTTAAAATACATTACGCCACACTGGCATCCCAAGGCACATGCTATTTAACCCTATCTGTTAAACAAAAGCATTTCTCATACTTGGATTAGTGTAAAAAGTTTCTGCTCAGCTTAAAATACAGTACGCCACACTGGCATCCCAAGGCACATGCTATTTAACCCTATCTGTTAAACAAAAGCATTTCTCATACTTGGATTAGTGTTAAAAGTTTCTGCTCAGCTTAAAATACATTATGCCACACTGGCATCCCAAGGCACATGCTATTTAACCCTATCTGTTAAACAAAAGCATTTCTCATACTTGGATTAGTGTTAAAAGTTCCTGCTCAGCTTAAAATACATTACGCCACACTGGCATCCCAAGGCACATGCTATTTAACCCTATCTGTTAAACAAAAGCATTTCTCATACTTGGATTAGTGTTAAAAGTTTCTGCTCAGCTTAAAATACATTACGCCACACTGGCATCCCAAGGCACATGCTATTTAACCCTATCTGTTAAACAAAAGCATTTCTCATACTTGGATTAGTGTTAAAAATTTCTGCTCAGCTTAAAATACATTACGCCACACTGGCATCCCAAGGCACATGCTATTTAACCCTATCTGTTAAACAAAAGCATTTCTCATACACTTGGATTAGTGTTAAAAGTTTCTGCTCAGCTTAAAATACACTTCCCCACACTGGCATCCCAAGGCACATGCTATTTAACCCTATCTGTTAAACAAAAGCATTTCTCATACTTGGATTATTGTTAATAATTTTGTTCATCTTAAAATACATTACGCCACACTGGCATCCCAAGGCACATGCTATTTAACCCTATCTGTTAAACAAAAGCATTTCTCATGCTTAGATTATTGTTAATACTTTTTGTTCAGCTTAAAATACATTACGCCACACTGGCATCCCAAGGCACATGCTATTTAACCCTATCTGTTAAACAAAAGCATTTCCCATACTTGGATTAGTGTTAAAAGTTTCTGCTCAGCTTAAAATACATTACGCCACACTGGCATCCCAAGGCATATGCTATTTAACCCTATCTGTTAAACAAAAGCATTTCTCATACTTGGATTAGTGTTAATTCTTTTTGTTCAGCTTAAAATACATTACGCCACACTGGCATTCCAAGGCACATGCTATTTAACCCTATCTGTTAAACAAAAGCATTTCTCATACTTGGATTAGTGTTAAAAGTTTCTGCTCAGCTTAAAATACATTACGCCACACTGGCATCCCAAGGCACATGCTATTTAACCCTATCTGTTAAGCAAAAGCATTTCTCATACTTGGATTATTGTTAATACTTTTTGTTCAGCTTAAAATACATTACGCCACACTGGCATCCCAAGGCACATGCTATTTAACCCTATCTGTTAAACAAAAGCATTTATCATACTTGGATTATTGTTAATACTTTTTGTTCAGCTTAAAATACATTACGCCACACTGGCATCCCAAGGCACATGATATTTAACCCTATCTGTTAAACAAAAGCTTTTCTAATACTTGGATTATTGTTAATACTTTTTGTTCAGCTTAAAATACATTACGCCACACTGGCATCCCAAGGCACATGCTATTTAACCCTATCTGTTAAACAAAAGCATTTCTCATACTTGGATTAGTGTTAAAAATTTCTGCTCAGCTTAAAATACATTACGCCACACTGGCATCCCAAGGCACATACTATTTAACCCTATCTGTTAAACAAAAGCATTTCTCATACTTGGATTAGTGTTAAAAGTTTCTGCTCAGCTTAAAATACATTACTCCACACTGGCATCCCAAGGCACATGTTATTTAACCCTATCTGTTAAACAAAAGCATTTCTCATACTTGGATTAGTGTAAAAAGTTTCTGCTGAGCTTAAAATACACTTCCCCACACTGGCATCCCAAGGCACATGCTATTTAACCCTATCTGTTAAACAAAAGCATTTCTCATACTTGGATTATTGTTAATAATTTTGTTCATCTTAAAATACATTACGCCACACTGGCATCCCAAGGCACATGCTATTCAACCCTATCTGTTAAACAAAAGCATTTCTCATACTTGGATTAGTGTTAAAAGTTTCTGCTCAGCTTAAAATACATTACGCCACACTGGCATCCCAAGGCACATGCTATTTAACCCTATCTGTTAAACAAAAGCATTTCTCATACTTGGATTAGTGTTAAAAGTTCCTGCTCAGCTTAAAATACATTACGCCACACTGGCATCCCAAGGCACATGCTATTTAACCCTATCTGTTAAACAAAAGCATTTCTCATACTTGGATTAGTGTTAAAAGTTTCTGCTCAGCTTAAAATACATTACGCCACACTGGCATCCCAAGGCACATGCTATTTAACCCTATCTGTTAAACAAAAGCATTTCTCATACTTGGATTAGTGTTAAAAGTTCCTGCTCAGCTTAAAATACATTACGCCACACTGGCATCCCAAGGCACATGCTATTTAACCCTATCTGTTAAACAAAAGCATTTCTCATACTTGGATTAGTGTTAAAAGTTTCTGCTCAGCTTAAAATACATTACGCCACACTGGCATCCCAAGGCACATGCTATTTAACCCTATCTGTTAAACAAAAGCATTTCTCATACTTGGATTAGTGTTAAAAGTTTCTGCTCAGCTTAAAATACATTACGCCACACTGGCATCCCAAGGCACATGCTATTTAACCCTATCTGTTAAACAAAAGCATTTCTCATACACTTGGATTAGTGTTAATAGTTTCTGCTCAGCTTAAAATACACTTCCCCACACTGGCATCCCAAGGCACATGCTATTTAACCCTATCTGTTAAACAAAAGCATTTCTCATACTTGGATTATTGTTAATAATTTTGTTCATCTTAAAATACATTACGCCACACTGGCATCCCAAGGCACATGCTATTTAACCCTATCTGTTAAACAAAAGCATTTCTCATGCTTAGATTATTGTTAATACTTTTTGTTCAGCTTAAAATACATTACGCCACACTGGCATCCCAAGGCACATGCTATTTAACCCTATCTGTTAAACAAAAGCATCTCCCATACTTGGATTAGTGTTAATACTTTTTGTTCAGCTTAAAATACATTACGCCACACTGGCATTCCAAGGCACATGCTATTTAACCCTATCTGTTAAACAAAAGCATTTCTCATACTTGGATTAGTGTTAAAAGTTTCTGCTCAGCTTAAAATACATTACGCCACAATGGCATCCCAAGGCACATGCTATTTAACCCTATCTGTTAAACAAAAGCATTTCTCATACTTGGATTAGTGTTAAAAGTTCCTGCTCAGCTTAAAATACATTACGCCACACTGGCATCCCAAGGCACATGCTATTTAACCCTATCTGTTAAACAAAAGCATTTCTCATACACTTGGATTAGTGTTAATAGTTTCTGCTCAGCTTAAAATACACTTCCCCACACTGGCATCCCAAGGCACATGCTATTTAACCCTATCTGTTAAACAAAAGCATTTCTCATACTTGGATTATTGTTAATAATTTTGTTCATCTTAAAATACATTACGCCACACTGGCATCCCAAGGCACATGCTATTTAACCCTATCTGTTAAACAAAAGCATTTCTCATGCTTAGATTATTGTTAATACTTTTTGTTCAGCTTAAAATACATTACGCCACACTGGCATCCCAAGGCACATGCTATATAACCCTATCTGTTAAACAAAAGCATTTCCCATACTTGGATTAGTGTTAATACTTTTTGTTCAGCTTAAAATACATTACGCCACACTGGCATCCCAAGGCACATGCTATTTAACCCTATCTGTTAAACAAAAGCATTTCTCATACTTGGATTAGTGTTAAAAGTTCCTGCTCAGCTTAAAATACATTACGCCACACTGGCATCCCAAGGCACATGCTATTTAACCCTATCTGTTAAACAAAAGCATTTCTCATACTTGGATTAGTGTTAAAAGTTTCTGCTCAGCTTAAAATACATTACGCCACACTGGCATCCCAAGGCACATGCTATTTAACCCTATCTGTTAAACAAAAGCATTTCTCATACTTGGATTAGTGTTAAAAGTTTCTGCTCAGCTTAAAATACATTACGCCACACTGGCATCCCAAGGCACATGCTATTTAACCCTATCTGTTAAACAAAAGCATTTCTCATACTTGGATTAGTGTTAAAAGTTTCTGCTCAGCTTAAAATACATTACGCCACACTGGCATCCCAAGGCACATGCTATTTAACCCTATCTGTTAAACAAAAGCATTTCTCATACTTGGATTATTGTTAATAATTTTGTTCATCTTAAAATACATTACGCCACACTGGCATCCCAAGGCACATGCTATTTAACCCTATCTGTTAAACAAAAGCATTTCTCATGCTTAGATTATTGTTAATAATTTTGTTCATCTTAAAATACATTACGCCACACTGGCATCCCAAGGCACATGCTATTTAACCCTATCTGTTAAACAAAAGCATTTCTCATACTTGGATTAGTGTTAAAAGTTTCTGCTCAGCTTAAAATACATTACGCCACACTGGCATCCCAAGGCACATGCTATTTAACCCTATCTGTTAAACAAAAGCATTTCTCATACTTGGATTAGTGTTAAAAGTTCCTGCTCAGCTTAAAATACATTACGCCACACTGGCATCCCAAGGCACATGCTATTTAACCCTATCTGTTAAACAAAAGCATTTCTCATACACTTGGATTAGTGTTAATAGTTTCTGCTCAGCTTAAAATACACTTCCCCACACTGGCATCCCAAGGCACATGCTATTTAACCCTATCTGTTAAACAAAAGCATTTCTCATACTTGGATTAGTGTTAAAAGTTCCTGCTCAGCTTAAAATACATTACGCCACACTGGCATCCCAAGGCACATGCTATTTAACCCTATCTGTTAAACAAAAGCATTTCTCATACTTGGATTAGTGTTAAAAGTTTCTGCTCAGCTTAAAATACATTACGCCACACTGGCATCCCAAGGCACATGCTATTAACCCTATCTGTTAAACAAAAGCATTTCTCATACTTGGATTAGTGTTAAAAGTTTCTGCTCAGCTTAAAATACATTACGCCACACTGGCATCCCAAGGCACATGCTATTTAACCCTATCTGTTAAACAAAAGCATTTCTCATACTTGGATTAGTGTTAAAAGTTTCTGCTCAGCTTAAAATACATTACGCCACACTGGCATCCCAAGGCACATGCTATTTAACCCTATCTGTTAAACAAAAGCATTTCTCATACTTGGATTATTGTTAATAATTTTGTTCATCTTAAAATAAATTACGCCACACTGGCATCCCAAGGCACATGCTATTTAACCCTATCTGTTAAACAAAAGCATTTCTCATGCTTAGATTATTGTTAATAATTTTGTTCATCTTAAAATACATTACGCCACACTGGCATCCCAAGGCACATGCTATTTAACCCTATCTGTTAAACAAAAGCATTTCTCATACTTGGATTAGTGTTAAAAGTTTCTGCTCAGCTTAAAATACATTACGCCACACTGGCATCCCAAGGCACATGCTATTTAACCCTATCTGTTAAACAAAAGCATTTCTCATACTTGGATTAGTGTTAAAAGTTCCTGCTCAGCTTAAAATACATTACGCCACACTGGCATCCCAAGGCACATGCTATTTAACCCTATCTGTTAAACAAAAGCATTTCTCATACACTTGGATTAGTGTTAATAGTTTCTGCTCAGCTTAAAATACACTTCCCCACACTGGCATCCCAAGGCACATGCTATTTAACCCTATCTGTTAAACAAAAGCATTTCTCATACTTGGATTAGTGTTAAAAGTTCCTGCTCAGCTTAAAATACATTACGCCACACTGGCATCCCAAGGCACATGCTATTTAACCCTATCTGTTAAACAAAAGCATTTCTCATGCTTAGATTATTGTTAATACTTTTTGTTCAGCTTAAAATACATTACGCCACACTGGCATCCCAAGGCACATGCTATATAACCCTATCTGTTAAACAAAAGCATTTCCCATACTTGGATTAGTGTTAATACTTTTTGTTCAGCTTAAAATACATTACGCCACACTGGCATCCCAAGGCACATGCTATTTAACCCTATCTGTTAAACAAAAGCATTTCTCATACTTGGATTAGTGTTAAAAGTTCCTGCTCAGCTTAAAATACATTACGCCACACTGGCATCCCAAGGCACATGCTATTTAACCCTATCTGTTAAACAAAAGCATTTCTCATACTTGGATTAGTGTTAAAAGTTTCTGCTCAGCTTAAAATACATTACGCCACACTGGCATCCCAAGGCACATGCTATTTAACCCTATCTGTTAAACAAAAGCATTTCTCATACTTGGATTAGTGTTAAAAGTTTCTGCTCAGCTTAAAATACATTACGCCACACTGGCATCCCAAGGCACATGCTATTTAACCCTATCTGTTAAACAAAAGCATTTCTCATACTTGGATTAGTGTTAAAAGTTTCTGCTCAGCTTAAAATACATTACGCCACACTGGCATCCCAAGGCACATGCTATTTAACCCTATCTGTTAAACAAAAGCATTTCTCATACTTGGATTATTGTTAATAATTTTGTTCATCTTAAAATACATTACGCCACACTGGCATCCCAAGGCACATGCTATTTAACCCTATCTGTTAAACAAAAGCATTTCTCATGCTTAGATTATTGTTAATAATTTTGTTCATCTTAAAATACATTACGCCACACTGGCATCCCAAGGCACATGCTATTTAACCCTATCTGTTAAACAAAAGCATTTCTCATACTTGGATTAGTGTTAAAAGTTTCTGCTCAGCTTAAAATACATTACGCCACACTGGCATCCCAAGGCACATGCTATTTAACCCTATCTGTTAAACAAAAGCATTTCTCATACTTGGATTAGTGTTAAAAGTTCCTGCTCAGCTTAAAATACATTACGCCACACTGGCATCCCAAGGCACATGCTATTTAACCCTATCTGTTAAACAAAAGCATTTCTCATACTTGGATTAGTGTTAAAAGTTTCTGCTCAGCTTAAAATACATTACGCCACACTGGCATCCCAAGGCACATGCTATTTAACCCTATCTGTTAAACAAAAGCATTTCTCATACTTGGATTAGTGTTAAAAGTTCCTGCTCAGCTTAAAATACATTACGCCACACTGGCATCCCAAGGCACATGCTATTTAACCCTATCTGTTAAACAAAAGCATTTCTCATACTTGGATTAGTGTTAAAAGTTTCTGCTCAGCTTAAAATACATTACGCCACACTGGCATCCCAAGGCACATGCTATTTAACCCTATCTGTTAAACAAAAGCATTTCTCATACTTGGATTAGTGTTAAAAGTTTCTGCTCAGCTTAAAATACATTACGCCACAATGGCATCCCAAGGCACATGCTATTTAACCCTATCTGTTAAACAAAAGCATTTCTCATACTTGGATTAGTGTTAAAAGTTCCTGCTCAGCTTAAAATACATTACGCCACACTGGCATCCCAAGGCACATGCTATTTAACCCTATCTGTTAAACAAAAGCATTTCTCATACACTTGGATTAGTGTTAATAGTTTCTGCTCAGCTTAAAATACACTTCCCCACACTGGCATCCCAAGGCACATGCTATTTAACCCTATCTGTTAAACAAAAGCATTTCTCATACTTGGATTATTGTTAATAATTTTGTTCATCTTAAAATACATTACGCCACACTGGCATCCCAAGGCACATGCTATTTAACCCTATCTGTTAAACAAAAGCATTTCTCATGCTTAGATTATTGTTAATACTTTTTGTTCAGCTTAAAATACATTACGCCCCACTGGCATCCCAAGGCACATGCTATATAACCCTATCTGTTAAACAAAAGCATTTCCCATACTTGGATTAGTGTTAATACTTTTTGTTCAGCTTAAAATACATTACGCCACACTGGCATCCCAAGGCACATGCTATTTAACCCTATCTGTTAAACAAAAGCATTTCTCATACTTGGATTAGTGTTAAAAGTTCCTGCTCAGCTTAAAATACATTACGCCACACTGGCATCCCAAGGCACATGCTATTTAACCCTATCTGTTAAACAAAAGCATTTCTCATACTTGGATTAGTGTTAAAAGTTTCTGCTCAGCTTAAAATACATTACGCCACACTGGCATCCCAAGGCACATGCTATTTAACCCTATCTGTTAAACAAAAGCATTTCTCATACTTGGATTAGTGTTAAAAGTTTCTGCTCAGCTTAAAATACATTACGCCACACTGGCATCCCAAGGCACATGCTATTTAACCCTATCTGTTAAACAAAAGCATTTCTCATACTTGGATTAGTGTTAAAAGTTTCTGCTCAGCTTAAAATACATTACGCCACACTGGCATCCCAAGGCACATGCTATTTAACCCTATCTGTTAAACAAAAGCATTTCTCATACTTGGATTATTGTTAATAATTTTGTTCATCTTAAAATACATTACGCCACACTGGCATCCCAAGGCACATGCTATTTAACCCTATCTGTTAAACAAAAGCATTTCTCATGCTTAGATTATTGTTAATAATTTTGTTC
Organism: Gastrophryne carolinensis; assembly: GCA_027917425.1. Classification (NCBI taxonomy): domain Eukaryota; kingdom Metazoa; phylum Chordata; class Amphibia; order Anura; family Microhylidae; genus Gastrophryne; species Gastrophryne carolinensis. Next base: position 212,786,445 of record CM051239.1, read on the forward strand.
ATCTTAAAATACATTACGCCACACTGGCATCCCAAGGCACATGCTATTTAACCCTATCTGTTAAACAAAAGCATTTCTCATACTTGGATTAGTGTTAAAAGTTTCTGCTCAGCTTAAAATACATTACGCCACACTGGCATCCCAAGGCACATGCTATTTAACCCTATCTGTTAAACAAAAGCATTTCTCATACTTGGATTAGTGTTAAAAGTTCCTGCTCAGCTTAAAATACATTACGCCACACTGGCATCCCAAGGCACATGCTATTTAACCCTATCTGTTAAACAAAAGCATTTCTCATACTTGGATTAGTGTTAAAAGTTTCTGCTCAGCTTAAAATACATTACGCCACACTGGCATCCCAAGGCACATGCTATTTAACCCTATCTGTTAAACAAAAGCATTTCTCATACTTGGATTAGTGTTAAAAGTTCCTGCTCAGCTTAAAATACATTACGCCACACTGGCATCCCAAGGCACATGCTATTTAACCCTATCTGTTAAACAAAAGCATTTCTCATACACTTGGATTAGTGTTAATAGTTTCTGCTCAGCTTAAAATACACTTCCCCACACTGGCATCCCAAGGCACATGCTATTTAACCCTATCTGTTAAACAAAAGCATTTCTCATACTTGGATTATTGTTAATAATTTTGTTCATCTTAAAATACATTACGCCACACTGGCATCCCAAGGCACATGCTATTTAACCCTATCTGTTAAACAAAAGCATTTCTCATGCTTAGATTATTGTTAATACTTTTTGTTCAGCTTAAAATACATTACGCCACACTGGCATCCCAAGGCACATGCTATTTAACCCTATCTGTTAAACAAAAGCATTTCCCATACTTGGATTAGTGTTAATACTTTTTGTTCAGCTTAAAATACATTACGCCACACTGGCATCCCAAGGCACATGCTATTTAACCCTATCTGTTAAACAAAAGCATTTCTCATACTTGGATTAGTGTTAAAAGTTCCTGCTCAGCTTAAAATACATTACGCCACACTGGCATCCCAAGGCACATGCTATTTAACCCTATCTGTTAAACAAAAGCATTTCTCATACTTGGATTAGTGTTAAAAGTTTCTGCTCAGCTTAAAATACATTACGCCACACTGGCATCCCAAGGCACATGCTATTTAACCCTATCTGTTAAACAAAAGCATTTCTCATACTTGGATTAGTGTTAAAAGTTTCTGCTCAGCTTAAAATACATTACGCCACACTGGCATCCCAAGGCACATGCTATTTAACCCTATCTGTTAAACAAAAGCATTTCTCATACTTGGATTAGTGTTAAAAGTTTCTGCTCAGCTTAAAATACATTACGCCACACTGGCATCCCAAGGCACATGCTATTTAACCCTATCTGTTAAACAAAAGCATTTCTCATACTTGGATTATTGTTAATAATTTTGTTCATCTTAAAATACATTACGCCACACTGGCATCCCAAGGCACATGCTATTTAACCCTATCTGTTAAACAAAAGCATTTCTCATGCTTAGATTATTGTTAATACTTTTTGTTCAGCTTAAAATACATTACGCCACACTGGCATCCCAAGGCACATGCTATTTAACCCTATCTGTTAAACAAAAGCATTTCCCATACTTGGATTAGTGTTAAAAGTTTCTGCTCAGCTTAAAATACATTACGCCACACTGGCATCCCAAGGCATATGCTATTTAACCCTATCTGTTAAACAAAAGCATTTCTCATACTTGGATTAGTGTTAAAAGTTTCTGCTCAGCTTAAAATACATTACGCCACACTGGCATCCCAAGGCACATGCTATTTAACCCTATCTGTTAAACAAAAGCATTTCTCATACTTGGATTAGTGTTAAAAGTTTCTGCTCAGCTTAAAATACATTACGCCACACTGGCATCCCAAGGCACATGCTATTTAACCCTATCTGTTAAACAAAAGCATTTCTCATACTTGGATTAGTGTTAAAAGTTTCTGCTCAGCTTAAAATACATTACGCCACACTGGCATCCCAAGGCACATGCTATTTAACCCTATCTGTTAAACAAAAGCATTTCTCATACACTTGGATTAGTGTTAATAGTTTCTGCTCAGCTTAAAATACACTTCCCCACACTGGCATCCCAAGGCACATGCTATTTAACCCTATCTGTTAAACAAAAGCATTTCTCATACTTGGATTATTGTTAATAATTTTGTTCATCTTAAAATACATTACGCCACACTGGCATCCCAAGGCACATGCTATTTAACCCTATCTGTTAAACAAAAGCATTTCTCATGCTTAGATTATTGTTAATACTTTTTGTTCAGCTTAAAATACATTACGCCACACTGGCATCCCAAGGCACATGCTATTTAACCCTATCTGTTAAACAAAAGCATTTCCCATACTTGGATTAGTGTTAAAAGTTTCTGCTCAGCTTAAAATACATTACGCCACACTGGCATCCCAAGGCATATGCTATTTAACCCTATCTGTTAAACAAAAGCATTTCTCATACTTGGATTAGTGTTAAAAGTTTCTGCTCAGCTTAAAATACATTACGCCACACTGGCATCCCAAGGCACATGCTATTTAACCCTATCTGTTAAACAAAAGCATTTCTCATACTTGGATTAGTGTTAAAAGTTTCTGCTCAGCTTAAAATACATTACGCCACACTGGCATCCCAAGGCACATGCTATTTAACCCTATCTGTTAAACAAAAGCATTTCTCATACTTGGATTAGTGTTAAAAGTTTCTGCTCAGCTTAAAATACATTACGCCACACTGGCATCCCAAGGCACATGCTATTTAACCCTATCTGTTAAACAAAAGCATTTCTCATACACTTGGATTAGTGTTAATAGTTTCTGCTCAGCTTAAAATACACTTCCCCACACTGGCATCCCAAGGCACATGCTATTTAACCCTATCTGTTAAACAAAAGCATTTCTCATACTTGGATTATTGTTAATAATTTTGTTCATCTTAAAATACATTACGCCACACTGGCATCCCAAGGCACATGCTATTTAACCCTATCTGTTAAACAAAAGCATTTCTCATGCTTAGATTATTGTTAATACTTTTTGTTCAGCTTAAAATACATTACGCCACACTGGCATCCCAAGGCACATGCTATTTAACCCTATCTGTTAAACAAAAGCATTTCCCATACTTGGATTAGTGTTAATACTTTTTGTTCAGCTTAAAATACATTACGCCACACTGGCATTCCAAGGCACATGCTATTTAACCCTATCTGTTAAACAAAAGCATTTCTCATACTTGGATTAGTGTTAAAAGTTTCTGCTCAGCTTAAAATACATTACGCCACAATGGCATCCCAAGGCACATGCTATTTAACCCTATCTGTTAAACAAAAGCATTTCTCATACTTGGATTAGTGTTAAAAGTTCCTGCTCAGCTTAAAATACATTACGCCACACTGGCATCCCAAGGCACATGCTATTTAACCCTATCTGTTAAACAAAAGCATTTCTCATACACTTGGATTAGTGTTAATAGTTTCTGCTCAGCTTAAAATACACTTCCCCACACTGGCATCCCAAGGCACATGCTATTTAACCCTATCTGTTAAACAAAAGCATTTCTCATACTTGGATTATTGTTAATAATTTTGTTCATCTTAAAATACATTACGCCACACTGGCATCCCAAGGCACATGCTATTTAACCCTATCTGTTAAACAAAAGCATTTCTCATGCTTAGATTATTGTTAATACTTTTTGTTCAGCTTAAAATACATTACGCCACACTGGCATCCCAAGGCACATGCTATATAACCCTATCTGTTAAACAAAAGCATTTCCCATACTTGGATTAGTGTTAATACTTTTTGTTCAGCTTAAAATACATTACGCCACACTGGCATCCCAAGGCACATGCTATTTAACCCTATCTGTTAAACAAAAGCATTTCTCATACTTGGATTAGTGTTAAAAGTTCCTGCTCAGCTTAAAATACATTACGCCACACTGGCATCCCAAGGCACATGCTATTTAACCCTATCTGTTAAACAAAAGCATTTCTCATACTTGGATTAGTGTTAAAAGTTTCTGCTCAGCTTAAAATACATTACGCCACACTGGCATCCCAAGGCACATGCTATTTAACCCTATCTGTTAAACAAAAGCATTTCTCATACTTGGATTAGTGTTAAAAGTTTCTGCTCAGCTTAAAATACATTACGCCACACTGGCATCCCAAGGCACATGCTATTTAACCCTATCTGTTAAACAAAAGCATTTCTCATACTTGGATTAGTGTTAAAAGTTTCTGCTCAGCTTAAAATACATTACGCCACACTGGCATCCCAAGGCACATGCTATTTAACCCTATCTGTTAAACAAAAGCATTTCTCATACTTGGATTATTGTTAATAATTTTGTTCATCTTAAAATACATTACGCCACACTGGCATCCCAAGGCACATGCTATTTAACCCTATCTGTTAAACAAAAGCATTTCTCATGCTTAGATTATTGTTAATAATTTTGTTCATCTTAAAATACATTACGCCACACTGGCATCCCAAGGCACATGCTATTTAACCCTATCTGTTAAACAAAAGCATTTCTCATACTTGGATTAGTGTTAAAAGTTTCTGCTCAGCTTAAAATACATTACGCCACACTGGCATCCCAAGGCACATGCTATTTAACCCTATCTGTTAAACAAAAGCATTTCTCATACTTGGATTAGTGTTAAAAGTTCCTGCTCAGCTTAAAATACATTACGCCACACTGGCATCCCAAGGCACATGCTATTTAACCCTATCTGTTAAACAAAAGCATTTCTCATACTTGGATTAGTGTTAAAAGTTTCTGCTCAGCTTAAAATACATTACGCCACACTGGCATCCCAAGGCACATGCTATTTAACCCTATCTGTTAAACAAAAGCATTTCTCATACTTGGATTAGTGTTAAAAGTTCCTGCTCAGCTTAAAATACATTACGCCACACTGGCATCCCAAGGCACATGCTATTTAACCCTATCTGTTAAACAAAAGCATTTCTCATACTTGGATTAGTGTTAAAAGTTTCTGCTCAGCTTAAAATACATTACGCCACACTGGCATCCCAAGGCACATGCTATTTAACCCTATCTGTTAAACAAAAGCATTTCTCATACTTGGATTAGTGTTAAAAGTTTCTGCTCAGCTTAAAATACATTACGCCACACTGGCATCCCAAGGCACATGCTATTTAACCCTATCTGTTAAACAAAAGCATTTCTCATACACTTGGATTAGTGTTAATAGTTTCTGCTCAGCTTAAAATACACTTCCCCACACTGGCATCCCAAGGCACATGCTATTTAACCCTATCTGTTAAACAAAAGCATTTCTCATACTTGGATTATTGTTAATAATTTTGTTCATCTTAAAATACATTACGCCACACTGGCATCCCAAGGCACATGCTATTTAACCCTATCTGTTAAACAAAAGCATTTCTCATGCTTAGATTATTGTTAATAATTTTTGTTCAGCTTAAAATACATTACGCCACACTGGCATCCCAAGGCACATGCTATTTAACCCTATCTGTTAAACAAAAGCATTTCCCATACTTGGATTAGTGTTAATACTTTTTGTTCAGCTTAAAATACATTACGCCACACTGGCATTCCAAGGCACATGCTATTTAACCCTATCTGTTAAACAAAAGCATTTCTCATACTTGGATTAGTGTTAAAAGTTTCTGCTCAGCTTAAAATACATTACGCCACAATGGCATCCCAAGGCACATGCTATTTAACCCTATCTGTTAAACAAAAGCATTTCTCATACTTGGATTAGTGTTAAAAGTTCCTGCTCAGCTTAAAATACATTACGCCACACTGGCATCCCAAGGCACATGCTATTTAACCCTATCTGTTAAACAAAAGCATTTCTCATACACTTGGATTAGTGTTAATAGTTTCTGCTCAGCTTAAAATACACTTCCCCACACTGGCATCCCAAGGCACATGCTATTTAACCCTATCTGTTAAACAAAAGCATTTCTCATACTTGGATTATTGTTAATAATTTTGTTCATCTTAAAATACATTACGCCACACTGGCATCCCAAGGCACATGCTATTTAACCCTATCTGTTAAACAAAAGCATTTCTCATGCTTAGATTATTGTTAATAATTTTTGTTCAGCTTAAAATACATTACGCCACACTGGCATCCCAAGGCACATGCTATTTAACCCTATCTGTTAAACAAAAGCATTTCCCATACTTGGATTAGTGTTAATACTTTTTGTTCAGCTTAAAATACATTACGCCACACTGGCATTCCAAGGCACATGCTATTTAACCCTATCTGTTAAACAAAAGCATTTCTCATACTTGGATTAGTGTTAAAAGTTTCTGCTCAGCTTAAAATACATTACGCCACAATGGCATCCCAAGGCACATGCTATTTAACCCTATCTGTTAAACAAAAGCATTTCTCATACTTGGATTAGTGTTAAAAGTTCCTGCTCAGCTTAAAATACATTACGCCACACTGGCATCCCAAGGCACATGCTATTTAACCCTATCTGTTAAACAAAAGCATTTCTCATACACTTGGATTAGTGTTAATAGTTTCTGCTCAGCTTAAAATACACTTCCCCACACTGGCATCCCAAGGCACATGCTATTTAACCCTATCTGTTAAACAAAAGCATTTCTCATACTTGGATTATTGTTAATAATTTTGTTCATCTTAAAATACATTACGCCACACTGGCATCCCAAGGCACATGCTATTTAACCCTATCTGTTAAACAAAAGCATTTCTCATGCTTAGATTATTGTTAATACTTTTTGTTCAGCTTAAAATACATTACGCCACACTGGCATCCCAAGGCACATGCTATTTAACCCTATCTGTTAAACAAAAGCATTTCCCATACTTGGATTAGTGTTAATACTTTTTGTTCAGCTTAAAATACATTACGCCACACTGGCATCCCAAGGCACATGCTATTTAACCCTATCTGTTAAACAAAAGCATTTCTCATACTTGGATTAGTGTTAAAAGTTCCTGCTCAGCTTAAAATACATTACGCCACACTGGCATCCCAAGGCACATGCTATTTAACCCTATCTGTTAAACAAAAGCATTTCTCATACTTGGATTAGTGTTAAAAGTTTCTGCTCAGCTTAAAATACATTACGCCACACTGGCATCCCAAGGCACATGCTATTTAACCCTATCTGTTAAACAAAAGCATTTCTCATACTTGGATTAGTGTTAAAAGTTCCTGCTCAGCTTAAAATACATTACGCCACACTGGCATCCCAAGGCACATGCTATTTAACCCTATCTGTTAAACAAAAGCATTTCTCATACTTGGATTAGTGTTAAAAGTTTCTGCTCAGCTTAAAATACATTACGCCACACTGGCATCCCAAGGCACATGCTATTTAACCCTATCTGTTAAACAAAAGCATTTCTCATACTTGGATTAGTGTTAAAAGTTTCTGCTCAGCTTAAAATACATTACGCCACACTGGCATCCCAAGGCACATGCTATTTAACCCTATCTGTTAAACAAAAGCATTTCTCATACACTTGGATTAGTGTTAATAGTTTCTGCTCAGCTTAAAATACACTTCCCCACACTGGCATCCCAAGGCACATGCTATTTAACCCTATCTGTTAAACAAAAGCATTTCTCATACTTGGATTATTGTTAATAATTTTGTTCATCTTAAAATACATTACGCCACACTGGCATCCCAAGGCACATGCTATTTAACCCTATCTGTTAAACAAAAGCATTTCTCATGCTTAGATTATTGTTAATACTTTTTGTTCAGCTTAAAATACATTACGCCACACTGGCATCCCAAGGCACATGCTATTTAACCCTATCTGTTAAACAAAAGCATTTCCCATACTTGGATTAGTGTTAATACTTTTTGTTCAGCTTAAAATACATTACGCCACACTGGCATCCCAAGGCACATGCTATTTAACCCTATCTGTTAAACAAAAGCATTTCTCATACTTGGATTAGTGTTAAAAGTTTCTGCTCAGCTTAAAATACATTACGCCACAATGGCATCCCAAGGCACATGCTATTTAACCCTATCTGTTAAACAAAAGCATTTCTCATACTTGGATTAGTGTTAAAAGTTCCTGCTCAGCTTAAAATACATTACGCCACACTGGCATCCCAAGGCACATGCTATTTAACCCTATCTGTTAAACAAAAGCATTTCTCATACACTTGGATTAGTGTTAATAGTTTCTGCTCAGCTTAAAATACACTTCCCCACACTGGCATCCCAAGGCACATGCTATTTAACCCTATCTGTTAAACAAAAGCATTTCTCATACTTGGATTATTGTTAATAATTTTGTTCATCTTAAAATACATTACGCCACACTGGCATCCCAAGGCACATGCTATTTAACCCTATCTGTTAAACAAAAGCATTTCTCATGCTTAGATTATTGTTAATACTTTTTGTTCAGCTTAAAATACATTACGCCACACTGGCATCCCAAGGCACATGCTATATAACCCTATCTGTTAAACAAAAGCATTTCCCATACTTGGATTAGTGTTAATACTTTTTGTTCAGCTTAAAATACATTACGCCACACTGGCATCCCAAGGCACATGCTATTTAACCCTATCTGTTAAACAAAAGCATTTCTCATACTTGGATTAGTGTTAAAAGTTCCTGCTCAGCTTAAAATACACTACGCCACACTGGCATCCCAAGGCACATGCTATTTAACCCTATCTGTTAAACAAAAGCATTTCTCATACTTGGATTAGTGTTAAAAGTTTCTGCTCAGCTTAAAATACATTACGCCACACTGGCATCCCAAGGCACATGCTATTTAACCCTATCTGTTAAACAAAAGCATTTCTAATACTTGGATTAGTGTTAAAAGTTTCTGCTCAGCTTAAAATACATTACGCCACACTGGCATCCCAAGGCACATGCTATTTAACCCTATCTGTTAAACAAAAGCATTTCTCATACTTGGATTAGTGTTAAAAGTTTCTGCTCAGCTTAAAATACATTACGCCACACTGGCATCCCAAGGCACATGCTATTTAACCCTATCTGTTAAACAAAAGCATTTCTCATACTTGGATTATTGTTAATAATTTTGTTCATCTTAAAATACATTACGCCACACTGGCATCCCAAGGCACATGCTATTTAACCCTATCTGTTAAACAAAAGCATTTCTCATGCTTAGATTATTGTTAATAATTTTGTTCATCTTAAAATACATTACGCCACACTGGCATCCCAAGGCACATGCTATTTAACCCTATCTGTTAAACAAAAGCATTTCTCATACTTGGATTAGTGTTAAAAGTTTCTGCTCAGCTTAAAATACATTACGCCACACTGGCATCCCAAGGCACATGCTATTTAACCCTATCTGTTAAACAAAAGCATTTCTCATACTTGGATTAGTGTTAAAAGTTCCTGCTCAGCTTAAAATACATTACGCCACACTGGCATCCCAAGGCACATGCTATTTAACCCTATCTGTTAAACAAAAGCATTTCTCATACTTGGATTAGTGTTAAAAGTTTCTGCTCAGCTTAAAATACATTACGCCACACTGGCATCCCAAGGCACATGCTATTTAACCCTATCTGTTAAACAAAAGCATTTCTCATACTTGGATTAGTGTTAAAAGTTCCTGCTCAGCTTAAAATACATTACGCCACACTGGCATCCCAAGGCACATGCTATTTAACCCTATCTGTTAAACAAAAGCATTTCTCATACTTGGATTAGTGTTAAAAGTTTCTGCTCAGCTTAAAATACATTACGCCACACTGGCATCCCAAGGCACATGCTATTTAACCCTATCTGTTAAACAAAAGCATTTCTCATACTTGGATTAGTGTTAAAAGTTTCTGCTCAGCTTAAAATACATTACGCCACACTGGCATCCCAAGGCACATGCTATTTAACCCTATCTGTTAAACAAAAGCATTTCTCATACACTTGGATTAGTGTTAATAGTTTCTGCTCAGCTTAAAATACACTTCCCCACACTGGCATCCCAAGGCACATGCTATTTAACCCTATCTGTTAAACAAAAGCATTTCTCATACTTGGATTATTGTTAATAATTTTGTTCATCTTAAAATACATTACGCCACACTGGCATCCCAAGGCACATGCTATTTAACCCTATCTGTTAAACAAAAGCATTTCTCATGCTTAGATTATTGTTAATACTTTTTGTTCAGCTTAAAATACATTACGCCACACTGGCATCCCAAGGCACATGCTATTTAACCCTATCTGTTAAACAAAAGCATTTCCCATACTTGGATTAGTGTTAATACTTTTTGTTCAGCTTAAAATACATTACGCCACACTGGCATTCCAAGGCACATGCTATTTAACCCTATCTGTTAAACAAAAGCATTTCTCATACTTGGATTAGTGTTAAAAGTTTCTGCTCAGCTTAAAATACATTACGCCACACTGGCATCCCAAGGCACATGCTATTTAACCCTATCTGTTAAACAAAAGCATTTCTCATACACTTGGATTAGTGTTAATAGTTTCTGCTCAGCTTAAAATACACTTCCCCACACTGGCATCCCAAGGCACATGCTATTTAACCCTATCTGTTAAACAAAAGCATTTCTCATACTTGGATTATTGTTAATAATTTTGTTCATCTTAAAATACATTACGCCACACTGGCATCCCAAGGCACATGCTATTTAACCCTATCTGTTAAACAAAAGCATTTCTCATGCTTAGATTATTGTTAATACTTTTTGTTCAGCTTAAAATACATTACGCCACACTGGCATCCCAAGGCACATGCTATTTAACCCTATCTGTTAAACAAAAGCATTTCCCATACTTGGATTAGTGTTAATACTTTTTGTTCAGCTTAAAATACATTACGCCACACTGGCATCCCAAGGCACATGCTATTTAACCCTATCTGTTAAACAAAAGCATTTCTCATACTTGGATTAGTGTTAAAAGTTCCTGCTCAGCTTAAAATACATTACGCCACACTGGCATCCCAAGGCACATGCTATTTAACCCTATCTGTTAAACAAAAGCATTTCTCATACTTGGATTAGTGTTAAAAGTTTCTGCTCAGCTTAAAATACATTACGCCACACTGGCATCCCAAGGCACATGCTATTTAACCCTATCTGTTAAACAAAAGCATTTCTCATACTTGGATTAGTGTTAAAAGTTCCTGCTCAGCTTAAAATACATTACGCCACACTGGCATCCCAAGGCACATGCTATTTAACCCTATCTGTTAAACAAAAGCATTTCTCATACTTGGATTAGTGTTAAAAGTTTCTGCTCAGCTTAAAATACATTACGCCACACTGGCATCCCAAGGCACATGCTATTTAACCCTATCTGTTAAACAAAAGCATTTCTCATACTTGGATTAGTGTTAAAAGTTTCTGCTCAGCTTAAAATACATTACGCCACACTGGCATCCCAAGGCACATGCTATTTAACCCTATCTGTTAAACAAAAGCATTTCTCAAACACTTGGATTAGTGTTAATAGTTTCTGCTCAGCTTAAAATACACTTCCCCACACTGGCATCCCAAGGCACATGCTATTTAACCCTATCTGTTAAACAAAAGCATTTCTCATACTTGGATTATTGTTAATAATTTTGTTCATCTTAAAATACATTACGCCACACTGGCATCCCAAGGCACATGCTATTTAACCCTATCTGTTAAACAAAAGCATTTCTCATGCTTAGATTATTGTTAATACTTTTTGTTCAGCTTAAAATACATTACGCCACACTGGCATCCCAAGGCACATGCTATTTAACCCTATCTGTTAAACAAAAGCATTTCCCATACTTGGATTAGTGTTAATACTTTTTGTTCAGCTTAAAATACATTACGCCACACTGGCATTCCAAGGCACATGCTATTTAACCCTATCTGTTAAACAAAAGCATTTCTCATACTTGGATTAGTGTTAAAAGTTTCTGCTCAGCTTAAAATACATTACGCCACAATGGCATCCCAAGGCACATGCTATTTAACCCTATCTGTTAAACAAAAGCATTTCTCATACTTGGATTAGTGTTAAAAGTTCCTGCTCAGCTTAAAATACATTACGCCACACTGGCATCCCAAGGCACATGCTATTTAACCCTATCTGTTAAACAAAAGCATTTCTCATACACTTGGATTAGTGTTAATAGTTTCTGCTCAGCTTAAAATACACTTCCCCACACTGGCATCCCAAGGCACATGCTATTTAACCCTATCTGTTAAACAAAAGCATTTCTCATACTTGGATTATTGTTAATAATTTTGTTCATCTTAAAATACATTACGCCACACTGGCATCCCAATGCACATGCTATTTAACCCTATCTGTTAAACAAAAGCATTTCTCATGCTTAGATTATTGTTAATACTTTTTGTTCAGCTTAAAATACATTACGCCACACTGGCATCCCAAGGCACATGCTATTTAACCCTATCTGTTAAACAAAAGCATTTCCCATACTTGGATTAGTGTTAATACTTTTTGTTCAGCTTAAAATACATTACGCCACACTGGCATCCCAAGGCACATGCTATTTAACCCTATCTGTTAAACAAAAGCATTTCTCATACTTGGATTAGTGTTAAAAGTTCCTGCTCAGCTTAAAATACATTACGCCACACTGGCATCCCAAGGCACATGCTATTTAACCCTATCTGTTAAACAAATGCATTTCTCATACTTGGATTAGTGTTAAAAGTTTCTGCTCAGCTTAAAATACATTACGCCACACTGGCATCCCAAGGCACATGCTATTTAACCCTATCTGTTAAACAAAAGCATTTCTCATACTTGGATTAGTGTTAAAAGTTTCTGCTCAGCTTAAAATACATTACGCCACACTGGCATCCCAAGGCACATGCTATTTAACCCTATCTGTTAAACAAAAGCATTTCTCATACTTGGATTATTGTTAATAATTTTGTTCATCTTAAAATACATTACGCCACACTGGCATCCCAAGGCACATGCTATTTAACCCTATCTGTTAAACAAAAGCATTTCTCATGCTTAGATTATTGTTAATACTTTTTGTTCAGCTTAAAATACATTACGCCACACTGGCATCCCAAGGCACATGCTATTTAACCCTATCTGTTAAACAAAAGCATTTCCCATACTTGGATTAGTGTTAAAAGTTTCTGCTCAGCTTAAAATACATTACGCCACACTGGCATCCCAAGGCATATGCTATTTAACCCTATCTGTTAAACAAAAGCATTTCTCATACTTGGATTAGTGTTAATACTTTTTGTTCAGCTTAAAATACATTACGCCACACTGGCATTCCAAGGCACATGCTATTTAACCCTATCTGTTAAACAAAAGCATTTCTCATACTTGGATTAGTGTTAAAAGTTTCTGCTCAGCTTAAAATACATTACGCCACAATGGCATCCCAAGGCACATGCTATTTAACCCTATCTGTTAAACAAAAGCATTTCTCATACTTGGATTAGTGTTAAAAGTTCCTGCTCAGCTTAAAATACATTACGCCACACTGGCATCCCAAGGCACATGCTATTTAACCCTATCTGTTAAACAAAAGCATTTCCCATACTTGGATTAGTGTTAATACTTTTTGTTCAGCTTAAAATACATTACGCCACACTGGCATTCCAAGGCACATGCTATTTAACCCTATCTATTAAACAAAAGCATTTCTCATACTTGGATTAGTGTTAAAAGTTTCTGCTCAGCTTAAAATACATTACGCCACAATGGCATCCCAAGGCACATGCTATTTAACCCTATCTGTTAAACAAAAGCATTTCTCATACTTGGATTAGTGTTAAAAGTTCCTGCTCAGCTTAAAATACATTACGCCACACTGGCATCCCAAGGCACATGCTATTTAACCCTATCTGTTAAACAAAAGCATTTCTCATACACTTGGATTAGTGTTAATAGTTTCTGCTCAGCTTAAAATACACTTCCCCACACTGGCATCCCAAGGCACATGCTATTTAACCCTATCTGTTAAACAAAAGCATTTCTCATACTTGGATTATTGTTAATAATTTTGTTCATCTTAAAATACATTACGCCACACTGGCATCCCAAGGCACATGCTATTTAACCCTATCTGTTAAACAAAAGCATTTCTCATGCTTAGATTATTGTTAATACTTTTTGTTCAGCTTAAAATACATTACGCCACACTGGCATCCCAAGGCACATGCTATTTAACCCTATCTGTCAAACAAAAGCATTTCCCATACTTGGATTAGTGTTAATACTTTTTGTTCAGCTTAAAATACATTACGCCACACTGGCATCCCAAGGCACATGCTATTTAACCCTATCTGTTAAACAAAAGCATTTCTCATACTTGGATTAGTGTTAAAAGTTCCTGCTCAGCTTAAAATACATTACGCCACACTGGCATCCCAAGGCACATGCTATTTAACCCTATCTGTTAAACAAAAGCATTTCTCATACTTGGATTAGTGTTAAAAGTTTCTGCTCAGCTTAAAATACATTACGCCACACTGGCATCCCAAGGCACATGCTATTTAACCCTATCTGTTAAACAAAAGCATTTCTCATACTTGGATTAGTGTTAAAAGTTTCTGCTCAGCTTAAAATACATTACGCCACACTGGCATCCCAAGGCACATGCTATTTAACCCTATCTGTTAAACAAAAGCATTTCTCATACTTGGATTAGTGTTAAAAGTTTCTGCTCAGCTTAAAATACATTACGCCACACTGGCATCCCAAGGCACATGCTATTTAACCCTATCTGTTAAACAAAAGCATTTCTCATACTTGGATTATTGTTAATAATTTTGTTCATCTTAAAATACATTACGCCACACTGGCATCCCAAGGCACATGCTATTTAACCCTATCTGTTAAACAAAAGCATTTCTCATGCTTAGATTATTGTTAATAATTTTGTTCATCTTAAAATACATTACGCCACACTGGCATCCCAAGGCACATGCTATTTAACCCTATCTGTTAAACAAAAGCATTTCTCATACTTGGATTAGTGTTAAAAGTTTCTGCTCAGCTTAAAATACATTACGCCACACTGGCATCCCAAGGCACATGCTATTTAACCCTATCTGTTAAACAAAAGCATTTCTCATACTTGGATTAGTGTTAAAAGTTCCTGCTCAGCTTAAAATACATTACGCCACACTGGCATCCCAAGGCACATGCTATTTAACCCTATCTGTTAAACAAAAGCATTTCTCATACTTGGATTAGTGTTAAAAGTTTCTGCTCAGCTTAAAATACATTACGCCACAATGGCATCCCAAGGCACATGCTATTTAACCCTATCTGTTAAACAAAAGCATTTCTCATACTTGGATTAGTGTTAAAAGTTCCTGCTCAGCTTAAAATACATTACGCCACACTGGCATCCCAAGGCACATGCTATTTAACCCTATCTGTTAAACAAAAGCATTTCTCATACTTGGATTAGTGTTAAAAGTTTCTGCTCAGCTTAAAATACATTACGCCACACTGGCATCCCAAGGCACATGCTATTTAACCCTATCTGTTAAACAAAAGCATTTCTCATACTTGGATTAGTGTTAAAAGTTTCTGCTCAGCTTAAAATACATTACGCCACACTGGCATCCCAAGGCACATGCTATTTAACCCTATCTGTTAAACAAAAGCATTTCTCATACACTTGGATTAGTGTTAATAGTTTCTGCTCAGCTTAAAATACACTTCCCCACACTGGCATCCCAAGGCACATGCTATTTAACCCTATCTGTTAAACAAAAGCATTTCTCATACTTGGATTATTGTTAATAATTTTGTTCATCTTAAAATACATTACGCCACACTGGCATCCCAAGGCACATGCTATTTAACCCTATCTGTTAAACAAAAGCATTTCTCATGCTTAGATTATTGTTAATACTTTTTGTTCAGCTTAAAATACATTACGCCACACTGGCATCCCAAGGCACATGCTATTTAACCCTATCTGTTAAACAAAAGCATTTCCCATACTTGGATTAGTGTTAATACTTTTTGTTCAGCTTAAAATACATTACGCCACACTGGCATTCCAAGGCACATGCTATTTAACCCTATCTGTTAAACAAAAGCATTTCTCATACTTGGATTAGTGTTAAAAGTTTCTGCTCAGCTTAAAATACATTACGCCACAATGGCATCCCAAGGCACATGCTATTTAACCCTATCTGTTAAACAAAAGCATTTCTCATACTTGGATTAGTGTTAAAAGTTCCTGCTCAGCTTAAAATACATTACGCCACACTGGCATCCCAAGGCACATGCTATTTAACCCTATCTGTTAAACAAAAGCATTTCTCATACACTTGGATTAGTGTTAATAGTTTCTGCTCAGCTTAAAATACACTTCCCCACACTGGCATCCCAAGGCACATGCTATTTAACCCTATCTGTTAAACAAAAGCATTTCTCATACTTGGATTATTGTTAATAATTTTGTTCATCTTAAAATACATTACGCCACACTGGCATCCCAAGGCACATGCTATTTAACCCTATCTGTTAAACAAAAGCATTTCTCATGCTTAGATTATTGTTAATACTTTTTGTTCAGCTTAAAATACATTACGCCACACTGGCATCCCAAGGCACATGCTATTTAACCCTATCTGTTAAACAAAAGCATTTCCCATACTTGGATTAGTGTTAATACTTTTTGTTCAGCTTAAAATACATTACGCCACACTGGCATCCCAAGGCACATGCTATTTAACCCTATCTGTTAAACAAAAGCATTTCTCATACTTGGATTAGTGTTAAAAGTTCCTGCTCAGCTTAAAATACATTACGCCACACTGGCATCCCAAGGCACATGCTATTTAACCCTATCTGTTAAACAAAAGCATTTCTCATACTTGGATTAGTGTTAAAAGTTTCTGCTCAGCTTAAAATACATTACGCCACACTGGCATCCCAAGGCACATGCTATTTAACCCTATCTGTTAAACAAAAGCATTTCTCATACTTGGATTAGTGTTAAAAGTTTCTGCTCAGCTTAAAATACATTACGCCACACTGGCATCCCAAGGCACATGCTATTTAACCCTATCTGTTAAACAAAAGCATTTCTCATACTTGGATTAGTGTTAAAAGTTCCTGCTCAGCTTAAAATACATTACGCCACACTGGCATCCCAAGGCACATGCTATTTAACCCTATCTGTTAAACAAAAGCATTTCTCATACTTGGATTAGTGTTAAAAGTTTCTGCTCAGCTTAAAATACATTACGCCACACTGGCATCCCAAGGCACATGCTATTTAACCCTATCTGTTAAACAAAAGCATTTCTCATACACTTGGATTAGTGTTAATAGTTTCTGTTCAGCTTAAAATACACTTCCCCACACTGGCATCCCAAGGCACATGCTATTTAACCCTATCTGTTAAACAAAAGCATTTCTCATACTTGGATTATTGTTAATAATTTTGTTCATCTTAAAATACATTACGCCACACTGGCATCCCAAGGCACATGCTATTTAACCCTATCTGTTAAACAAAAGCATTTCTCATGCTTAGATTATTGTTAATACTTTTTGTTCAGCTTAAAATACATTACGCCACACTGGCATCCCAAGGCACATGCTATTTAACCCTATCTGTTAAACAAAAGCATTTCCCATACTTGGATTAGTGTTAAAAGTTTCTGCTCAGCTTAAAATACATTACGCCACACTGGCATCCCAAGGCATATGCTATTTAACCCTATCTGTTAAACAAAAGCATTTCTCATACTTGGATTAGTGTTAATACTTTTTGCTCAGCTTAAAATACATTACGCCACACTGGCATTCCAAGGCACATGCTATTTAACCCTATCTGTTAAACAAAAGCATTTCTCATACTTGGATTAGTGTTAAAAGTTTCTGCTCAGCTTAAAATACATTACGCCACAATGGCATCCCAAGGCACATGCTATTTAACCCTATCTGTTAAACAAAAGCATTTCTCATACTTGGATTAGTGTTAAAAGTTCCTGCTCAGCTTAAAATACATTACGCCACACTGGCATCCCAAGGCACATGCTATTTAACCCTATCTGTTAAACAAAAGCATTTCTCATACTTGGATTAGTGTTAAAAGTTTCTGCTCAGCTTAAAATACATTACGCCACACTGGCATCCCAAGGCACATGCTATTTAACCCTATCTGTTAAACAAAAGCATTTCTCATACTTGGATTAGTGTTAAAAGTTTCTGCTCAGCTTAAAATACATTACGCCACACTGGCATCCCAAGGCACATGCTATTTAACCCTATCTGTTAAACAAAAGCATTTCTCATACACTTGGATTAGTGTTAATAGTTTCTGCTCAGCTTAAAATACACTTCCCCACACTGGCATCCCAAGGCACATGCTATTTAACCCTATCTGTTAAACAAAAGCATTTCTCATACTTGGATTATTGTTAATAATTTTGTTCATCTTAAAATACATTACGCCACACTGGCATCCCAAGGCACATGCTATTTAACCCTATCTGTTAAACAAAAGCATTTCTCATGCTTAGATTATTGTTAATACTTTTTGTTCAGCTTAAAATACATTACGCCACACTGGCATCCCAAGGCACATGCTATTTAACCCTATCTGTTAAACAAAAGCATTTCCCATACTTGGATTAGTGTTAATACTTTTTGTTCAGCTTAAAATACATTACGCCACACTGGCATTCCAAGGCACATGCTATTTAACCCTATCTGTTAAACAAAAGCATTTCTCATACTTGGATTAGTGTTAAAAGTTTCTGCTCAGCTTAAAATACATTACGCCACAATGGCATCCCAAGGCACATGCTATTTAACCCTATCTGTTAAACAAAAGCATTTCTCATACTTGGATTAGTGTTAAAAGTTCCTGCTCAGCTTAAAATACATTACGCCACACTGGCATCCCAAGGCACATGCTATTTAACCCTATCTGTTAAACAAAAGCATTTCTCATACACTTGGATTAGTGTTAATAGTTTCTGCTCAGCTTAAAATACACTTCCCCACACTGGCATCCCAAGGCACATGCTATTTAACCCTATCTGTTAAACAAAAGCATTTCTCATACTTGGATTATTGTTAATAATTTTGTTCATCTTAAAATACATTACGCCACACTGGCATCCCAAGGCACATGCTATTTAACCCTATCTGTTAAACAAAAGCATTTCTCATGCTTAGATTATTGTTAATACTTTTTGTTCAGCTTAAAATACATTACGCCACACTGGCATCCCAAGGCACATGCTATATAACCCTATCTGTTAAACAAAAGCATTTCCCATACTTGGATTAGTGTTAATACTTTTTGTTCAGCTTAAAATACATTACGCCACACTGGCATCCCAAGGCACATGCTATTTAACCCTATCTGTTAAACAAAAGCATTTCTCATACTTGGATTAGTGTTAAAAGTTCCTGCTCATCTTAAAATACATTACGCCACACTGGCATCCCAAGGCACATGCTATTTAACCCTATCTGTTAAACAAAAGCATTTCTCATACTTGGATTAGTGTTAAAAGTTTCTGCTCAGCTTAAAATACATTACGCCACACTGGCATCCCAAGGCACATGCTATTTAACCCTATCTGTTAAACAAAAGCATTTCTCATACTTGGATTAGTGTTAAAAGTTTCTGCTCAGCTTAAAATACATTACGCCACACTGGCATCCCAAGGCACATGCTATTTAACCCTATCTGTTAAACAAAAGCATTTCTCATACTTGGATTAGTGTTAAAAGTTTCTGCTCAGCTTAAAATACATTACGCCACACTGGCATCCCAAGGCACATGCTATTTAACCCTATCTGTTAAACAAAAGCATTTCTCATACTTGGATTATTGTTAATAATTTTGTTCATCTTAAAATACATTACGCCACACTGGCATCCCAAGGCACATGCTATTTAACCCTATCTGTTAAACAAAAGCATTTCTCATGCTTAGATTATTGTTAATAATTTTGTTCATCTTAAAATACATTACGCCACACTGGCATCCCAAGGCACATGCTATTTAACCCTATCTGTTAAACAAAAGCATTTCTCATACTTGGATTAGTGTTAAAAGTTTCTGCTCAGCTTAAAATACATTACGCCACACTGGCATCCCAAGGCACATGCTATTTAACCCTATCTGTTAAACAAAAGCATTTCTCATACTTGGATTAGTGTTAAAAGTTCCTGCTCAGCTTAAAATACATTACGCCACACTGGCATCCCAAGGCACATGCTATTTAACCCTATCTGTTAAACAAAAGCATTTCTCATACTTGGATTAGTGTTAAAAGTTTCTGCTCAGCTTAAAATACATTACGCCACACTGGCATCCCAAGGCACATGCTATTTAACCCTATCTGTTAAACAAAAGCATTTCTCATACTT
The DNA here is from genome assembly GCA_027917425.1 of Gastrophryne carolinensis. Classification (NCBI taxonomy): domain Eukaryota; kingdom Metazoa; phylum Chordata; class Amphibia; order Anura; family Microhylidae; genus Gastrophryne; species Gastrophryne carolinensis. The sequence continues at coordinate 212,806,889 of CM051239.1, forward strand.
GGATTAGTGTTAAAAGTTCCTGCTCAGCTTAAAATACATTACGCCACACTGGCATCCCAAGGCACATGCTATTTAACCCTATCTGTTAAACAAAAGCATTTCTCATACTTGGATTAGTGTTAAAAGTTTCTGCTCAGCTTAAAATACATTACGCCACACTGGCATCCCAAGGCACATGCTATTTAACCCTATCTGTTAAACAAAAGCATTTCTCATACACTTGGATTAGTGTTAATAGTTTCTGCTCAGCTTAAAATACACTTCCCCACACTGGCATCCCAAGGCACATGCTATTTAACCCTATCTGTTAAACAAAAGCATTTCTCATACTTGGATTATTGTTAATAATTTTGTTCATCTTAAAATACATTACGCCACACTGGCATCCCAAGGCACATGCTATTTAACCCTATCTGTTAAACAAAAGCATTTCTCATACTTGGATTAGTGTTAAAAGTTTCTGCTCAGCTTAAAATACATTACGCCACACTGGCATCCCAAGGCACATGCTATTTAACCCTATCTGTTAAACAAAAGCATTTCTCATACTTGGATTATTGTTAATAATTTTGTTCATCTTAAAATACATTACGCCACACTGGCATCCCAAGGCACATGCTATTTAACCCTATCTGTTAAACAAAAGCATTTCTCATGCTTAGATTATTGTTAATACTTTTTGTTCAGCTTAAAATACATTACGCCACACTGGCATCCCAAGGCACATGCTATTTAACCCTATCTGTTAAACAAAAGCATTTCCCATACTTGGATTAGTGTTAAAAGTTTCTGCTCAGCTTAAAATACATTACGCCACACTGGCATCCCAAGGCATATGCTATTTAACCCTATCTGTTAAACAAAAGCATTTCTCATACTTGGATTAGTGTTAATACTTTTTGTTCAGCTTAAAATACATTACGCCACACTGGCATTCCAAGGCACATGCTATTTAACCCTATCTGTTAAACAAAAGCATTTCTCATACTTGGATTAGTGTTAAAAGTTTCTGCTCAGCTTAAAATACATTACGCCACAATGGCATCCCAAGGCACATGCTATTTAACCCTATCTGTTAAACAAAAGCATTTCTCATACTTGGATTAGTGTTAAAAGTTCCTGCTCAGCTTAAAATACATTACGCCACACTGGCATCCCAAGGCACATGCTATTTAACCCTATCTGTTAAACAAAAGCATTTCCCATACTTGGATTAGTGTTAATACTTTTTGTTCAGCTTAAAATACATTACGCCACACTGGCATTCCAAGGCACATGCTATTTAACCCTATCTATTAAACAAAAGCATTTCTCATACTTGGATTAGTGTTAAAAGTTTCTGCTCAGCTTAAAATACATTACGCCACAATGGCATCCCAAGGCACATGCTATTTAACCCTATCTGTTAAACAAAAGCATTTCTCATACTTGGATTAGTGTTAAAAGTTCCTGCTCAGCTTAAAATACATTACGCCACACTGGCATCCCAAGGCACATGCTATTTAACCCTATCTGTTAAACAAAAGCATTTCTCATACACTTGGATTAGTGTTAATAGTTTCTGCTCAGCTTAAAATACACTTCCCCACACTGGCATCCCAAGGCACATGCTATTTAACCCTATCTGTTAAACAAAAGCATTTCTCATACTTGGATTATTGTTAATAATTTTGTTCATCTTAAAATACATTACGCCACACTGGCATCCCAAGGCACATGCTATTTAACCCTATCTGTTAAACAAAAGCATTTCTCATGCTTAGATTATTGTTAATACTTTTTGTTCAGCTTAAAATACATTACGCCACACTGGCATCCCAAGGCACATGCTATTTAACCCTATCTGTCAAACAAAAGCATTTCCCATACTTGGATTAGTGTTAATACTTTTTGTTCAGCTTAAAATACATTACGCCACACTGGCATCCCAAGGCACATGCTATTTAACCCTATCTGTTAAACAAAAGCATTTCTCATACTTGGATTAGTGTTAAAAGTTCCTGCTCAGCTTAAAATACATTACGCCACACTGGCATCCCAAGGCACATGCTATTTAACCCTATCTGTTAAACAAAAGCATTTCTCATACTTGGATTAGTGTTAAAAGTTTCTGCTCAGCTTAAAATACATTACGCCACACTGGCATCCCAAGGCACATGCTATTTAACCCTATCTGTTAAACAAAAGCATTTCTCATACTTGGATTAGTGTTAAAAGTTTCTGCTCAGCTTAAAATACATTACGCCACACTGGCATCCCAAGGCACATGCTATTTAACCCTATCTGTTAAACAAAAGCATTTCTCATACTTGGATTAGTGTTAAAAGTTTCTGCTCAGCTTAAAATACATTACGCCACACTGGCATCCCAAGGCACATGCTATTTAACCCTATCTGTTAAACAAAAGCATTTCTCATACTTGGATTATTGTTAATAATTTTGTTCATCTTAAAATACATTACGCCACACTGGCATCCCAAGGCACATGCTATTTAACCCTATCTGTTAAACAAAAGCATTTCTCATGCTTAGATTATTGTTAATAATTTTGTTCATCTTAAAATACATTACGCCACACTGGCATCCCAAGGCACATGCTATTTAACCCTATCTGTTAAACAAAAGCATTTCTCATACTTGGATTAGTGTTAAAAGTTTCTGCTCAGCTTAAAATACATTACGCCACACTGGCATCCCAAGGCACATGCTATTTAACCCTATCTGTTAAACAAAAGCATTTCTCATACTTGGATTAGTGTTAAAAGTTCCTGCTCAGCTTAAAATACATTACGCCACACTGGCATCCCAAGGCACATGCTATTTAACCCTATCTGTTAAACAAAAGCATTTCTCATACTTGGATTAGTGTTAAAAGTTTCTGCTCAGCTTAAAATACATTACGCCACAATGGCATCCCAAGGCACATGCTATTTAACCCTATCTGTTAAACAAAAGCATTTCTCATACTTGGATTAGTGTTAAAAGTTCCTGCTCAGCTTAAAATACATTACGCCACACTGGCATCCCAAGGCACATGCTATTTAACCCTATCTGTTAAACAAAAGCATTTCTCATACTTGGATTAGTGTTAAAAGTTTCTGCTCAGCTTAAAATACATTACGCCACACTGGCATCCCAAGGCACATGCTATTTAACCCTATCTGTTAAACAAAAGCATTTCTCATACTTGGATTAGTGTTAAAAGTTTCTGCTCAGCTTAAAATACATTACGCCACACTGGCATCCCAAGGCACATGCTATTTAACCCTATCTGTTAAACAAAAGCATTTCTCATACACTTGGATTAGTGTTAATAGTTTCTGCTCAGCTTAAAATACACTTCCCCACACTGGCATCCCAAGGCACATGCTATTTAACCCTATCTGTTAAACAAAAGCATTTCTCATACTTGGATTATTGTTAATAATTTTGTTCATCTTAAAATACATTACGCCACACTGGCATCCCAAGGCACATGCTATTTAACCCTATCTGTTAAACAAAAGCATTTCTCATGCTTAGATTATTGTTAATACTTTTTGTTCAGCTTAAAATACATTACGCCACACTGGCATCCCAAGGCACATGCTATTTAACCCTATCTGTTAAACAAAAGCATTTCCCATACTTGGATTAGTGTTAATACTTTTTGTTCAGCTTAAAATACATTACGCCACACTGGCATTCCAAGGCACATGCTATTTAACCCTATCTGTTAAACAAAAGCATTTCTCATACTTGGATTAGTGTTAAAAGTTTCTGCTCAGCTTAAAATACATTACGCCACAATGGCATCCCAAGGCACATGCTATTTAACCCTATCTGTTAAACAAAAGCATTTCTCATACTTGGATTAGTGTTAAAAGTTCCTGCTCAGCTTAAAATACATTACGCCACACTGGCATCCCAAGGCACATGCTATTTAACCCTATCTGTTAAACAAAAGCATTTCTCATACACTTGGATTAGTGTTAATAGTTTCTGCTCAGCTTAAAATACACTTCCCCACACTGGCATCCCAAGGCACATGCTATTTAACCCTATCTGTTAAACAAAAGCATTTCTCATACTTGGATTATTGTTAATAATTTTGTTCATCTTAAAATACATTACGCCACACTGGCATCCCAAGGCACATGCTATTTAACCCTATCTGTTAAACAAAAGCATTTCTCATGCTTAGATTATTGTTAATACTTTTTGTTCAGCTTAAAATACATTACGCCACACTGGCATCCCAAGGCACATGCTATTTAACCCTATCTGTTAAACAAAAGCATTTCCCATACTTGGATTAGTGTTAATACTTTTTGTTCAGCTTAAAATACATTACGCCACACTGGCATCCCAAGGCACATGCTATTTAACAATATCTGTTAAACAAAAGCATTTCTCATACTTGGATTAGTGTTAAAAGTTCCTGCTCAGCTTAAAATACATTACGCCACACTGGCATCCCAAGGCACATGCTATTTAACCCTATCTGTTAAACAAAAGCATTTCTCATACTTGGATTAGTGTTAAAAGTTTCTGCTCAGCTTAAAATACATTACGCCACACTGGCATCCCAAGGCACATGCTATTTAACCCTATCTGTTAAACAAAAGCATTTCTCATACTTGGATTAGTGTTAAAAGTTTCTGCTCAGCTTAAAATACATTACGCCACACTGGCATCCCAAGGCACATGCTATTTAACCCTATCTGTTAAACAAAAGCATTTCTCATACTTGGATTAGTGTTAAAAGTTCCTGCTCAGCTTAAAATACATTACGCCACACTGGCATCCCAAGGCACATGCTATTTAACCCTATCTGTTAAACAAAAGCATTTCTCATACTTGGATTAGTGTTAAAAGTTTCTGCTCAGCTTAAAATACATTACGCCACACTGGCATCCCAAGGCACATGCTATTTAACCCTATCTGTTAAACAAAAGCATTTCTCATACACTTGGATTAGTGTTAATAGTTTCTGTTCAGCTTAAAATACACTTCCCCACACTGGCATCCCAAGGCACATGCTATTTAACCCTATCTGTTAAACAAAAGTATTTCTCATACTTGGATTATTGTTAATAATTTTGTTCATCTTAAAATACATTACGCCACACTGGCATCCCAAGGCACATGCTATTTAACCCTATCTGTTAAACAAAAGCATTTCTCATGCTTAGATTATTGTTAATACTTTTTGTTCAGCTTAAAATACATTACGCCACACTGGCATCCCAAGGCACATGCTATTTAACCCTATCTGTTAAACAAAAGCATTTCCCATACTTGGATTAGTGTTAAAAGTTTCTGCTCAGCTTAAAATACATTACGCCACACTGGCATCCCAAGGCATATGCTATTTAACCCTATCTGTTAAACAAAAGCATTTCTCATACTTGGATTAGTGTTAATACTTTTTGCTCAGCTTAAAATACATTACGCCACACTGGCATTCCAAGGCACATGCTATTTAACCCTATCTGTTAAACAAAAGCATTTCTCATACTTGGATTAGTGTTAAAAGTTTCTGCTCAGCTTAAAATACATTACGCCACAATGGCATCCCAAGGCACATGCTATTTAACCCTATCTGTTAAACAAAAGCATTTCTCATACTTGGATTAGTGTTAAAAGTTCCTGCTCAGCTTAAAATACATTACGCCACACTGGCATCCCAAGGCACATGCTATTTAACCCTATCTGTTAAACAAAAGCATTTCTCATACTTGGATTAGTGTTAAAAGTTTCTGCTCAGCTTAAAATACATTACGCCACACTGGCATCCCAAGGCACATGCTATTTAACCCTATCTGTTAAACAAAAGCATTTCTCATACTTGGATTAGTGTTAAAAGTTTCTGCTCAGCTTAAAATACATTACGCCACACTGGCATCCCAAGGCACATGCTATTTAACCCTATCTGTTAAACAAAAGCATTTCTCATACACTTGGATTAGTGTTAATAGTTTCTGCTCAGCTTAAAATACACTTCCCCACACTGGCATCCCAAGGCACATGCTATTTAACCCTATCTGTTAAACAAAAGCATTTCTCATACTTGGATTATTGTTAATAATTTTGTTCATCTTAAAATACATTACGCCACACTGGCATCCCAAGGCACATGCTATTTAACCCTATCTGTTAAACAAAAGCATTTCTCATGCTTAGATTATTGTTAATACTTTTTGTTCAGCTTAAAATACATTACGCCACACTGGCATCCCAAGGCACATGCTATTTAACCCTATCTGTTAAACAAAAGCATTTCCCATACTTGGATTAGTGTTAATACTTTTTGTTCAGCTTAAAATACATTACGCCACACTGGCATTCCAAGGCACATGCTATTTAACCCTATCTGTTAAACAAAAGCATTTCTCATACTTGGATTAGTGTTAAAAGTTTCTGCTCAGCTTAAAATACATTACGCCACAATGGCATCCCAAGGCACATGCTATTTAACCCTATCTGTTAAACAAAAGCATTTCTCATACTTGGATTAGTGTTAAAAGTTCCTGCTCAGCTTAAAATACATTACGCCACACTGGCATCCCAAGGCACATGCTATTTAACCCTATCTGTTAAACAAAAGCATTTCTCATACACTTGGATTAGTGTTAATAGTTTCTGCTCAGCTTAAAATACACTTCCCCACACTGGCATCCCAAGGCACATGCTATTTAACCCTATCTGTTAAACAAAAGCATTTCTCATACTTGGATTATTGTTAATAATTTTGTTCATCTTAAAATACATTACGCCACACTGGCATCCCAAGGCACATGCTATTTAACCCTATCTGTTAAACAAAAGCATTTCTCATGCTTAGATTATTGTTAATACTTTTTGTTCAGCTTAAAATACATTACGCCACACTGGCATCCCAAGGCACATGCTATATAACCCTATCTGTTAAACAAAAGCATTTCCCATACTTGGATTAGTGTTAATACTTTTTGTTCAGCTTAAAATACATTACGCCACACTGGCATCCCAAGGCACATGCTATTTAACCCTATCTGTTAAACAAAAGCATTTCTCATACTTGGATTAGTGTTAAAAGTTCCTGCTCATCTTAAAATACATTACGCCACACTGGCATCCCAAGGCACATGCTATTTAACCCTATCTGTTAAACAAAAGCATTTCTCATACTTGGATTAGTGTTAAAAGTTTCTGCTCAGCTTAAAATACATTACGCCACACTGGCATCCCAAGGCACATGCTATTTAACCCTATCTGTTAAACAAAAGCATTTCTCATACTTGGATTAGTGTTAAAAGTTTCTGCTCAGCTTAAAATACATTACGCCACACTGGCATCCCAAGGCACATGCTATTTAACCCTATCTGTTAAACAAAAGCATTTCTCATACTTGGATTAGTGTTAAAAGTTTCTGCTCAGCTTAAAATACATTACGCCACACTGGCATCCCAAGGCACATGCTATTTAACCCTATCTGTTAAACAAAAGCATTTCTCATACTTGGATTATTGTTAATAATTTTGTTCATCTTAAAATACATTACGCCACACTGGCATCCCAAGGCACATGCTATTTAACCCTATCTGTTAAACAAAAGCATTTCTCATGCTTAGATTATTGTTAATAATTTTGTTCATCTTAAAATACATTACGCCACACTGGCATCCCAAGGCACATGCTATTTAACCCTATCTGTTAAACAAAAGCATTTCTCATACTTGGATTAGTGTTAAAAGTTTCTGCTCAGCTTAAAATACATTACGCCACACTGGCATCCCAAGGCACATGCTATTTAACCCTATCTGTTAAACAAAAGCATTTCTCATACTTGGATTAGTGTTAAAAGTTCCTGCTCAGCTTAAAATACATTACGCCACACTGGCATCCCAAGGCACATGCTATTTAACCCTATCTGTTAAACAAAAGCATTTCTCATACTTGGATTAGTGTTAAAAGTTTCTGCTCAGCTTAAAATACATTACGCCACACTGGCATCCCAAGGCACATGCTATTTAACCCTATCTGTTAAACAAAAGCATTTCTCATACTTGGATTAGTGTTAAAAGTTCCTGCTCAGCTTAAAATACATTACGCCACACTGGCATCCCAAGGCACATGCTATTTAACCCTATCTGTTAAACAAAAGCATTTCTCATACTTGGATTAGTGTTAAAAGTTTCTGCTCAGCTTAAAATACATTACGCCACACTGGCATCCCAAGGCACATGCTATTTAACCCTATCTGTTAAACAAAAGCATTTCTCATACACTTGGATTAGTGTTAATAGTTTCTGCTCAGCTTAAAATACACTTCCCCACACTGGCATCCCAAGGCACATGCTATTTAACCCTATCTGTTAAACAAAAGCATTTCTCATACTTGGATTATTGTTAATAATTTTGTTCATCTTAAAATACATTACGCCACACTGGCATCCCAAGGCACATGCTATTTAACCCTATCTGTTAAACAAAAGCATTTCTCATGCTTAGATTATTGTTAATAATTTTTGTTCAGCTTAAAATACATTACGCCACACTGGCATCCCAAGGCACATGCTATTTAACCCTATCTGTTAAACAAAAGCATTTCCCATACTTGGATTAGTGTTAATACTTTTTGTTCAGCTTAAAATACATTACGCCACACTGGCATTCCAAGGCACATGCTATTTAACCCTATCTGTTAAACAAAAGCATTTCTCATACTTGGATTAGTGTTAAAAGTTTCTGCTCAGCTTAAAATACATTACGCCACAATGGCATCCCAAGGCACATGCTATTTAACCCTATCTGTTAAACAAAAGCATTTCTCATACTTGGATTAGTGTTAAAAGTTCCTGCTCAGCTTAAAATACATTACGCCACACTGGCATCCCAAGGCACATGCTATTTAACCCTATCTGTTAAACAAAAGCATTTCTCATACACTTGGATTAGTGTTAATAGTTTCTGCTCAGCTTAAAATACACTTCCCCACACTGGCATCCCAAGGCACATGCTATTTAACCCTATCTGTTAAACAAAAGCATTTCTCATACTTGGATTATTGTTAATAATTTTGTTCATCTTAAAATACATTACGCCACACTGGCATCCCAAGGCACATGCTATTTAACCCTATCTGTTAAACAAAAGCATTTCTCATGCTTAGATTATTGTTAATAATTTTTGTTCAGATTAAAATACATTACGCCACACTGGCATCCCAAGGCACATGCTATTTAACCCTATCTGTTAAACAAAAGCATTTCCCATACTTGGATTAGTGTTAATACTTTTTGTTCAGCTTAAAATACATTACGCCACACTGGCATTCCAAGGCACATGCTATTTAACCCTATCTGTTAAACAAAAGCATTTCTCATACTTGGATTAGTGTTAAAAGTTTCTGCTCAGCTTAAAATACATTACGCCACAATGGCATCCCAAGGCACATGCTATTTAACCCTATCTGTTAAACAAAAGCATTTCTCATACTTGGATTAGTGTTAAAAGTTCCTGCTCAGCTTAAAATACATTACGCCACACTGGCATCCCAAGGCACATGCTATTTAACCCTATCTGTTAAACAAAAGCATTTCTCATACACTTGGATTAGTGTTAATAGTTTCTGCTCAGCTTAAAATACACTTCCCCACACTGGCATCCCAAGGCACATGCTATTTAACCCTATCTGTTAAACAAAAGCATTTCTCATACTTGGATTATTGTTAATAATTTTGTTCATCTTAAAATACATTACGCCACACTGGCATCCCAAGGCACATGCTATTTAACCCTATCTGTTAAACAAAAGCATTTCTCATGCTTAGATTATTGTTAATACTTTTTGTTCAGCTTAAAATACATTACGCCACACTGGCATCCCAAGGCACATGCTATTTAACCCTATCTGTTAAACAAAAGCATTTCCCATACTTGGATTAGTGTTAATACTTTTTGTTCAGCTTAAAATACATTACGCCACACTGGCATCCCAAGGCACATGCTATTTAACCCTATCTGTTAAACAAAAGCATTTCTCATACTTGGATTAGTGTTAAAAGTTCCTGCTCAGCTTAAAATACATTACGCCACACTGGCATCCCAAGGCACATGCTATTTAACCCTATCTGTTAAACAAAAGCATTTCTCATACTTGGATTAGTGTTAAAAGTTTCTGCTCAGCTTAAAATACATTACGCCACACTGGCATCCCAAGGCACATGCTATTTAACCCTATCTGTTAAACAAAAGCATTTCTCATACTTGGATTAGTGTTAAAAGTTCCTGCTCAGCTTAAAATACATTACGCCACACTGGCATCCCAAGGCACATGCTATTTAACCCTATCTGTTAAACAAAAGCATTTCTCATACTTGGATTAGTGTTAAAAGTTTCTGCTCAGCTTAAAATACATTACGCCACACTGGCATCCCAAGGCACATGCTATTTAACCCTATCTGTTAAACAAAAGCATTTCTCATACTTGGATTAGTGTTAAAAGTTTCTGCTCAGCTTAAAATACATTACGCCACACTGGCATCCCAAGGCACATGCTATTTAACCCTATCTGTTAAACAAAAGCATTTCTCATACACTTGGATTAGTGTTAATAGTTTCTGCTCAGCTTAAAATACACTTCCCCACACTGGCATCCCAAGGCACATGCTATTTAACCCTATCTGTTAAACAAAAGCATTTCTCATACTTGGATTATTGTTAATAATTTTGTTCATCTTAAAATACATTACGCCACACTGGCATCCCAAGGCACATGCTATTTAACCCTATCTGTTAAACAAAAGCATTTCTCATGCTTAGATTATTGTTAATACTTTTTGTTCAGCTTAAAATACATTACGCCACACTGGCATCCCAAGGCACATGCTATTTAACCCTATCTGTTAAACAAAAGCATTTCCCATACTTGGATTAGTGTTAATACTTTTTGTTCAGCTTAAAATACATTACGCCACACTGGCATCCCAAGGCACATGCTATTTAACCCTATCTGTTAAACAAAAGCATTTCTCATACTTGGATTAGTGTTAAAAGTTTCTGCTCAGCTTAAAATACATTACGCCACAATGGCATCCCAAGGCACATGCTATTTAACCCTATCTGTTAAACAAAAGCATTTCTCATACTTGGATTAGTGTTAAAAGTTCCTGCTCAGCTTAAAATACATTACGCCACACTGGCATCCCAAGGCACATGCTATTTAACCCTATCTGTTAAACAAAAGCATTTCTCATACACTTGGATTAGTGTTAATAGTTTCTGCTCAGCTTAAAATACACTTCCCCACACTGGCATCCCAAGGCACATGCTATTTAACCCTATCTGTTAAACAAAAGCATTTCTCATACTTGGATTATTGTTAATAATTTTGTTCATCTTAAAATACATTACGCCACACTGGCATCCCAAGGCACATGCTATTTAACCCTATCTGTTAAACAAAAGCATTTCTCATGCTTAGATTATTGTTAATACTTTTTGTTCAGCTTAAAATACATTACGCCACACTGGCATCCCAAGGCACATGCTATATAACCCTATCTGTTAAACAAAAGCATTTCCCATACTTGGATTAGTGTTAATACTTTTTGTTCAGCTTAAAATACATTACGCCACACTGGCATCCCAAGGCACATGCTATTTAACCCTATCTGTTAAACAAAAGCATTTCTCATACTTGGATTAGTGTTAAAAGTTCCTGCTCAGCTTAAAATACACTACGCCACACTGGCATCCCAAGGCACATGCTATTTAACCCTATCTGTTAAACAAAAGCATTTCTCATACTTGGATTAGTGTTAAAAGTTTCTGCTCAGCTTAAAATACATTACGCCACACTGGCATCCCAAGGCACATGCTATTTAACCCTATCTGTTAAACAAAAGCATTTCTAATACTTGGATTAGTGTTAAAAGTTTCTGCTCAGCTTAAAATACATTACGCCACACTGGCATCCCAAGGCACATGCTATTTAACCCTATCTGTTAAACAAAAGCATTTCTCATACTTGGATTAGTGTTAAAAGTTTCTGCTCAGCTTAAAATACATTACGCCACACTGGCATCCCAAGGCACATGCTATTTAACCCTATCTGTTAAACAAAAGCATTTCTCATACTTGGATTATTGTTAATAATTTTGTTCATCTTAAAATACATTACGCCACACTGGCATCCCAAGGCACATGCTATTTAACCCTATCTGTTAAACAAAAGCATTTCTCATGCTTAGATTATTGTTAATAATTTTGTTCATCTTAAAATACATTACGCCACACTGGCATCCCAAGGCACATGCTATTTAACCCTATCTGTTAAACAAAAGCATTTCTCATACTTGGATTAGTGTTAAAAGTTTCTGCTCAGCTTAAAATACATTACGCCACACTGGCATCCCAAGGCACATGCTATTTAACCCTATCTGTTAAACAAAAGCATTTCTCATACTTGGATTAGTGTTAAAAGTTCCTGCTCAGCTTAAAATACATTACGCCACACTGGCATCCCAAGGCACATGCTATTTAACCCTATCTGTTAAACAAAAGCATTTCTCATACTTGGATTAGTGTTAAAAGTTTCTGCTCAGCTTAAAATACATTACGCCACACTGGCATCCCAAGGCACATGCTATTTAACCCTATCTGTTAAACAAAAGCATTTCTCATACTTGGATTAGTGTTAAAAGTTCCTGCTCAGCTTAAAATACATTACGCCACACTGGCATCCCAAGGCACATGCTATTTAACCCTATCTGTTAAACAAAAGCATTTCTCATACTTGGATTAGTGTTAAAAGTTTCTGCTCAGCTTAAAATACATTACGCCACACTGGCATCCCAAGGCACATGCTATTTAACCCTATCTGTTAAACAAAAGCATTTCTCATACTTGGATTAGTGTTAAAAGTTTCTGCTCAGCTTAAAATACATTACGCCACACTGGCATCCCAAGGCACATGCTATTTAACCCTATCTGTTAAACAAAAGCATTTCTCATACACTTGGATTAGTGTTAATAGTTTCTGCTCAGCTTAAAATACACTTCCCCACACTGGCATCCCAAGGCACATGCTATTTAACCCTATCTGTTAAACAAAAGCATTTCTCATACTTGGATTATTGTTAATAATTTTGTTCATCTTAAAATACATTACGCCACACTGGCATCCCAAGGCACATGCTATTTAACCCTATCTGTTAAACAAAAGCATTTCTCATGCTTAGATTATTGTTAATACTTTTTGTTCAGCTTAAAATACATTACGCCACACTGGCATCCCAAGGCACATGCTATTTAACCCTATCTGTTAAACAAAAGCATTTCCCATACTTGGATTAGTGTTAATACTTTTTGTTCAGCTTAAAATACATTACGCCACACTGGCATTCCAAGGCACATGCTATTTAACCCTATCTGTTAAACAAAAGCATTTCTCATACTTGGATTAGTGTTAAAAGTTTCTGCTCAGCTTAAAATACATTACGCCACACTGGCATCCCAAGGCACATGCTATTTAACCCTATCTGTTAAACAAAAGCATTTCTCATACACTTGGATTAGTGTTAATAGTTTCTGCTCAGCTTAAAATACACTTCCCCACACTGGCATCCCAAGGCACATGCTATTTAACCCTATCTGTTAAACAAAAGCATTTCTCATACTTGGATTATTGTTAATAATTTTGTTCATCTTAAAATACATTACGCCACACTGGCATCCCAAGGCACATGCTATTTAACCCTATCTGTTAAACAAAAGCATTTCTCATGCTTAGATTATTGTTAATACTTTTTGTTCAGCTTAAAATACATTACGCCACACTGGCATCCCAAGGCACATGCTATTTAACCCTATCTGTTAAACAAAAGCATTTCCCATACTTGGATTAGTGTTAATACTTTTTGTTCAGCTTAAAATACATTACGCCACACTGGCATCCCAAGGCACATGCTATTTAACCCTATCTGTTAAACAAAAGCATTTCTCATACTTGGATTAGTGTTAAAAGTTCCTGCTCAGCTTAAAATACATTACGCCACACTGGCATCCCAAGGCACATGCTATTTAACCCTATCTGTTAAACAAAAGCATTTCTCATACTTGGATTAGTGTTAAAAGTTTCTGCTCAGCTTAAAATACATTACGCCACACTGGCATCCCAAGGCACATGCTATTTAACCCTATCTGTTAAACAAAAGCATTTCTCATACTTGGATTAGTGTTAAAAGTTCCTGCTCAGCTTAAAATACATTACGCCACACTGGCATCCCAAGGCACATGCTATTTAACCCTATCTGTTAAACAAAAGCATTTCTCATACTTGGATTAGTGTTAAAAGTTTCTGCTCAGCTTAAAATACATTACGCCACACTGGCATCCCAAGGCACATGCTATTTAACCCTATCTGTTAAACAAAAGCATTTCTCATACTTGGATTAGTGTTAAAAGTTTCTGCTCAGCTTAAAATACATTACGCCACACTGGCATCCCAAGGCACATGCTATTTAACCCTATCTGTTAAACAAAAGCATTTCTCAAACACTTGGATTAGTGTTAATAGTTTCTGCTCAGCTTAAAATACACTTCCCCACACTGGCATCCCAAGGCACATGCTATTTAACCCTATCTGTTAAACAAAAGCATTTCTCATACTTGGATTATTGTTAATAATTTTGTTCATCTTAAAATACATTACGCCACACTGGCATCCCAAGGCACATGCTATTTAACCCTATCTGTTAAACAAAAGCATTTCTCATGCTTAGATTATTGTTAATACTTTTTGTTCAGCTTAAAATACATTACGCCACACTGGCATCCCAAGGCACATGCTATTTAACCCTATCTGTTAAACAAAAGCATTTCCCATACTTGGATTAGTGTTAATACTTTTTGTTCAGCTTAAAATACATTACGCCACACTGGCATTCCAAGGCACATGCTATTTAACCCTATCTGTTAAACAAAAGCATTTCTCATACTTGGATTAGTGTTAAAAGTTTCTGCTCAGCTTAAAATACATTACGCCACAATGGCATCCCAAGGCACATGCTATTTAACCCTATCTGTTAAACAAAAGCATTTCTCATACTTGGATTAGTGTTAAAAGTTCCTGCTCAGCTTAAAATACATTACGCCACACTGGCATCCCAAGGCACATGCTATTTAACCCTATCTGTTAAACAAAAGCATTTCTCATACACTTGGATTAGTGTTAATAGTTTCTGCTCAGCTTAAAATACACTTCCCCACACTGGCATCCCAAGGCACATGCTATTTAACCCTATCTGTTAAACAAAAGCATTTCTCATACTTGGATTATTGTTAATAATTTTGTTCATCTTAAAATACATTACGCCACACTGGCATCCCAAGGCACATGCTATTTAACCCTATCTGTTAAACAAAAGCATTTCTCATGCTTAGATTATTGTTAATACTTTTTGTTCAGCTTAAAATACATTACGCCACACTGGCATCCCAAGGCACATGCTATTTAACCCTATCTGTTAAACAAAAGCATTTCCCATACTTGGATTAGTGTTAATACTTTTTGTTCAGCTTAAAATACATTACGCCACACTGGCATCCCAAGGCACATGCTATTTAACCCTATCTGTTAAACAAAAGCATTTCTCATACTTGGATTAGTGTTAAAAGTTCCTGCTCAGCTTAAAATACATTACGCCACACTGGCATCCCAAGGCACATGCTATTTAACCCTATCTGTTAAACAAAAGCATTTCTCATACTTGGATTAGTGTTAAAAGTTTCTGCTCAGCTTAAAATACATTACGCCACACTGGCATCCCAAGGCACATGCTATTTAACCCTATCTGTTAAACAAAAGCATTTCTCATACTTGGATTAGTGTTAAAAGTTTCTGCTCAGCTTAAAATACATTACGCCACACTGGCATCCCAAGGCACATGCTATTTAACCCTATCTGTTAAACAAAAGCATTTCTCATACTTGGATTATTGTTAATAATTTTGTTCATCTTAAAATACATTACGCCACACTGGCATCCCAAGGCACATGCTATTTAACCCTATCTGTTAAACAAAAGCATTTCTCATGCTTAGATTATTGTTAATACTTTTTGTTCAGCTTAAAATACATTACGCCACACTGGCATCCCAAGGCACATGCTATTTAACCCTATCTGTTAAACAAAAGCATTTCCCATACTTGGATTAGTGTTAAAAGTTTCTGCTCAGCTTAAAATACATTACGCCACACTGGCATCCCAAGGCATATGCTATTTAACCCTATCTGTTAAACAAAAGCATTTCTCATACTTGGATTAGTGTTAATACTTTTTGTTCAGCTTAAAATACATTACGCCACACTGGCATTCCAAGGCACATGCTATTTAACCCTATCTGTTAAACAAAAGCATTTCTCATACTTGGATTAGTGTTAAAAGTTTCTGCTCAGCTTAAAATACATTACGCCACAATGGCATCCCAAGGCACATGCTATTTAACCCTATCTGTTAAACAAAAGCATTTCTCATACTTGGATTAGTGTTAAAAGTTCCTGCTCAGCTTAAAATACATTACGCCACACTGGCATCCCAAGGCACATGCTATTTAACCCTATCTGTTAAACAAAAGCATTTCCCATACTTGGATTAGTGTTAATACTTTTTGTTCAGCTTAAAATACATTACGCCACACTGGCATTCCAAGGCACATGCTATTTAACCCTATCTATTAAACAAAAGCATTTCTCATACTTGGATTAGTGTTAAAAGTTTCTGCTCAGCTTAAAATACATTACGCCACAATGGCATCCCAAGGCACATGCTATTTAACCCTATCTGTTAAACAAAAGCATTTCTCATACTTGGATTAGTGTTAAAAGTTCCTGCTCAGCTTAAAATACATTACGCCACACTGGCATCCCAAGGCACATGCTATTTAACCCTATCTGTTAAACAAAAGCATTTCTCATACACTTGGATTAGTGTTAATAGTTTCTGCTCAGCTTAAAATACACTTCCCCACACTGGCATCCCAAGGCACATGCTATTTAACCCTATCTGTTAAACAAAAGCATTTCTCATACTTGGATTATTGTTAATAATTTTGTTCATCTTAAAATACATTACGCCACACTGGCATCCCAAGGCACATGCTATTTAACCCTATCTGTTAAACAAAAGCATTTCTCATGCTTAGATTATTGTTAATACTTTTTGTTCAGCTTAAAATACATTACGCCACACTGGCATCCCAAGGCACATGCTATTTAACCCTATCTGTCAAACAAAAGCATTTCCCATACTTGGATTAGTGTTAATACTTTTTGTTCAGCTTAAAATACATTACGCCACACTGGCATCCCAAGGCACATGCTATTTAACCCTATCTGTTAAACAAAAGCATTTCTCATACTTGGATTAGTGTTAAAAGTTCCTGCTCAGCTTAAAATACATTACGCCACACTGGCATCCCAAGGCACATGCTATTTAACCCTATCTGTTAAACAAAAGCATTTCTCATACTTGGATTAGTGTTAAAAGTTTCTGCTCAGCTTAAAATACATTACGCCACACTGGCATCCCAAGGCACATGCTATTTAACCCTATCTGTTAAACAAAAGCATTTCTCATACTTGGATTAGTGTTAAAAGTTTCTGCTCAGCTTAAAATACATTACGCCACACTGGCATCCCAAGGCACATGCTATTTAACCCTATCTGTTAAACAAAAGCATTTCTCATACTTGGATTAGTGTTAAAAGTTTCTGCTCAGCTTAAAATACATTACGCCACACTGGCATCCCAAGGCACATGCTATTTAACCCTATCTGTTAAACAAAAGCATCTCTCATACTTGGATTATTGTTAATAATTTTGTTCATCTTAAAATACATTACGCCACACTGGCATCCCAAGGCACATGCTATTTAACCCTATCTGTTAAACAAAAGCATTTCTCATGCTTAGATTATTGTTAATAATTTTGTTCATCTTAAAATACATTACGCCACACTGGCATCCCAAGGCACATGCTATTTAACCCTATCTGTTAAACAAAAGCATTTCTCATACTTGGATTAGTGTTAAAAGTTTCTGCTCAGCTTAAAATACATTACGCCACACTGGCATCCCAAGGCACATGCTATTTAACCCTATCTGTTAAACAAAAGCATTTCTCATACTTGGATTAGTGTTAAAAGTTCCTGCTCAGCTTAAAATACATTACGCCACACTGGCATCCCAAGGCACATGCTATTTAACCCTATCTGTTAAACAAAAGCATTTCTCATACTTGGATTAGTGTTAAAAGTTTCTGCTCAGCTTAAAATACATTACGCCACACTGGCATCCCAAGGCACATGCTATTTAACCCTATCTGTTAAACAAAAGCATTTCTCATACTTGGATTAGTGTTAAAAGTTCCTGCTCAGCTTAAAATACATTACGCCACACTGGCATCCCAAGGCACATGCTATTTAACCCTATCTGTTAAACAAAAGCATTTCTCATACTTGGATTAGTGTTAAAAGTTTCTGCTCAGCTTAAAATACATTACGCCACACTGGCATCCCAAGGCACATGCTATTTAACCCTATCTGTTAAACAAAAGCATTTCTCATACTTGGATTAGTGTTAAAAGTTTCTGCTCAGCTTAAAATACATTACGCCACACTGGCATCCCAAGGCACATGCTATTTAACCCTATCTGTTAAACAAAAGCATTTCTCATACACTTGGATTAGTGTTAATAGTTTCTGCTCAGCTTAAAATACACTTCCCCACACTGGCATCCCAAGGCACATGCTATTTAACCCTATCTGTTAAACAAAAGCATTTCTCATACTTGGATTATTGTTAATAATTTTGTTCATCTTAAAATACATTACGCCACACTGGCATCCCAAGGCACATGCTATTTAACCCTATCTGTTAAACAAAAGCATTTCTCATGCTTAGATTATTGTTAATACTTTTTGTTCAGCTTAAAATACATTACGCCACACTGGCATCCCAAGGCACATGCTATTTAACCCTATCTGTTAAACAAAAGCATTTCCCATACTTGGATTAGTGTTAATACTTTTTGTTCAGCTTAAAATACATTACGCCACACTGGCATTCCAAGGCACATGCTATTTAACCCTATCTGTTAAACAAAAGCATTTCTCATACTTGGATTAGTGTTAAAAGTTTCTGCTCAGCTTAAAATACATTACGCCACAATGGCATCCCAAGGCACATGCTATTTAACCCTATCTGTTAAACAAAAGCATTTCTCATACTTGGATTAGTGTTAAAAGTTCCTGCTCAGCTTAAAATACATTACGCCACACTGGCATCCCAAGGCACATGCTATTTAACCCTATCTGTTAAACAAAAGCATTTCTCATACACTTGGATTAGTGTTAATAGTTTCTGCTCAGCTTAAAATACACTTCCCCACACTGGCATCCCAAGGCACATGCTATTTAACCCTATCTGTTAAACAAAAGCATTTCTCATACTTGGATTATTGTTAATAATTTTGTTCATCTTAAAATACATTACGCCACACTGGCATCCCAAGGCACATGCTATTTAACCCTATCTGTTAAACAAAAGCATTTCTCATGCTTAGATTATTGTTAATACTTTTTGTTCAGCTTAAAATACATTACGCCACACTGGCATCCCAAGGCACATGCTATTTAACCCTATCTGTTAAACAAAAGCATTTCCCATACTTGGATTAGTGTTAATACTTTTTGTTCAGCTTAAAATACATTACGCCACACTGGCATCCCAAGGCACATGCTATTTAACCCTATCTGTTAAACAAAAGCATTTCTCATACTTGGATTAGTGTTAAAAGTTCCTGCTCAGCTTAAAATACATTACGCCACACTGGCATCCCAAGGCACATGCTATTTAACCCTATCTGTTAAACAAAAGCATTTCTCATACTTGGATTAGTGTTAAAAGTTTCTGCTCAGCTTAAAATACATTACGCCACACTGGCATCCCAAGGCACATGCTATTTAACCCTATCTGTTAAACAAAAGCATTTCTCATACTTGGATTAGTGTTAAAAGTTTCTGCTCAGCTTAAAATACATTACGCCACACTGGCATCCCAAGGCACATGCTATTTAACCCTATCTGTTAAACAAAAGCATTTCTCATACTTGGATTAGTGTTAAAAGTTCCTGCTCAGCTTAAAATACATTACGCCACACTGGCATCCCAAGGCACATGCTATTTAACCCTATCTGTTAAACAAAAGCATTTCTCATACACTTGGATTAGTGTTAATAGTTTCTGTTCAGCTTAAAATACACTTCCCCACACTGGCATCCCAAGGCACATGCTATTTAACCCTATCTGTTAAACAAAAGCATTTCTCATACTTGGATTATTGTTAATAATTTTGTTCATCTTAAAATACATTACGCCACACTGGCATCCCAAGGCACATGCTATTTAACCCTATCTGTTAAACAAAAGCATTTCTCATGCTTAGATTATTGTTAATACTTTTTGTTCAGCTTAAAATACATTACGCCACACTGGCATCCCAAGGCACATGCTATTTAACCCTATCTGTTAAACAAAAGCATTTCCCATACTTGGATTAGTGTTAAAAGTTTCTGCTCAGCTTAAAATACATTACACCACACTGGCATCCCAAGGCATATGCTATTTAACCCTATCTGTTAAACAAAAGCATTTCTCATACTTGGATTAGTGTTAATACTTTTTGTTCAGCTTAAAATACATTACGCCACACTGGCATTCCAAGGCACATGCTATTTAACCCTATCTGTTAAACAAAAGCATTTCTCATACTTGGATTAGTGTTAAAAGTTTCTGCTCAGCTTAAAATACATTACGCCACAATGGCATCCCAAGGCACATGCTATTTAACCCTATCTGTTAAACAAAAGCATTTCTCATACTTGGATTAGTGTTAAAAGTTCCTGCTCAGCTTAAAATACATTACGCCACACTGGCATCCCAAGGCACATGCTATTTAACCCTATCTGTTAAACAAAAGCATTTCTCATACTTGGATTAGTGTTAAAAGTTTCTGCTCAGCTTAAAATACATTACGCCACACTGGCATCCCAAGGCACATGCTATTTAACCCTATCTGTTAAACAAAAGCATTTCTCATACTTGGATTAGTGTTAAAAGTTTCTGCTCAGCTTAAAATACATTACGCCACACTGGCATCCCAAGGCACATGCTATTTAACCCTATCTGTTAAACAAAAGCATTTCTCATACACTTGGATTAGTGTTAATAGTTTCTGCTCAGCTTAAAATACACTTCCCCACACTGGCATCCCAAGGCACATGCTATTTAACCCTATCTGTTAAACAAAAGCATTTCTCATACTTGGATTATTGTTAATACTTTTTGTTCAGCTTAAAATACATTACGCCACACTGGCATCCCAAGGCACATGCTATTTAACCCTATCTGTTAAACAAAAGCATTTCTCATACTTGGATTAGTGTAAAAAGTTTCTGCTCAGCTTAAAATACAGTACGCCACACTGGCATCCCAAGGCACATGCTATTAAACCCTATCTGTTAAACAAAAGCATTTCTCATACACTTGGATTAGTGTTAAAAGTTTCTGCTCAGCTTAAAATACACTTCCCCACACTGGCATCCCAAGGCACATGCTATTTAACCCTATCTGTTAAACAAAAGCATTTCTCATACACTTGGATTAGTGTTAATAGTTTCTGTTCAGCTTAAAATACACTTCCCCACACTGGCATCCCAAGGCACATGCTATTTAACCCTATCTGTTAAACAAAAGCATTTCTCATACTTGGATTATTGTTAATAATTTTGTTCATCTTAAAAT
Source organism: Gastrophryne carolinensis (assembly GCA_027917425.1). Lineage (NCBI taxonomy): Eukaryota > Metazoa > Chordata > Amphibia > Anura > Microhylidae > Gastrophryne > Gastrophryne carolinensis. The sequence goes on from CM051239.1 coordinate 212,828,719, forward strand.
ACATTACGCCACACTGGCATCCCAAGGCACATGCTATTTAACCCTATCTGTTAAACAAAAGCATTTCTCATGCTTAGATTATTGTTAATACTTTTTGTTCAGCTTAAAATACATTACGCCACACTGGCATCCCAAGGCACATGCTATTTAACCCTATCTGTTAAACAAAAGCATTTCTCATACTTGGATTATTGTTAATAATTTTGTTCATCTTAAAATACATTACGCCACACTGGCATCCCAAGGCACATGCTATTTAACCCTATCTGTTAAGCAAAAGCATTTCTCATGCTTAGATTATTGTTAATACTTTTTGTTCAGCTTAAAATACATTACGCCACACTGGCATCCCAAGGCACATGCTATTTAACCCTATCTGTTAAACAAAAGCATTTCCCATACTTGGATTAGTGTTAAAAGTTTCTGCTCAGCTTAAAATACATTACGCCACACTGGCATCCCAAGGCACATGCTATTTAACCCTATCTGTTAAACAAAAGCATTTCTCATACTTGGATTAGTGTTAAAAGTTCCTGCTCAGCTTAAAATACATTACGCCACACTGGCATCCCAAGGCACATGCTATTTAACCCTATCTGTTAAACAAAAGCATTTCTCATACTTGGATTAGTGTTAAAAGTTTCTGCTCAGCTTAAAATACATTACGCCACACTGGCATCCCAAGGCACATGCTATTTAACCCTATCTGTTAAACAAAAGCATTTCTCATACTTGGATTAGTGTTAAAAGTTTCTGCTCAGCTTAAAATACATTACGCCACACTGGCATCCCAAGGCACATGCTATTTAACCCTATCTGTTAAACAAAAGCATTTCTCATACACTTGGATTAGTGTTAAAAGTTTCTGCTCAGCTTAAAATACACTTCCCCACACTGGCATCCCAAGGCACATGCTATTTAACCCTATCTGTTAAACAAAAGCATTTCTCATACTTGGATTATTGTTAATAATTTTGTTCATCTTAAAATACATTACGCCACACTGGCATCCCAAGGCACATGCTATTTAACCCTATCTGTTAAACAAAAGCATTTCTCATGCTTAGATTATTGTTAATACTTTTTGTTCAGCTTAAAATACATTACGCCACACTGGCATCCCAAGGCACATGCTATTTAACCCTATCTGTTAAACAAAAGCATTTCCCATACTTGGATTAGTGTTAAAAGTTTCTGCTCAGCTTAAAATACATTACGCCACACTGGCATCCCAAGGCATATGCTATTCAACCCTATCTGTTAAACAAAAGCATTTCTCATACTTGGATTAGTGTTAATACTTTTTGTTCAGCTTAAAATACATTACGCCACACTGGCATTCCAAGGCACATGCTATTTAACCCTATCTGTTAAACAAAAGCATTTCTCATACTTGGATTAGTGTTAAAAGTTTCTGCTCAGCTTAAAATACATTACGCCACAATGGCATCCCAAGGCACATGCTATTTAACCCTATCTGTTAAACAAAAGCATTTCTCATACTTGGATTAGTGTTAAAAGTTCCTGCTCAGCTTAAAATACATTACACCACACTGGCATCCCAAGGCACATGCTATTTAACCCTATCTGTTAAACAAAAGCATTTCTCATACTTGGATTAGTGTTAAAAGTTTCTGCTCAGCTTAAAATACATTACGCCACACTGGCATCCCAAGGCACATGCTATTTAACCCTATCTGTTAAACAAAAGCATTTCTCATACTTGGATTAGTGTTAAAAGTTTCTGCTCAGCTTAAAATACATTACGCCACACTGGCATCCCAAGGCACATGCTATTTAACCCTATCTGTTAAACAAAAGCATTTCTCATACACTTGGATTAGTGTTAAAAGTTTCTGCTCAGCTTAAAATACACTTCCCCACACTGGCATCCCAAGGCACATGCTATTTAACCCTATCTGTTAAACAAAAGCATTTCTCATACTTGGATTATTGTTAATAATTTTGTTCATCTTAAAATACATTACGCCACACTGGCATCCCAAGGCACATGCTATTTAACCCTATCTGTTAAACAAAAGCATTTCTCATGCTTAGATTATTGTTAATACTTTTTGTTCAGCTTAAAATACATTACGCCACACTGGCATCCCAAGGCACATGCTATTTAACCCTATCTGTTAAACAAAAGCATTTCCCATACTTGGATTAGTGTTAAAAGTTTCTGCTCAGCTTAAAATACATTACGCCACACTGGCATCCCAAGGCATATGCTATTTAACCCTATCTGTTAAACAAAAGCATTTCTCATACTTGGATTAGTGTTAATACTTTTTGTTCAGCTTAAAATACATTACGCCACACTGGCATTCCAAGGCACATGCTATTTAACCCTATCTGTTAAACAAAAGCATTTCTCATACTTGGATTAGTGTTAAAAGTTTCTGCTCAGCTTAAAATACATTACGCCACAATGGCATCCCAAGGCACATGCTATTTAACCCTATCTGTTAAACAAAAGCATTTCTCATACTTGGATTAGTGTTAAAAGTTCCTGCTCAGCTTAAAATACATTACGCCACACTGGCATCCCAAGGCACATGCTATTTAACCCTATCTGTTAAACAAAAGCATTTCTCATACTTGGATTAGTGTTAAAAGTTTCTGCTTAGCTTAAAATACATTACGCCACACTGGCAACCCAAGGCACATGCTATTTAACCCTATCTGTTAAACAAAAGCATTTCTCATACTTGGATTAGTGTTAAAAGTTTCTGCTCAGCTTAAAATACATTACGCCACACTGGCATCCCAAGGCACATGCTATTTAACCCTATCTGTTAAACAAAAGCATTTCTCATACACTTGGATTAGTGTTAATAGTTTCTGCTCAGCTTAAAATACACTTCCCCACACTGGCATCCCAAGGCACATGCTATTTAACCCTATCTGTTAAACAAAAGCATTTCTCATACTTGGATTATTGTTAATACTTTTTGTTCAGCTTAAAATACATTACGCCACACTGGCATCCCAAGGCACATGCTATTTAACCCTATCTGTTAAACAAAAGCATTTCTCATACTTGGATTAGTGTAAAAAGTTTCTGCTCAGCTTAAAATACAGTACGCCACACTGGCATCGCAAGGCACATGCTATTTAACCCTATCTGTTAAACAAAAGCATTTCTCATACTTGGATTAGTGTTAAAAGTTTCTGCTCAGCTTAAAATACATTACGCCACACTGGCATCCCAAGGCACATGCTATTTAACCCTATCTGTTAAACAAAAGCATTTCTCATACTTGGATTAGTGTTAAAAGTTCCTGCTCAGCTTAAAATACATTACGCCACACTGGCATCCCAAGGCACATGCTATTTAACCCTATCTGTTAAACAAAAGCATTTCTCATACTTGGATTAGTGTTAAAAGTTTCTGCTCAGCTTAAAATACATTACGCCACACTGGCATCCCAAGGCACATGCTATTTAACCCTATCTGTTAAACAAAAGCATTTCTTATACTTGGATTAGTGTTAAAAGTTTCTGCTCAGCTTAAAATACATTACGCCACACTGGCATCCCAAGGCACATGCTATTTAACCCTATCTGTTAAACAAAAGCATTTCTCATACACTTGGATTAGTGTTAATAGTTTCTGTTCAGCTTAAAATACACTTCCCCACACTGGCATCCCAAGGCACATGCTATTTAACCCTATCTGTTAAACAAAAGCATTTCTCATACTTGGATTATTGTTAATAATTTTGTTCATCTTAAAATACATTACGCCACACTGGCATCCCAAGGCACATGCTATTTAACCCTATCTGTTAAACAAAAGCATTTCTCATACTTGGATTAGTGTTAATACTTTTTGTTCAGCTTAAAATACATTACGCCACACTGGCATTCCAAGGCACATGCTATTTAACCCTATCTGTTAAACAAAAGCATTTCTCATACTTGGATTAGTGTTAAAAGTTTCTGCTCAGCTTAAAATACATTACGCCACACTGGCATCCCAAGGCACATGCTATTTAACCCTATCTGTTAAGCAAAAGCATTTCTCATACTTGGATTATTGTTAATACTTTTTGTTCAGCTTAAAATACATTACGCCACACTGGCATCCCAAGGCACATACTATTTAACCCTATCTGTTAAACAAAAGCTTTTCTAATACTTGGATTATTGTTAATACTTTTTGTTCAGCTTAAAATACATTACGCCACACTGGCATCCCAAGGCACATGCTATTTAACCCTATCTGTTAAACAAAAGCATTTCTCATACTTGGATTAGTGTTAAAAGTTTCTGCTCAGCTTAAAATACATTACGCCACACTGGCATCCCAAGGCACATGCTATTTAACCCTATCTGTTAAACAAAAGCATTTCTCATACACTTGGATTAGTGTTAAAAGTTTCTGCTCAGCTTAAAATACACTTCCCCACACTGGCATCCCAAGGCACATGCTATTTAACCCTATCTGTTAAACAAAAGCATTTCTCATACTTGGATTATTGTTAATATTTTTGTTCATCTTAAAATACATTACGCCACACTGGCATCCCAAGGCACATGCTATTTAACCCTATCTGTTAAACAAAAGCATTTCTCATGCTTAGATTATTGTTAATACTTTTTGTTCAGCTTAAAATACATTACGCCACACTGGCATCCCAAGGCACATGCTATTTAACCCTATCTGTTAAACAAAAGCATTTCCCATACTTGGATTAGTGTTAAAAGTTTCTGCTCAGCTTAAAATACATTACTCCACACTGGCATCCCAAGGCACATGTTATTTAACCCTATCTGTTAAACAAAAGCATTTCTCATACTTGGATTATTGTTAATACTTTTTGTTCAGCTTAAAATACATTACGCCACACTGGCATCCCAAGGCACATGCTATTTAACCCTATCTGTTAAACAAAAGCATTTCTCATACTTGGATTAGTGTTAAAAATTTCTGCTCAGCTTAAAATACATTACGCCACACTGGCATCCCAAGGCACATGCTATTTAACCCTATCTGTTAAACAAAAGCATTTCTCATACTTGGATTAGTGTTAAAAGTTTCTGCTCAGCTTAAAATACATTACTCCACACTGGCATCCCAAGGCACATGTTATTTAACCCTATCTGTTAAACAAAAGCATTTCTCATACTTGGATTAGTGTTAAAAGTTTCTGCTGAGCTTAAAATACACTTCCCCACACTGGCATCCCAAGGCACATGCTATTTAACCCTATCTGTTAAACAAAAGCATTTCTCATACTTGGATTAGTGTTAAAAGTTTCTGCTCAGCTTAAAATACATTACTCCACACTGGCATCCCAAGGCACATGTTATTTAACCCTGTCTGTTAAACAAAAGCATTTCTCATACTTGGATTAGTGTTAAAAGTTTCTGCTCAGCTTAAAATACACTTCCCCACACTGGCATCCCAAGGCACATGCTATTTAACCCTATCTGTTAAACAAAAGCATTTCTCATACTTGGATTATTGTTAAAAGTTTCTGCTCAGCTTAAAATACATTACGCCACACTGGCATCCCAAGGCACATGCTATTTAACCCTATCTGTTAAACAAAAGCATTTCTCATACTTGGATTAGTGTTAAAAGTTTCTGCTCAGCTTAAAATACATTACGCCACACTGGCATCCCAAGGCACATGCTATTTAACCCTATCTGTTAAACAAAAGCATTTCTCATACACTTGGATTAGTGTTAATAGTTTCTGCTCAGCTTAAAATACACTTCCCCACACTGGCATCCCAAGGCACATGCTATTTAACCCTATCTGTTAAACAAAAGCATTTCTCATACTTGGATTATTGTTAATACTTTTTGTTCAGCTTAAAATACATTACGCCACACTGGCATCCCAAGGCACATGCTATTTAACCCTATCTGTTAAACAAAAGCATTTCTCATACTTGGATTAGTGTAAAAAGTTTCTGCTCAGCTTAAAATACAGTACGCCACACTGGCATCCCAAGGCACATGCTATTTAACCCTATCTGTTAAACAAAAGCATTTCTCATACTTGGATTAGTGTTAAAAGTTTCTGCTCAGCTTAAAATACATGACGCCACACTGGCATCCCAAGGCACATGCTATTTAACCCTATCTGTTAAACAAAAGCATTTCTCATACTTGGATTAGTGTTAAAAGTTCCTGCTCAGCTTAAAATACATTACGCCACACTGGCATCCCAAGGCACATGCTATTTAACCCTATCTGTTAAACAAAAGCATTTCTCATACTTGGATTAGTGTTAAAAGTTTCTGCTCAGCTTAAAATACATTACGCCACACTGGCATCCCAAGGCACATGCTATTTAACCCTATCTGTTAAACAAAAGCATTTCTCATACACTTGGATTAGTGTTAATAGTTTCTGCTCAGCTTAAAATACACTTCCCCACACTGGCATCCCAAGGCACATGCTATTTAACCCTATCTGTTAAACAAAAGCATTTCTCATACTTGGATTATTGTTAATAATTTTGTTCATCTTAAAATACATTACGCCACACTGGCATCCCAAGGCACATGCTATTTAACCCTATCTGTTAAACAAAAGCATTTCTCATGCTTAGATTATTGTTAATACTTTTTGTTCAGCTTAAAATACATTACGCCACACTGGCATCCCAAGGCACATGCTATTTAACCCTATCTGTTAAACAAAAGCATTTCCCATACTTGGATTAGTGTTAAAAGTTTCTGCTCAGCTTAAAATACATTACGCCACACTGGCATCCCAAGGCATATGCTATTTAACCCTATCTGTTAAACAAAAGCATTTCTCATACTTGGATTAGTGTTAATACTTTTTGTTCAGCTTAAAATACATTACGCCACACTGGCAACCCAAGGCACATGCTATTTAACCCTATCTGTTAAACAAAAGCATTTCTCATACTTGGATTAGTGTTAAAAGTTTCTGCTCAGCTTAAAATACATTACGCCACAATGGCATCCCAAGGCACATGCTATTTAACCCTATCTGTTAAACAAAAGCATTTCTCATACTTGGATTAGTGTTAAAAGTTCCTGCTCAGCTTAAAATACATTACGCCACACTGGCATCCCAAGGCACATGCTATTTAACCCTATCTGTTAAACAAAACCATTTCTCATACTTGGATTAGTGTTAAAAGTTTCTGCTCAGCTTAAAATACATTACGCCACACTGGCATCCCAAGGCACATGCTATTTAACCCTATCTGTTAAACAAAAGCATTTCTCATACTTGGATTAGTGTTAAAAGTTTCTGCTCAGCTTAAAATACATTACGCCACACTGGCATCCCAAGGCACATGCTATTTAACCCTATCTGTTAAACAAAAGCATTTCTCATACACTTGGATTAGTGTTAAAAGTTTCTGCTCAGCTTAAAATACACTTCCCCACACTGGCATCCCAAGGCACATGCTATTTAACCCTATCTGTTAAACAAAAGCATTTCTCATACTTGGATTATTGTTAATAATTTTGTTCATCTTAAAATACATTACGCCACACTGGCATCCCAAGGCACATGCTATTTAACCCTATCTGTTAAACAAAAGCATTTCTCATGCTTAGATTATTGTTAATACTTTTTGTTCAGCTTAAAATACATTACGCCACACTGGCATCCCAAGGCACATGCTATTTAACCCTATCTGTTAAACAAAAGCATTTCCCATACTTGGATTAGTGTTAAAAGTTTCTGCTCAGCTTAAAATATATTACGCCACACTGGCATCCCAAGGCACATGCTATTTAACCCTATCTGTTAAACAAAAGCATTTCTCATACTTGGATTAGTGTTAAAAGTTTCTGCTCAGCTTAAAATACATTACGCCACACTGGCAACCCAAGGCACATGCTATTTAACCCTATCTGTTAAACAAAAGCATTTCTCATGCTTAGATTATTGTTAATACTTTTTGTTCAGCTTAAAATACATTACGCCACACTGGCATCCCAAGGCACATGCTATTTAACCCTATCTGTTAAACAAAAGCATTTCCCATACTTGGATTAGTGTTAAAAGTTTCTGCTCAGCTTAAAATACATTACGCCACACTGGCATCCCAAGGCACATGCTATTTAACCCTATCTGTTAAACAAAAGCATTTCTCATGCTTAGATTATTGTTAATACTTTTTGTTCAGCTTAAAATACATTACGCCACACTGGCATCCCAAGGCACATGCTATTTAACCCTATCTGTTAAACAAAAGCATTTCTCATACTTGGATTAGTGTTAATACTTTCTGCTCAGCTTAAAATACATTACGCCACACTGGCATTCCAAGGCACATGCTATTTAACCCTATCTGTTAAACAAAAGCATTTCTCATACTTGGATTAGTGTTAAAAGTTTCTGCTCAGCTTAAAATACATTACGCCACACTGGCATCCCAAGGCACATGCTATTTAACCCTATCTGTTAAACAAAAGCATTTCTCATACTTGGATTAGTGTTAAAAGTTTCTGCTCAGCTTAAAATACATTACTCCACACTGGCATCCCAAGGCACATGTTATTTAACCCTGTCTGTTAAACAAAAGCATTTCTCATACTTGGATTAGTGTTAAAAGTTTCTGCTCAGCTTAAAATACACTTCCCCACACTGGCATCCCAAGGCACATGCTATTTAACCCTATCTGTTAAACAAAAGCATTTCTCATACTTGGATTATTGTTAAAAGTTTCTGCTCAGCTTAAAATACATTACGCCACACTGGCATCCCAAGGCACATGCTATTTAACCCTATCTGTTAAACAAAAGCATTTCTCATACTTGGATTAGTGTTAAAAGTTTCTGCTCAGCTTAAAATACATTACGCCACACTGGCATCCCAAGGCACATGCTATTTAACCCTATCTGTTAAACAAAAGCATTTCTCATACACTTGGATTAGTGTTAATAGTTTCTGCTCAGCTTAAAATACACTTCCCCACACTGGCATCCCAAGGCACATGCTATTTAACCCTATCTGTTAAACAAAAGCATTTCTCATACTTGGATTATTGTTAATACTTTTTGTTCAGCTTAAAATACATTACGCCACACTGGCATCCCAAGGCACATGCTATTTAACCCTATCTGTTAAACAAAAGCATTTCTCATACTTGGATTAGTGTAAAAAGTTTCTGCTCAGCTTAAAATACAGTACGCCACACTGGCATCCCAAGGCACATGCTATTTAACCCTATCTGTTAAACAAAAGCATTTCTCATACTTGGATTAGTGTTAAAAGTTTCTGCTCAGCTTAAAATACATGACGCCACACTGGCATCCCAAGGCACATGCTATTTAACCCTATCTGTTAAACAAAAGCATTTCTCATACTTGGATTAGTGTTAAAAGTTCCTGCTCAGCTTAAAATACATTACGCCACACTGGCATCCCAAGGCACATGCTATTTAACCCTATCTGTTAAACAAAAGCATTTCTCATACTTGGATTAGTGTTAAAAGTTTCTGCTCAGCTTAAAATACATTACGCCACACTGGCATCCCAAGGCACATGCTATTTAACCCTATCTGTTAAACAAAAGCATTTCTCATACACTTGGATTAGTGTTAATAGTTTCTGCTCAGCTTAAAATACACTTCCCCACACTGGCATCCCAAGGCACATGCTATTTAACCCTATCTGTTAAACAAAAGCATTTCTCATACTTGGATTATTGTTAATAATTTTGTTCATCTTAAAATACATTACGCCACACTGGCATCCCAAGGCACATGCTATTTAACCCTATCTGTTAAACAAAAGCATTTCTCATGCTTAGATTATTGTTAATACTTTTTGTTCAGCTTAAAATACATTACGCCACACTGGCATCCCAAGGCACATGCTATTTAACCCTATCTGTTAAACAAAAGCATTTCCCATACTTGGATTAGTGTTAAAAGTTTCTGCTCAGCTTAAAATACATTACGCCACACTGGCATCCCAAGGCATATGCTATTTAACCCTATCTGTTAAACAAAAGCATTTCTCATACTTGGATTAGTGTTAATACTTTTTGTTCAGCTTAAAATACATTACGCCACACTGGCAACCCAAGGCACATGCTATTTAACCCTATCTGTTAAACAAAAGCATTTCTCATACTTGGATTAGTGTTAAAAGTTTCTGCTCAGCTTAAAATACATTACGCCACAATGGCATCCCAAGGCACATGCTATTTAACCCTATCTGTTAAACAAAAGCATTTCTCATACTTGGATTAGTGTTAAAAGTTCCTGCTCAGCTTAAAATACATTACGCCACACTGGCATCCCAAGGCACATGCTATTTAACCCTATCTGTTAAACAAAAGCATTTCTCATACTTGGATTAGTGTTAAAGGTTTCTGCTCAGCTTAAAATACATTACGCCACACTGGCATCCCAAGGCACATGCTATTTAACCCTATCTGTTAAACAAAAGCATTTCTCATACTTGGATTAGTGTTAATACTTTTTGTTCAGCTTAAAATACATTACGCCACACTGGCATTCCAAGGCACATGCTATTTAACCCTATCTGTTAAACAAAAGCATTTCTCATACTTGGATTAGTGTTAAAAGTTTCTGCTCAGCTTAAAATACATTACGCCACACTGGCATCCCAAGGCACATGCTATTTAACCCTATCTGTTAAGCAAAAGCATTTCTCATACTTGGATTATTGTTAATACTTTTTGTTCAGCTTAAAATACATTACGCCACACTGGCATCCCAAGGCACATGCTATTTAACCCTATCTGTTAAACAAAAGCTTTTCTAATACTTGGATTATTGTTAATACTTTTTGTTCAGCTTAAAATACATTACGCCACACTGGCATCCCAAGGCACATGCTATTTAACCCTATCTGTTAAACAAAAGCATTTCTCATACTTGGATTAGTGTTAAAAGTTTCTGCTCAGCTTAAAATACATTACGCCACACTGGCATCCCAAGGCACATGCTATTTAACCCTATCTGTTAAACAAAAGCATTTCTCATACACTTGGATTAGTGTTAAAAGTTTCTGCTCAGCTTAAAATACACTTCCCCACACTGGCATCCCAAGGCACATGCTATTTAACCCTATCTGTTAAACAAAAGCATTTCTCATACTTGGATTATTGTTAATATTTTTGTTCATCTTAAAATACATTACGCCACACTGGCATCCCAAGGCACATGCTATTTAACCCTATCTGTTAAACAAAAGCATTTCTCATGCTTAGATTATTGTTAATACTTTTTGTTCAGCTTAAAATACATTACGCCACACTGGCATCCCAAGGCACATGCTATTTAACCCTATCTGTTAAACAAAAGCATTTCCCATACTTGGATTAGTGTTAAAAGTTTCTGCTCAGCTTAAAATACATTACTCCACACTGGCATCCCAAGGCACATGTTATTTAACCCTATCTGTTAAACAAAAGCATTTCTCATACTTGGATTATTGTTAATACTTTTTGTTCAGCTTAAAATACATTACGCCACACTGGCATCCCAAGGCACATGCTATTTAACCCTATCTGTTAAACAAAAGCATTTCTCATACTTGGATTAGTGTTAAAAATTTCTGCTCAGCTTAAAATACATTACGCCACACTGGCATCCCAAGGCACATGCTATTTAACCCTATCTGTTAAACAAAAGCATTTCTCATACTTGGATTAGTGTTAAAAGTTTCTGCTCAGCTTAAAATACATTACTCCACACTGGCATCCCAAGGCACATGTTATTTAACCCTATCTGTTAAACAAAAGCATTTCTCATACTTGGATTAGTGTTAAAAGTTTCTGCTGAGCTTAAAATACACTTCCCCACACTGGCATCCCAAGGCACATGCTATTTAACCCTATCTGTTAAACAAAAGCATTTCTCATACTTGGATTAGTGTTAAAAGTTTCTGCTCAGCTTAAAATACATTACTCCACACTGGCATCCCAAGGCACATGTTATTTAACCCTGTCTGTTAAACAAAAGCATTTCTCATACTTGGATTAGTGTTAAAAGTTTCTGCTCAGCTTAAAATACACTTCCCCACACTGGCATCCCAAGGCACATGCTATTTAACCCTATCTGTTAAACAAAAGCATTTCTCATACTTGGATTATTGTTAAAAGTTTCTGCTCAGCTTAAAATACATTACGCCACACTGGCATCCCAAGGCACATGCTATTTAACCCTATCTGTTAAACAAAAGCATTTCTCATACTTGGATTAGTGTTAAAAGTTTCTGCTCAGCTTAAAATACATTACGCCACACTGGCATCCCAAGGCACATGCTATTTAACCCTATCTGTTAAACAAAAGCATTTCTCATACACTTGGATTAGTGTTAATAGTTTCTGCTCAGCTTAAAATACACTTCCCCACACTGGCATCCCAAGGCACATGCTATTTAACCCTATCTGTTAAACAAAAGCATTTCTCATACTTGGATTATTGTTAATACTTTTTGTTCAGCTTAAAATACATTACGCCACACTGGCATCCCAAGGCACATGCTATTTAACCCTATCTGTTAAACAAAAGCATTTCTCATACTTGGATTAGTGTAAAAAGTTTCTGCTCAGCTTAAAATACAGTACGCCACACTGGCATCCCAAGGCACATGCTATTTAACCCTATCTGTTAAACAAAAGCATTTCTCATACTTGGATTAGTGTTAAAAGTTTCTGCTCAGCTTAAAATACATGACGCCACACTGGCATCCCAAGGCACATGCTATTTAACCCTATCTGTTAAACAAAAGCATTTCTCATACTTGGATTAGTGTTAAAAGTTCCTGCTCAGCTTAAAATACATTACGCCACACTGGCATCCCAAGGCACATGCTATTTAACCCTATCTGTTAAACAAAAGCATTTCTCATACTTGGATTAGTGTTAAAAGTTTCTGCTCAGCTTAAAATACATTACGCCACACTGGCATCCCAAGGCACATGCTATTTAACCCTATCTGTTAAACAAAAGCATTTCTCATACACTTGGATTAGTGTTAATAGTTTCTGCTCAGCTTAAAATACACTTCCCCACACTGGCATCCCAAGGCACATGCTATTTAACCCTATCTGTTAAACAAAAGCATTTCTCATACTTGGATTATTGTTAATAATTTTGTTCATCTTAAAATACATTACGCCACACTGGCATCCCAAGGCACATGCTATTTAACCCTATCTGTTAAACAAAAGCATTTCTCATGCTTAGATTATTGTTAATACTTTTTGTTCAGCTTAAAATACATTACGCCACACTGGCATCCCAAGGCACATGCTATTTAACCCTATCTGTTAAACAAAAGCATTTCCCATACTTGGATTAGTGTTAAAAGTTTCTGCTCAGCTTAAAATACGTTACGCCACACTGGCATCCCAAGGCATATGCTATTTAACCCTATCTGTTAAACAAAAGCATTTCTCATACTTGGATTAGTGTTAATACTTTTTGTTCAGCTTAAAATACATTACGCCACACTGGCAACCCAAGGCACATGCTATTTAACCCTATCTGTTAAACAAAAGCATTTCTCATACTTGGATTAGTGTTAAAAGTTTCTGCTCAGCTTAAAATACATTACGCCACAATGGCATCCCAAGGCACATGCTATTTAACCCTATCTGTTAAACAAAAGCATTTCTCATACTTGGATTAGTGTTAAAAGTTCCTGCTCAGCTTAAAATACATTACGCCACACTGGCATCCCAAGGCACATGCTATTTAACCCTATCTGTTAAACAAAAGCATTTCTCATACTTGGATTAGTGTTAAAAGTTTCTGCTCAGCTTAAAATACATTACGCCACACTGGCATCCCAAGGCACATGCTATTTAACCCTATCTGTTAAACAAAAGCATTTCTCATACTTGGATTAGTGTTAAAAGTTTCTGCTCAGCTTAAAATACATTACGCCACACTGGCATCCCAAGGCACATGCTATTTAACCCTATCTGTTAAACAAAAGCATTTCTCATACACTTGGATTAGTGTTAAAAGTTTCTGCTCAGCTTAAAATACACTTCCCCACACTGGCATCCCAAGGCACATGCTATTTAACCCTATCTGTTAAACAAAAGCATTTCTCATACTTGGATTATTGTTAATAATTTTGTTCATCTTAAAATACATTACGCCACACTGGCATCCCAAGGCACATGCTATTTAACCCTATCTGTTAAACAAAAGCATTTCTCATGCTTAGATTATTGTTAATACTTTTTGTTCAGCTTAAAATACATTACGCCACACTGGCATCCCAAGGCACATGCTATTTAACCCTATCTGTTAAACAAAAGCATTTCCCATACTTGGATTAGTGTTAAAAGTTTCTGCTCAGCTTAAAATATATTACGCCACACTGGCATCCCAAGGCACATGCTATTTAACCCTATCTGTTAAACAAAAGCATTTCTCATACTTGGATTAGTGTTAAAAGTTTCTGCTCAGCTTAAAATACATTACGCCACACTGGCATCCCAAGGCACATGCTATTTAACCCTATCTGTTAAACAAAAGCATTTCTCATGCTTAGATTATTGTTAATACTTTTTGTTCAGCTTAAAATACATTACGCCACACTGGCATCCCAAGGCACATGCTATTTAACCCTATCTGTTAAACAAAAGCATTTCCCATACTTGGATTAGTGTTAAAAGTTTCTGCTCAGCTTAAAATACATTACGCCACACTGGCATCCCAAGGCACATGCTATTTAACCCTATCCCCTCGATTCAAAGAGCAAAAGTTAAGTGATTTCGTATCGAGAATCGTAAGTTTGGGTGGGTGTTTGTCATTTTTTCTGGTTTTTTTGGCCATTTCGTATTCGTACGATCGTTCGCGCATAGACGTATATGAACATACGCATTTCGTACGAGAATCGTATAATTTGCGTTAGTTCGTGTGTTTTTCCCGTCCAATTCGTATTATTTGCGTTAGTTCGTGTGTTTTTCCCGTCCAAATCGTATTATTTGCGTCCGATCCTATTTTTTACGTCCTTCACATGGGCTTGCGCCCAATTCAGAGAGGTGATTGCTAATTGTTTTGAAGCCCATTAAAGAGGTGCTTTACGAAATGTTTGCCGGCAGCTATTTGGCCTCGGGAGTAGGATGGAGCGGAGCGAGTTTGTGGCACATCAAGGGCTTATGCTTTTTGGCATTGAGTTGATCGAGATGTCTGAGAGCAGATTGCCCCTGCGTCGTCGCATGAACATCGATAGCATGAATGATGTTGAGCTGTTCGAGCTGACCAGGCTTAATCGCGCTTCCCTCCATAAATTATATAGTGAGCTGCGGCCATGGTTAGCCCGCACCACAAGGAAGGGGCATGCAATTTCAGGTATGACCAAGATGCTTGGCTGCCTGCAATTTTTGGCGAACGGCTCGTTCCAGAGGCTGGGTGCCCTCTCCGTGGGGATGTCACAGCCTACGCTGAGCCGCGCACTATCTAAATTTTTGGAAGGCATGGCTGCCATAACTCAAAAATATATTTATTTTCCTGATGATATGGCAGCCAGAAACGCCATTAAGCTTGGGTTTTATAATGTGGCCGACATGCCCAACGTTATTGGTGCAATTGACTGCACACATGTGGCACTCGTACCTAGGGCAGCCGACGAGTATATATATAGGTATTGAGATTGGTTATTATGTTGCCCAACGTGTCATGTCACCTGTTTTCCTTTGCGGCAGCATATTTGTTTATCCCTCATTTGTGTAGCTGCTTTATCTCGGCTTTTCATTAGTATTTCCCAATAGAGTGCAGACATGTTTTGTCTTTAATTTATTTTTTGGGGTAAAATATCAATTACCCTTTTTGTATGTTTTTGCCTTAAGGAATCGTAAAATGGGACACTCACTTAATGTCCAGGCCGTGGTTGGTCCGGATATGCGGTTTATGAGTGTCCTTGCCGGCTACCCCGGATCGTCCCACGACTCCTATATCCTCCGGCGATCTGGGTTGTTTCGGAGATTTGAGGCAGGTGAATTTTCGGGGGCATGGCTGCTTGGTAAGTGTGTCCTATTTGTGTGTTATTAAATGTGGCATTAATCTTGTATTTGTTGATATGTTTGTTTTTGAAAACTTGACAGAAGCGTCCAACTGCCTTTTTCTTGCCTCATATATTAGGAACTTACCCAAAAAATCCTTGTCTCGCTTTGGCCTTCAGAATGTTTTCCCTTTAGTTAGGATGTCTGTAAGTTCCTTGTGCCTAAATATATTGGTTTGGAGTTTAGACCCAAGGATCTTTGACATTTGGCTCCTTTTGTACTATTGGTCGTTAAATGTCAAAGTGGACTTAAACTGCATACATTGTAGTTTCCAGTGAAATGTGGCTAGGGATCTTTGACATTTGGCTCCTTTTGTACTATTGGTCGTTAAATGTCAAAGTGGACTTAAACTGCATACATTGTAGTTTCCATTGAAATGTGGATAGGGATCTTTGACATTTGGCTCCTTTTGTACTATTGGTCGTTAAATGTCAAAGTGGACTTAAACTGCATACATTGTAGTTTCCATTGAAATGTGGATAGGGATCTTTGACATTTGGCTCCTTTTGTACTATTGGTCGTTAAATGTCAAAGTGGACTTAAACTGCATACATTGTAGTTTCCATTGAAATGTGGATAGGGATCTTTGACATTTGGCTCCTTTTGTACTATTGGTCGTTAAATGTCAAAGTGGACTTAAACTGCATACATTGTAGTTTCCATTGAAATGTGGATAGGGATTTTTGACATTTGGCTCCTTTTGTACTATTGGTCGTTAAATGTCAAAGTGGACTTAAACTGCATACATTGTAGTTTCCAGTGAAATGTGGATAGGCCCTCAGCAGCATCCTAATTGTAACATGTCTGAAAACTACAAATATATGTAAAATACAAATACCCTTGGCCGTGCAGATGTTTGTTAATTAATTGGTATATAGAAGTGCCATTTTTATTTAGGTTATACCTTAGTGCAATATTTGGGGGCCCTAATGTGCCCTGTTTTTTTTTGGGAACACTTTACCTTACATCATTATGATATCTGTGAATTTTTTGGTGTTGGTTGTGTTGCCTTTTTAATTTTGATTACATTTAATTCTCTGTTTAAGGTGATTCCGGGTACCCACTTCTACCCTGGCTCATGACGCCTGTGCTGCGGCCCCAGGATGCCTCTCAGGAAGCGTATAACCGTGCACATCGCAAGACCCGGGCTGTTGTGGAGAGGGCCTTTGGTCTGCTGAAGACACGTTTTCGTTGCCTTGACCATACTGGGGGGGCCCTGCAATATGATCCCAAGAAAGTGATCGACATTATAATGGCATGTGCTGTTTTGCACAATTTTGCCATCCTGGAACGTGTCCCACGTTATGTGGACAGCCTGCCCTCTTCAGCCGTCGAGGATGAAGCCGAGAATTTTGAGGGGCCCCCCAGTGAGTCTGGCCAATCTGTTAGAGCCAACCTGATCAGCCAGCATTTTAGTTAAGTTTTTTCCCTGTCTCACCATTCTGTATGTCTGTGTTATCCTTTTGGAAACATATGTTGTTTTGCCCTAATGTGGCATTACCTCTAAGTAAAACATTTCGACCTTAATTGTTGCCTAATGTATTTCATGTAGTTTCCTTAGCTTTCGCTGTGCATTGTTACACCTCTTCCAACCAAAATTATCTGGTTTAGGCCAAGCTGTTACAAAAGTCTTCCCACTAAAAACGCCACAAGTATTGGAAGTTAAATTTTTGTTTTACTTAGCAAATGAAAAATTATAGTGTTTAACAGAAATCAGTCCACATACATCTGTGGTAACAAATGGATAACATAAAAAAAAAAACATCGAGCACATCTACACCTGGAAGTGAGTGGCACAACCAAACCAGGACACCCAGTCCAAAGGCCAGCCTAGTCCAGTCATTAATATTGCCTGTGCCCAGGGATATTTGGGCATGGCCATAATGTCACACAAACATGTCTGCAAACAGGAGGAGCACCAACCAAATACATAGGTTAAGCCATAAGTGGCCAGATAAACTCCACATAGACCTATGGCATTGGCTAGTGGCCTTAAGCATTACTCTAAGGAGCTATATGGGAGCAAATACAAAACACAACCTGCCAGAGCAACACAAAATGGATTGTTTGAAACCTCAAAGGACAAGTAAATACAGTGGGGGTTAAGAGAAAAGATGTCCCACACACCCATGGCTTAATAGGGTGGCTGCCCATAATACCCAGGTGGAGGTCCAGGTGGAGGTCCATGGGAATGGGACCTAGCCTGGGCCATGGCAGCATTGTGAATTTGGAACTGCTCCACAATGTTTCTCTGCATATTGGTCATCTCAGCCATGGCTGACTGGATGCCATTACTTGAATTGGCCACGTTGCTGTTGAGGGTACGCAACTCCGCGAGGATGCCCTGTAGACTGGTATGGATGTTCACCATGTCTGCATGCCTTTGCTCACGCTCTGTAACGAGCTGGGCGTCATAAGAGTCCCTTTGTTGGGTCCATAATTGAAGCAGGGCACTCTGCCTCCCCTGGGAAATTGTGGGGCGGCGTAATGGCGTCCGCCGCACAATTACCCTGGCTCTTGGGCGTGCCCTGCCGCGTGGTGTCGTACCCTCAACAGCAACCGGCCTGCTTTGCAAATCCTCAGCAGCAGAGTGAACACTGGGGACTGTAGTGTCAGTCTCCCCATGTGCAAGCACAATGGATGGAGATTCACTCTGCTGCTGAGGATTGGCCAGAGAAACATTATCGAGCAGTTCCAAATTGGGACCCAGGGGGAGTTCATCCGACGTGCCCTGTACGGAGACATCATCATCTTCCTCCATGTCCTGGATCTCTTCCATGAGTGTGCGGGTCTGTAGGGACATATAAAAAAAAAAAAGGCTAAGTTTGCGTCCCAATGTAGGATTTCAACAGTTTAACACATTCTTAAGCACTTGTTATTATTTATGCTACTAAATAAACTTACCGAAAATCTCTGATCTGGGCTCCGATGCTGTACGGACCTGGTAGGCATAACCAAACTGGGGGGTGAGTTTACCCTTGCTGAGGGATCATGCTGGGCTGAAGAAGAGAAAAAAATACCACGTAAACACACACACATAACCTTTTTTTGGATAGGTAATCAAATATAGCTCTATTTGTAATATTATTCCACTCTAGAGCAATGGTTACCTTTGTTCAAACCCACGCAAGTTTACAGAGGTGCAATGGCTCGGACAAACTGCTAAGTGACCTCAGTTCTAAGTCATGAAGTGTACCCATTCAGCATCCAACTTTCAGGGCACATTTTTGGATTTAGCCTACCATTCGCTAGGTCCGGGGTACTCAAACAATTGTTTGAAACGCCCATTTCAAGGTATGTGGTGAGAGGTGAATGTCTGGCCATGGTGCTGACGCAGGGGGTGTCTAGTTAAAAATAAAGACACTGGTGGAGGGGCTGGAGCTTTCAAAGTGCCAACTAATAAAGGCTGCTTGCCCTTGCTGGGCTGGATGGGCCAGAGCTGAGGGGACAGGGATTGGATGTCTAAAGGGGGGAGTTAACGTATTGATGGTGATGTGATGGATGGAGCCAATCTGTTACAAATGTATGGGGCTTATGTGGGGGGGGGGCATGGGGGGACTGTGGCACATGGGCCAGAGCAGGGGCAGCGGGACACGATTGTGGCCAGTGAAAATTTAAATAAGTTACTGTGTACCTTGCAATGCCACTTCCTGGGCAGTACTTCATATTGCAATGCTATGTTTCACGGAGCCATGACATTGGGCAGGAGACCAACCACTACATGGCCGATCAAGGGGGCAGCTCTGAGCACGTCAACACAGAAGTAACTGAGTGCAGGGCTGTCTGGGCAGGGGTCCTTGAATGTGGTGCCAAGGTCCGCATTGGGACCCCGGGCCGCCAGTTGAGTCTCGCTGCTCTTGGTCACATATGTTTGTGGGTGGCTAATTAAATAGTTAACTCAAACACAACTCACACAACCAAAAGGCAACCCATACATAATGATGTGTGTTTTGTGATTGATTCTAAATATCTCACTTATCTTGCGAAACTTCATGACTTTAACAATACAATTGGACATTTGATCTTTGCCATAATGGCTGTGGGCCTAAATGTGTGATTCACAGGGACCAAAAGAGGACACAAACAGCCACAGTAGTGCGAGGCCAAGCAAGGCAAACCATAGGGGCATCCCGTTATCTTGTTACTAGTGAACTGTAGATTATTTAGCAAACAGGCAAACATGCAGATTTAATAGTACTCACCGTGGGTACGGGTCGGGGAGTCTGTGTCCCTTAGACCAGCATGTCCACCGACCGCGACCGGATGGAGAAGTCCAAGCACAATCTCCTCAGCAGGGGTAAACTCCAATTTAGATGGAAAGCCACCTCCAGTTTTCATGCTGAAAAGAGAAAATCGTTTGGTATTCAGAAAAGGGGCATACAGCACATCCCAAACATTATATTTAGCGAAAACATTTATTTACCTGTAATTATGCCTTTTAATTTCTTTTTGCCGTACAGCATACTTCAGATCAGAGATTTTCTTCTGAATTTGGGACACATCTTTCCTCTCTTCCCCCGCTGCATTTACTTGTCGGAGGATGGTTTCAAACAATGCCATCTTGCGCTGCTTGGTGGTGTGTTTGGATTTGCTCCCATATAGCTCGTCATAGTATAATGTAAGGCCACTAGCCAATGCCATATTTTGGTCATGGGAGAATCTCCCACTCAACTGGCCGCGGCGCAATGTGCGGCCAGATGGTTGGCTTGGCTGCTCCTCCATGTGTGCAGACACATGTGGTGACATTATGGCCTGGGGCTGGGTAGGGGAATGGCCGGATTGGTGGCTTCCCAATGACTGGACTGGACTGGCCAAGGGACTGGGTGTTCTGGCGTGGCTGGCCACCGAACTTCCAGGTGTAGATGTGGTCATGGTTGCAATTCGGGGCCCTCTTGGGGGGCTAGGTTCCCGGCTGGTGCCAGGTCGGGGGCTCTGTTCCCGGCTGGTGCCAGGTCGGGGGCTTCTGGCCCTGGATGGGGTTCGGGCCCTGGCTGGGCTTCTGGCCCTGGATGGGGTTCTTCTGGCCCTGGATGGGGTTCGGGCCCTGTAGGGGCTTCTGGCCCTGGCTGGGCTTCTGGCCCTGGATGGGGTTCTTCTGGCCCTGGATGGGGTTCGGGCCCTGTAGGGGCTTCTGGCCCTGGCTGGGCTTCTGGCCCTGGTTGGGGTTCTTCTGGCCCTGGATGGGGTTCGGGCCCTGTAGGGGCTTCTGGCCCTGGCTGGGCTTCTGGCCCTGGTTGGGGTTCTTCTGGCCCTGGATGGGGTTCGGGCCCTGTAGGGGCTTCTGGCCCTGGCTGGGCTTCTGGCCCTGGATGGGGTTCTTCTGGCCCTGGATGGGGTTCGGGCCCTGTAGGGGCTTCTGGCCCTGGCTGGGCTTCTGGCCCTGGATGGGGTTCGGGCCCTGTAGGGGCTTCTGGCCCTGGCTGGGCTTCTGGCCCTGGATGGGGTTCTTCTGGCCCTGGATGGGGTTCGGGCCCTGTAGGGGCTTCTGGCCCTGGCTGGGCTTCTGGCCCTCGATGGGGTTCTTCGGGCCCTGGATGGGGTTCGGGCCCTGTAGGGGCTTCTGGCCCTGGCTGGGCTTCTGGCCCTGGATGGGGTTCTTCTGGCCCTGGATGGGGTTCGGGCCCTGTAGGGGCTTCTGGCCCTGGCTGGGCTTCTGGCCCTGGATGGGGTTCGGGCCCTGTAGGGGCTTCTGGCCCTGGCTGGGCTTCTGGCCCTCGATGGGGTTCTTCTGGCCCTGGATGGGGTTCGGGCCCTGTAGGGGCTTCTGGCCCTGGCTGGGCTTCTGGCCCTGGATGGGGTTCTTCTGGCCCTGGATGGGGTTCGGGCCCTGTAGGGGCTTCTGGCCCTGGAGGGGCTTCGGGCCCTTCTGTGCGGGCTGGATGTGCTTCGGGCACTGCTGTGGGGCCTGGGTTGGCTAAGTGCCCGGCTTGAAAGCATGGGTGGTGTGGGCTCCCTTGGGCGGCCTCTTCTGGGGGCAGAGGTGGTGGTGGCTGCTGTGGCCTGTTTTTTGGCCGCAGGGGCACGTGCCTTTGGGGCCCTTTTTTGGGAAAGGGAGGGTCCAGTGTCCCTTGGTGGGGCCGAGGTGGTACTTGCCTTCTGGGCCTTCTGGGACCTTAGCTTCTTCGGTCGTTGCTGGGACCTGGTTGTTGGGCCCTCAGAGGTCTGGCTTTGCTGGTCGCGTTTAGCTGCTGCCTTTTTTGGTGCCATTTTGTCCAAAAGCTCAAAGAGAATGAGCTTTGGGTGCAGGGACCTTTAAATCATGCGCCCAGCGTCTGACGCCTATGCGCACGACTACGCGCTCGTACGGACGTAAGTTCGTGCGGAACCAGGAAACCGCTGGGGTTTCACTTATCTGCTGCCTGGAAGAAGACTAAAGATGGCGCCCACTATCTTCACCCGTCAACAGGAAGAGATCCTCATGCTGGTAAGTGGCTGCCTGTGCATTTTAATAGAATAGTCAATGATGGCCTAAATGTAAATGATGCGTTGGGAACTAGTTTGGGGTCTCTTAATGTTTAATCACTGGCTCCTCACACTTCATCCTCAAGGGCCGAGCCTGGCCACGTTTTCACCTGTCTATGCTGATGTCCTAATTCGGCCAATTGCTCCGGCTTAGCAACAGTTAATTAACCTGTGGAGTAGCGGGGCGAGCTGTCAAACCTGGCCTGTCTCGGACCTTGATGCGGATGTTTGCGGAACACTGTTTTCCTAAGCCATAAAAACACAACGGGAAGCCACACACGTGGGCCAAAAGCCTAAGCATTAGGCTACATCTTGGATCTTTAAAACATCCTAACATGCCATAGATGCAGGTGGCCTGATTGTTGATGTTGGCTATTATCTGTATGTACATGGTGTGTGATACATATAACATAAGACCAGACTGTCAATCACAGTCAACGTCCTCTTTAAGCCACTCCCCAAAAATGGCGGCCATTCGAAATGTGTGTGTTAATGACATTAAATACTCAACTTGTGATGCAACACATATGGGTCTGTGTGTAAAAGTAAAAGCTCTGTGTCCATTATGTTTTTCAGATCATGCTTCAGCGCCGGTATGACTTCGCGCCCAATGTGTGCGAGAAAAGGGACATCGCCCGGGAGATCATCGCGGAGATACACCGTGTGACCAGCACCACCTTCACTCACACCCAGATAATGCAGCATTGGTCGGACCTGAAGCGTCTGCACATGCCCCGGGTGCGGAGGTTTTTTGGGATCCATTTCCCAAGTAAGTACTAAGCAATTGCATGGTATATGTTCCAAATGTCTAAGTTATGCCTTTATTTATAATGACTTTTCTTTGGTAGTGTTGGAAATGGATTTCAGAATTCGCCGCACCCGGAGACGTACAGGCCGACCAGTGCTGCATGACTCTGCATCTGTGAGTGAAGGTGGTGGATCTCCCGGGCGACGGACCTACCCCTCCTCTGTGGCCTCCTCAGACCAGCCCCTGGACCTTACCACAGAGGAGGGGCCAAGGCGCGTGGGCGTGGAGTCATACCTGGCCACGCATGGGGAAGGCTCTGGTATGTCACTCTTCATGTATAGGCACAAAGATATACATGGCAGGCCAAAAACTAAGTTATCCTTTATTATGTATTTGTAGAAGCTTCAGGAGCGGGTGAGATAGTGGAGGAGGAGGCAGCAGAGATGCTGGAAGGAGATCCTGGCGAAGGTGAGTGATGTCAGCCAGACTGGGAGCCAGATATGTTGGGGATAGTGACTATCTACAAATACTAACCAAATGTCACATGTTTCTCCAGGGACTTCTTCACAGCCGAGCCAGGACCAAGGGCAGCCTGTTGGCCCCAACCAGCCATCTGTCGGCCACCAACTCCGTAAGTCTCCATGCCATTATTCATATTAATGTTTGCTTAGCTAATAACACACACATAACTAAAGGCGTAGCCAAAGTGTAGTTCACACTTTCATGTGGGCACTTCGTTAGCTTAAAGAGGACCCAAACTAGTATTAAGAACCAAAGACTTAGCCATCACACTGTACCTACAGATTAGAAACATGGAAAAACACCCTTCACCCATCTAATGCATGTTATTAGACAGAACAAAACCAATATTGGGGAATATGGAATGCACAATATTTACAGGCAGCATGGGATACAGATTGAAAAAAGGAAGGTGCTGCCATGCATTGTGTGAGTGATGACCTTTCCCTCAACCCAGCTATGCTCTGGATTCCCAACGCACCACTGTAACCTACTCCCCTGTACTTTATCCAACTCTCCACTCCTCATTAAGTGTTATGCTTCAGAGTCCAGATGGCGGCGCTGTAATCCCCAAAAAAGCCTAACTAACTTTGAGGTGGGGCAGAATCATTTGTGAATAGTTTTTGTTTTTCATTAAATAATGTTGAAGGTCCGGTTTAAGGAGTTTAAACACTTACCTGTGGGAAATGCATTAACTGTATCCCTTTGAAGAAGGACATATGTCATGCATTTACATGTATTTGATTAACCCTAAATCTATTTCCAGCATACAAACCGGTCTGGGACTCCTATTTATGTTTCTTTCTCTATTGGTTACAGGGATGATCCCCAAAACCTTGGCGGGAAAAAAAAAACGAATGAAGGAGTTGGTGGCCGAGCTGCTGGCCATACAGGCGACGTTGGGGCCAACAGATGAAGAAGAGGATGATGAATAGTGCCCTTGGTCCTGGCTCCTTTGTTTCACGTTTTTTAAAAGTTGTTAAAATTTTAGAAAGTTTTTAATTGTTTTAACAAAAAATAATATATATATTTTTTAAACAAAAAAACCCACAAAAAAAAAAAAAAAAGTTTTACTGTTAAAAACAAATAAAAAATTTATATATGTTTTCCCGAGGCCAAAAAACAAAAACGGTTTTAAAAAACCAAAAAAAACTATAAAAAAAAATTTGGAATTTTATTCCAAACCAAAGAAAGAAAAAATTTTAAATAAATTATATTTGAAGCCTTCCTAAATGTGTCTTTTCTAATATGCACACACCCAAAAAATTACACAAACCAGAAACAACACACTTAGAAACATATAGACATATGTAAATTATGTGATTTTCTTACGTTTTATGGACCGAGAAATGAAGTTGGATGCAGGCGCTAAGGGGTTTAGGTAAGTTTGAGGGAGCGAGAAATGAAGTTGGATGCAAGCGCTAAAGGGTTTAGGTAAGTTTGAGGGAGCGAGAAATGAAGTTGGATGCAGGCGCTAAGGGGTTTAGGTAAGTTTGAGGGAGCGAGAAATGAAGTTGGATGCAGGCGCTAAGGGGTTTAGGTAAGTTTGAGGGAGCGAGAAATGAAGTTGGATGCAAGCGCTAAAGGGTTTAGGTAAGTTTGAGGGAGCGAGAAATGAAGTTGGATGCAGCCGCTAAGGGGTTTAGGTAAGTTTGAGGGAGCGAGAAATGAAGTTGGATGCAAGCGCTAAGGGGTTTAGGTAAGTTTGAGGGAGCGAGAAATGAAGTTGGATGCAAGCGCTAAAGGGTTTAGGTAAGTTTGAGGGAGCGAGAAATGAAGTTGGATGCAAGCGCTAAGGGGTTTAGGTAAGTTTGAGGGAGCGAGAAATGAAGTTGGATGCAAGCGCTAAAGGGTTTAGGTAAGTTTCTGGTTGAGGGTGCGCATGCGCAAGATCTTATATACATAAGAACGCACGAATCTAAGAGGCCAAAAACCAATGAAAACCAGAGGCAAACGCAAGTAATTGGAAGAGCTGGACGATGGATGCCGCCGACAAAACAGGCTGCCGCCGCAACAGGTGAGCACATGAACGTGATTTTTACGATTGTCAACTGACTGAGGCAAGTTCGGGAGATATCATACGAACGGACGTATATTTTAGGATAGAAACGTATTTGCTTATTGAATCACTCGCAAGTTCATACGAACGCACGAGCGGACGTGAAAAATAGGATGATCGTGAGCCAAATCCAAGCTGTTACATGTTTCTTTGAATCAACCCATATCTGTTAAACAAAAGCATTTCTCATGCTTAGATTATTGTTAATACTTTTTGTTCAGCTTAAAATACATTACGCCACACTGGCATCCCAAGGCACATGCTATTTAACCCTATCTGTTAAACAAAAGCATTTCTCATACTTGGATTAGTGTTAATACTTTCTGCTCAGCTTAAAATACATTACGCCACACTGGCATTCCAAGGCACATGCTATTTAACCCTATCTGTTAAACAAAAGCATTTCTCATACTTGGATTAGTGTTAAAAGTTTCTGCTCAGCTTAAAATACATTACGCCACACTGGCATCCCAAGGCACATGCTATTTAACCCTATCTGTTAAACAAAAGCATTTCTCATACTTGGATTAGTGTTAAAAGTTTCTGCTCAGCTTAAAATACATTACTCCACACTGGCATCCCAAGGCACATGTTATTTAACCCTGTCTGTTAAACAAAAGCATTTCTCATACTTGGATTAGTGTTAAAAGTTTCTGCTCAGCTTAAAATACACTTCCCCACACTGGCATCCCAAGGCACATGCTATTTAACCCTATCTGTTAAACAAAAGCATTTCTCATACTTGGATTATTGTTAAAAGTTTCTGCTCAGCTTAAAATACATTACGCCACACTGGCATCCCAAGGCACATGCTATTTAACCCTATCTGTTAAACAAAAGCATTTCTCATACTTGGATTAGTGTTAAAAGTTTCTGCTCAGCTTAAAATACATTACGCCACACTGGCATCCCAAGGCACATGCTATTTAACCCTATCTGTTAAACAAAAGCATTTCTCATACACTTGGATTAGTGTTAATAGTTTCTGCTCAGCTTAAAATACACTTCCCCACACTGGCATCCCAAGGCACATGCTATTTAACCCTATCTGTTAAACAAAAGCATTTCTCATACTTGGATTATTGTTAATACTTTTTGTTCAGCTTAAAATACATTACGCCACACTGGCATCCCAAGGCACATGCTATTTAACCCTATCTGTTAAACAAAAGCATTTCTCATACTTGGATTAGTGTAAAAAGTTTCTGCTCAGCTTAAAATACAGTACGCCACACTGGCATCCCAAGGCACATGCTATTTAACCCTATCTGTTAAACAAAAGCATTTCTCATACTTGGATTAGTGTTAAAAGTTTCTGCTCAGCTTAAAATACATGACGCCACACTGGCATCCCAAGGCACATGCTATTTAACCCTATCTGTTAAACAAAAGCATTTCTCATACTTGGATTAGTGTTAAAAGTTCCTGCTCAGCTTAAAATACATTACGCCACACTGGCATCCCAAGGCACATGCTATTTAACCCTATCTGTTAAACAAAAGCATTTCTCATACTTGGATTAGTGTTAAAAGTTTCTGCTCAGCTTAAAATACATTACGCCACACTGGCATCCCAAGGCACATGCTATTTAACCCTATCTGTTAAACAAAAGCATTTCTCATACACTTGGATTAGTGTTAATAGTTTCTGCTCAGCTTAAAATACACTTCCCCACACTGGCATCCCAAGGCACATGCTATTTAACCCTATCTGTTAAACAAAAGCATTTCTCATACTTGGATTATTGTTAATAATTTTGTTCATCTTAAAATACATTACGCCACACTGGCATCCCAAGGCACATGCTATTTAACCCTATCTGTTAAACAAAAGCATTTCTCATGCTTAGATTATTGTTAATACTTTTTGTTCAGCTTAAAATACATTACGCCACACTGGCATCCCAAGGCACATGCTATTTAACCCTATCTGTTAAACAAAAGCATTTCCCATACTTGGATTAGTGTTAAAAGTTTCTGCTCAGCTTAAAATACATTACGCCACACTGGCATCCCAAGGCATATGCTATTTAACCCTGTCTGTTAAACAAAAGCATTTCTCATACTTGGATTAGTGTTAATACTTTTTGTTCAGCTTAAAATACATTACGCCACACTGGCAACCCAAGGCACATGCTATTTAACCCTATCTGTTAAACAAAAGCATTTCTCATACTTGGATTAGTGTTAAAAGTTTCTGCTCAGCTTAAAATACATTACGCCACAATGGCATCCCAAGGCACATGCTATTTAACCCTATCTGTTAAACAAAAGCATTTCTCATACTTGGATTAGTGTTAAAAGTTCCTGCTCAGCTTAAAATACATTACGCCACACTGGCATCCCAAGGCACATGCTATTTAACCCTATCTGTTAAACAAAAGCATTTCTCATACTTGGATTAGTGTTAAAGGTTTCTGCTCAGCTTAAAATACATTACGCCACACTGGCATCCCAAGGCACATGCTATTTAACCCTATCTGTTAAACAAAAGCATTTCTCATACTTGGATTAGTGTTAAAAGTTTCTGCTCAGCTTAAAATACATTACGCCACACTGGCATCCCAAGGCACATGCTATTTAACCCTATCTGTTAAACAAAAGCATTTCTCATACACTTGGATTAGTGTTAAAAGTTTCTGCTCAGCTTAAAATACACTTCCCCACACTGGCATCCCAAGGCACATGCTATTTAACCCTATCTGTTAAACAAAAGCATTTCTCATACTTGGATTATTGTTAATAATTTTGTTCATCTTAAAATACATTACGCCACACTGGCATCCCAAGGCACATGCTATTTAACCCTATCTGTTAAACAAAAGCATTTCTCATGCTTAGATTATTGTTAATACTTTTTGTTCAGCTTAAAATACATTACGCCACACTGGCATCCCAAGGCACATGCTATTTAACCCTATCTGTTAAACAAAAGCATTTCCCATACTTGGATTAGTGTTAAAAGTTTCTGCTCAGCTTAAAATACATTACGCCACACTGGCATCCCAAGGCACATGCTATTTAACCCTATCTGTTAAACAAAAGCATTTCTCATACTTGGATTAGTGTTAAAAGTTTCTGCTCAGCTTAAAATACATTACGCCACACTGGCATCCCAAGGCACATGCTATTTAACCCTATCTGTTAAACAAAAGCATTTCTCATACTTGGATTATTGTTAATAATTTTGTTCATCTTAAAATACATTACGCCACACTGGCATCCCAAGGCACATGCTATTTAACCCTATCTGTTAAACAAAAGCATTTCTCATGCTTAGATTATTGTTAATACTTTTTGTTCAGCTTAAAATACATTACGCCACACTGGCATCCCAAGGCACATGCTATTTAACCCTATCTGTTAAACAAAAGCATTTCCCATACTTGGATTAGTGTTAAAAGTTTCTGCTCAGCTTAAAATACATTACGCCACACTGGCATCCCAAGGCACATGCTATTTAACCCTATCTGTTAAACAAAAGCATTTCTCATGCTTAGATTATTGTTAATACTTTTTGTTCAGCTTAAAATACATTACGCCACACTGGCATCCCAAGGCACATGCTATTTAACCCTATCTGTTAAACAAAAGCATTTCTCATACTTGGATTAGTGTTAATACTTTCTGCTCAGCTTAAAATACATTACGCCACACTGGCATTCCAAGGCACATGCTATTTAACCCTATCTGTTAAACAAAAGCATTTCTCATACTTGGATTAGTGTTAAAAGTTTCTGCTCAGCTTAAAATACATTACGCCACACTGGCATCCCAAGGCACATGCTATTTAACCCTATCTGTTAAGCAAAAGCATTTCTCATACTTGGATTATTGTTAATACTTTTTGTTCAGCTTAAAATACATTACGCCACACTGGCATCCCAAGGCACATGCTATTTAACCCTATCTGTTAAACAAAAGCATTTATCATACTTGGATTATTGTTAATACTTTTTGTTCAGCTTAAAATACATTACGCCACACTGGCATCCCAAGGCACATGATATTTAACCCTATCTGTTAAACAAAAGCTTTTCTAATACTTGGATTATTGTTAATACTTTTTGTTCAGCTTAAAATACATTACACCACACTGGCATCCCAAGGCACATGCTATTTAACCCTATCTGTTAAACAAAAGCATTTCTCATACTTGGATTAGTGTTAAAAATTTCTGCTCAGCTTAAAATACATTACGCCACACTGGCATCCCAAGGCACATGCTATTTAACCCTATCTGTTAAACAAAAGCATTTCTCATACTTGGATTAGTGTTAAAAGTTTCTGCTCAGCTTAAAATACACTTCCCCACACTGGCATCCCAAGGCACATGCTATTTAACCCTATCTGTTAAACAAAAGCATTTCTCATACTTGGATTATTGTTAATAATTTTGTTCATCTTA
Source organism: Gastrophryne carolinensis (assembly GCA_027917425.1). Classification (NCBI taxonomy): domain Eukaryota; kingdom Metazoa; phylum Chordata; class Amphibia; order Anura; family Microhylidae; genus Gastrophryne; species Gastrophryne carolinensis. The sequence goes on from CM051239.1 coordinate 212,858,931, forward strand.
AAATACATTACGCCACACTGGCATCCCAAGGCACATGCTATTTAACCCTATCTGTTAAACAAAAGCATTTCTCATGCTTAGATTTTTGTTAATACTTTTTGTTCAGCTTAAAATACATTACGCCACACTGGCATCCCAAGGCACATGCTATTTAACCCTATCTGTTAAACAAAAGCATTTCCCATACTTGGATTAGTGTTAAAAGTTTCTGCTCAGCTTAAAATACATTACGCCACACTGGCATCCCAAGGCATATGCTATTTAAACCTATCTGTTAAACAAAAGCATTTCTCATACTTGGATTAGTGTTAATACTTTTTGTTCAGCTTAAAATACATTACGCCACACTGGCATTCCAAGGAACATGCTATTTAACCCTATCTGTTAAACAAAAGCATTTCTCATACTTGGATTAGTGTTAAAAGTTTCTGCTCAGCTTAAAATACATTACGCCACACTGGCATCCCAAGGCATATGCTATTTAACCCTATCTGTTAAACAAAAGCATTTCTCATACTTGGATTAGTGTTAATACTTTTTGTTCAGCTTAAAATACATTACGCTACACTGGCATCCCAAGGCACATGCTATTTAACCCTATCTGTTAAACAAAACCATTTCTCATACTTGGATTATTGTTAATACTTTTTGTTCAGCTTAAAATACATTACACCACACTGGCATCCCAAGGCACATGCTATTTAACCCTATCTGTTAAACAAAAGCATTTCTCATACTTGGATTATTGGTAATACTTTTTGTTAAGCTTAAAATACATTACGCCACACTGGCATCCCAAGGCACATGCTATTTAACCCTATCTGTTAAACAAAAGCATTTCTCATACTTGGGTTATTGTTAATACTTTTTGTTGACCTTAAAATACATTACGCCACACTGGCATCCCAAGGCACATGCTATTTAACCCTATCTGTTAAACAAAAGCATTTCCCATACTTGGATTAGTGTTAAAAGTTTCTGCTCAGCTTAAAATACATTACGCCACACTGGCATCCCAAGGCACATGCTATTTAACCCTATCTGTTAAACAAAAGCATTTCTCATACTTGGATTATTGTTAATAATTTTGTTCATCTTAAAATACATTACGCCACACTGGCATCCCAAGGCACATGCTATTTAACCCTATCTGTTAAACAAAAGCATTTCTCATGCTTAGATTATTGTTAATACTTTTTGTTCAGCTTAAAATACATTACGCCACACTGGCATCCCAAGGCACATGCTATTTAACCCTATCTGTTAAACAAAAGCATTTCCCATACTTGGATTAGTGTTAAAAGTTTCTGCTCAGCTTAAAATACATTACGCCACACTGGCATCCCAAGGCACATGCTATTTAACCCTATCTGTTAAACAAAAGCATTTCTCATACTTGGATTAGTGTTAAAAGTTTCTGCTCAGCTTAAAATACATTACGCCACACTGGCATCCCAAGGCACATGCTATTTAACCCTATCTGTTAAACAAAAGCATTTCTCATACTTGGATTAGTGTTAATAATTTTGTTCATCTTAAAATACATTACGCCACACTGGCATCCCAAGGCACATGCTATTTAACCCTATCTGTTAAACAAAAGCATTTCTCATGCTTAGATTATTGTTAATACTTTTTGTTCAGCTTAAAATACATTACGCCACACTGGCATCCCAAGGCACATGCTATTTAACCCTATCTGTTAAACAAAAGCATTTCCCATACTTGGATTAGTGTTAAAAGTTTCTGCTCAGCTTAAAATACATTACGCCACACTGGCATCCCAAGGCACATGCTATTTAACCCTATCTGTTAAACAAAAGCATTTCTCATGCTTAGATTATTGTTAATACTTTTTGTTCAGCTTAAAATACATTACGCCACACTGGCATCCCAAGGCACATGCTATTTAACCCTATCTGTTAAACAAAAGCATTTCTCATGCTTAGATTATTGTTAATACTTTTTGTTCAGCTTAAAATACATTACGCCACACTGGCATCCCAAGGCACATGCTATTTAACCCTATCTGTTAAACAAAAGCATTTCTCATACTTGGATTAGTGTTAATACTTTCTGCTCAGCTTAAAATACATTACGCCACACTGGCATTCCAAGGCACATGCTATTTAACCCTATCTGTTAAACAAAAGCATTTCTCATACTTGGATTAGTGTTAAAAGTTTCTGCTCAGCTTAAAATACATTACGCCACACTGGCATCCCAAGGCACATGCTATTTAACCCTATCTGTTAAGCAAAAGCATTTCTCATACTTGGATTATTGTTAATACTTTTTGTTCAGCTTAAAATACATTACGCCACACTGGCATCCCAAGGCACATGCTATTTAACCCTATCTGTTAAACAAAAGCATTTATCATACTTGGATTATTGTTAATACTTTTTGTTCAGCTTAAAATACATTACGCCACACTGGCATCCCAAGGCACATGATATTTAACCCTATCTGTTAAACAAAAGCTTTTCTAATACTTGGATTATTGTTAATACTTTTTGTTCAGCTTAAAATACATTACACCACACTGGCATCCCAAGGCACATGCTATTTAACCCTATCTGTTAAACAAAAGCATTTCTCATACTTGGATTAGTGTTAAAAATTTCTGCTCAGCTTAAAATACATTACGCCACACTGGCATCCCAAGGCACATGCTATTTAACCCTATCTGTTAAACAAAAGCATTTCTCATACTTGGATTAGTGTTAAAAGTTTCTGCTCAGCTTAAAATACACTTCCCCACACTGGCATCCCAAGGCACATGCTATTTAACCCTATCTGTTAAACAAAAGCATTTCTCATACTTGGATTATTGTTAATAATTTTGTTCATCTTAAAATACATTACGCCACACTGGCATCCCAAGGCACATGCTATTTAACCCTATCTGTTAAACAAAAGCATTTCTCATGCTTAGATTTTTGTTAATACTTTTTGTTCAGCTTAAAATACATTACGCCACACTGGCATCCCAAGGCACATGCTATTTAACCCTATCTGTTAAACAAAAGCATTTCCCATACTTGGATTAGTGTTAAAAGTTTCTGCTCAGCTTAAAATACATTACGCCACACTGGCATCCCAAGGCATATGCTATTTAAACCTATCTGTTAAACAAAAGCATTTCTCATACTTGGATTAGTGTTAATACTTTTTGTTCAGCTTAAAATACATTACGCCACACTGGCATTCCAAGGAACATGCTATTTAACCCTATCTGTTAAACAAAAGCATTTCTCATACTTGGATTAGTGTTAAAAGTTTCTGCTCAGCTTAAAATACATTACGCCACACTGGCATCCCAAGGCATATGCTATTTAACCCTATCTGTTAAACAAAAGCATTTCTCATACTTGGATTAGTGTTAATACTTTTTGTTCAGCTTAAAATACATTACGCTACACTGGCATCCCAAGGCACATGCTATTTAACCCTATCTGTTAAACAAAACCATTTCTCATACTTGGATTATTGTTAATACTTTTTGTTCAGCTTAAAATACATTACACCACACTGGCATCCCAAGGCACATGCTATTTAACCCTATCTGTTAAACAAAAGCATTTCTCATACTTGGATTATTGGTAATACTTTTTGTTAAGCTTAAAATACATTACGCCACACTGGCATCCCAAGGCACATGCTATTTAACCCTATCTGTTAAACAAAAGCATTTCTCATACTTGGGTTATTGTTAATACTTTTTGTTGACCTTAAAATACATTACGCCACACTGGCATCCCAAGGCACATGCTATTTAACCCTATCTGTTAAACAAAAGCATTTCCCATACTTGGATTAGTGTTAAAAGTTTCTGCTCAGCTTAAAATACATTACGCCACACTGGCATCCCAAGGCACATGCTATTTAACCCTATCTGTTAAACAAAAGCATTTCTCATACTTGGATTATTGTTAATAATTTTGTTCATCTTAAAATACATTACGCCACACTGGCATCCCAAGGCACATGCTATTTAACCCTATCTGTTAAACAAAAGCATTTCTCATGCTTAGATTATTGTTAATACTTTTTGTTCAGCTTAAAATACATTACGCCACACTGGCATCCCAAGGCACATGCTATTTAACCCTATCTGTTAAACAAAAGCATTTCCCATACTTGGATTAGTGTTAAAAGTTTCTGCTCAGCTTAAAATACATTACGCCACACTGGCATCCCAAGGCACATGCTATTTAACCCTATCTGTTAAACAAAAGCATTTCTCATACTTGGATTAGTGTTAAAAGTTTCTGCTCAGCTTAAAATACATTACGCCACACTGGCATCCCAAGGCACATGCTATTTAACCCTATCTGTTAAACAAAAGCATTTCTCATACTTGGATTAGTGTTAATAATTTTGTTCATCTTAAAATACATTACGCCACACTGGCATCCCAAGGCACATGCTATTTAACCCTATCTGTTAAACAAAAGCATTTCTCATGCTTAGATTATTGTTAATACTTTTTGTTCAGCTTAAAATACATTACGCCACACTGGCATCCCAAGGCACATGCTATTTAACCCTATCTGTTAAACAAAAGCATTTCCCATACTTGGATTAGTGTTAAAAGTTTCTGCTCAGCTTAAAATACATTACGCCACACTGGCATCCCAAGGCACATGCTATTTAACCCTATCTGTTAAACAAAAGCATTTCTCATGCTTAGATTATTGTTAATACTTTTTGTTCAGCTTAAAATACATTACGCCACACTGGCATCCCAAGGCACATGCTATTTAACCCTATCTGTTAAACAAAAGCATTTCTCATACTTGGATTAGTGTTAATACTTTCTGCTCAGCTTAAAATACATTACGCCACACTGGCATTCCAAGGCACATGCTATTTAACCCTATCTGTTAAACAAAAGCATTTCTCATACTTGGATTAGTGTTAAAAGTTTCTGCTCAGCTTAAAATACATTACGCCACACTGGCATCCCAAGGCACATGCTATTTAACCCTATCTGTTAAGCAAAAGCATTTCTCATACTTGGATTATTGTTAATACTTTTTGTTCAGCTTAAAATACATTACGCCACACTGGCATCCCAAGGCACATGCTATTTAACCCTATCTGTTAAACAAAAGCATTTATCATACTTGGATTATTGTTAATACTTTTTGTTCAGCTTAAAATACATTACGCCACACTGGCATCCCAAGGCACATGATATTTAACCCTATCTGTTAAACAAAAGCTTTTCTAATACTTGGATTATTGTTAATACTTTTTGTTCAGCTTAAAATACATTACACCACACTGGCATCCCAAGGCACATGCTATTTAACCCTATCTGTTAAACAAAAGCATTTCTCATACTTGGATTAGTGTTAAAAATTTCTGCTCAGCTTAAAATACATTACGCCACACTGGCATCCCAAGGCACATGCTATTTAACCCTATCTGTTAAACAAAAGCATTTCTCATACTTGGATTAGTGTTAAAAGTTTCTGCTCAGCTTAAAATACATTACTCCACACTGGCATCCCAAGGCACATGTTATTTAACCCTGTCTGTTAAACAAAAGCATTTCTCATACTTGGATTAGTGTTAAAAGTTTCTGCTCAGCTTAAAATACACTTCCCCACACTGGCATCCCAAGGCACATGCTATTTAACCCTATCTGTTAAACAAAAGCATTTCTCATACTTGGATTATTGTTAATAATTTTGTTCATCTTAAAATACATTACGCCACACTGGCATCCCAAGGCACATGCTATTTAACCCTATCTGTTAAACAAAAGCATTTCTCATGCTTAGATTATTGTTAATACTTTTTGTTCAGCTTAAAATACATTACGCCACACTGGCATCCCAAGGCACATGCTATTTAACCCTATCTGTTAAACAAAAGCATTTCCCATACTTGGATTAGTGTTAAAAGTTTCTGCTCAGCTTAAAATACATTACGCCACACTGGCATCCCAAGGCATATGCTATTTAAACCTATCTGTTAAACAAAAGCATTTCTCATACTTGGATTAGTGTTAATACTTTTTGTTCAGCTTAAAATACATTACGCCACACTGGCATTCCAAGGAACATGCTATTTAACCCTATCTGTTAAACAAAAGCATTTCTCATACTTGGATTAGTGTTAAAAGTTTCTGCTCAGCTTAAAATACATTACGCCACACTGGCATCCCAAGGCATATGCTATTTAACCCTATCTGTTAAACAAAAGCATTTCTCATACTTGGATTAGTGTTAATACTTTTTGTTCAGCTTAAAATACATTACGCTACACTGGCATCCCAAGGCACATGCTATTTAACCCTATCTGTTAAACAAAACCATTTCTCATACTTGGATTATTGTTAATACTTTTTGTTCAGCTTAAAATACATTACACCACACTGGCATCCCAAGGCACATGCTATTTAACCCTATCTGTTAAACAAAAGCATTTCTCATACTTGGATTATTGGTAATACTTTTTGTTAAGCTTAAAATACATTACGCCACACTGGCATCCCAAGGCACATGCTATTTAACCCTATCTGTTAAACAAAAGCATTTCTCATACTTGGGTTATTGTTAATACTTTTTGTTGACCTTAAAATACATTACGCCACACTGGCATCCCAAGGCACATGCTATTTAACCCTATCTGTTAAACAAAAGCATTTCTCAGACTTGGATTAGTGTTAAAAGTTTCTGCTCAGCTTAAAATACATTACGCCACACTGGCATCCCAAGTCACATGCTATTTAACCATATCTGTTAAACAAAAGCATTTCTCATACTTGGATTAGTGTTAAAAGTTTCTGCTCAGCTTAAAATACACTTCCCCACACTGGCATCCCAAGGCACATGCTATTTAACCCTATCTGTTAAACAAAAGCATTTCTCATACTTGGATTATTGTTAATAATTTTGTTCATCTTAAAATACATTACGCCACACTGGCATCCCAAGGCACATGCTATTTAACCCTATCTGTTAAACAAAAGCATTTCTCATGCTTAGATTATTGTTAATACTTATTGTTCAGCTTAAAATACATTATGCCACACTGACATCCCAAGGCACATGCTATTTAACCCTATCTGTTAAACAAAAGCATTTCCCATACTTGGATTAGTGTTAAAAGTTTCTGCTCAGCTTAAAATACATTACGCCACACTGACATCCCAAGGCATATGCTATTTAACCCTATCTGTTAAACAAAAGCATTTTTCATACTTGGATTATTGTTAGTACTTTTTGTTCAGCTTAAAATACATTACGCCACACTGGCATCCCAAGGCATATGCTATTTAACCCTATCTGTTAAACAAAAGCATTTTTCATACTTGGATTATTGTTAGTACTTTTTGTTCAGCTTAAAATACATTACGCCACACTGGCATCCCAAGGCAAATGCTATTTAACCCTATCTGTTAAACAAAAGCATTTCTCATACTTGGATTATTGTTAATACTTTTTGTTCAGCTTAAAATACATTACGCCACACTGGCATCCCAAGGCACATGCTATTTAACCCTATCTGTTAAACAAAAGCTTTTCTAATACTTGGATTATTGTTAATACTTTTTGTTGAGCTTAAAATACATTACGCCACACTGGCATCCCAAGGCACATGCTATTTAACCCTATCTGTTAAACAAAAGCTTTTCTAATACTTGGATTATTGTTAATACTTTTTGTTCAGCTTAAAATACATTACGCCACACTGGCATCCCAAGGCACATGCTATTTTACCCTATCTGTTAAACAAAAGCATTTCTCATACTTGGATTAGTGTTAAAAGTTTCTGCTCAGCTTAAAATACATTACGCCACACTGGCATCCCAAGGCACATGCTATTTAACCCTATCTGTTAAACAAAAGCATTTCTTATACTTGGATTAGTGTTAAAAGTTTCTGCTCAGCTTAAAATACATTACGCCACACTGGCAACCCAAGGCACATGCTATTTAACCCTATATGTTAAACAAAAGCATTTATCATACTTGGATTATTGTTAATACTTTTTGTTCAGCTTGAAATACATTACGCCACACTGGCATCCCAAGGCACATGCTATTTAACCCTATCTGTTAAACAAAAGCCTTTCTCATACTTGGATTATTGTTAATACTTTTTGTTCATCTTAAAATACATTACGCCACACTGGCATCCCAAGGCACATGCTATTTAACCCTATCTGTTAAACAAAAGCATTTCTCATACTTGGATTAGTGTTAAAAGTTTCTGCTCAGCTTAAAATACATTACGCCACACTGGCATCCCAAGGCACATGCTATTTAACCCTATCTGTTAAACAAAAGCATTTCTCATACTTGGATTAGTGTTAAAAGTTCCTGCTCAGCTTAAAATACATTACGCCACACTGGCATCCCAAGGCACATGCTATTTAACCCTATCTGTTAAACAAAAGCATTTCTCATACTTGGATTAGTGTTAAAAGTTTCTGCTCAGCTTAAGATACATTACGCCACACTGGCATCCCAAGGCACATGCTATTTAACCCTATCTGTTAAACAAAAGCATTTCTCATACTTGGATTAGTGTTAAAAGTTTCTGCTCAGCTTAAAATACATTACGCCACACTGGCATCCCAAGGCACATGCTATTTAACCCTATCTGTTAAACAAAAGCATTTCTCATACACTTGGATTAGTGTTAAAAGTTTCTGCTCAGCTTAAAATACACTTCCCCACACTGGCATCCCAAGGCACATGCTATTTAACCCTATCTGTTAAACAAAAGCATTTATCATACTAAGATTATTGTTAATAATTTTGTTCATCTTAAAATACATTACGCCACACTGGCATCCCAAGGCACATGCTATTTAACCCTATCTGTTAAACAAAAGCATTTCTCATGCTTAGATTATTGTTAATACTTTTTGTTCAGCTTAAAATACATTACGCCACACTGGCATCCCAAGGCACATGCTATTTAACCCTATCTGTTAAACAAAAGCATTTCCCATACTTGGATTAGTGTTAAAAGTTTCTGCTCAGCTTAAAATACATTACGCCACACTGGCATCCCAAGGCATATGCTATTTAACCCTATCTGTTAAACAAAAGCATTTCTCATACTTGGATTAGTGTTAATACTTTTTGTTCAGCTTAAAATACATTACGCCACACTGGCATTCCAAGGCACATGCTATTTACCCTATCTGTTAAACAAAAGCATTTCTCATACTTGGATTAGTGTTAAAAGTTTCTGCTCAGCTTAAAATACATTACGCCACACTGGCATCCCAAGGCATATGCTATTTAACCCTATCTGTTAAACAAAAGCATTTCTCATACTTGGATTAGTGTTAATACTTTTTGTTCAGCTTAAAATACATTACGCTACACTGGCATCCCAAGGCACATGCTATTTAACCCTATCTGTTAAACAAAACCATTTCTCATACTTGGATTATTGTTAATACTTTTTGTTCAGCTTAAAATACATTACACCACACTGGCATCCCAAGGCACATGCTATTTAACCCTATCTGTTAAACAAAAGCATTTCTCATACTTGGATTATTGGTAATACTTTTTGTTAAGCTTAAAATACATTACGCCACACTGGCATCCCAAGGCACATGCTATTTAACCCTATCTGTTAAACAAAAGCATTTCTCATACTTGGGTTATTGTTAATACTTTTTGTTGACCTTAAAATACATTACGCCACACTGGCATCCCAAGGCACATGCTATTTAACCCTATCTGTTAAACAAAAGCATTTCCCATACTTGGATTAGTGTTAAAAGTTTCTGCTCAGCTTAAAATACATTACGCCACACTGGCATCCCAAGGCACATGCTATTTAAACCTATCTGTTAAACAAAAGCATTTCTCATACTTGGATTATTGTTAATAATTTTGTTCATCTTAAAATACATTACGCCACACTGGCATCCCAAGGCACATGCTATTTAACCCTATCTGTTAAACAAAAGCATTTCTCATGCTTAGATTATTGTTAATACTTTTTGTTCAGCTTAAAATACATTACGCCACACTGGCATCCCAAGGCACATGCTATTTAACCCTATCTGTTAAACAAAAGCATTTCCCATACTTGGATTAGTGTTAAAAGTTTCTGCTCAGCTTAAAATACATTACGCCACACTGGCATCCCAAGGCACATGCTATTTAACCCTATCTGTTAAACAAAAGCATTTCTCATACTTGGATTAGTGTTAAAAGTTTCTGCTCAGCTTAAAATACATTACGCCACACTGGCATCCCAAGGCACATGCTATTTAACCCTATCTGTTAAACAAAAGCATTTCTCATGCTTAGATTATTGTTAATACTTTTTGTTCAGCTTAAAATACATTACGCCACACTGGCATCCCAAGGCACATGCTATTTAACCCTATCTGTTAAACAAAAGCATTTCCCATACTTGGATTAGTGTTAAAAGTTTCTGCTCAGCTTAAAATACATTACGCCACACTGGCATCCCAAGGCACATGCTATTTAACCCTATCTGTTAAACAAAAGCATTTCTCATGCTTAGATTATTGTTAATACTTTTTGTTCAGCTTAAAATACATTACGCCACACTGGCATCCCAAGGCACATGCTATTTAACCCTATCTGTTAAACAAAAGCATTTCTCATACTTGGATTAGTGTTAATACTTTCTGCTCAGCTTAAAATACATTACGCCACACTGGCATTCCAAGGCACATGCTATTTAACCCTATCTGTTAAACAAAAGCATTTCTCATACTTGGATTAGTGTTAAAAGTTTCTGCTCAGCTTAAAATACATTACGCCACACTGGCATCCCAAGGCACATGCTATTTAACCCTATCTGTTAAGCAAAAGCATTTCTCATACTTGGATTATTGTTAATACTTTTTGTTCAGCTTAAAATACATTACGCCACACTGGCATCCCAAGGCACATGCTATTTAACCCTATCTGTTAAACAAAAGCATTTCCCATACTTGGATTAGTGTTAAAAGTTTCTGCTCAGCTTAAAATACATTACGCCACACTGGCATCCCAAGGCACATGCTATTTAACCCTATCTGTTAAACAAAAGCATTTCTCATACTTGGATTATTGTTAATAATTTTGTTCATCTTAAAATACATTACGCCACACTGGCATCCCAAGGCACATGCTATTTAACCCTATCTGTTAAACAAAAGCATTTCTCATGCTTAGATTATTGTTAATACTTTTTGTTCAGCTTAAAATACATTACGCCACACTGGCATCCCAAGGCACATGCTATTTAACCCTATCTGTTAAACAAAAGCATTTCCCATACTTGGATTAGTGTTAAAAGTTTCTGCTCAGCTTAAAATACATTACGCCACACTGGCATCCCAAGGCACATGCTATTTAACCCTATCTGTTAAACAAAAGCATTTCTCATACTTGGATTAGTGTTAAAAGTTTCTGCTCAGCTTAAAATACATTACGCCACACTGGCATCCCAAGGCACATGCTATTTAACCCTATCTGTTAAACAAAAGCATTTCTCATACTTGGATTAGTGTTAATAATTTTGTTCATCTTAAAATACATTACGCCACACTGGCATCCCAAGGCACATGCTATTTAACCCTATCTGTTAAACAAAAGCATTTCTCATGCTTAGATTATTGTTAATACTTTTTGTTCAGCTTAAAATACATTACGCCACACTGGCATCCCAAGGCACATGCTATTTAACCCTATCTGTTAAACAAAAGCATTTCCCATACTTGGATTAGTGTTAAAAGTTTCTGCTCAGCTTAAAATACATTACGCCACACTGGCATCCCAAGGCACATGCTATTTAACCCTATCTGTTAAACAAAAGCTTTTCTAATACTTGGATTATTGTTAATACTTTTTGTTCAGCTTAAAATACATTACGCCACACTGGCATCCCAAGGCACATGCTATTTTACCCTATCTGTTAAACAAAAGCATTTCTCATACTTGGATTAGTGTTAAAAGTTTCTGCTCAGCTTAAAATACATTACGCCACACTGGCATCCCAAGGCACATGCTATTTAACCCTATCTGTTAAACAAAAGCATTTCTTATACTTGGATTAGTGTTAAAAGGTTCTGCTCAGCTTAAAATACATTACGCCACACTGGCAACCCAAGGCACATGCTATTTAACCCTATATGTTAAACAAAAGCATTTATCATACTTGGATTATTGTTAATACTTTTTGTTCAGCTTGAAATACATTACGCCACACTGGAATCCCAAGGCACATGCTATTTAACCCTATCTGTTAAACAAAAGCATTTCTCATACTTGGATTAGTGTTAAAAGTTTCTGCTCAGCTTAAAATACATTACGCCACACTGGCATCCCAAGGCACATGCTATTTAACCCTATCTGTTAAACAAAAGCATTTCTCATACTTGGATTAGTGTTAAAAGTTCCTGCTCAGCTTAAAATACATTACGCCACACTGGCATCCCAAGGCACATGCTATTTAACCCTATCTGTTAAACAAAAGCATTTCTCATACTTGGATTAGTGTTAAAAGTTTCTGCTCAGCTTAAAATACATTACGCCACACTGGCATCCCAAGGCACATGCTATTTAACCCTATCTGTTAAACAAAAGCATTTCTCATACTTGGATTAGTGTTAAAAGTTTCTGCTCAGCTTAAAATACATTACGCCACACTGGCATCCCAAGGCACATGCTATTTAACCCTATCTGTTAAACAAAAGCATTTCTCATACACTTGGATTAGTGTTAAAAGTTTCTGCTCAGCTTAAAATACACTTCCCCACACTGGCATCCCAAGGCACATGCTATTTAACCCTATCTGTTAAACAAAAGCATTTCTCATACTAAGATTATTGTTAATAATTTTGTTCATCTTAAAATACATTACGCCACACTGGCATCCCAAGGCACATGCTATTTAACCCTATCTGTTAAACAAAAGCATTTCTCATGCTTAGATTATTGTTAATACTTTTTGTTCAGCTTAAAATACATTACACCACACTGGCATCCCAAGGCACATGCTATTTAACCCTATCTGTTAAACAAAAGCATTTCCCATACTTGGATTAGTGTTAAAAGTTTCTGCTCAGCTTAAAATACATTACGCCACACTGGCATCCCAAGGCATATGCTATTTAACCCTATCTGTTAAACAAAAGCATTTCTCATACTTGGATTAGTGTTAATACTTTTTGTTCAGCTTAAAATACATTACGCCACACTGGCATCCCAAGGCACATGCTATTTAACCCTATCTGTTAAACAAAAGCATTTCTCATACTTGGGTTATTGTTAATACTTTTTGTTGACCTTAAAATACATTACGCCACACTGGCATCCCAAGGCACATGCTATTTAACCCTATCTGTTAAACAAAAGCATTTCTCAGACTTGGATTAGTGTTAAAAGTTTCTGCTCAGCTTAAAATACATTACGCCACACTCGCATCCCAAGTCACATGCTATTTAACCATATCTGTTAAACAAAAGCATTTCTCATACTTGGATTAGTGTTAAAAGTTTCTGCTCAGCTTAAAATACACTTCCCCACACTGGCATCCCAAGGCACATGCTATTTAACCCTATCTGTTAAACAAAAGCATTTCTCATACTTGGATTAGTGTTAAAAGTTTCTGCTCAGCTTAAAATACATTACGCCACACTGGCATCCCAAGGCACATGCTATTTCACCTTATCTGTTAAACAAAAGCATTTCTCATGCTTAGATTATTGTTAATACTTTTTGTTCAGCTTAAAATACATTACGCCACACTGGCATCCCAAGGCACATGCTATTTAACCCTATCTGTTAAACAAAAGCATTTCCCATACTTGGATTAGTGGTAAAAGTTTCTGCTCAGCTTAAAATACTTTACGCCACACTGGCATCCCAAGGCACATGCTATTTAACCCTATCTGTTAAACAAAAGCATTTTTCATACTTGGATTATTGTTAGTACTTTTTGTTCAGCTTAAAATACATTACGCCACACTGGCATCCCAAGGCATATGCTATTTAACCCTATCTGTTAAACAAAAGCATTTTTCATACTTGGATTATTGTTAGTACTTTTTGTTCAGCTTAAAATACATTACGCCACACTGGCATCCCAAGGCAAATGCTATTTAACCCTATCTGTTAAACAAAAGCATTTCTCATACTTGGATTATTGTTAATACTTTTTGTTCAGCTTAAAATACATTACGCCACACTGGCATCCCAAGGCACATGCTATTTAACCCTATCTGTTAAACAAAAGCATTTCTCATACTTGGATTAGTGTTAAAAGTTTCTGCTCAGCTTAAAATACACTTCCCCACACTGGCATCCCAAGGCACATGCTATTTAACCCTATCTGTTAAACAAAAGCATTTCTCATACTTGGATTATTGTTAATAATTTTGTTCATCTTAAAATACATTACGCCACACTGGCATCCCAAGGCACATGCTATTTAACCCTATCTGTTAAACAAAAGCATTTCTCATGCTTAGATTATTGTTAATACTTATTGTTCAGCTTAAAATACATTATGCCACACTGACATCCCAAGGCACATGCTATTTAACCCTATCTGTTAAACAAAAGCATTTCCCATACTTGGATTAGTGTTAAAAGTTTCTGCTCAGCTTAAAATACATTACGCCACACTGACATCCCAAGGCATATGCTATTTAACCCTATCTGTTAAACAAAAGCATTTTTCATACTTGGATTATTGTTAGTACTTTTTGTTCAGCTTAAAATACATTACGCCACACTGGCATCCCAAGGCATATGCTATTTAACCCTATCTGTTAAACAAAAGCATTTTTCATACTTGGATTATTGTTAGTACTTTTTGTTCAGCTTAAAATACATTACGCCACACTGGCATCCCAAGGCAAATGCTATTTAACCCTATCTGTTAAACAAAAGCATTTCTCATACTTGGATTATTGTTAATACTTTTTGTTCAGCTTAAAATACATTACGCCACACTGGCATCCCAAGGCACATGCTATTTAACCCTATCTGTTAAACAAAAGCTTTTCTAATACTTGGATTATTGTTAATACTTTTTGTTGAGCTTAAAATACATTACGCCACACTGGCATCCCAAGGCACATGCTATTTAACCCTATCTGTTAAACAAAAGCTTTTCTAATACTTGGATTATTGTTAATACTTTTTGTTCAGCTTAAAATACATTACGCCACACTGGCATCCCAAGGCACATGCTATTTTACCCTATCTGTTAAACAAAAGCATTTCTCATACTTGGATTAGTGTTAAAAGTTTCTGCTCAGCTTAAAATACATTACGCCACACTGGCATCCCAAGGCACATGCTATTTAACCCTATCTGTTAAACAAAAGCATTTCTTATACTTGGATTAGTGTTAAAAGTTTCTGCTCAGCTTAAAATACATTACGCCACACTGGCAACCCAAGGCACATGCTATTTAACCCTATATGTTAAACAAAAGCATTTATCATACTTGGATTATTGTTAATACTTTTTGTTCAGCTTGAAATACATTACGCCACACTGGCATCCCAAGGCACATGCTATTTAACCCTATCTGTTAAACAAAAGCATTTCTCATACTTGGATTAGTGTTAAAAGTTTCTGCTCAGCTTAAAATACATTACGCCACACTGGCATCCCAAGGCACATGCTATTTAACCCTATCTGTTAAACAAAAGCATTTCTCATACTTGGATTAGTGTTAAAAGTTCCTGCTCAGCTTAAAATACATTACGCCACACTGGCATCCCAAGGCACATGCTATTTAACCCTATCTGTTAAACAAAAGCATTTCTCATACTTGGATTAGTGTTAAAAGTTTCTGCTCAGCTTAAGATACATTACGCCACACTGGCATCCCAAGGCACATGCTATTTAACCCTATCTGTTAAACAAAAGCATTTCTCATACTTGGATTAGTGTTAAAAGTTTCTGCTCAGCTTAAAATACATTACGCCACACTGGCATCCCAAGGCACATGCTATTTAACCCTATCTGTTAAACAAAAGCATTTCTCATACACTTGGATTAGTGTTAAAAGTTTCTGCTCAGCTTAAAATACACTTCCCCACACTGGCATCCCAAGGCACATGCTATTTAACCCTATCTGTTAAACAAAAGCATTTATCATACTAAGATTATTGTTAATAATTTTGTTCATCTTAAAATACATTACGCCACACTGGCATCCCAAGGCACATGCTATTTAACCCTATCTGTTAAACAAAAGCATTTCTCATGCTTAGATTATTGTTAATACTTTTTGTTCAGCTTAAAATACATTACGCCACACTGGCATCCCAAGGCACATGCTATTTAACCCTATCTGTTAAACAAAAGCATTTCCCATACTTGGATTAGTGTTAAAAGTTTCTGCTCAGCTTAAAATACATTACGCCACACTGGCATCCCAAGGCATATGCTATTTAACCCTATCTGTTAAACAAAAGCATTTCTCATACTTGGATTAGTGTTAATACTTTTTGTTCAGCTTAAAATACATTACGCCACACTGGCATTCCAAGGCACATGCTATTTACCCTATCTGTTAAACAAAAGCATTTCTCATACTTGGATTAGTGTTAAAAGTTTCTGCTCAGCTTAAAATACATTACGCCACACTGGCATCCCAAGGCATATGCTATTTAACCCTATCTGTTAAACAAAAGCATTTCTCATACTTGGATTAGTGTTAATACTTTTTGTTCAGCTTAAAATACATTACGCTACACTGGCATCCCAAGGCACATGCTATTTAACCCTATCTGTTAAACAAAACCATTTCTCATACTTGGATTATTGTTAATACTTTTTGTTCAGCTTAAAATACATTACACCACACTGGCATCCCAAGGCACATGCTATTTAACCCTATCTGTTAAACAAAAGCATTTCTCATACTTGGATTATTGGTAATACTTTTTGTTAAGCTTAAAATACATTACGCCACACTGGCATCCCAAGGCACATGCTATTTAACCCTATCTGTTAAACAAAAGCATTTCTCATACTTGGGTTATTGTTAATACTTTTTGTTGACCTTAAAATACATTACGCCACACTGGCATCCCAAGGCACATGCTATTTAACCCTATCTGTTAAACAAAAGCATTTCCCATACTTGGATTAGTGTTAAAAGTTTCTGCTCAGCTTAAAATACATTACGCCACACTGGCATCCCAAGGCACATGCTATTTAACCCTATCTGTTAAACAAAAGCATTTCTCATACTTGGATTATTGTTAATAATTTTGTTCATCTTAAAATACATTACGCCACACTGGCATCCCAAGGCACATGCTATTTAACCCTATCTGTTAAACAAAAGCATTTCTCATGCTTAGATTATTGTTAATACTTTTTGTTCAGCTTAAAATACATTACGCCACACTGGCATCCCAAGGCACATGCTATTTAACCCTATCTGTTAAACAAAAGCATTTCCCATACTTGGATTAGTGTTAAAAGTTTCTGCTCAGCTTAAAATACATTACGCCACACTGGCATCCCAAGGCACATGCTATTTAACCCTATCTGTTAAACAAAAGCATTTCTCATACTTGGATTAGTGTTAAAAGTTTCTGCTCAGCTTAAAATACATTACGCCACACTGGCATCCCAAGGCACATGCTATTTAACCCTATCTGTTAAACAAAAGCATTTCTCATGCTTAGATTATTGTTAATACTTTTTGTTCAGCTTAAAATACATTACGCCACACTGGCATCCCAAGGCACATGCTATTTAACCCTATCTGTTAAACAAAAGCATTTCCCATACTTGGATTAGTGTTAAAAGTTTCTGCTCAGCTTAAAATACATTACGCCACACTGGCATCCCAAGGCACATGCTATTTAACCCTATCTGTTAAACAAAAGCATTTCTCATGCTTAGATTATTGTTAATACTTTTTGTTCAGCTTAAAATACATTACGCCACACTGGCATCCCAAGGCACATGCTATTTAACCCTATCTGTTAAACAAAAGCATTTCTCATACTTGGATTAGTGTTAATACTTTCTGCTCAGCTTAAAATACATTACGCCACACTGGCATTCCAAGGCACATGCTATTTAACCCTATCTGTTAAACAAAAGCATTTCTCATACTTGGATTAGTGTTAAAAGTTTCTGCTCAGCTTAAAATACATTACGCCACACTGGCATCCCAAGGCACATGCTATTTAACCCTATCTGTTAAGCAAAAGCATTTCTCATACTTGGATTATTGTTAATACTTTTTGTTCAGCTTAAAATACATTACGCCACACTGGCATCCCAAGGCACATGCTATTTAACCCTATCTGTTAAACAAAAGCATTTCCCATACTTGGATTAGTGTTAAAAGTTTCTGCTCAGCTTAAAATACATTACGCCACACTGGCATCCCAAGGCACATGCTATTTAACCCTATCTGTTAAACAAAAGCATTTCTCATACTTGGATTATTGTTAATAATTTTGTTCATCTTAAAATACATTACGCCACACTGGCATCCCAAGGCACATGCTATTTAACCCTATCTGTTAAACAAAAGCATTTCTCATGCTTAGATTATTGTTAATACTTTTTGTTCAGCTTAAAATACATTACGCCACACTGGCATCCCAAGGCACATGCTATTTAACCCTATCTGTTAAACAAAAGCATTTCCCATACTTGGATTAGTGTTAAAAGTTTCTGCTCAGCTTAAAATACATTACGCCACACTGGCATCCCAAGGCACATGCTATTTAACCCTATCTGTTAAACAAAAGCATTTCTCATACTTGGATTAGTGTTAAAAGTTTCTGCTCAGCTTAAAATACATTACGCCACACTGGCATCCCAAGGCACATGCTATTTAACCCTATCTGTTAAACAAAAGCATTTCTCATACTTGGATTAGTGTTAATAATTTTGTTCATCTTAAAATACATTACGCCACACTGGCATCCCAAGGCACATGCTATTTAACCCTATCTGTTAAACAAAAGCATTTCTCATGCTTAGATTATTGTTAATACTTTTTGTTCAGCTTAAAATACATTACGCCACACTGGCATCCCAAGGCACATGCTATTTAACCCTATCTGTTAAACAAAAGCATTTCCCATACTTGGATTAGTGTTAAAAGTTTCTGCTCAGCTTAAAATACATTACGCCACACTGGCATCCCAAGGCACATGCTATTTAACCCTATCTGTTAAACAAAAGCTTTTCTAATACTTGGATTATTGTTAATACTTTTTGTTCAGCTTAAAATACATTACGCCACACTGGCATCCCAAGGCACATGCTATTTTACCCTATCTGTTAAACAAAAGCATTTCTCATACTTGGATTAGTGTTAAAAGTTTCTGCTCAGCTTAAAATACATTACGCCACACTGGCATCCCAAGGCACATGCTATTTAACCCTATCTGTTAAACAAAAGCATTTCTTATACTTGGATTAGTGTTAAAAGGTTCTGCTCAGCTTAAAATACATTACGCCACACTGGCAACCCAAGGCACATGCTATTTAACCCTATATGTTAAACAAAAGCATTTATCATACTTGGATTATTGTTAATACTTTTTGTTCAGCTTGAAATACATTACGCCACACTGGAATCCCAAGGCACATGCTATTTAACCCTATCTGTTAAACAAAAGCATTTCTCATACTTGGATTAGTGTTAAAAGTTTCTGCTCAGCTTAAAATACATTACGCCACACTGGCATCCCAAGGCACATGCTATTTAACCCTATCTGTTAAACAAAAGCATTTCTCATACTTGGATTAGTGTTAAAAGTTCCTGCTCAGCTTAAAATACATTACGCCACACTGGCATCCCAAGGCACATGCTATTTAACCCTATCTGTTAAACAAAAGCATTTCTCATACTTGGATTAGTGTTAAAAGTTTCTGCTCAGCTTAAAATACATTACGCCACACTGGCATCCCAAGGCACATGCTATTTAACCCTATCTGTTAAACAAAAGCATTTCTCATACTTGGATTAGTGTTAAAAGTTTCTGCTCAGCTTAAAATACATTACGCCACACTGGCATCCCAAGGCACATGCTATTTAACCCTATCTGTTAAACAAAAGCATTTCTCATACACTTGGATTAGTGTTAAAAGTTTCTGCTCAGCTTAAAATACACTTCCCCACACTGGCATCCCAAGGCACATGCTATTTAACCCTATCTGTTAAACAAAAGCATTTCTCATACTAAGATTATTGTTAATAATTTTGTTCATCTTAAAATACATTACGCCACACTGGCATCCCAAGGCACATGCTATTTAACCCTATCTGTTAAACAAAAGCATTTCTCATGCTTAGATTATTGTTAATACTTTTTGTTCAGCTTAAAATACATTACACCACACTGGCATCCCAAGGCACATGCTATTTAACCCTATCTGTTAAACAAAAGCATTTCCCATACTTGGATTAGTGTTAAAAGTTTCTGCTCAGCTTAAAATACATTACGCCACACTGGCATCCCAAGGCATATGCTATTTAACCCTATCTGTTAAACAAAAGCATTTCTCATACTTGGATTAGTGTTAATACTTTTTGTTCAGCTTAAAATACATTACGCCACACTGGCATCCCAAGGCACATGCTATTTAACCCTATCTGTTAAACAAAAGCATTTCTCATACTTGGGTTATTGTTAATACTTTTTGTTGACCTTAAAATACATTACGCCACACTGGCATCCCAAGGCACATGCTATTTAACCCTATCTGTTAAACAAAAGCATTTCTCAGACTTGGATTAGTGTTAAAAGTTTCTGCTCAGCTTAAAATACATTACGCCACACTCGCATCCCAAGTCACATGCTATTTAACCATATCTGTTAAACAAAAGCATTTCTCATACTTGGATTAGTGTTAAAAGTTTCTGCTCAGCTTAAAATACACTTCCCCACACTGGCATCCCAAGGCACATGCTATTTAACCCTATCTGTTAAACAAAAGCATTTCTCATACTTGGATTAGTGTTAAAAGTTTCTGCTCAGCTTAAAATACATTACGCCACACTGGCATCCCAAGGCACATGCTATTTCACCTTATCTGTTAAACAAAAGCATTTCTCATGCTTAGATTATTGTTAATACTTTTTGTTCAGCTTAAAATACATTACGCCACACTGGCATCCCAAGGCACATGCTATTTAACCCTATCTGTTAAACAAAAGCATTTCCCATACTTGGATTAGTGGTAAAAGTTTCTGCTCAGCTTAAAATACTTTACGCCACACTGGCATCCCAAGGCACATGCTATTTAACCCTATCTGTTAAACAAAAGCATTTTTCATACTTGGATTATTGTTAGTACTTTTTGTTCAGCTTAAAATACATTACGCCACACTGGCATCCCAAGGCATATGCTATTTAACCCTATCTGTTAAACAAAAGCATTTTTCATACTTGGATTATTGTTAGTACTTTTTGTTCAGCTTAAAATACATTACGCCACACTGGCATCCCAAGGCAAATGCTATTTAACCCTATCTGTTAAACAAAAGCATTTCTCATACTTGGATTATTGTTAATACTTTTTGTTCAGCTTAAAATACATTACGCCACACTGGCATCCCAAGGCACATGCTATTTAACCCTATCTGTTAAACAAAAGCTTTTCTAATACTTGGATTATTGTTAATACTTTTTGTTGAGCTTAAAATACATTACGCCACACTGGCATCCCAAGGCACATGCTATTTAACCCTATCTGTTAAACAAAAGCTTTTCTAATACTTGGATTATTGTTAATACTTTTTGTTCAGCTTAAAATACATTACGCCACACTGGCATCCCAAGGCACATGCTATTTTACCCTATCTGTTAAACAAAAGCATTTCTCATACTTGGATTAGTGTTAAAAGTTTCTGCTCAGCTTAAAATACATTACGCCACACTGGCATCCCAAGGCACATGCTATTTAACCCTATCTGTTAAACAAAAGCATTTCTTATACTTGGATTAGTGTTAAAAGGTTCTGCTCAGCTTAAAATACATTACGCCACACTGGCAACCCAAGGCACATGCTATTTAACCCTATATGTTAAACAAAAGCATTTATCATACTTGGATTATTGTTAATACTTTTTGTTCAGCTTGAAATACATTACGCCACACTGGAATCCCAAGGCACATGCTATTTAACCCTATCTGTTAAACAAAAGCCTTTCTCATACTTGGATTATTGTTAATACTTTTTGTTCATCTTAAAATACATTACGCCACACTGGCATCCCAAGGCACATGCTATTTAACCCTATCTGTTAAACAAAAGCATTTCTCATACTTGGATTAGTGTTAAAAGTTTCTGCTCAGCTTAAAATACATTACGCCACACTGGCATCCCAAGGCACATGCTATTTAACCCTATCTGTTAAACAAAAGCATTTCTCATACTTGGATTAGTGTTAAAAGTTCCTGCTCAGCTTAAAATACATTACGCCACACTGGCATCCCAAGGCACATGCTATTTAACCCTATCTGTTAAACAAAAGCATTTCTCATACTTGGATTAGTGTTAAAAGTTTCTGCTCAGCTTAAAATACATTACGCCACACTGGCATCCCAAGGCACATGCTATTTAACCCTATCTGTTAAACAAAAGCATTTCTCATACTTGGATTAGTGTTAAAAGTTTCTGCTCAGCTTAAAATACATTACGCCACACTGGCATCCCAAGGCACATGCTATTTAACCCTATCTGTTAAACAAAAGCATTTCTCATACACTTGGATTAGTGTTAAAAGTTTCTGCTCAGCTTAAAATACACTTCCCCACACTGGCATCCCAAGGCACATGCTATTTAACCCTATCTGTTAAACAAAAGCATTTCTCATACTAAGATTATTGTTAATAATTTTGTTCATCTTAAAATACATTACGCCACACTGGCATCCCAAGGCACATGCTATTTAACCCTATCTGTTAAACAAAAGCATTTCTCATGCTTAGATTATTGTTAATACTTTTTGTTCAGCTTAAAATACATTACACCACACTGGCATCCCAAGGCACATGCTATTTAACCCTATCTGTTAAACAAAAGCATTTCCCATACTTGGATTAGTGTTAAAAGTTTCTGCTCAGCTTAAAATACATTACGCCACACTGGCATCCCAAGGCATATGCTATTTAACCCTATCTGTTAAACAAAAGTATTTCTCATACTTGGATTAGTGTTAATACTTTTTGTTCAGCTTAAAATACATTACGCCACACTGGCATTCCAAGGCACATGCTATTTAACCCTATCTGTTAAACAAAAGCATTTCTCATACTTGGATTAGTGTTAAAAGTTTCTGCTCAGCTTAAAATACATTACGCCACACTGGCATCCCAAGGCACATGCTATTTAACCCTATCTGTTAAGCAAAAGCATTTCTCATACTTGGATTATTGTTAATACTTTTTGTTCAGCTTAAAATACATTACGCCACACTGGCATCCCAAGGCACATGCTATTTAACCCTATCTGTTAAACAAAAGCTTTTCTAATACTTGGATTATTGTTAATACTTTTTGTTCAGCTTAAAATACATTACACCACACTGGCATCCCAAGGCACATGCTATTTAACCCTATCTGTTAAACAAAAGCATTTCTCATACTTGGATTAGTGTTAAAAATTTCTGCTCAGCTTAAAATACATTACGCCACACTGGCATCCCAAGGCACATGCTATTTAACCCTATCTGTTAAACAAAAGCATTTCTCATACTTGGATTAGTGTTAAAAGTTTCTGCTCAGCTTAAAATACATTACTCCACACTGGCATCCCAAGGCACATGTTATTTAACCCTATCTGTTAAACAAAAGCATTTCTCATACTTGGATTAGTGTTAAAAGTTTCTGCTCAGCTTAAAATACACTTCCCCACACTGGCATCCCAAGGCACATGCTATTTAACCCTATCTGTTAAACAAAAGCATTTCTCATACTTGGATTATTGTTAATAATTTTGTTCATCTTAAAATACATTACGCCACAGTGGCATCCCAAGGCACATGCTATTTAACCCTATCTGTTAAACAAAAGCATTTCTCATGCTTAGATTATTGTTAATACTTTTTGTTCAGCTTAAAATACATTACGCCACACTGGCATCCCAAGGCACATGCTATTTAACCCTATCTGTTAAACAAAAGCATTTCCCATACTTGGATTAGTGTTAAAAGTTTCTGCTCAGCTTAAAATACATTACGCCACACTGGCATCCCAAGGCATATGCTATTTAAACCTATCTGTTAAACAAAAGCATTTCTCATACTTGGATTAGTGTTAATACTTTTTGTTCAGCTGAAAATACATTACGCCACACTGGCATTCCAAGGAACATGCTATTTAACCCTATCTGTTAAACAAAAGCATTTCTCATACTTGGATTAGTGTTAAAAGTTTCTGCTCAGCTTAAAATACATTACGCCACACTGGCATCCCAAGGCATATGCTATTTAACCCTATCTGTTAAACAAAAGCATTTCTCATACTTGGATTAGTGTTAATACTTTTTGTTCAGCTTAAAATACATTACGCTACACTGGCATCCCAAGGCATATGCTATTTAACCCTATCTGTTAAACAAAACCATTTCTCATACTTGGATTATTGTTAATACTTTTTGTTCAGCTTAAAATACATTACACCACACTGGCATCCCAAGGCACATGCTATTTAACCCTATCTGTTAAACAAAAGCATTTCTCATACTTGGATTATTGGTAATACTTTTTGTTAAGCTTAAAATACATTACGCCACACTGGCATCCCAAGGCACATGCTATTTAACCCTATCTGTTAAACAAAAGCATTTCTCATACTTGGGTTATTGTTAATACTTTTTGTTGACCTTAAAATACATTACGCCACACTGGCATCCCAAGGCACATGCTATTTAACCCTATCTGTTAAACAAAAGCATTTCTCAGACTTGGATTAGTGTTAAAAGTTTCTGCTCAGCTTAAAATACATTACGCCACACTGGCATCCCAAGTCACATGCTATTTAACCATATCTGTTAAACAAAAGCATTTCTCATACTTGGATTAGTGTTAAAAGTTTCTGCTCAGCTTAAAATACACTTCCCCACACTGGCATCCCAAGGCACATGCTATTTAACCCTATCTGTTAAACAAAAGCATTTCTCATACTTGGATTAGTGTTAAAAGTTTCTGCTCAGCTTAAAATACATTACGCCACACTGGCATCCCAAGGCACATGCTATTTCACCTTATCTGTTAAACAAAAGCATTTCTCATGCTTAGATTATTGTTAATACTTTTTGTTCAGCTTAAAATACATTACGCCACACTGGCATCCCAAGGCACATGCTATTTAACCCTATCTGTTAAACAAAAGCATTTCCCATACTTGGATTAGTGGTAAAAGTTTCTGCTCAGCTTAAAATACATTACGCCACACTGGCATCCCAAGGCACATGCTATTTAACCCTATCTGTTAAACAAAAGCATTTTTCATACTTGGATTATTGTTAGTACTTTTTGTTCAGCTTAAAATACATTACGCCACACTGGCATCCCAAGGCATATGCTATTTAACCCTATCTGTTAAACAAAAGCATTTTTCATACTTGGATTATTGTTAGTACTTTTTGTTCAGCTTAAAATACATTACGCCACACTGGCATCCCAAGGCAAATGCTATTTAACCCTATCTGTTAAACAAAAGCATTTCTCATACTTGGATTATTGTTAATACTTTTTGTTCAGCTTAAAATACATTACGCCACACTGGCATCCCAAGGCACATGCTATTTAACCCTATCTGTTAAACAAAAGCTTTTCTAATACTTGGATTATTGTTAATACTTTTTGTTGAGCTTAAAATACATTACGCCACACTGGCATCCCAAGGCACATGCTATTTAACCCTATCTGTTAAACAAAAGCTTTTCTAATACTTGGATTATTGTTAATACTTTTTGTTCAGCTTAAAATACATTACGCCACACTGGCATCCCAAGGCACATGCTATTTTACCCTATCTGTTAAACAAAAGCATTTCTCATACTTGGATTAGTGTTAAAAGTTTCTGCTCAGCTTAAAATACATTACGCCACACTGGAATCCCAAGGCACATGCTATTTAACCCTATCTGTTAAACAAAAGCCTTTCTCATACTTGGATTATTGTTAATACTTTTTGTTCATCTTAAAATACATTACGCCACACTGGCATCCCAAGGCACATGCTATTTAACCCTATCTGTTAAACAAAAGCATTTCTCATACTTGGATTAGTGTTAAAAGTTTCTGCTCAGCTTAAAATACATTACGCCACACTGGCATCCCAAGGCACATGCTATTTAACCCTATCTGTTAAACAAAAGCATTTCTCATACTTGGATTAGTGTTAAAAGTTCCTGCTCAGCTTAAAATACATTACGCCACACTGGCATCCCAAGGCACATGCTATTTAACCCTATCTGTTAAACAAAAGCATTTCTCATACTTGGATTAGTGTTAAAAGTTTCTGCTCAGCTTAAAATACATTACGCCACACTGGCATCCCAAGGCACATGCTATTTAACCCTATCTGTTAAACAAAAGCATTTCTCATACTTGGATTAGTGTTAAAAGTTTCTGCTCAGCTTAAAATACATTACGCCACACTGGCATCCCAAGGCACATGCTATTTAACCCTATCTGTTAAACAAAAGCATTTCTCATACACTTGGATTAGTGTTAAAAGTTTCTGCTCAGCTTAAAATACACTTCCCCACACTGGCATCCCAAGGCACATGCTATTTAACCCTATCTGTTAAACAAAAGCATTTCTCATACTAAGATTATTGTTAATAATTTTGTTCATCTTAAAATACATTACGCCACACTGGCATCCCAAGGCACATGCTATTTAACCCTATCTGTTAAACAAAAGCATTTCTCATGCTTAGATTATTGTTAATACTTTTTGTTCAGCTTAAAATACATT
This sequence comes from Gastrophryne carolinensis, assembly GCA_027917425.1. Taxonomy (NCBI): domain Eukaryota; kingdom Metazoa; phylum Chordata; class Amphibia; order Anura; family Microhylidae; genus Gastrophryne; species Gastrophryne carolinensis. The sequence continues at coordinate 212,885,879 of CM051239.1, forward strand.
ACGCCACACTGGCATCCCAAGGCACATGCTATTTAACCCTATCTGTTAAACAAAAGCATTTCCCATACTTGGATTAGTGTTAAAAGTTTCTGCTCAGCTTAAAATACATTACGCCACACTGGCATCCCAAGGCATATGCTATTTAACCCTATCTGTTAAACAAAAGCATTTCTCATACTTGGATTAGTGTTAATACTTTTTGTTCAGCTTAAAATACATTACGCCACACTGGCATTCCAAGGCACATGCTATTTAACCCTATCTGTTAAACAAAAGCATTTCTCATACTTGGATTAGTGTTAAAAGTTTCTGCTCAGCTTAAAATACATTACGCCACACTGGCATCCCAAGGCACATGCTATTTAACCCTATCTGTTAAGCAAAAGCATTTCTCATACTTGGATTATTGTTAATACTTTTTGTTCAGCTTAAAATACATTACGCCACACTGGCATCCCAAGGCACATGCTATTTAACCCTATCTGTTAAACAAAAGCATTTATCATACTTGGATTATTGTTAATACTTTTTGTTCAGCTTAAAATACATTACGCCACACTGGCATCCCAAGGCACATGATATTTAACCCTATCTGTTAAACAAAAGCTTTTCTAATACTTGGATTATTGTTAATACTTTTTGTTCAGCTTAAAATACATTACACCACACTGGCATCCCAAGGCACATGCTATTTAACCCTATCTGTTAAACAAAAGCATTTCTCATACTTGGATTAGTGTTAAAAATTTCTGCTCAGCTTAAAATACATTACGCCACACTGGCATCCCAAGGCACATGCTATTTAACCCTATCTGTTAAACAAAAGCATTTCTCATACTTGGATTAGTGTTAAAAGTTTCTGCTCAGCTTAAAATACATTACTCCACACTGGCATCCCAAGGCACATGTTATTTAACCCTATCTGTTAAACAAAAGCATTTCTCATACTTGGATTAGTGTTAAAAGTTTCTGCTCAGCTTAAAATACACTTCCCCACACTGGCATCCCAAGGCACATGCTATTTAACCCTATCTGTTAAACAAAAGCATTTCTCATACTTGGATTATTGTTAATAATTTTGTTCATCTTAAAATACATTACGCCACAGTGGCATCCCAAGGCACATGCTATTTAACCCTATCTGTTAAACAAAAGCATTTCTCATGCTTAGATTATTGTTAATACTTTTTGTTCAGCTTAAAATACATTACGCCACACTGGCATCCCAAGGCACATGCTATTTAACCCTATCTGTTAAACAAAAGCATTTCCCATACTTGGATTAGTGTTAAAAGTTTCTGCTCAGCTTAAAATACATTACGCCACACTGGCATCCCAAGGCATATGCTATTTAAACCTATCTGTTAAACAAAAGCATTTCTCATACTTGGATTAGTGTTAGTACTTTTTGTTCAGCTTAAAATACATTACGCCACACTGGCATTCCAAGGAACATGCTATTTAACCCTATCTGTTAAACAAAAGCATTTCTCATACTTGGATTAGTGTTAAAAGTTTCTGCTCAGCTTAAAATACATTACGCCACACTGGCATCCCAAGGCACATGCTATTTAACCCTATCTGTTAAACAAAAGCATTTCTCATACTTGGATTAGTGTTAAAAGTTTCTGCTCAGCTTAAAATACATTACGCCACACTGGCATCCCAAGGCACATGCTATTTAACCCTATCTGTTAAACAAAAGCATTTCTCATACTTGGATTATTGTTAATAATTTTGTTCATCTTAAAATACAATACGCCACACTGGCATCCCAAGGCACATGCTATTTAACCCTATCTGTTAAACAAAAGCATTTCTCATACTTGGATTAGTGTTAAAAGTTTCTGCTCAGCTTAAAATACATTACGCCACACTGGCATCCCAAGGCACATGCTATTTAACCCTATCTGTTAAACAAAAGCATTTCTCATACACTTGGATTAGTGTTAAAAGTTTCTGCTCAGCTTAAAATACACTTCCCCACACTGGCATCCCAAGGCACATGCTATTTAACCCTATCTGTTAAACAAAAGCATTTCTCATACTAAGATTATTGTTAATAATTTTGTTCATCTTAAAATACATTACGCCACACTGGCATCCCAAGGCACATGCTATTTAACCCTATCTGTTAAACAAAAGCATTTCTCATGCTTAGATTATTGTTAATACTTTTTGTTCAGCTTAAAATACATTACGCCACACTGGCATCCCAAGGCACATGCTATTTAACCCTATCTGTTAAACAAAAGCATTTCCCATACTTGGATTAGTGTTAAAAGTTTCTGCTCAGCTTAAAATACATTACGCCACACTGGCATCCCAAGGCATATGCTATTTAACCCTATCTGTTAAACAAAAGCATTTCTCATACTTGGATTAGTGTTAATACTTTTTGTTCAGCTTAAAATACATTACGCCACACTGGCATTCCAAGGCACATGCTATTTAACCCTATCTGTTAAACAAAAGCATTTCTCATACTTGGATTAGTGTTAAAAGTTTCTGCTCAGCTTAAAATACATTACGCCACACTGGCATCCCAAGGCACATGCTATTTAACCCTATCTGTTAAGCAAAAGCATTTCTCATACTTGGATTATTGTTAATACTTTTTGTTCAGCTTAAAATACATTACGCCACACTGGCATCCCAAGGCACATGCTATTTAACCCTATCTGTTAAACAAAAGCATTTATCATACTTGGATTATTGTTAATACTTTTTGTTCAGCTTAAAATACATTACGCCACACTGGCATCCCAAGGCACATGATATTTAACCCTATCTGTTAAACAAAAGCTTTTCTAATACTTGGATTATTGTTAATACTTTTTGTTCAGCTTAAAATACATTACACCACACTGGCATCCCAAGGCACATGCTATTTAACCCTATCTGTTAAACAAAAGCATTTCTCATACTTGGATTAGTGTTAAAAATTTCTGCTCAGCTTAAAATACATTACGCCACACTGGCATCCCAAGGCACATGCTATTTAACCCTATCTGTTAAACAAAAGCATTTCTCATACTTGGATTAGTGTTAAAAGTTTCTGCTCAGCTTAAAATACATTACTCCACACTGGCATCCCAAGGCACATGTTATTTAACCCTATCTGTTAAACAAAAGCATTTCTCATACTTGGATTAGTGTTAAAAGTTTCTGCTCAGCTTAAAATACACTTCCCCACACTGGCATCCCAAGGCACATGCTATTTAACCCTATCTGTTAAACAAAAGCATTTCTCATACTTGGATTATTGTTAATAATTTTGTTCATCTTAAAATACATTACGCCACAGTGGCATCCCAAGGCACATGCTATTTAACCCTATCTGTTAAACAAAAGCATTTCTCATGCTTAGATTATTGTTAATACTTTTTGTTCAGCTTAAAATACATTACGCCACACTGGCATCCCAAGGCACATGCTATTTAACCCTATCTGTTAAACAAAAGCATTTCCCATACTTGGATTAGTGTTAAAAGTTTCTGCTCAGCTTAAAATACATTACGCCACACTGGCATCCCAAGGCATATGCTATTTAAACCTATCTGTTAAACAAAAGCATTTCTCATACTTGGATTAGTGTTAGTACTTTTTGTTCAGCTTAAAATACATTACGCCACACTGGCATTCCAAGGAACATGCTATTTAACCCTATCTGTTAAACAAAAGCATTTCTCATACTTGGATTAGTGTTAAAAGTTTCTGCTCAGCTTAAAATACATTACGCCACACTGGCATCCCAAGGCATATGCTATTTAACCCTATCTGTTAAACAAAAGCATTTCTCATACTTGGATTAGTGTTAATACTTTTTGTTCAGCTTAAAATACATTACGCTACACTGGCATCCCAAGGCACATGCTATTTAACCCTATCTGTTAAACAAAACCATTTCTCATACTTGGATTATTGTTAATACTTTTTGTTCAGCTTAAAATACATTACACCACACTGGCATCCCAAGGCACATGCTATTTAACCCTATCTGTTAAACAAAAGCATTTCTCATACTTGGATTATTGGTAATACTTTTTGTTAAGCTTAAAATACATTACGCCACACTGGCATCCCAAGGCACATGCTATTTAACCCTATCTGTTAAACAAAAGCATTTCTCATACTTGGGTTATTGTTAATACTTTTTGTTGACCTTAAAATACATTACGCCACACTGGCATCCCAAGGCACATGCTATTTAACCCTATCTGTTAA